>OZ004593.1:194479-1394479 GCA_963924555.1 Crambe crambe
ACACAAGACTTGGACATCGCACCTGAAAAAGTTGTACAAAGTTGAGGTAATCCCTAGGATTGAACTCAAAGATGAGCACACGATTGACTCCTGCTTTCACCCAACGAAATGTATTGAAAGCAAAGGAGCAGAACCAGAGAGTCAGGATGAAGCCTATTCTCAGTCCCCTGATGGTGGGGTCCAGATACTTCCATGAATCCCTTGGACGAAGAGCTGCAGCCACAGTGATCACAACCACACTGACACATATGAAGCCAAGGAGTATGCCCACCACAAGTGTCACCCAATGGGAACGAACTTCCCTTTTCTCAAAAGACGGCAATCTCAGTTTGTTCATGGCCTTGCTTCTATTTCCATTTTCTAACTTATCGATCATCAGATTCTCCGTCTGTTCAATCAGATCATTTAAGATTTTCTTGCACCTCCAGAAGTGCGATTCACAAACCTCATCGTTTAAAAACCGCTTTCCACGATCACTACATGCTAGCTTATCATGCTTCTTCAACACTTTGCGAAAACCAGAGTAGTTCAGCTGCTGAAAGTTCTGCAGCAGAGATAAACTAAGGTAGAATTCGGTTACAGCATTTTTCAAGCTCTCGAGTTTGTTCCGAGTGGAACGAAGATTGCGTGTCCTCTTGTTGGCTTTTAAGGCGATGAAGATTTCTACTTCCTCACACAGCTCCCTCATTCTGAGTGATGATTGAGTCTCACGCGTACGATAAAAAGAGTCAACTCCCCTTAATTCTTTCTTTGTTTCCACAAAAAACTCGTCCTGAAGTTCTTCATTCACAATTGTTATAGGGCGTACATCTTCTACAAAATACAGAAATATTAATGCTGGTCTGGTACCCATAATATTTGAGCCAGTCAGTGGTCAATTCACACACTCACCATCTTCTTCTTCAGTTTCAGGTTTTTTCTTGGTGATCATTTCATACACTCTGGCTTTCAGGCCTTCGTAGTCCACATAATACTTCCTCCACTCAGGAGTGAGATGCGAGGACAAGCGATGAGCAAACCTCATGATGATCGATCGATCGATCCTAGCCTGGCGTAGCCGACCCTTTACCTTCCTTTTCTTGGGGCTACGCCCTTATATAGCCGGCCAGCTAGCTAGCTAGCTAGCTAGCTAGGCCTGGTCCCACCCCCGGCCACTTCCGCAGCACTGCCATTTGAACTTTGAACTTTTTACCAGCGCGGGTTGCGGGTTGAGCCCGCCATTTATACCGACCACCAACTAAAGTGTGAAGAACCATGTGTGCTGATTCCTTGAGCAGATCCTCTCCTTCAACCTCCACTACTGCTGTACCAACTGCCCCTCCTCCTCAACCTGCTAATCCTGCTGATCGTCCCCAAGCTTCTACTGCCCTCAACTCTCTAAGCATCCAGAGACGGAGGGAAAAAAGAAAATATGCCATCAAGAAACTAGAAAAGAAACTAGAGCAATATAGTAGACAGATCAAAAGGTTAGTGGATGTATATAAATGCTGTGGCTAGAGTACCAGCAGGAAGTCATGTATTATAAAACAGTACTCGTTTATCTAGCCCTAGCCCCACCCTTTCCCCATGAGCATAATATTAATTTGATGTATAGTCGATATACGAAGTATATATTCGAAATAAAATGTAAGATGAGGGAGGGGTTAAGGTGACAAAGTGAAATTTGCAGGTGTCTATTGAAATCTAAAGATCAAAGGGTACCCTAATGTCTTTCTCATTTCTTAGATTGAGTGAGGAGGAGGTAAGTCTGGATGAAATGCTCTCGGGAAACAGTGCCTACCTGAAAGAGGATTACCTCAAGAGACATTTCATGGCTAAATGGATAGAACTATGCAATCTCTTGAAGATTTCCCCTAACATCGAAGTGGTTCACGAGGATGGAATGGGTGATGGTTATTCGGAGACTCCTTATCCTGAGATCAATAGGAGAGTCCAACGTTTATTGAGAACTAATGAATTTCCGGATTACGTTGATATTTCTGAACTGGTGGAGAGATGCAACACCAAACACAACTTGGGAATTGGAGCAACTGAAAAAACTGAGCTCTCCAGGAAAATCTTCAAGAAAGTGGGCTCGATCCTCAAGTCACGGAGGGAAAAGGATTACAAAGCACATTTTGGGTCTCACCTGACTGATGCTGTGAATGAGTCAGACGATCCGGCAAGTACTGATGAAGTGCTACAGGAACGTCTCAAGGAGAGCTTCAAACAGGGTCAGGAGAAGTTATTTGAACTCTGTGAGGACTTTATAGTGAAGCAAGAACAGGAAGGAGAGAAAGCGGGCAGTTCACCTGATTCTAAGGAGGAGGAGGAAGGAGAAGAAGAAGAAGAAGAGGGGAGTATTGAGAGAGAAGAACTTATCAAAGACGAGGAGTTGTGTGGAGAAGATGAAGTAAGCTCTCCTGCTCAAGAAGAAGAAGAGGAAAAAGGACTCATGGAAGAAGATAGTGAAGATGAGGAGACTGGTCCTCCAGCAAAAAAAATAAAACTTGGCTACCAGCAAGACCTAAAATTTAATGTTTCCAGCACCAGAAGTAGTAGCAGTAGCAGCAGCAGCAGCAGCAAGCACTCACTTTCCCCAGTGGCTGAATCAGAGCAGGACTCCAGTACTGATGGTAATGCTATAGGCAGCGGCAGCAGCAGCAGCACAGTGGATGTTGAAGCACTCCCAGATGATGAGCAGACACAACCAGACTCCAGCACTTCTATCCCAGTCATATATATCTCAGATTCTGATAGCAGTGATGTCATTGATCTCTGTGATGAGTCTAGCTAGCTGCTACCAGCTACATTAAACTTTATATGAAATATTTTGACATCATCCAAGAAACTTTATAGGTGTTGTAGCCCCACCCCTTGACTGGATTTGGCGGGAAGATGGAGGGTGATGATTTCATCATCACGAGAAAGAGCAGGAGAGTGAAGAAGCCAACCTTCAAAAAATATTTAGATGATTCCGATGGCAGTGGAGGTAAAGATCGGTAGCTAGCATTGAGTCAGTTTACAACTCATTGAGTCTTTAGATGATTTTGCTCTACCTTCATTGAAGAAGACGCGGGAAGAGAAGTCATCCATTGATACTCCTAAACCTACAAGGTAAGACAGCAGTATTCAACTTCGCTAGCCAATCAACTCTTCTTCTTTTCTAAGGTTATCTAGAGAGGAGAAGCAGTTTAACTGGACAATGGCAAAAGTGTTGGCTGAGTCTGAAAGGATGAATGGTCCAGCAGTCACTGGTTCAGAACAACTTGATTCTTCTTCCAACTCAGTGGAACATCCAGCAGACTTGTCGGATGACAACAGTGATTTTGAACCAGAAACTTCCAAGGAGAATGTCACTGACAGTGATGATGATTTCGAGCCATCTTCTCCTCCAACAAAGAAAACCAAAAAGGTTGCTGGGAAAAAGGCAACCACAGCAAAGAAGGTGTCGAACAACAGAAAATCAGTGAATCAGAAGAAAGAATCAGCTGTCACTAACACTACAAGTAAACCTCAAATTTCTGTCAAATCTCGGCCTGATCTTCCAAAATCTGTTGCAGTAAGGCCCGCCAATCTCCCGGGAGCTAAACCCTCCTCAATTGGATCCACTAACAATACCAGCAACAGCAGGGAGACCCATAGACCCAAGTGGGTTCCTCCCACAAAGATAGGAAGTGGCGACAATGCTGTCAAAAGTCCATGTACATGTGTAGGGGGGACTGCCCCTCCAATTAGACTAGGTTTATCAAGAAAGGCCAGAATCAAACCGTTGCATAAAATTCCTTTACAAACAAAAAATCAAATTACTTAAGGTTGTTTTGTTTTTTGTCATAGTAACCAGTACTGTACAATCAATTATTATATCACAAGTTTACCAGTCAATAGTCCAAAAGCAAGCTTTTCTGTCAGCTCCAGTGGATGCAAAGAGTTTTCCCTCAGGGTGCCAGCGACATTGAATCACCTTATCAGAATGCTGACAGAGTTCAGTCCACCTGTACTGCTTTGTATCGGTAAGGCATATTGTCCCATCATATGAGCCACTCAGGATCCAACTCCCAGTTCTGGAGGTGGTGTGGTGAGCGTGTGGATAGAAACGAACAGATCTACACTCATCAGTGTGTGGTGCAAATGTTGACACACATTTAAACATGTTCATATCCTGGACAGTACACTTCCCATCAAGATGAGCAGTCACCATCATCTCGTGCCAGCATGCCAGACTGGCCACTCCCGAGTCCAGTTTCAGGATATTAACAGGTTGTTGCATTCGAATATCCCATAAAAATACATTTTTATCCTGCCCACCAGAAGCAATCAGCCCTCCAGGCAGATTTCCCAGAGCCAACACTTGATCGGTGTGGCCAGCGAGAGACATCACACACTGCCTTGTTTGTATGTCTATTAACTTGACTTCCATTGATCCACCACCTCCAGAGGCTAGCAAACCCTCCTGTGTGAACATCACATCTCGTATTGTTCCACATCTGAGAGGGATCGGTTTATGGGTCCTGAATTTGTAGCCAGAGGACGACTCTGGCACACAGGTCAGGAGGCGGACACAGTGGTCATTGGAGCCAGAGGCCAACACACTATCATTCAACCAAGCAAGACAGTAGATGGAACTTTTATGGTAGTGAGGAAACGGTTGCATATCCAACTCCTCTCTGCATGATCATTGAAGGAATCATCATCTCAAAAACAATGACCCGAGTCTTCAGCTGTCTCACCTTGGGTGCTCTTGTAACAGTGATGTAGTGTAGCACACTCTCAGCATCCGAGAATTTGTACCTACTGCCACAAACTTGCCCGATCCAGAGAAGGCCACTGACCGTACTACCTGGATAATGACATACAAAACAGCCATATGAATCACTGCTGCTCTATCTATAAATAGTTACACCCTCCACTTTATACCTGAGGGTCAGAAAGAGTGCTGATTAGTGAAACAGTGGGAAACCGTTGGCTTTCTTCCTCACTAGAAAATCTGATATGATTCCTTGCTCCATTGTGGGTTTGTAATGGGAGAGCTGAATTAGTTAAGGGTTCTACTTCCTTACTGGGAAGAGCGGAATTGATTGGAGATGAAGGAGGGGAAGTATTAAGGGAGGCACGTGAGGACTTGACGTTCTTTGGCGTGGAAGAGTCTCTGCCAGTTTTGGGAAGTGGGGTGGTGCTAGGAAAGAATCCAGGCTTGTCTTTCATAGAGAAATCTGATCGGTCATTCTTAGGTGACTGAAATGGTGGAGTAGTGGGAATCACAAACTCGGTTGCTTCGATTTTTGCTTGTACTAATGGTGACTCGGGGATATTTGTTGCATTTGATGCAGTTTCCAGAAGCCCCTTCCTGTTTACTTTAGCAGTCGGGATATCTCCTTCTCCTGAAAGCAGCTTTCCAGCATCTCTGGAACTTTGGTTACTTGGCACAGAAGCAGACCTCGAAGTCGGATGTTTAAGATTGAAAGGGAAATCAGTTCTATTGGCAACTCCCATGTCAATACTTGCCATTTGTAGTTCTGGTGGAAGAGGCTTAGTCCAAGGTGTCACAACTAACGACAGCTCTGAAGGCTGCAGTTGGAAAGAGCTATCAGGTTGTTGCTGTATCCACGCCCCCAAGTCCAGCATACCAGACACCTGCTCCATACTTGCTTCTCCACATCTTGTTCTGCAGATTCGCTCACACTGCTCATAGAGCAGTCCCTTTGCAAGGAGTTTGAGGAGAGTGCATGATTGCTCCAACTGACCTGTTGCTTCTACTTTTGGAAACTTCACATTGAGATAAAGAACTTTGGAAATCCACCCTCCAATTTCGTAAAATGTTTCCAATCTTCCAGAATGGAGCTGCCATTTGGAGAATTCCTTGCTAGAGGCGAAAGACGGATAAGAAAAAAGTCTTTGAAGAGATTGGAAGTGGTCTGAAGTTGGGCAAAGAGGTTTTATTGCAGCAAGTTGAGCTTCCATAAACTTGTGCAGCTTTTCAGTTTCATGAGGACTCAGTATCTCTTCATTCTCATAATGACCAAATCCCAAACGAAGTCTGGAACGAATATCTGACTGAATGTGATGAAGGATCTCCAAACATTTTTGCTTGTGGGCAGCATATCTGCACCTTGTCAGACCTTCCTTGTCTGCCTCACTCACTTCATTAAATGCATCCAAATATTTGAATACTTGGTCCCACTTGCCCTCCAGGGTCAGTTCTCTTAATGCAGCCAACTCCAAGGGTAAGGAGTTCAGCCGCTGAGAGGAGGAAGGGGCTGGTTGTAGCGGTGGTGTTGCAGCCTGGCTCTGCTTTCCGCTGCTACCTAAGCTGCTACTAGACCGAGTGCTTGTAGCGAAATAGTTCTCCAAAGTGACCAGACACTCTGCATGACCTCCTTGCTCAAAATACTCTCGAATCAGCTCCAGAATAGCTCTTTCTTCGAGGCATGCATCTCGAATTACCGAGACATTCATAATGGTGGCTCAAGAAACTCTTTGCAGCTAGCGTTTTGTAAATAAATTAATAATATGATAATGAGTTTGCATTGTAATTAGTTACCGTGGTAACATGTATACCAGTAGTGAGTGGGTGGTATGTGGTCTCACAATTACCAGTCTGGACGTGAACTAACTGGTATCACTGTGAAAATCACAGAGTCTGATTTAGTCATGAGGTCATAGACGTCATCGACAGAGTTGTCACTGATATTCTTCCCATTCACTCGAATGATTTGGTCCCCGGGAGTGATAAGACCAGTGTAAAACTTCTCAGCTGTTGAATCTGCAAACCTTGACACAAAAACCCCTTTCTTGCTTGGAGTCTGTGAGATGTAAATGCCATATCTCCCACTGGGTGGCTTGTACAGCTGGATCATGTGCAATTTACCTGCTTTCTTATCGATCATCCGACCAACGGCCCTGGGTTGGGTGGGCTGGCTGATAAACTCTAGATCCTCTTCATAATCAACCCACCCTTTCCTTATATGGTAAGTCATCCGATCGGAAAAAGATCTTTTAACCGGAAGCCGTTTCTTCAAGTGACTCTCATCTCTGAAACTTCCTCGTTTTCGTTTCAGCCTCTGAAGGAAGCTTGAACTTCTCTTTGGAGATTTGGTGTTAGTAGCAGTGGTGTGAAGTGGGGATGTAGAACCTGTCTCTCTGTAACGGTTAGGAACAATGTGTCCAGGACTGGTATGTCTGTGTGTGGTCATGTGAAGAGGACTGGGTCGAGGAGTCAAGCTGTCCTGATAAAACAATGTTCCACGCTTCGGGAAGTAAGTAAGTCTTGGGCTCCCCTGGACATACTCTGTGTCTGAGTCAGATGCATTGTTAGGGTAGACAATGGTGACTCGTGGAGTCAAATGTTCCTGTTTATGAGGCCGTGGAGGAGTCCATTCCTCTCCGTTCTCCTCCTCCCCCCCCTTTAGTTGTGTTTGTGGGTGCTTCCTTTCCAGAGTTGGTGTGCTGGCCCAGGAATTGGAACTTGAATCAGAGGGAGGAGATCTGTGTGGAATTGAAACAGGATCTGTACTTGAGATTGTCTGATGCTGAGGAGGGACAACTTTAGATGGACTCTGTTTGGGAGATAGAGAAGGAGGAGGATGGGACTCTATGGACTTTAGATGGATGACTTCAGCTTGGAGCATGGTAGGTAAAGTAGAGGGAACAACTTCTTTAATACTACTGCTTTGGTGATGTGTGGAGGTTTGAGGTGTCTTGGATGATGGAGTGGAGCTGCGGAAATGACTAGAAAATTTCTTTCTCTTGGAGTAGAAGAATTCTGGAGAAGGGGAGGAGCCAGGACTGACCCCTGCTGACCTCTGTTGGGCTCTGGAGTGATTCTTTTTTCTCCGTTGTTCTTTCCTGTAGTGTGAGTCTACAGATCGTGGCTTTTGATGACTGGGATCTTGTTGATTCTGACTCTGGCTTCTTGCAGAGGTTGGCTGAGATGTTGGAATAGTGCGGTAGGCCAGAGGTGGGGTTAAGATGGAGGGCAGGTAGCTTGTCTCCACAGGACTAATCTTGAAAACTTGAGAATTCACTGATTCTGTATCTTCAGAATAATGGGAATCGAATGCACTGTCAAATTTAGAATTGGAATGGAGACTATCCCTGGAGTTGGAATGGTGACTGCCTTTGGAGGTACTGGTGGAATTAATGCTATGAATGCTGATTCTGTCCAGTTCATCTGTGAGCATCTGCATGCTTGAAGCTGTGTTGAGCACCAGATCGATCAATTTTGAATTACTACTGGGCTCCATGCATGGAAAAGGGGGTGGGGCTCAGATCTCACTCACAATCCTGCAGAGGCCAACTTACTCTTCTCTTTTCATCTAAGCAGTATTAGAATTCTTGTATCAACTGCAAACACTATAACCACTGTGTCCAGTTACCTCCAAATTGGAGAAGCTTTGCAGAATCAGCACGTCTATCTTCATCTTCTTCTTTGCAGCCTCCATTATCGAACGGCGATCACATGACATGACAAGAAATGCAACAAAGGGCGTGTCTTTTCTATTTTAGGAACACAAAAGATTTGTAAGTTCTTTTAGAACTTGAACAGGGAATTCCTGTGGGGAAGGTTCTCCTTTCCCTGGCTGCCAGCACTGTAAACCAATACTTAAGGCTGTGAAAATGAACTAAGAGACTTAAATATCATCACTAATACTCTATTACCTTGGTTAGTTTAGTCACTTTCTACAGCGCCATGTCTCTCGAAGACCCTTTCTTCGTAGTCAGAGAGTAAGTTGGCCAGCTAGCTATCAATATGTGGCATTGATTTTGTGAATTTGTTACTAGTGAGGTTCGTCAGTCCCTCAGTACCGCGCAGTCGCAGTATTCACAATGGACTATGCTATTGGAGAGTGAAGCTGACATAGACAAGATACAGAACATTGGATCTGAACTCAAAAACTGCATCAAGAGCATAGAATGGGATTTAGAGGATCTGGACCAGACAATCAGTGAGTTTTTCTTCATTTCCCCCTCCCCCCCTCCCGCTTGTTTATCCAAATCTTCAAATTTGTGTGCACAGAAATAGCTGAAGCTAACCCCAACAAGTTCAGACTAGATTATGGAGAGTTGGAATCTCGAAAGCAGTTTATCAGAGACACACGAGCAGTCATCAAGGTGAGTAGAGTTGTGACAGTGTGTGTGTGTGTGTGTGTGGCATGGATAGGGTTGCTGTCTGTGACTTCTCATTAGGAATGTGTGCAATGAAGTTAATAAGATGGCCTGACACAAAATGATCTCGCTCCTTTGTTGACTTTGTTCTGATTTTAAACTAGTCAGTCAACTCGTACACAAAGGCTGTATTAGCACACCTGATTGGTAAAGTCACTGTTAACAAGGTATCATTTTATTGAGGTGGGTCGAGGGCTGTTTTCATCGGAGGTTTGGCATGGCTACCGGTGTTGTGATTTCATATGGATGGGATGTATTGGTTAATCACTAAATATGAGATATTCATGGGTGGGCTTGTTTGTTATAAGTATGTTTGTGCTATCTTGTGCAGAAAATCAAAGATCACATTTCAAGTGACCCAGTACGGACAAAATTAGAAGCTATTAAGAGAAAAGTAAGTCATATTGGGGAATCACCATTTTCCCAAACTTTCAATATGCAAGAGTTGTGCTTGCTGCTTGGATACACAAAGTTGCATTATGAAACATTTTGACTTCCCTTGTACACAAGGAAAAGGAAGTACAATGCATTTTTTAGTGTGCAGGTCATTTCCTGGTCTGAAGGGTCCAAAGTTCTCAAGTATTCACTGCCTAAAGTACTAGGTTCAGTGTTGTTGTTGACCTGTTCTTGCCCAGCACATTTGCATTGTCCCGACTTGCTCATCCATTGTCCTTATAAAGTCGGCTAGCCCATTAGCACCTATATCCATTTGCTCTTAGCACTTTCATGTGCTAATGCCATGTTGTGACCCACACATGTGATGTCATTAGTGCGGCTGCTGTTGTCAGTGATTATGAAATAGTTCTACAACAATTGCTTGCTCTAGTATAACACTCCATATAAGCTTGATCTAGCTTTTTTTCTGTCCTGAACTTGTAATTGTGCAGTCATAGCAATGGCCACGGCTACCTGACTCGGCATCCATGTGATTGAACTTACCTAATATGGTCACTTTAGTGTAGACCAGAGAACAGGTGGCTACCTGTTCCTGTGTCAATATCGATAGTAGAAAATTATGACTCAATGCCTCTTTTTTAAATTTCTGTGCAGTCTCTTTTAAGCAGTGCTCGTGAGAAGAAGCCACGTGGTAGATACCAGCGTTTGGAGGATGAGATGGAGCGATCCAATCAGGACTATATTGATAACCACAAGCAGCAACAGCAGGTGATGTTGACCAAACAAGACGAGCAACTGGTTCGAGTGGGAGCCAGCGTTCACACACTGAAGAGAATGGGAGAGGCCATTGGAGAGGAACTGGATGACCAGCAAGTGTAAGTTAGGCAGCTTAATGATGTTTTTGCGGTTGCATGACTTACTCAATGGTCACATGACTTACTTGGTGGTCACATGACGTACTCAGTGATCACATGACTTACTCGGTGCTGTGTATTTTTTCGTTACAGAATGCTGGAAGAATTTGATCGTGAAATGGATGAAACAGACTCCAGAATGCGATCACTGACAGCACGGGTCAATAAAGCTATTAAAAAGAGTGGAAGTAAGTGAAATATTTTTTCTAATAATACTGTTAGTCACTACTCTTCATTCTCTTTTGCAGGTAAATGTCAAATAATAACTATAATAATCCTCGTTGTCATTTTAATAATCGTAATAATTTGCTTTATAATACCATTCAAAAAATGATGCTATATTATTCTTATTTTATCTCACACAGCCTCACTTAATTTCTGTTCTCACTCTCTTGTGTATTTCGTGTTGTTTTTGTTGATTATTCTTTAAAGTTCAAAGTTCACTGCTTGAGAAAAATTAGCGCATGCTCAGTTTCGAATAATTTGAAAAAGCGAGGGACTTCGGTGAGCAGTGAGCAAAATGTCCATCAAAACGAGGTCTACTACTTTTGTGAATGATTATGAGAGAATCGAGAAGATAGGAGAAGGTACTTATGGGGTGGTGTACAAGGCCAGGAACAGAGTGACGGGGAAACTAGCTGCTCTGAAGAAGATTCGACTGGAATCTGAGGAGGAAGGGGTACCCAGTACTGCTGTCAGAGAAATATCCCTATTAAAGGAGCTCAAACACCCTAATATCGTCAGGTGAGATTTTATCTGATAATCAGTTAGGTTTCCATGGATGATTTTCCCTCCTATTTGAACGTGTAGTCTTGAAGATGTTCTACATGATGATACCAAGCTCTACCTGGTCTTTGAATTCATGCAAATGGACCTTAAGAAATACATGGACGAAGTGAAAGGCAGTTTAGATCCAACGCTTGTCAAAGTAAGTCTTTTATCTCTCTCTAATTGGGATAATTTTTTTCCATTGATTTTCCTTCTATTTAGAGTTACACATATCAGATCCTTGAAGGGATAGCCTTTTGCCATGGACGCAGAACACTACATCGAGACATGAAGCCCCAGAATCTTCTGATAGATACGCATGGAGCAATAAAACTAGCAGACTTTGGACTAGGGAGAGCCTTTGGGATCCCTGTTCGTGCATACACACATGAGGTTAGTAAATTCTGTGTGTTTGTTCCAAAAAAGAAGTAGATGAACTTACACTTATTTTCAGGTTGTGACACTGTGGTATCGTGCCCCTGAGGTGCTCCTGGGTTCACAACGCTACTCCTGCCCTGTGGACATGTGGAGCGTGGGGTGCATATTTGCAGAAATGGTCACAAAGAGACCTCTCTTCCATGGCGATTCTGAAATCGATCAACTCTTTAGGATATTCAGGTAATTAAAATCCCAAATCTACGACTACCCAAAGGAAAATAGAGATTGTAATAAGGCCATCCAGATGATCTTTTTCCCCCACAGGATTCTTGGCACACCCAACAACACCACATGGCCTGGAGTGCAGGATTTACCAGATTTCAAGCCCAATTTCCCAGAGTGGAGTCCCAAAGACTTGAACCAGGTGGTGTCAGGCCTTGGCAAGGAAGGCTGCGACCTGCTGGCTGTAAGCTCTAACTAATGCATCTCTCTCTAACCATTGAATATTATTATGGTGGTTGCAGAAAATTTTGAAGTACAATCCAGGAAGTCGGCTCTCAGCAAAGGCTTCCATGAAGCATCCATATTTTAAAGACTTGGACAAATCAACTCTTCCCACTGCTTCCATTTGACTAAACTTATCACTCTTTAATGGAATAGTATAACTAAGCCCTGCACCGTAGCAAAAAAAAAAAAAAAAGAAAAAAAAAAAGAGAGAGAATCTGTCACAATCAGTGACTCGCTCATAGTTCTGTCTGTCTATTTCTGTGACTCATTTTTCATTGTCTTTATTATTTAATTTTGGTACAAATTATTTTTTAAAAGGAGTATTATAAGGTTTGAGCTTTTAGGGTCCGCTGGCGAAAAGTAAAGCATGGACTTTGGTTGAGTGTTAGGTCATGGACAGGATGGTAGTGGGCGGGGCCTGGTGTTGGAACTAGTCGGGGAATAAAAAATATTCATCCAAATTCTCCCCTATTGAATTTGATCTGCTAACCTGATCTTCTGGCGCTATCCCTGGTTGTCATGCTGAAGGAAGGGTAGTTAGTGAGAATATGTTCCTTGGCCTTTGCAGAATTGTATGTGTTGGGGCTTGGTCTATCAGATGCTGAAAAAAATCATGAAAATGATGAGAATGAACCTCTCCAATGTTTGGTTGCATGGAGTTCGTGTAGACTCACTTTGATGGGCTTGTGAAGTCACTCTGCGTGGGAGCATGGAGTAAGCTGGTGCTGCTTTGTGTAACTGAGAGCTTTTTCCAAATGAATTTGGAATACTATACATGAAAGGATCTGGTCTCTGTGTAAATAATGCAGTCAATATAATTAGTGGCTACAGAATTAGCTAGCTACCTTTGCTCGTGTAGAAGCATTGTAGGTCCACAGATTGGTAGTCGGATTAGGTAACAAGTCTATTGGAAATCAGCAAGTCATTATCAGTTCTATATTTTCACACCACATGACCTGACCTCTGTCATACTTGGAATGTGGGTTGATTTTACTTCCATGGATAGCGTTTTGGGGGATTTTTACGGAGTAAGCACAAGGACTTGGACTTTGGGGATTTGGTGGAGGGGGAAAGCGTGACTCTGGACGTTGGGTAGCTGGCATCGTGTGATGAGAAGTGTCATTAGAGAATCACATTAATTAGAGCCTACTCACCACTATCATTATAGTGTGTCCATGGCCTTCCAACTGGTTTCTCCAATAGTAGGTAATCTTTGAGATGTCTTCTGGACATTGAATTCAAGCTGCAGTAGTACGCGTGAGTACGCAGCTCAGACCAATCAGCCCCACCCACTCTAAATTCTCACCTGGATATTCTCATGGCCAACTTCTTTAGTTTTCTCTGGGGTTTTAGCCCATTGGATTCGCTGTTAACGTTGGCGAACGCATTTTTTGGCTCAAACTGTAACATACCTGATCACTGGCCACTGTTTGTGTAAAGGTCAAAGGTCAGCAATAGCATAGCGTTCGCGTTTTCGACGACCTTTTCCTTAAAATTTAATAAGAGCTCGAGCTGAAGTGCTAAGGCGCTAGGCAATGACCTATGGCTGAGAAGAGTCCCCACGGTAGGACGTCTACTCAAGAACCATCCAAGAAAGAAAATTCCTCAATTACAAAGTAAGTAGGCTGAGGGAATGCTGTTATAGTGCGCATTAATTGGAATTTATCCTCTAGTGATTCCAGTGACAGTGAACCATCACTCAAAGTCCGGGATAAATCACAGGTAGAGGTAGCTAGCGAGTCAGCTATGTAAGACTCCTCAGTTTTATTTTTTTTTATCAGCCCCCACGTGTCAACATGTACATTGCACCATCTTATGCTTATGACAGAGTAGCAATTTTGGAGGCCCAGCTGCAGAAACTGCAGGAAAAGGTGTCAGAAAATGCCTCATCGCAAGTGAGGCTGAAGCACTTAGCAGATATGCAGGACAGGGAGAAGGAAGAATGGAAAGAAGGGAAGAGAGTGCTGGAGAAGCAACTGGCCACAGTACGACAAGAATGCCAGAAGCTAAGGAGGGAGGTTGACTCCAGGAATGGAGAGAGAGAAGGAGCAGAGGAGTTGCTATCTAGTGGTGTATTGCATAGGGTATGTGTATGCACTATAAATTAATCTCTCCTTCCATTCATTCTCTTGCATATTTCATTTCCTTCACAGTCTCTATCTTCACAAAGTCTTCCTGCTAAAGCGTCCGCCACACTTTGGGACACATCTTCACCTCCTCCAAGATCCAACCAGCCATCTCCTCTTCCATCAATGCTCGGCTATCCTTATCGTACTCAAACAAAACCCCCTACCTCGCTGTACCCTGCTTCCACTTCCCTCCTAGGACATTCTCTCACTAGTGACAGCAACTCCAGCCTCAGCAGCATCAGGTCCTCCCAATCTACGAAGGACCACACCTACTCACAAAGGAAACTCCCTCCAGACTACACATTCCTCTCTCATCATTTAAAAACCCACCGCACCCCTTTCTCGAGCTCTCCTCGGACCTCATTACATGGAAAGACAGAGTTAGAGAAGCCCACAGTCAAGTTCTCATCTAATGCTACCAATGGGTACTCCTCTTCCTCTTGGAAACCACACCCTTCTACCTCCTCTCCCACTAGCACTACCAACAGTACTATCACCCAAGCATTGGATGACACTGACACATCACCAGATATAGAGCTCAGGAGGGCAAAGTTAAAAATTAAGCAACTGCAGAAAGAGGTAAGTATGTAAGTAACTACTATGTATATATGTTCTTGTCTATTGCATTGGAAATTTTCTGCAGGTCATGTTGCTTGAGCAACAGTTGACGGAAAAGGCGCGCTCAGCCCAGGGGCATGTGGAGGAGCTGGTACTGCTACGCACAGAGCTGTCCCAGGAAAAAGCCTCCCTTGCTATCGTGCGACAGGAAGTACAAGATCAGATAGCACAGGAACTGAGCATGGCTCGAACGCTGCATGCTCGCCAGACTCACGAATTAGAAATGAAGATGAAGAAAGTGGAGAGAGGGAGAAGGACCTTGGAGACAGAGGGCTTAGAGTTGAGGACTAAGCTGAAAGGTGAGTGGAAGAATACTCTTTGTTGTGTGTGATGTTAAAGTTTGTTGGTTAGGGAGCGAATTAGAGCGTTCTCGACTGAGTGAGAAAGTGAAGGAACTTGAAAGGCAGGCTGAAGAGGAGAGAGCCAGTCACAGGAAAGCAATGAAACACCTCCAGGCTGAGGTGAAGAGTGGTACTGCTAACATCACGCAGCTGGAGAGCACTCTACACCAGCGCCAAATGGAGCTGGAGGGCCATTTGACCAGAGTAGAGGAAGATTCCTCGCACCATAAGACACAGATGTGGCATCTGAGACACCAGGTATGGAAAATCCTTGATGTTGTGACAGGTGATCATGATATTCATTGCAGCTAGAGAAGGTGTCTGAAGAGTTGCAGAAAAAAGAAGGTGAACTGTTCAAGCAGATGGATCTTGCAACTCGTTTTCAACAAGAAATGGAGAGTACAAAGGTGGAGCTTCAGAGAGGCCAAACCTCCTGGAAGATTGCCAAACAGGAACTGAGAGAAAGATTGGAAGCAACTGAAGCAGCTCGAGACTGTCTCTTGAGACAGCTAGCCGAAGCAAATAGAAAAGTCACTCTTCACTCTTCCAGGGTCAAGGAACAACAGGGAGTGCATATTGAACTGGAGAAGTATCAAGGGGAGGTAAAGAGACTGGAGGGTGTGGTCAAGAGGGAAAGTGGAGAACGCCTGGAGGTGGAGGAAGAGGTGGAGAGGTTAAAGGAAGAAGTGAAGAAGATGGAGAGAAAGTGTCTGGAAGCTCAAACTCACCAGGAACAAGCGGAAAAGAGATGGCTTGAAGAAAGAAGAAGCAAAGAAGCCTGTGAGCAGGAAGGGGAGGAGCTTAGGAAGGAAGTGGAGCGACTAAGTGCAGAATTGAGGGCATGTCAGCACCAGCTCCAAGAGGAATTGGGAAGAAGAGGAGAGAGGGAGAGAGCAGAAGAAGAATCACTCTCTCATCTCCAGCAAGAACTAGCCAAACGAGCTCAGCAGGTAAGTTTACAGACCGTACACCACTAAAGCCTACCAGCCTCAAACCATTAGATAGATAGATCCCTTTCCTTTAAATCATGTATGCAGGTATTGGAGATGGACAGGCTACTGCAGAGTCATCAAGCAGAGACCACGGCCCGTAGGCTGCAGTTGGAACGAACCTTAACTAAGAGACAGGGTGAGCTACGAGCCAGGACCCAGGAAGTGGAAAACCTTTCAGCTCAGGTCAGTGAGGGTCGAGTAACTATGGCAGAGCTGAGAGAAGAGTTGAGGAAAGTCAAGGAGGACCAGAGGAATCTGTTTAGTGGGAGCCAGGCTCAACTGCTAGCAAAGGCAAGTGGAGGCTCTAAATAAAGCCCACCCATTGGAAACTGAGTGATATTGTGCTGGCTTCAGGAAGCAAGGTTGACGGAATTAGAGAAGAAAGAGAGAGAGAGTGAAGCAGCCCTCAAGGGGAAGACGGAGGAAGTGGAGGGGCTAAGGGGGGAGGTGAGGAGAGCGGAGGAGAGGGAGAGGGAGTGGCATATCTCATGTGAGCAGCTGCAGAGCAAAGTGCAAACATTGACCAATGAGAATCACCAGCTACGTACAGGACACTTAAACAAGGTGAGACTGCTGTGGAACTTCTAAATAAAGCACACCTTGACTCTTGCTCTGTTTGGAGCACAGATTCAAGAGCTTCAGGAATTGCACAATTCTCAATTGACTTCACGTGAGGAGCAAGCAAGTGCCCATCGCCTCCAACTCCAGCAAATAACGCAACAAGAGAGAGCACGACAAGAAGAACTTTCACGCTGCAGGTGAGGACTAGGCCCCTATTATAAGTTAGATTACCCATTATACTCTCCCTGTCCTGTAGGGCGCAAGTGACTTCTCTTTCGGCAGAGCTCTCAGCTGAAAGGAAAGTGGGAGAAGAGACCAAAAAAGACCTCGCCATAGTTCGAGCTGAAGCCAGCAGATACCAGGAACAGGTCAGGGCAGAGAATAGTTGTGAGAGAGAGTCTTTCCCTCTAGAAATGGACGAGCTAACATGCTGTTTCCCTGTAGGTAGCTACTCTTCAGAGAACATTTGCATCATTGCAAGATATGGCTCTAGAAGGCACTCCCACAAGCTCTTCAGGGAGTGACACGCTCCTGTTGCCTAGTAACAGTGTTCCTCAAGTGGCCTCACTAACTACCACCTCACAATCTTCGCTACCCGAATCCACCAATCATAATCGCCGCTCACCACCACTTCAGTCCCCTGCCTCCCCTATTCCTGCCAAGGGAAACATCATCACTGTTTAACAGCTCCCTCCCTCCCTCCCTTAAAACTCAGCAGATGCAGAACTTACAAGTTTAATCATTTCAGTACTTCTTATAATGAACCTAGTTTTTGTTTATGTATAGAATGACCAGCATTATTTCTTTATAAAAACATTGACAAAGATGTTGTAGTAAAGGTTAAAGACAAAAATGGATTGATATAAGTCTTTAAAAAGGGTTAAAATGGAAAACAGGTTGAAATAACACAGTAGTGATGATGAAAAGACACATGGGTGATGGTACAGTAGCTAAAAATAATGTTTGACTTTCAAATGTTGGGGGCGCTGGCTGCAGCTTTCAGTGCACTTTTCTGTTGTTGAGGTTTCTTCCTGTATTGGACTCCTGCCACACTAATCATTGACCCAAACCCCCTGAAAAAAACAAACAAAAACAACCAGTACCTTTTACTCTAAACAATGCTCACTCTTTATAGTCTGAGGCAAGGGACATGTGACTAGCATGTGATCTACCTGTCCTAGGTGCTCTGAGGGACATGTGACTATCATGTGACCTACCTCTCCTCCTCATTCATGCGTTGCCATTGCTCCCACTCCTTGTCAGCCCCTTCCTCTATCCCTAATTCCTCCAGACCTTCGTACCCGGCCAGTTCCAATCCAGCTCTGGCCAGTTCCAGCCCCGCCCTCTCCAACTCCCTCATGTGCTGTTGGTTGAACTCCTCATCCGTCAGTTCCTCTTCAGAATCCGAGCACTCGCCACTTTCCTCCCTCTGTCTCTGCCCCTCCCTCTCCAGGGGGGTATTAGGGGTACTGGGGGAGGACGGAAAGGGAGGGAGGGCTGTGGAACGACCCGTTGTTAGGTCATCATCGTCATCATCAGAGAATAAGGAGGGACATGGTGTCGTCTCACAATTAGTAATAGTTCCACTTTCCTCCTCCTCCTCATTGTAATTGGCAGTCACTTCAAAGGAGTGGGTGTGGTTATGACGGGTGTGGTCTTGTGGACTAGGAGTGAGGTGATCGTACTCGCCACTGTACGAGGAAGAGATGCTTCTGTTGTCATCCATCGAGCTGTCCAGGGAAGAGGCACGCATTGGATGGTTACGGGGACGCACTGGACTCTCCTCCATTAGGGTGTCATGTGACCAGCCAGAGAGGCGAAATGGAGGACCAGACGGGGGGAGGGTGCCAAAGCCTGTAGACTGTCCCATCCAAGAGGGAGACACATCTGCCATGACAAGGAGTGGATCTGGTACAAAACTATCTGATGTCAATCTCGTAGGTGATCCCAACTCCAGCTGTGGGCGTCGCCTCTGTCCCCTTCCACTCCACGTACCCATCTTATTTTGCAGAGCCCGAGGGCGACTCTCCAGCCCACACCCATAATCAACATACTCCGGATTGACTTCACGCTCCAAGTTACTGGCACGTGACACGGTGTGATTCCTCTCTCTCCCCTTCTTGGGAGGGGTGTGGCTTTCTTGTTTCTTTCTTCGCTTTTCTTGTTTCAAAAGCCGCTGGATATCTTTGAGATGGAGTTCAGCAGAATTCAAGGAGGTGCGGTCACCTAATTGCTGGAATATTCTCACCAGCTAAACACAACAAGAACAAAAACAACAAATTGTAATGATGATGATATTCATTACGTTGGACAAAAGCGAGATTATTCACAGAGTAACATGAGCCCCTTAGTCAATTCCCATTGACCTGTACACACATTCTTCACCACATTCCTCAACACATAGCTAACTCCAAGTCCTTTGAACACTAGCAACAACCCATGATTTTTTTGATGGAATTAGATTCTTGCATACACTCAGTTGCTATGCATATTTCACTGTTGCTATGTGTTGGAATCTTTTTGAGAGAATATCCACTTACATTGACGTAGTACTCGTGAGCTTTTGTGATTTGTCCGGTCTCCAAATAAAGTCTTGCCAAAGCAGTAAAACCTTTGACCTGCTTCTTCAATTCTCCACTCTGAACCACCATTCCCAAATACTGCAAACATATTCAATTCAGACGTTGCCGTGATAGGACATCCATAAGGTGTGGGGCATTGGTGTGATTGCTACTGGGGCTACCCCTATCATTAAGAGGTGATTACTACTCACCAAGGGGGGGCTGCCCCTATCATTAAGAGGTGTGACTACTACTCACCAAGGTATAACTTGCGATGGCATCATTCAATTGGTTGTTGAGTTCGTGGGTGATGCCCAAGTTCATGTGCATCAGCTCCTCCATATGCTTATCTCCTACACTCTCAGCCATTTCAAGATTCTACACCACCAAAAAAGATAAGGGGTCATTCCTCTAATTAGATACCCAATTAAACTCACCATCAGGTAATGCTCCAATGCTTCATCCAGGTTCCCCTTTGCCCTGAAGCAGTTGCCAAGGTTACAGAGGGTGCAGGATTCTGAATACATGTCACCAACGGCTCTCACTATCTCCAGCCTCTGCATAACAGACCAATCATTCACTGAGCATGCTCAGACCGGCAAAAAGTTGCTCACTTTTTGGTGATAGAAGATAGCCTCAGGATAGTCCCTTAAAAGCTCATAGCAACTACCAATATTGCCATAGGCACGACCTTGCTTCTCTCTACAATAAAAGAAAAAGCATTACGAGGTAGCCCCTCCTAATTAGTCATAAAATATTGTCCTAACTAGTCATAAAACATTATGAGGTAACCCCTCCTAATTAGTCATAAATTGCTACTCACAAGTCTCCATGTGCTTGAATTACTTGCAGATGCTGCTTGAAGAAGATGATGGCTCTGCGTAGACAAGTGGTGAGGATAGCAATGGCTCCTTCCTGCTCTCCCCTCTCCATGGCTGCCTGGTAGTTCTTAAGGGCCAGTGACTTGGAGAGAAGGCCGAGGTTGCTACAGGCTGACTGGACCCCCCACTCCTCCCCTAGGTTCCGGCAGTTCTTCAGGTACTGGAGAAAACATCGTCCGGCCAGTTTGAGGAGGCCCATCTTCATGTATGCTATTCCGAGATTGCACTCTGCTTTAGTCATACCCTTAAAATCATTCAGGACTCGGCAATGGGCTAGATGATGCAAGTAACAAATGGAGGCCTTTTTATAGTGACCAACAGCTATCTCAGCATATCCTAGATGTTCCCAGAGGAGCAGCTGAAGACGAGGGTACTGTTGCACGCGCATCAGAATAGCCTCCAGGACAGGAATGGCTTCTTCATACTCTCCTCTCTTCATTTGCTGGTCGACTTTAACAATCCGCCTCTTCACCTCTGCTTCTAATCCTTCCATCTTCCTCAAGATACTGGCCAAAGGGGTTAAGGGTTTGCACTTCTTCCTTGGTAGATGTTGAGCTCCAGAACGGAATGGAACTCTCCTGGAATGGTATGGAGCTCTTCCTGAGTGGTACACAGAATGGTATGGAGTTGACTCAAAATGGTGTGGAATAGAACCAGAATGGTACTCAGAATGGTGTGGCGCTGAACCAGGGTGGAATGGAGTGGATCCAGAATGGAGCTGAGTTGACCCAGTAACATTCAATACTTCAGTAGATCTGGAATGGATTTGAGCTGATCTGGAATGGAATTGAGCTGACTGGTACTGAAGTTGATTGGTAACAAGAGGATGGTGCTGAGGTCTGAGCGTCACACGCTCCTTGGGAGTTTTTGTATGGAGGAGAGATCCAGAGGGTGTTGGGTGATGGTGGGCTGGGGTATGTCGTGTGAGGGTACTGGTTGCCGAGTGGTCTAATCTTGAGTAGATGTCGTAGTTGAAGATGGGATGGTGGTAATTATCAATGGTGGAGTACTGACGTCTGTTACTACATCCACTACTCACCATCTCTTCTTCTTCTTCCCCGTAGGTGGAAGTGGAGAGGCAGGGCCTGGTCCTCCCCTGGCCCTGGACTGAACATAAATTGCTGGAGCTGCTCATGTAACCAGAGGAGTATCCTGCACGGGGCGTCTGCTGGGGGGTGTGACTGCCCTGCAGCGTTGGGTCAATGGGGAGGACATCAGAGTAAGTGAATGCTTGGGGACATCTGTGACGAGGGGGAGAAGCCAATGGTGCTGGCAGAAGAGGAGGAGGAGGTGGTGGAGGAGATGGCTCATCAGTCTCGAGAGGAGCTGGCTCTATCCTCATCTCTGACATTGAAGCCATTCAGCTGCAATTCCTAGCAATGACCAATTTTGCACAAAAATTCACTCTTGCAAGCGCTTTCCGCTGCGGATCTAGGACTCGACTATTTGGCGGGAGACTGCAGGACTTTATGGTGGCGGAGAGTGCCTGTGAATTCACTTGGTGATGTTTGGTTGAGTGAAGAGCTGGAATTTCTCCTTTGTGACTTCAATGCACACATCATGAATACATTTCCACATGAGAAAATTGGAGATTCACAGTTGCACCGCGGCATAGTTGGCTTGCAATAGCGTCGACTGACCTTCCGAAAGTTTTCCAGAGAGCTAGAGCTAGAGCTGAACTGCGATGGCCCGGCGCCCTTGGCATAGCCGACCCTTTACCATTTGCTTTCATTCCTCTATTTATCCGAAAAAAAAGAAAAACTAGATCACAATTTAATATTTCCAGATTTAAAAAAAATGATTGCTGATACCCTGCTCATCCTCTTCATCTCCCTTTTCACTGCCTTTCTCTCTGAAGGTCAGGCTTAGCTATAGTTATATGCTTACTGCTTATCATCAATTCCTTACTCACTCCTGCACTGCACATGTCATGTGACTGCCGGGCCCCCAGGCATCCTTTATGTACTGGTGTATAGGACTGATGACTACAAGAGATTGAAGGCTACTGTAGACAAACAGAGCAAGAAATGTGAGGCGAATGGACTTCTGACTAAGTCGTGATTTCATTACTAGCTATGTTTGCTGTTCCAGTGGAGCGAATGAAGGAGCAGTTAGGTGAAGCCAAGGCTGCAGGCGGGAAGAAAAAACTGGATAAGCAGGAGGAGCAGTTACGGAATAACAGTCGAGACTTGAACATGGTCAAAATGAAGTCGGTTCTTGTGATTGGCTTCACTTTCACTGCTCTCCTTGGCATGTTCAACACCATGTGAGTCTCTGACTCTCTTCCTCCCACCCCTTCTCCCTCTCATGTTTGTTCTTCCTCCCACCCCTTCTCCCTCTCATCTCCGTTCTTCCTCCCACCTCTTCTCTCTCCCTCTTATGTCCGTTCTTCCTCCCACCCCCTTCTCCCTCTCATGTTTGTTCTTCCTCCCCACCTTCTCGTTAAAGGTTTGATGGGCGTGTGGTGGCAAAGCTTCCCTTTCAGCCCTTTTCACTGATCCGTGGTCTCTCTCATCGTAACCTGATGGGAGAGGACTTTACCGACTGCTCTTTCATCTTCCTCTACATTCTCTGCACCATGTCCATCAGAGAGGTCAGTCTTTATCCACACACCATGTCCATCAGAGAGGTCAGTCTTTCATATCCATTAGAGAGGTCAGTCTATACAGCAAGCAAGTAAAAGGTGTCTCTTAGGAAATACTTTATGGCATGTTATGTACCAACTTACCATATTTGATTTTTCCCACATTTTTTAGAAGAGGAGGTATAGTTATAATAGAACGAGGTTAGTGAATGATTATTATTTTTTTGCAGAGTGTTCAGAAGGTTCTTGGCTTCAATCCCTCTCGAAGTGCCAGTAAAGTCAGCTCAGGGTTCATGTCTCCTCCAACCTCAAAGTAGCCTATAATTTATTATGAATCATGTACGTGTGAATCACTTCAACCATGCATCTTAATATTATGGGCTAACTGACATACAAACAGGTTAGACATGATTGCCACCATTTTAGAGGTTCATTACAATTATTATAATTATGTGGATAATGGATGTATGAATGTTATGATGGTTATTGAGCTGTGCAGATGATGATGGTCCATTGGCTGGTTGGGGATTAATTACAGCAAATCTTCGTAATGTGAAAGGGCTTGGATGATACTGGAATCTTTCTTTGCTCCAACCAAAAACTCTTCCAAACTGATTCGTCCATCTTTATCCTACAGCCAAAAAGATCTCCAAATGATCAATTTTAAGAGAAAGTGACCTTTAGCCAATGCTTACCAGGTCCATATCTTCAAACATGCTGTCCACTCTTTTTTGAGGTGTATCTTCCTCCTCAGGAAAGGTGACCATGTGACCCACCATCTTGTAGATAGAATTGACCACACCTTCCATTTCTTCACGGTTGATGTAGCCATCGTGATCGGTATCACACAATTGAAAGGACCCTAACGATATACATGGCAATAACAGTGGAACAAAGTAATGGAGACACTTGGCTTGGAACCCCAGCCTTTTTGTCCTCTTTCGTAGGTTAGATTATATACAATGATGCCTTTTAGATTGGCCTTTGTTGAGAAGGTTTTGGAGTAGTGGAGAGATTACAATAAATAAAGGACCATTGACTTACAATGAAGTTTCTCCTCCAGTGAACCTCTGGCTGTGACTGAAAGAGCCACCACAAACTCTTTGAACTCTATCAGTCCATTCTGGTTCATATCAAAAGTATTAAATATCTGCAAAGCAAAGTGAGCTGGATTGCCAAATGGAAAGAATTGCTGGTAGATCTTGCAGAATTCCTGTGTGGTGGTTGATGAGGTGAGAGGTAGGTAACTAGGTTCTTTAATAATCATATTTACCTCTTTGTTCAATGTCCCCGAGGGACAATCATTAAGGAAACCTACAAAGGAGAATATTATTTGACCTTATAAAAAGGTGCTTTGTATGTAGCATCCATACCATGTGTTCAATTCTTTAGGAGAAACTGTTTAAACAAAATGTGATCAGAATTGGATTACATCAATACTTGTTGACTTACAATGGGTCAGTTGTGTTAATTCCTCGATTTCTCTAGCGCTCAGTTTGGAGTTTCTTTTTCCCATTGCAGGTTTGAAGTGGGTGGGGCTGAAGGGCATGATATAAATTGCGCATGCGCAGCAGGTAAGCTTAACACACTGGTACGACAAAGCCTGGGGAGTGATCAAAGGTCACTAGTGCTAGCGAGAAGTTTCTATTGAATCAACAGGTACTCGAGTGATTAATAAGCCGATTAAATACCTTATTATTTGCGTGCTTTTTTGACATTGAAAAACACGGATCCACAGGTGATCGGTCGTGTAGAAGAAGCAGCTGCAATCATGTCGAACAATAGCACCGTGGATCGCAGGTCTCCTTCCTCCTCCATTGACGGCTCTCCCTGTTCATCCCCTTCAGTCAAATCAAAAATGATGCCCTTTCAGAACAGTGGTGGTTACACACCCCTTGGCTTTGCTCCCATCAATGTTGACAAAGAGGACCACGTAGCTGTATCCACCAACTCCTCACTCTGTCCAGCTTTCTTGAATTGCAGGACACAAAAAAGGATTGTGAATCGAGACAACGGACGTCCCAACATTGAACGGTATGGCATAGCCAGGAACTCTCTGGGATTCATCACCGATAGCTTCACCACCATCATTAACAGTAGGTGGTATGTCATCATCCTTTTCTTTGCCATCTCTTACATACTCTCGTGGTTGTTTTTCGGGGGTTTGTGGATACTGGTGGCCAACCATCAGAATAATGGCAATCACACGTGTGTTCATGGAGTAGATGACTTCACAGGAGCTCTTCTCCTGTCTGTAGAAACACAGGTAACCATTGGTTTCGGCAACAATTACATCGAAGATGACTGTCCATGGGGACTTATCGTGGTGATGATTCAATGTCTTGTAGGGCTGATGTTAGATGGGATTCTTCTCGGTCTCTTGTTCACTAAAATCACACGTCCCCGGAGCAGACGAAAGACCATTTTGTTCAGTGAGAAAGCCGTTATATTTGAGGAGGAAGGAAAGCGATATTTGGAATTCAGGGTTGGTAATCTCCGCACATCACAGATTGCCGAGGCTCACATCAGGCTGGTTTTGTACTGGTACCGCCAAGTGGATGGAGAATATGAATTCCGACAGCACGATCTAAATTGTGGCTATGACACAGGAATCGATCGGGTAATGCTTTTAACCCCCGTCATTGTGAGGCATGAAATTGATAAAAATAGTCCTCTATGGGACATCCCCCCCGATACATTGAGTGAAGAGGACTTGGAACTGGTCGTAGTGCTAGAGGGGATAGTTGAGGCCACGTCACTGACTGTTCAGGCGTTGTGGTCCTACACAGCAGAAGAGATTGTGTTAGGAGAGAAGCTTCGTTCGATTGTCTCTCGGGTCAACGGACAATGGATTGTGGATTTTAGAAGGTTTGATGAAATTATCATTAAAACTACATAACTTTGTTTTGTAATGCTTAGCATCATTTCCTATTGTTAGTTCGTTTTGTACTTAACATGAAGTATTTTGTACTTAACATACAAAAATGAAGTGATATACATAATACCAGTGAATGAGTGAATGAGTGAGGGAGTGAGTGAGTGCAATGGGTGATGAGCACACATGCATGAATCAGCAGCGTCAGTTAAGAGTAGTGGATTGATTGACAGGGAGAAATAATGCCAAAGTTTGTTGATTTATTGTCGATGGAGCAAATCCCATGTGTCCACCCAGAGACGCCATGCGATCTCGTCCTGAGATAGGGCGGGGTAACCATAAGTAAAGGGTGCAAAGATCAGGTATGAGGCCACAATTGCTACCAGGAACATGGAAAGAATGAAGTAGTAGACTGGAGTGAGTACAAAGGTCATATTAGGCCACCTACATGTGTAGATATGACAACTCATTGTGGGATAAACAACCATCCCTGACCTTTGGACCATTGTGTGGGCGTGCTCACAGACCGCAGCAAAGAGCATGAACTTGAAGGGGAGAGCAGGGAGGTAGTGATGGAGGAACAAGACGCGTGAAAGAAGGAAGTATGGAACATAGTGTACCATCCAACCCACCAACAGGACACTCCCACTTCTCCACAACTGCTGGAACTCCACTGAAGGTCAAAGGTCATAAAAATCTTGTGTAGATAATAGGGGTATCATTACTTTCTACTCACCTGTCTCAAGGTCATAATAAAGTCGATGTCGTCTCATCAGGTAAAGGGACACCAAGAGTAAAAACACATGTATAGATCCTGTACTGAGCCACCATAAAACAGGGTTGCCCAGCAACGTCACTTGCGCATTGGTTTTCTGATCTAGCCAATAAGGCAGGGTTTTCCCCATCAATGGCCAGTTAAGGGGAGGAGCTCCAAAGGTGTGGTCTCCAAGGCTACTATGAGCACTGATCATGTGCTCCTGCAGAGAAATATGAAGATATCAATGTACATATTTCCATACAACAAAAGACAGTCCAAATACATGATAAATTTCTTTTCCATCATGTCTGTGTGTAAGTGATACAATGGAATCTCTGAATAATGGGACCAGGTTGTCCTCTTTTGGAGTTTATTTTGTATAGAGTGTATTCAAAAGTTTCTTTTTGTTGAATCTTTTGGAATAGAGGTTTCACACTGCACTGTGCATGCTCAACAGATTTTGGTCACCTGAATTTCAAAATATTTTTCCCAAAAGTTTAACGTAGTTCCGCCAGTGTTCGCAGGATTGGATCTGCTTCCTGCAGGATGAACCCGACGGGCCAAGCTCTCTTTGATCTCCTTCTCCTCTTTCTGCATTTCCTTGGACCTGTTCCTCCGACTCCTTGAAGTGTTGGGGAGGTGGACATCGTCCACGCCCCACAGGACGTGGGTCTCCTCCACTGCTCGGTCAGTTACCACTTCGTACTGCTGGAACCCCCACTCTGGCAGGCGCTTTCCTGTGGACTAAGGAGGGAGGGAGGGAGGAGAGAGGGAGTGGATACAAGTTTCACTGTGTTATCACTACTCTTCCTAGACTTCACATTTCATGTACCATGTAAAGGTCATGTCAAAATGTGTATAATGCATAATCTCCTGTCATGCATGTCAAGTTTTTCTTGAATGTCAGTGACTGCAGTTTCCTCAGTCAGTCAGTGTTCAGTTTTCACTCCATTGAGAGACTTCACACACTAATCTTATTTCTCTTATATAAGTGGTGATTTTGATTGGATGCTTCAGATTCCGTACCCTTACACAATGCGTAGACTAGTGATGCTAATAACCACAATATTGTCATAATATTTGAAATAAATGATAAATACTTCCTCCCACTTCTTTGACAATAACGTTTGTTTGGACACTCACAGATAACACTTGCTTGGACAATCACTAGAGATAATGCTTGCCTACACCCACTGATAAAGCTTGCTTGGACACTCACTGATAATGTTGACTCACTGATAATGCTTGCTTGGACACTCACCGATAATGCATACTTGGAGACTCACTGATCTAATAATGCATACTTGGACACTTACTGATAATGCTTGCTTGGAGCGAACGTGGAGGAGTCTGAGCTTCAGTTTTCCCTTCTCCCAGAAGAGCGGTTCTTTGGACTCCAGACCAGCTACTTCCTACTCAGTCAGAAGGGGAAAAAACAATCACACACCAAAAGATTATCTTGGGCTACTGGGCACTCACCAGTTGCCATTGAAGGTGAGGGACAAACTGAGCGGAGTAGTTGATGTAGCCAGCCACTTCCTGCATGCCAGGACTAAGAGGTGCGGCCACATCATGACTGTTCAACAACTTTCCTGTGCCCAAGTGAACCAGTTCAACCATGTCACCATTTCGGATTGGGGAGTCGTCCACTGGAATTGATGTGTCCTGGGGACTATACAATCAAGTCATGATCTCAATATCATGAGTACAGTCATATTATAATGATCACATGATATTCCAATCAGTCATGTGACTGAATCATGTGATAGTTGCATAGGACACAGACACACCTTCCTGGCTTGCGAACAGCCCAGAGATTGTTCACATCACGAAAGTCATAGCATGTGATCTGTTGTTGGTAGCTTGAGCCACGCCCATCAGGGTACTTGAGGGGATAGGTGTGGTTATGTGAGTGGAGCCAACAGGAGAAATCTGTCGACCTCAGGCTGAAGGATGAGCCATAACGAAGCACTGGCGAGGCAAGTGAACCCATAATTATTATTGTTAATGATAGTGGGAGAGGGAGGGGAGGTTACTCACATGTGGCATTGGGAGAGAGCTGAGTTGTGGGAGATAAGTCGATGGTTCCCTGTGATCCAATGGGTGTGTGTGTGTGTGTGCGTGTGCGTGTGTGTGTGTGCAAGTACAAAAGGTGACTTTCGGGGGGAGGGAGGAAGGAGATGTGCTAACCTCCAAGGAGTTTTGGAATGCTTTTGATACGAATACATTTCCTGGGCCTGCTTGTGATAACAGGAGAAAGTGGATGTAGAAGAGGGTGATGTTCATCAGAACAGGGATACCAAGCAGATACACTCCTCGTAAAAGGGCATGCTGGAACAAGATGAACTGTAGTGTGGGTGTATGTTATATGTAGAGAGGAAGTCCCTGGTCATTCCCTATCCCTAATGAACTTACAGTAGTCAGGGTATGGTTGCCGATGAGTTGCCAGAGGTCACAGAGGGCAAGCAGTCCCACACAGGCCAACCCAAGCAGTCCTGTATACTTGATCCTACAAAAAAATGAATATGCTTCCTAGATTCATTTTTGAGTGAAAAAACCTAAAATTGGTTATGCAGACTTGGGAAATCTTTACACTCAAATGTAAATCTAAGGTTCAACATGATGCCTAGATTCACTTTTGACTGTTAAAACCTAAAAAATTTCCCCCTATTTTTCAATGTCTATTGAAATGGCCAATTTTTTTTCAACACCAATAACACTCAAATGTGAATCTAAGCATTCAGCACGATATCTGGTAATGATACTGACTACTGACCCAAGGAGACAGCCCAGGAACACGCCTGTAATGGCAAGGGAACAGTGCCAGCTGGGGGAGAAGGGGTGTGACCGATAACGGTAGAATTTGAGGTAGGCAAGGATGGAGGCGTAAGTAAAGAAGATGAGGAGAGAGTCCAACATTATCACACGGCTCTGAATCACAAGGGAGTTGTCTGTATGTGTGCGTGTGTGACAGAGAGAGGGTTTGATCACAATAATGATGAATGATCAATTCATCCCTTACCGAATATAGTGAAGAGAGCTGCCAAAGCCGCTGACCTGTGAGAAAAGCCCAGTTCAGTCATGATCTGAAGGCAATGAATAGAGATGAACTCAGAAGTGAACTTCTCTTGTTATAATTATAGCCATCTGGACATGGGTCATACCTAGGGCTAGGGCTAGGGCTGGACATGGGTCATACCTCGTAGATACAGGCAATCAAGAGAGAACCACTGAGAGCCGACACTCCTCGCATCATGACATAAGGAACTGAGGGTGGGATTTCTAAGAGGAAAGGGTGGGCATGGAGGATAAAAGATGGATGAAATATCGGCAGCTACTCACCTAGTCCAATGCTGGGGAACAGGAAGGTGCCATCAAATCCACTAATGTAGCCTAAAGGGGAAGGCAGAGAGATATCAAATTGAAAAGGACAGGGAAGATTTTCTTACCCACAAGAGCAAAGAGCATCTTTCCCAGCGGCGGATGGACATCAAAGAAGAACATTCTTTGTAAGTAATAACTTGCAAACTTCCCAAAATGAACCTCATCAAAACTGGAAACATGAGAAAGACCAGCTGTCACGATCACTCAATGTCAAACACTATCACAAGGTCAAAGTACACAAAGATTAAACCAAACCACACAAGTCTTGAAAGAGTGGGGGATGCCAGACTCCCTTGAGATCTGGGCAATGTTTGTGTTCTGGAGAGGTGATTTGAAAGCTTTGACAACTAATTGCTTTAATTAGAAGCAAGACAATCACTTCAACAGACTTCATATCATCTTGAATTCAGTGGGAGGACGCACCCGCGCCCATACCTACATTAAGTACAAAACTTGAACCTTAAAGGCATGCTCACTTATGTCTAGTTACCATGGGAAGATGTCTACCAATGCAGTCCACAGCATAGCAGTGATGGACCCAAAACCAATACTACTCCTTTTTTAATTACCTTCAATTAACCAAATTGAATTTTTCTTTAATTGAATTATTATTCTGACACCACTTTTACAAATTATAAGATCGAATGACATCAAAATTGAGGGATGCTAAGGGATTTAGGGATTGTCAAAGATTGATTCTTGTTTATGGATATACAGGTAGCCTCTCTCTCTCTCTGGCATATAAGCAGAATTGATCCAATTAGAGCAGCTCATGAATGGTATCAACGGTTCAATGGTGGACATGCATACAAATTATCACATCCAAAGGTTCTTTGAGACAAGTGAAGGAACCATTAAAGGGAGTGGTGAGAAGTATTGAGCATTGTGTAGCCGCCATGTCAACTACACAAACCGATTAGAAGTGGTAATATGTTGCAATGAGGCATTCTCTGATGTACTTTCTGAAGGAATTAATGCCATTCAACATGCACATGTGCCATAGCCCAACATTCATTACAGCATCTTGTGGCGTGTAATTGACAACTCTGGATCACACACAAGGAAGACCATTTCTTCCTCATGTGATAATCATGTAATAACAAAGAGGGACTCACATGACATAGCAAGGAAAGTCCAGCCTCCAGAATCTGACCAGAAGCCCTACCCCCATCACCACCCACCAAAGGATGTTGAGTTCGGCCTTATAGACCAGTGGAGGAGCACTGGTCTTCCGTTGGAACCACATTGTGGAGGTGGAGGAGGTAGATTTAGAGGAGGAGGAGGAGGAGGGGGAGGGGTGGGGGTGTGTGTGGAGGATGCCGTTGGAGAGAAGATGGGGTGGAAGTTTGGCCCCTTTTTTGATGGCTGCCAAATCTTCATCAGATATGGGTCCACATAATACCACATTTTCATCCTCTTTGGAACCAGACTCTGAAGGATGTGGAGCGTGGGAATCTGATTCTGATGAATGAGTGGAATTGGAATCAGACACTGCTGAAGGTAGCGGAGAATGGGAATCAGGTGGAGATTTTGCAGGTGGTTTGGTATTCTTGCCAGAAGCAGTCTCACCCTGGCCCTGCAAAGACCAATCTACATGATTATAGTCCAGCTTGCTGCTTAACTACAAGAGCATTAACACACGCATGTGCAGATCCAGCAACAGAACTTAACTTATATTCATACCACCATGTAATTAAGTTCACCTTTCTGTGCTTGGGTACAGTCTTGCCCTCCTGTTTATTCATCTTGTAGATCCACACTCAAATGATCGAGCTAAGTCATGCAACACTACAGACCACGCTCACTCCGCTCCATTTATAGGAAAAAAATAATCCGATTGTCTAATTTTGAATTGCATGTGGACAATGTCCTTTGCAAGTGACCCTGCTTTCTGTCCTAGATGTGGCACCATTCTTCCTTTGCCAGATGTTTCGGACAAAGTCAGCTGCAAATTGTGCAACCACGAACAAGATACGGCAGGTATTAGAAATAGCTGAAGGAATAGACTTCTGCAAATTGACCTTTAACCCCAGAGTTTGAGGGATTGGAAGAATATTCCTGCAAGTACTTTGCAGTGAGGAAAGAGAAGATAGAGCTAGCAGACCAAGGAGAGGGACCACTGGTGAGGAGGGTGGAGCATGATAGATTGGTATATTAATGGTGTGCATTAATTTGTGTACAGGTGGAGAGGCAATGTGTGAAATGTGGGCACAACAAGATGACATACACAACGCAACAAACAAGATCTGTCGATGAGGGACAGACCGTGTTCTACACATGCCCCAAGTGCAAATTCAAAGAGACTGAAAACTCGTAATCTTGCTTTCCAAGAAAATCGATGACCTTTGGTATTACGTTATATCAACACTATGCAATGATCACTATGCAATGATAACTTGTTCATCATCTTTTAAAACCCGCAAGAAGAAAGGAAATTGGAGTACACACTTGGACGTAATTGTTACTATTAAACTACCTACTTGTAGTTGTAGTTGGATTATAATTAAAGACTCTGGACAGTTTCTCTGTGGGATGGGAAAGACGACTATTCCCCTCTCGGAATGACCTTGTACATCTTGGTACAGTAAGGATACTTCTCCCTGTCAAAGTTTGGCTCCCGGCAACGTTTCTGCTGGATGCAGAAAACATCGCTCACCACCGACTCATTCATGGAGTGATCATGGTGCATCATTGACAGCATTTCTGTATAACAAAGAGATAAGTATTTTCTTAATGGTGCCCACTCTAAGTAGTGGTATGTAGGGGCAAAAAAATTATAAATACCTTCTTTGATTAATCTTTGAAACCACAATAAAATTTATCCAATTAAAAACTTCCATATGGACTTGCCTAGTTGTGACTTTCCATTGGTAGACTGTGCCCCAGTCTTTATCAGTGCTTCTTCCACTAACTGCAGAGTCAAATCCTGAGGACTAATAGTGCGGGGTTCACTAGTGTCCAGCTGCTAGGATATCCCAAGAATACAGTGTAAAAGAGAGAGAGAGAGAGAGAGTGGGTGAGAGGGTGGTAAAGGAAAGGCAGTGAGCAGTGATGAATGATTATTACAACTATGAGGGGATCTTTTGCGAGAGGAAGAGAGAGTACCTCACCTTCCTCCTCTTTGCTGGCATTCCTGAGAGGTAAGCATCGGAGAAGGGCTGCTGAGGCGGGGACTTGGTAGTGTGAGAGGAACTGTCTCTCTTGATAGCTGAGACCCATCCCTACAAAAAAAGTGAGAAAAATTGAAAAGGGTGGGACTAAACTTGCCTGGCACAACTTGCCTCTGGTACTCCAGGAGGAGGGACGTCCTCATCGACCCCATCACCATTGACATCCTCAGAACTAGGGCCCCCAGGACAGCTCTCCTGTACAGGAAGGGGGAGGAGCTGTCCAGGGTGGGTGGTGGACTGGTCCACTGAGTAAGTGGTGACAGGATAGCTCTTATTGGGGACCGGGACGACTCCATCCTTCCAGAAGACGTGGCGGTCCAGTTCCTGGGGGGTGTACGGGTAAACCTTGCGGATACGAATCATCTCCTTCAAGATGGACTCGCTGCACATGTTCAGGATGACGGAGGGCGTGTTGGGAGGGAAAAGGGTGCCCTGGGGGGAGAGAAAAGAGAGGGAAAGATTTCACTTTGTCAATATGAAAACAAAATTTTAGGCACTATCACAACACAAGGGAAAAATAGAAAACCAACATCTATACCACAACCTTATGGTTCTCGTGAGATGTGGGGTGGAGAAACTTATGAAAAATTCCCCAACCGAGCCCATGCCCCAACCCAGCCACTTGCCCACTTACTATGAGTTGATTGATCATGTCTATGAAGATGTCTTCTCCGTTGACGCAATGGCGGATCACACTGGAGAACAGACCCGAGCAGTGGGTGGCCCAATGATGCATCATGTGTGCAAATAACTTGTCTTCCTTCTCCTCTGCAATAAAGATGAATTATGTAGATAAAGCATGTGCGCGAGGTTTCTGGTGGATTTAGTGCACCGTAGCTGCGGCCTGAGGGATGGTGCACTAAATCAACCAGAAACCGAGTGCACATGCTCCCGTTGCGCATGCACGTAGCTACTGTAGTCCATAGTTACAAACATCAGTACTGTTTGGTTTGCTATTAGCTAGCTAATTGCTGTGTTTCCACTTCTTTCTCGAGTTGTGAAATGGTGGCAAGAATAGTCCACGTACCTGCTGATGCTCCTGTTATAGCTATCTATAAATCCGGATACTCCCAAGCACGAAGGATACAAGTATTTTGTGCCTGCCCAGTCCGAAGATCAAAGAAAACAGCATGCAAAACACCAGCTTACTGTAGACCAGCTAGAATGTTCCTTCTTTTATACTAGCTACTCTCAGAAAAGCTTGTTGGGTTTGAAACGTGAAATTTATTAACCTGCGTTGCACGTTTAAATGACATGATATTCATAACGTTTCAAACCCGACAAGCTTTTCAGAGAGTATAGCATAAAAGGCAGCACTTCAAGCTGTCTTACAGCATTCAGCATAAACAATCGTGCACTCCTACAGAATTAGTGCACACTTGCTGATTTAATCCACATAGCAACCACATAGCAATGGGATCTAAGCTGCATTATTGACTTACTCGTATTATATTCAGTGATGATGTAGCCATAGGCCTCACGACACAACTGAGAGAGCAACATGTACACAGATTTTGGAAAATTAATTCCTGGATGTCTCACAGGCAGCTCATCCTGTTTGGTAAAGGGTCTCTATCGTCACAAATTCGTATAAATACAAATTGACTTACCTCCACACGTTCTAGACTTGGTATGCAATTCTCCAAAAAGGCAGTGACCGCCTGATCTTTACGTTCTTTTGTAGGTATTTCTCCATCCAACAGTTTCTCGCGGACGAAATTGAAGAGGCCAGGCTGGAGTCGTTGAGCAGGTTCTACCTGTCCCTTGAAGACCTGCATCACCTCCACCACCGATAACTCCCGCGAGATAACCTTCAAGATCTGCTCAACCATCCCTAAGTCACCTATTAAGGAGGGGAAAAAATGGCCTAACCAACTCATACACACATCATAAATTTCCCAGAACACCGACACCTATCCGTAGGGGCAAACTCCTAATAGTTGTACTTACTGTCGTCGTCGTCATCATCATCAGTGGGAGGAGCTCCCAGCTGGTTCCTCACCTCTGCCATCGTGTCCAACATGGAGATGTGGTGTCCTGAAGTAATCAATTAAAAATTACACCTTGAAATGAGGACACCCCTCTAATCAGGATCCTTTTAATTAAATAGTTGCCGAATTAGGGACTGGACTGACCTGTATGGATGGTTGACATGGCAGCAGCTGCCATTTGACTCATCGGGTTCTCAAAATCAGCAGGTCCCTCGTGATCACTATCAATGTTGTCCAGGGAACCAGCATCTGATATAGACTTGATTTCTCCATCTTCATCCAAAAAGGCCCTCTCTGGCTTATCTAAACAACAACAACAACAACAATAATAATAACAACAATAGTAATAGCTAGAAAATTTTACCATCATCTTTCTTCTTCTTTTTTCGCTTTTCCTTTTTCTTCTCTGGATCTTCTTCTGCTCCTTCAGCTCCTTCCTCCTCTTCCTCTTCACTATCCTCACTGCTGGTCTCCCCGGCCTCTCGCCGCTGACGATGCCTCTCCTCTGCTCGCTCCAACAATGACTGCAGCAGCTGGATGGCTGGAGGCATCGGAAAATTGATGGTCATCTGGAGAAATGATACAAAAATGTCAAGTTCTTTTTTTCAAAGAATGACAGACTCACCTCTGGTTCTGCACCATCGCCTCGATTCTTGATGCTGAGACTTGGTCCCTCCATTGGAGGGAGACCAGGAATGCCAAAAGGAGGTGCAGGAGCAGCTGAAATGGTCACTGTGGTCCCTTCTGGGCCAGCGTATCTCTCTGCGAAGGTCCGTCTTCGTCCTTCACCCTCACCCTCTTCCTTTGTCTCTTCCTCTCCTTCCTTGTCTTTCTTACTTTCCTCTTTCTCTTCAGATGATGCCTCCTTTGCTTTGCTGGTGTCAGCAGTACTTGAAGCCTCGTCCCCAGCTCCTCCTCCCACGTCATTGGCCCCTCCCCCTTCCCCTGCACCATCATCATCTTTATCCTTAGGTTTGCTGGGTCTGTAAGGACCCTGAGGGTCAGCCACTCCAGTGATCAGTTCAGAGAGAAGACGAGCCAAATACTGTGGCGTCTCATCGTCACTGTCATCACCTTCCTTCTTTTCACCTCCCTCTCCTTCCTTTACCTTGCCCTCTCCTTCTTTTGCTCCGCCATCCCCTTCCTTTGCCCCGCCTTCTCCCTTCTCTGTAGCTGCTTCTTGTCCAGCTCTGGCCTTAGTATCTAATTTACTCCTAACTTCTTCACCATCGTCCTTTGGTTTCTCCTCTTGACTGGTTCTCACTGTAGTGGATGGCTTCACTTCATCCACATCCATTTTCTCTTCAGTCTTTTCAGCATTGCCACTTTCAGTCCTTGACTTCAGTCCTTGATTTTTATCCTTGACTTCACCCTCACCCTTCTCCTTGGCCCCACCTTCCTTCTCCTTGGCCTCATCCTCCTTTTTCTCGTCTTCATCGTCGCTATCAGCTAGCCGGCGACCACTGAACATCCCCTGCACATATAGCATCAAAAAGAGCCAGGGGGATAAAACAACCAACTTACTGGAAAGCCAAAGAGTCCACCCCCAAACATTCCCCCACCAAACATTCCACCAAATGGTCTACCACCCAATGCACTTCCAAGTCCACCTCCACCTCCTCCTCCTCCTCCTCCTCCTCCTCCTCCGCCCGTCCCTCCCCTGTTGACCATAGCACGTGTGCTCCTGCTCCTCCTCTCCCCTCCTCCTCCACTCTGCTGTGCCCCATCACCGGTCTCATCATCACGGGAGATATCCACAATGTAGCCCGAGGGGGGTTCCTGTCTCATCCCTCCCAGGACGGAAGAGGGACGGAACTGGGTCATCATACGTCGCATCTCTGTCCTCCGAGGGGCACCCAGCCTGATGGTGCGAGGGGGCACAGATGACATGTTAATGTACAGGCGGGAGAGAGAGACGTAGGCATGTCCAATGTAGTAGTGGAAGTCCTTCACTGTCAAGGCTATTCGAGTGGCCATTGTTGCTTCTTCATCCTGGAATTGGAGAAGGAGAAAGGAAAGGGGCAAAAGAGGTACAGGAAAAAGGGAGGGGCAGAAAACAGAGGAGAGAAAGGGGGACAGGAAAAGAGGAGGGGCAGAAAGGGTACCAGAAAGAAGGAGGGGTAGAAAGAAGGAGCAAACTTTAATGCTATAGAGACATGGTAGTGAGTGGACTAACATCTAGCCTCTGATCCTCCACCACACTTTCCCTGTATTTTGTGACGTGAGAGCTGATTCGTTTCTGTAGCGTGTCAATCTTGTCCAAAAATTTGATATAAAGGGATGAACTGATACATTTACATACAGACAATAATTAGATCCTTGTTAATCATTCACTGGACCAAACCTACCTCAGATTAGCAGGGGTCTCATCAGAGAACTGTTCCAGCTCTTCAAATACCTCATCTTCATTTGCCTTGGAATCAACACCATTTTTGGCTCCCCCCTCAGCATTTCCCCCCTCCAGGACCTCCATTGGTTCCACACCATCCCATTTCTCCTCTGTCTCCTCGTCGTCTTTCTCGGCTGATGATCCCCTGCCTTCCGCTTTTCTCTTCTCTGCAGCTTTGGCTGCAACTCGAGCAACGGCTCTCTGCAAGCCATAAATCATTATCATCATCTGTATTAAATCCTATAGATCGCCAACTTGACTCGTATCAATGACCTAAATCAACCCTCCCAATACACCAACTAATCTCCCAAAAGTTGATCTAAAAAATCAAACTCATCTTGCTGCCAGAGCTCCTATCTAGCTTCCAGAGGAACCTCTCTCCCACGTCTAAAGGTTGCCTACTCATTTTGCGCTAGTTTTAAGTGAGTAACTCACGTCAAAGCGGTCCAGGACTTTAGTGGCATACTCCAGACATCTCCGCACTGTCTTGGCATGGGAAAAGATGGTCCGTAGTTGTTTCTTGTTTCTTTCTACTTCCTGGTGTTGAAGCTCCGCTTCACGTTGGTTTGCCTCCTCCATCAAACGGGATCGGACAGGAGCTGGCTGTAGAGGATCCTTGGGAACATCGACTGCTGCTTTGGGCGGCTGAGCACTAGGTGCAGGAGTGGGTGTGGCCTCAGGTTCATCCTTTGGACCAGATTTAGCTGATATTGTTGTAGTGTGCACAGCACCAGTGGAATCCTGTAAAAGTCACATGACGGTCACATGGCTAACTCCTACCACATCACATGACCAGGCATGCACACACAGCTAGAATAAAGGCTTATGTATATGCCACTCCAAAATCATGTGATAATCATGTGACAAACACACGTATTGACGAACACATTGATTCATTGACACATTGTGTGACAAACACATTGATTCACAGACATCAAACATCACTTCGATCATGCATGACTGAATATAATACTGAATTGCAAGGCAGATCACATGGTAATCACATGACTGGTTATTACTGGATGAGACTGTACCGTTGCAACAGCTTCTGCAGACACTTGGGCCTGTGTTCCTTGTGAGGAGAGAGAGGTCACTATCTGGTCCACCAAATTCTGTGGGAAAGGTAAAAGGAATGTCAACGGACAAGGCAAGTAGCATCCACTAAAGGAAGAGGAGAATTGCAAATCAAATCTATGGAATGGCATAATCTTACGGAATGGGGATATAATGGAATGGCATCATGGGGAATGTAGTTTGGGAATGACCTGGGTGACCTGTGTGATGTCACTATGGGAAGACACAGGGATGTTGCCCACAAAGACCAGGTCTTGAGAGGCCTGGATTGTGATTCCACCACCAACCCCTCGTCCCCCCACCTCTGCTCCTCCTCCTGTCCCAGTCCCGGGGGTAGCAGCTGCACCCGTGCCAACAGAATCCCCACCCTCGGTGGCAGCAGTTCCTTGAGCAAGAGAAGGAGGCGGTCTTTTAACCAGGTGAATAACCTTACCGTCAACACCTAACAACCAAAACAACTTAATCATGCAAAAAGTATACGAACAAAGAAATAACAGAATGGCCACCTAAAATAACTTTCAATTTGTACACTTTCACTCAGGGGAATCACCACAAACTTACCATACTCTTTCAATGGTTTCTCATCTTTGAGCACTTTGCCCTGAAAAATCAACCTCTGTTCCTCTAGCACTATGCCCTGCCACATAATAACACCGAATTTCAACAACTGATGTATCAAAAAAATATCCTTAATACACTCACCATCTTCTTCAAGATCTCTTCCCTCAATGTTTTAACTGTCACCTACAAAAAAAATGGATCAGCCAGTTACCCTAATAAAACCTTTCACTCACATCATCTGACAGTTCAAAATCCTCACTGCCCGAATCTATAGTCTTCACGGTAACCTTCATTTTCTCTGTTGCAGTGTCACTAGCTTCTAACACACGAGGAAAGTCACTTGGGTCCGGGTCGCCCCTTCAATGATCTGAGCATGCGCTATGCGCTCAGATTTGATGTGCTTTATTTGGAAAAACACTGCCAGCTCCTCATTGAGATTTCTGCATTGATGTCGGACAATACAGGAGCAGGATACATTACAAATGTCTTCAAGGAAGCTGAAGACTCGCTGGATGGAATAGCAACGGTCCAGCAAGACAATAAAGTCCGTATCTCCTCCATGCAGCCTGCTTTGCCAATGTTAGATCTGCATGGAGTCACTAGAGCAGACATTCACACCAGTCTCTTCCGCACCATGCAAGATAAACTCCTCCTCAAAGTGGACAGTCTAGAAAACAGAGGGTTGACGAAACTACTGGATAAATGTTTCAGGTACATAGGTGCAGAAGAGGAACTAAGATCAGTGTGCCTTTGTATCATGGAAAAGCTTCCCAGCGTTGATTCAAAATACCTTTCACACATTGCGGACAACCACGATCTGTACACTGCCTGTCCCTGTGAGGTGAAGCGACAGATCTGGCAATCCAACCAAGGCCTCTTTGGAGAGGCTGTTAGTCCCCTTCTGGATCAGTACGTAGCCGAGAAAGAAAGCATACTCTGTTTCTCCTTAGGAGAAGGAATGGAGGGCAAGCCGACATCTTTCCTCTCCCTCTTACCGAAGGCTCGAAGACATAGTCGTATTGTTCAGGAGCTTATTGAGATGGTGGGCTCATCACAGCCTCTTTATAACACTTTGCTTCAATTCCTGCGGACTCTTTTCCTACGCACTCAAATCAGCCATTATTGCACCCTCCGTGCTGACATCCTGATGAGTCTTCATGATGGGGAGAGTCCCATTTGCTCCACTGATCGCTGCTACAAGTTTGCTTGGTGTCTGGATGCCTGTGTTAGGGTGGGACACGTCGACAAGAAGAAAGGAAGAGAACTTTATTCCTTTCTGGAAACCCTCACAGGAGGCGATGAAATATTAACGTGAGGGAGTAGACTCACTTGGGGTTTATTGTGAAAAGGTGGCATTATATAGATTTTTCAGGGGAGCATTCACTACCCCCAGAGATTCAGTAACTTGTTGCCTAGTTTGATATTCTTCTCCCCTCCCCCAAATGGTTGTCCCCCCCTTAAGTCGAATCCTAAATGCAGCCTTTTCATGTCTTATAATATTTGCAGGGATGTGGCTATGTTACTACGAGATCCTTATGCAATGAATGCTATATGTAAAAGCATCTTAAACTGTCTTACTAGCCTCTCTGAAGCAAACAAGTTACCCAGAGTGAGTGAGTGAGTGAGTAAGGGAGATAATGATTTGAACTGTTTTCAGGAGAGCAGTGAATTGGAATGTTTGGTGCGACTGCTGCAGTTGAGCCTTAAGGCTCTAACCATCATTGAATCCAAGGAATACTACGAGGATCGTTTAGTGAGTGGGAGGGGCTGTTAGAACTATGGGAAAGTTTTAAAAATAATTGCTGGAATTTTCTTGTTTTTAGGATGCTGAATTGATGATTAAGTTTTTTCCTGATCTGATTTCACTGATGGTTGAAAACACTCTACGAGGCGTCCTCAAGCAACTGAAGGAAGACCACACCCCTTATTCCCCGCCTCCCCACTTTGCACAGTTCCTGTCTCGCCATAGTGGGGCCATGCACATCGTGTGTGGCTATGCTTTGCAACTCCTGGAAAAGAAAGACATCAGATCATTAACACTTCTCCTTCCCTCCATCGCCACAGCCTTCACAAAATCAGACTCTGTAGCAATGCCCGACTTGTTCCTCCATAATTTTGTCCTTGACTTGAGTGCTCAGAAGGAAATGTTGAAGGAAGGTGCACTCTTGATTGTATTGCGAGATTTCTGGGTCCCCTGTTGCCAAGGTGATGAACACATTCTCTTGCATTTGTTTCGGATGTTGTGGTATGTCCATTCAAAGGTCAGCGATGCTCTCCTCAGGGAAGTCATGGAAACTGTAGAACCTGGAAAAGAGGTGGGCATCATATGGAATTGTGATGGCACTATTTAGATTTTTAAACATTTCTTTTTTTACAGTCAAGCCACACAGCACATGAACAGTATCAACTTTTACTAGATCATATTCAATCATCAAGTAATATTTAGAAGAATTGCCATTTGAGTAGCATTTAATCTTTTAATATGTATCCATAAAAAAATGATAAAGAAATCACGATCTTAGTATCATAAAAACGATAGAGAAAATCAACATAATTAGTATAACAGTTATGTCAGAATGATAGTCTGTCCAATAGAATGATAGTTGGTCAATACCCTTCTAGTCCTCAGAGAAGATGCATATGCTTGGAGGTTCCTGCAGTGTCTTCTTCTGAACACCACAAGAGGTCTTTGGCACAGCTGGCACCCACTTGACGAAGAGGACGTTTGCCATGAGATAAACCTCGTCCTATTCCAATCACCTTTTTGGGACTGGGTACACCTCGAACGTTATCCAGCATCCTAGAATAATGGACCATGCCTCTTCCTTGGGGTATGCTGGCCTTGGGGACATTGGGTGTCCTATGTGTAGGGGTACCCCTAGTCGTTATTATGGGAGATGGCATAGGAACAAGACCATCACTTGTGGTTTGGTGGGGGGCCCCTAGATGTGGTGTAGGAAGCAGACCATCACTCTTGGTTTGGCTAAGTGTGGAAGGCATGAAGATACTGGAGGGAGTTCCATCTTTGTGTGGTGACACAGAAACACTGGATGTGGTTACATCTTTATCAGAGTAGACAGGAGTGTCTGGGCAAGTTGTATCTTCATGAGGGGGCATGGGACCCCTGTTGTCTTTTTGAGTGGGCATAGAGCCCTTGTTGTCCTCATGAGGGGACATCAGCCCTCCGTCGTCTTCATAAGAGGACATCGACCCTCCATCATCTTCATGAGGGGGGATATGGCTCCCCTTGTCTTCATGAGGGGGCATAGGGCTCCCCCTGTCTTCATGGGGAGGTACAGGGGTACTGGAGGGGGGCAAAGGAGTGCTGGAAGGTGTGGCCTCCTCTAGAGGGTGCACAGGAATCTCGGAAGACATGGCAGCTTCAGGACTTGATTTTTCATCAGAACTCTCTTCTATAGTAACTGTCATATTTTCACCATCCTGTTCATCCTTTAGATCTAGACAAACCATCTCTTTTTCCAAGTAATTTTCTTCTTTTGAAGAGACTTCTTCACTCTCAATGGCGTCCGATACACGAGGGACTTCAGGTCCACCAGAGGAGGGTTCTTCACTCTCAATGGCATCCGATACACGAGGGACTTCAGGTCCATCAGAGGAGGGGGGAAGTCCACCTTCTTGGTTGCTGCTAGTAGCAAGAATACGAGGGGGGATATGGCTCCCCCTGTCTTCATGAGTAGGTACAGGGGTATTGGAGGGGGGCAAAGGAGTGCTAGGAGGTGTAGCCTCCTCTAGAGGGGGCACAGGAATCTCAGAAGACATGGCGTCTTCAGGAGGAATTCTTGATTTTTTTTCATCAGCACTTTCTTCTGTCATATTTTCACTATCCTGTAGATCTAGACAAACCATCTCTTTTTCCAGGTAATATTCTTCTTTTGAAGAGACTTCTTCACTTTCAATGGCGTCCGATACACAAGGGACTTCAGGTCCCTCAGAGGAGGGAAGTCCACCTTCTTGGTTGCTGCTACTAGTAACAAGAATACACACACCATCTATGGGTGTGGCTTCATCTACAGGCGAGACACATGGAATGGGTGTGGCATCAGATGACTCTGAAGTGGGCACAGCATCATCACTATTATAAGTGGGCGGAGTATCAGACAGGTCCTCATAGGGTGCGTGAGAGAGTACATTCTCCTCAGAATCAGCAACTACCTGTACCTGTGCAGTGGCTTCACCAGATGCAATACTGTTCCCTGAAGAGGTGTGGTCAGCTCCATCTTGGACTTTCTGGACTTGTGAAGAGTCATGTTGCTGGCGATGATAAGTCTCCATATCTTCATGGGGGGGGGGGGGAGATAAGTGGGAGATTTCACTGGATACCTGCTCCTTACCATCATTCACATTTATCCATTCTTCTTCCGATGAGCTGCTGATGCCCTCAGAGCTACTCACCTCAGAACTACTCACTCCACTGGCAGACAACTCTGAAGAACCTTCAATCATCTTCTCTCCTTTCCTCTGCTCCTTGCTAAGCTCAATCTCCTTCAAAACTCCAATGAGCTGTTGTAGGAGCATGTCAGCACCATCAGACTCCTTAGCCATTCTCTTTAGTATCATGTCCCTGTACAGCGATCAGAGAGAGAGAGAGAGAGAGAGAGAGAGAGAGAGAGAAGATCTGTAACATGTCTGATTTCATATTTTAGGAGACTTACTTCTTTTCCTTTAGTCTTGGTGGAGTCTTGATGACTTCACTGTTGTAATATTCGGAGTCACAGCTGCTTGAAGGAGTGGATATCCCATCCAACAAATCTGACACTTGTTGATCACCATTCCGTTCTTCCATAACGTCATTCTGTTCCACTTCTCCTTTAGTTCCATTTCCATTTTGTCGATTCTTTTCCACTTCTTCAGTTCCATTCCCATTCCATCGATTGGCTTGTTGTGGGGGGAGTTGAAAGGGAGGGGCTTGACAGGATGGAGGAACTGCAGACATGCTCCTTGACGGGTCCATGAGAAGCTGAGGACCATGAACCCTGTACCCAAGGGGCCACTGAGGGGTCATGCCAGGGGGGGGCATCCCAGGAGGAACCATTCCAGGAGGGGCCATCCCAGGAGGCAGCATTGGTGGTGGTGGCATGGGGTACATGAATGGCTGTTGTTGTTGTTGTTGTTGTTGCTGCTGCAGTAGAAAGAGCTGTTGCTGGTAGAATTGCATCAAGTTAGGAGGAAGGATCTTTTGTGGGTGTGGTTTGATGGGTGTGGTCTGTTGAGTGGGGCTGACTGGTGATTGGATCTGTGATGGAAATGATGATTGTTGCTGATTCATGAATGGATGATGAGGTTCTGATGAAGGGTCAGTGGGTGCTGGTGGATGATGAGGCATAGCTTGAGGGACGGACACTGGGGGCACACATGGTCCCTTTGGCTTGCGGACCACAGGAACTGATTTGCCATCACCCTATGATTTATAATAACATAAGAGTACCAATACAGTCAAATGGGCATAAACAATGCAAGTGAGCATTATATGGAATGACTGCATTGGTATAATCGACAACATGCACGATAGTGCATATTTGCTCACTCCTTCAAGTGGAACTTGTAGACTGTAATCCTCTGTCCCAACCTCATCTTCTGGAGTGTCAATCTCAAAGAGGGCCAACCCCTGGTTAACAAGGGCATCGTTAATAAACACATCTCTCTTAGTAGATGTGTCCACAAGATACAGAGATAACATTCGATTCTGAGGAAGAGGGGAAAAGTAACAGGTTTATTGCCAGCACATATATCGCCATGATATTGACCACCTTGATAGCAGTTACCACAGCAACTAAAGGCAGGTCTTTTGTCATCTGTTTAAGCAGCTGATTTGCCCTCAAGCTCCAAGCCTACGAAATGGACCAATAATGATGCGGTTTAGCAAAAATCTGCATGTAAAAAACTTACACTTCCAGCTGGCTTGAGGTGGCAGAGCCTGCATTGGACAGCTTGGGCTGGTAGGAGGAGGTAGTTTGGTCTCGACTGACGAATGGAGGTGATCGGTAACTCAGCAATGTTTCCATAGTCCACGTACTTGATCCTAACTACGTCCGCACACACAAGCTTCTCTACCTCTGCTCGATACCAGTAGCCATCATTGTTGAAGGAGGCGCAACAAGGCTAGGAAATGAACAGAATCGATGCTAGGACTGTCTCTCTCTCTCCACCTCCCTCCTCCCCTCTCCCTCTCTTCCCCCTCCCCCTCCCCCTTCCACAGACAAGAAGGATCACCTGTCCTGGGTAAGTTCCTTCAATGGTGTAACTCTTGCCTTCCTTGGATCTGTAGAAGTTGGTCATGTCTTCCTGGAGACACTCCAGGACTTGAGTGGTCTCCTTGCCGATGAGCTGTATGAATAAACTGCTGGGTGACCTCACTTCTGTCACATAGACCGAGATGAATTGAGAACCGGATGGCTTTGGCAGTGCCACACCCTTGTACACGGAAGGCTGGGACTTCAGGGCCTCCTTCTTCCCAGCGGAACAATAACCCTGTAATAATATTATAACCAGTTGTTCAATTAGCAGAATCTAAGCATACCTAAATTCACTTGAGTGCTAAAATCTTTTATTCCAGAAATTTACCAAAGTCAAAGGTTGATAGCACATTTTTAGCTGAAATACTTGCCTCTTTCCCCTTCTGTTTTGAACCATCCTCCTCCTCCTCCTCCTCCTCTTCCTCTGAGTGAGGCCATGTAGAGAAGACCATCACTGAGTCAGAGTCAGGAGTCTTTACCACCTGCACTCCTGGCACCCTCTGAAGCAGTTCAGCAGAAGACGAGAAACCCATCTCTTCCACTGGAAACCCACACTCATTCACAGTCTACACAATTGAGAACGAAGCAGTACAGCACGTGACATTGACAGGATGCATCCTCACTTCGAATTGCTTGGGGAAACTGGAAAGGGGGATTCCCTGGGTAACTCCCTTGAGCGTGCGGTGGATGGCTGCTATCAGCTCCTGGGAGACGTAAGCACTATGATGAAACTGATGGTTGTTGGCAACTGCACAAAAGATTGTGCCAAAAAATTTTAAAAAGCACTTTTATCTCAACACAATTGTCTAACCCTTTCGAGGTTTGGTTCCCTTAAGGTAGACGAGCCAGTCCCCCACACCCCCAGGTCTCTCCAGGGCACAGCACGGCACAGAGTGCAACATGTGCACCACACTGCTGTAACCAAGGGAACGAACATCAAGACTCTTCCCACAAAACTCCTGCACTCAATAGAAAATGCACGTGATTAAGTAAATATTTATACAATCACTATCAGAGTTTTAATTACCTTGTACTGGACTAAGAACCTGGACACCCAAATACCAGCCTCATTGGCCTGGAGAAAACACTTGATATGCTCCAATATCGTCCATGGGATCTTCCTTGTCTTCTTCTCACTTACAGGAGCCTTAATCTCGTCCATCAGCTTCTTCTTCATCTCTGGACTTAGCTCCAAGGAATGGAGACTCTCCTCCTCCTTTGGCCCTTCCCTCCCTCCCTGCTTCTTGTTCACACCTCCATCACACTCTTTTACAGCAAACAAGATCCCGTTAATACATTTCTTTAGAAGAACACAGCACAAAAGGTTGCCAGGCATGCAAGAAAGCTACATGTGAGGGCGGCAATCCTTTTCTGCTGTTAACTATTCACTTGTTGCAGCTGTGGAATTCTGTACAACATCACTATTTGTAATCTCATGGGCTTTCTGCAAAGAACACCAGTTGATAGAGCTATTCTTCTCCTTGCCCCCTATAATCAACCAATTCTTACTATGAAAGAGATGGAAATGGCCACGTCTATCAATCTGATTCTCACCTGGATTTTCCTTCTTTGCACTCGCTCTTCCCTGAGGAATGACCCTCTTCACCATCTTGATATTTCTAGTGGTATCATTGCAGATTAACAGGATGTCAGGCACAGATAAAATCATCGCTTCAAGGGAGGAGAACCCCCAATGATGGTAGGCAATGTAATGATGGAAACGTTTAGCAAAGGCCTCATTGAAAGACTTGAGTGCAATTCCATTTGGGTGGGAGAGCATTAGCTCTTTGAGTCGTATCTTGAATATTGGGGGCACCTCTGGTTCTTTTGGTTCCGGCTGGTAATTCTTTGTCACCATGTTTAAGTGGACGTGTGATGAAGAGCACGTTCCCGGACGGCTCCTTTGCTTAGAGACTAGTTTCTGAATATTTGCTGTTTTACTATCAGCCACACCATACAGTGTGACGTTATTTCGTGTCCGGCAGATGCTAACAACGTCCGGCATGGATTGGATGAAATCCATGAAGTTGGAGAAACCGAGGAAGTGGTACGGAATACTTTCACCCAGCATTTGAAGGTAGTCGTTTTGAAGCTGTCTGGGAGTGCATCCATGCTTGCTGGAGATCAACAGCGCTCTGATTTCTCTCTTTAACGTCGGCAAATCCTTCACTTTGCAGTCGCTGGCCATTTTCAGGATCTAGGAGCCGGCGCTAAAAGACCACGTGGGATTGTTCAAGGTCAAAGTTCAGTCACGTGGAAAATGGATTCGACCCTTTACCAACCCAAGGGGGGAAATGGCAGCTCTGGAAGGAGAAGACCATGAATATGACAGTCAGAAGAGAGAGGAATGGGCTCCACATGTGCTGGACTATGGATACTATAGTGCTTTGAAATCTGGTAGTATTGATGGCACAGATAAACTGCCTCATGACCATGCTACTGTCAGAGCAATGAATTCAAACTGTAAGTTGTAATAGACTGCCAATGCTGCTGTTCTTAATGCACCTCAAAATTTAATACCAGATTATCCTAACAAGCAGGTGAAGGGAGATCCAGAGAAAACCTTATTTATCGCTAGACTCAGTCATGATACTACCGAAGGTGAGGTGATCTTTTTCCCTATGATACGTCAAGTGATCCGTTCATAACAACTCTAATAGAGGTGCTGCAGAATGCTTTTTCCAAGTATGGAAAGATTGAAAGCTGCAGACTAGTGCGTGATATTGGTATGTAATGGTGTCAGTCTAGTACCACTAAACCACACCCCAATGTTACCCAGTCACTGGAAGATCAAAGGGTTATGGATTTGTGGAATTCAAACACTCAAAAGACACGGAGAAGGCACATCAAGTGAGTGAGTATCAATGAGATATTTTCAGTGAGATATTTTAAGGCCGCGGTATTTAACTGTTTCTCAGGCCCTTCCTCCCTCCTCAATTTGGACAGTTCTTGCCTGGGATTAAATTACCACAGCCTAATGTTGTCTTTTGTGCAGGCTTGCCACCACATGTTTCTGGATAATGCACAGCTGTTAGTGGAGTATGAGTGTGAGAGAATTCTCCCTGGATGGGTTCCTAGACGATTAGGTATTCATTTTCAGTACTTGTACCATTAGAGTTGATTCGTTTTCTGCTATTTTCAGGTGGTGGATTAGGAGGAAAGAAAGAGTCTGGTCAGTTAAGATTTGGAGGGAGAGAGAGAGCATTCAGGAAACCCATGTAAGTCCACTTTTGGAGTTTTAGTACTTGTGTTCAAGTGAGACTTATTCCTTTAGTGTTCTTGGGAGTAGACCCTTGGGGAAAAGAGAGGGTCCTGGATCTGGTTGGCAAGGAAGAAATATAAGAGAGAGATATCGAGAAAGAAGTCCACCTAGCTATTCTTCTCGAAGAGACTTTAGAAAACACTATTAGACTCGACTACTGCGTTTTTTACACTGACGATACTTACCAACACATGTTCATTGCTTACGACCTTTACCAATAATTACTATGATCTATCTTAGATTTGTCTTCAGTCTCTTCCTTTCTTTATTGTTCTCCTGGTATGGAGTTAGGAGAAAATCCTTGAATTTATCAGGAGGTGTAGCTGCTATTGTAGTGGGTGCTGTTTTAACTGCTGCCAATGGCTGTTTCTGCCTGGCTCTGCTTGCTTTCTTCTTCACTTCTTCCAAACTGACGAAGTGGAAAGGATCTGAGAAGAGGAAGCTGGAGCACGACTTCAAGGAAGGTAATTTATACCTGTCTTACTAAATATAGCATTCTATTCATAGCTCCATTTCTGCAGGTGGGCAGAGAAACTGGGTTCAAGTGATTTGCAATGGGGGTGTGGCAACTATTGCAGCCATATGCTATGTACTCAGTGGTGGTGGATTTGAGGAGCACCCATTTTATCTCAATCACCATCCATACACTTTATCAGCTGTGGCATGTATTTCTGCTCTGGCCTGCTCCTGCGGAGACACGTGGGCTTCTGAAGTGGGCTCAGTGATTGGAGGAACCCCTTACCTGATTACTACTTGGAAACGAGTGCCCAGAGGTACGAATGGAGGTGTGACTCTTATAGGGATCGTGTGCAGTTTTGCTGGAGGGGTAGTGGTGGGTGTGGCTTATTTCGCTGGCCTGGCAATGCTGGTTGGGTTTGAATCACAAAGAGATGCACTGTCCCAATCCTCTGTCATCCTCCTAGGAGGCATGGCAGGATTGGGAGGGTCTTTGGTGGACTCTTTGTTGGGAGCAACTGTACAATACTCTGGCTATTCTGAGAAAGGAGGTTGCATTGTCCACCAACCGCTAGGCAAAGATGTTAAGCATATATCAGGATGGAATATTCTAGATAACCATTCTGTTAACTTTGTTTCATCTGTACTGACAGCACTCATTGTTCCACTGTTTTTATACCTTTTTATGATTTGATTATGTCATGAGTGTTGGTGTGCTATAAATGGAGTAGGTCCACTACATGATTGTGTCCAAGAGTGTTCTAATAGTTGGATCACTAGTTACTTCGATTGGTCTCCCTCCATCACAATCACACAAGTTCTTATCAACACCTGGCACTAAGAGGAGAAACTTCACCATGTCTATGTGACCACATGATGTAGCTGAAAAAAGAGAATGGTTCTGTAGTTAGTTGACAGTTTAAGCCATCACACCCTTACCATAATGGAGAGGAGTTTGTAAGTCACAGTCTTGTCGATTAATGTCTGCACCTTCTTCCACTAGTAAATGAGCAACCTCCAAGTGTCCTCTGTCACAAGCCCAATGTAAAAGGGACATTCCCTGTGATTACATGGAGAGTAAAATCCTACAATAATATCTTTAATCATAATGAACCTCTTCATCCAATGTGTTTACATTGTTCCTTGTTACCACGGCAGCCACCTTTGCCACTTGGCCATCTTTGCACCAATCGAAAATGTTTTTTTCCTCATCTGGGATATCTTCAACACTGTTCATTAGTGTGCTAACCACAGGGCCCACTCCTCCTCTTCCCTCGTCAGTCTTTCTCACATCATCTGATGGTGGAGGGATCTTCTGCCACTGAGGATCTAACTTATTCACAAGCTCTACATACTTCTTCATGGCTTGCTCTGTTGACATGGTCCCTAACTTGCTCCATGCATCCCTAAAATAAAACACTGGATCACACTAAGACCATCAAGTTTTAATAATACCACTCACCATTTAGCCCTACCAGACATGTCAAATATTCCAGGCTTTGATATGGTGCAGGGACCTTCACTGGCCTGTATTAAAATAATATGCCTTTCCTCTCAGACTCTAGCAATAACTCTTTTCTACCTGCTTGAAAAGTCCATAGAGGTTGAGTTTTTGTTCCGTTGGTAGTTTCAGCTTTCTATTGTTTCTCATACATTCCGCTGCTTGCTGGAATACTACTTCTATACTTATGTCTCCAGTGGCCATGACATCAAACCACTCCTGTATACAATCTATGCCACTCCTTTATATTTACTGCGCATGCGTAGTAAAGAAATGTACACACCACTTGCACTACCTGTATTATACTTCGCTACACTGTCATGAGTGTGCTACACAGACTGACTGGATTTGGGCTGGTAGGTTGTTGTCCTTACATACCATCATCTGACTAAGCTAGATGAGTAGAAATTAGAAAAGAGTGAGTGTGTAAGCTTAATCTTTCTGCAGCTGGCTGTTCAGCATGTCCAGAAGATGTCTATCATTTCAAAGGTGATGTGTGGGGCTACTTTGCTCTTTTACTGTCTGGGTTATATTCCTAGAGTGGAGGAAAACCTGGCAATGATTCCTGCATAGTAAGAGTGGTGTGCTTTAAATAGAGGTACATCACACCTCTTTTTTTTTTTTTTTTTTTTGTAGCCTTGGGCCTCCCAATGTAAAGATTTGGACATTAGTGACAGCAGTGTTTTATGAAAATAGAATTCTAATGGTAAGTGGTGTTATGATGATGTGTAGCACTGGGATGGCATAGCTATAGGTCTGGTTGTTATTTCTTGCTAGGTGCTACTGGATTGTGCTGCAATTGTTGGACTATTATCGTTCCTCGAGCCTCTGTGGGGTCTAAAGGAACTCATGGTATGACAAGATATTCCATGGCAATTCCATTATAAAATACAGTATAAACCTCTGAATAATGGACCCAGCCATTGTCCTTTGTTAAAGAGGTTTGTTCTCTTTCGGAGTATTTTTATCAGAGGTTCCACAGATCCAACATGAGGTGTTTCCATCACCTACATTAATATTATTTATAGATATTTTCTGGGATAGTGGGAGTGGCCAGTCTGGGTTCTGGCATGCTGGTTGCAGTGATCATTTATGCTATTTCTCGTTCTTATAGTTTTCTGTGAGTTAAACCCTTTACCAACTTCTGCCTATAGTCTAACATACATAATTGCCTTTTTTAAATTCAGTTTTGCTCCTTTCCATGGTTTGGTGGGTCTGCTATGTGGATACATAGTAGCCGTCAAGCAGCTCCATCCTGACAGTGTTCCATTGCCTCCTCCAGCCCCACCTACTCTCAGAGTTAAGGTATGGAAGGAAGGCACTTGGTTTTTCAGCAGGGCTCACAGTAACACTCAATTATTATCTGGACACGATTGTATAGTGAAAGTCAGACATAGGCAGAAAATGACTGGACAAATGAAAGAGATTGACCGGAAAGTGTCCTGTGACTGACTGTTATTGTCAGCCCTCAAATGGGGCAAGAATGCTTCCTCAGCCATGGGAGCGTACACATAATCTACTTCCTACTCTCATCAGTCCTACCTCTTTCTCCCCTGCATGCTATATAGCATCTTCCTGTTCTACTGGTTCTGCTATCCTTCCTGTTTGCCATAATTCATCTGGTTTCTTTTCCTTTCCTGTGGCTGGTGTTAAGTGGGAGTACCACTTCTTGGATCTACCTTCGTTTCTACCAGAAGAAAGAGCAGGGATCACGTGGAGACATGTCGGAAGGATTTGCATTTGCCACTTTTTTCCCAGAACCAATCCAGTAGGTGTACAAATTCGTGTTTTAAAATGTTCCCCAATTAACAAAAGTTACTCACCACAGACCTGTTCTGGCTAGTTTAGGCGGATTTGTCTTCCATCTCTTGGTCTCGATCAAGATTTGTCCTAAAACAGTCAGGACGTACGATGTCAGTGCCTCATCCACTATCAAACTGACCCTGCCTGGGACAGATCCAGTGGATGCACAACGGAGAAAGTGAGTCAGCAATCTTTTGTACAGGTAATAGTTATGGGAATTATTTAGACAACGAGCACTCAAGGCATTGGATGAGAGACTAAAGAAGAGCAATGAGCCTCTGACATGGCCCTCTCTCGATGAAGCAAACAGCAGTCAAGATGAGCAATCTTCTCCTGAAGGCAAGGATGCACCACTTCAGCTGGAAGCAGTGGTGGTGGAAAAAGATACATCAGCCAAGATCGAAACTGCCCCCAGCCCTGATTTATCCCCTCAACCAAATTCTCAAAAAGTTGTAACTGTATGATAATTTTTTTTTCACATTCATCACATTTCGCATCATTATTGAAATCAATGCGTCATAGCATAGGTCATAGTAATTTCTGCGATTTATATCTAATTAACGGTTGTTACCATGGTGTCGTATAATTTACTTTGCAACTTGTAAATTATAAACAATCTGCAACTCTTGCTCATAAAGTGATGCTTTCGACCTTGTTCCCTGCAGATCCCAGAGTCGATTTTTCCTTCCATGCTTTCTTCTAGGCTTGAATGGACCAGGAGAACGAGATAGAGAAGCTGCACCATCTGCAAGCCGAGTTGGAGCAGGAAGCTCGCTCCAGGCGACAGCAAGAAGAGCTCAACTCCAAGCTCCAAGACGAGTACGACGTCCTGCTCAAGAAATTAGCAGAAGCAGAGCTTCATATCGACCAGTTGAGGCTGAGAGCTAATGTGGACATCAATAAACGCTTCATCCTCTCTCACCAAACCCAACAGTCGACCACTCTCCATCAGAAACTGGAAACTCAATACAACCCTGTGGCTACTTGGACAGACACTCAGGGCCTTTCTTCTAACCCCACTTCAACCCAGGCTTCTGTTGGAGTGAGTGAGGATGCACAAAAGAGTGAAATGAGTGAACATTCAGGACACCAATCAGAGCAAAGCATGAATTCAGACCAAAAATATGTAGTAGGGACCTCACAACATGCCCCTATTTATTATAATTCTTACGAAGACAACTGTGGGGGTAGTTTATCACCTAGTATTTTACATTTTGATCATGAAGAGGAGCTGATTTCTGATAATTCTTCAGCTGAAGAAGATCCATCCATATCTCGGATGTCTTCTGGCCGCATCAATACACAGGCCAATGTGGAGAGTAGGACTCTGGCACAGATATTCCTGATACGCAGCCTTCAGGAGCAAATAGCTAACCTCAAGCACAAAATCCAAGACAACCACTCCTCTGCTGATGAACTTTCTGAAGACTTGGGCTTCATTTTAGCAGAACATAATAAACTTGCGGAGGAAATTGGGCTCTCCTGTCAGAAGCTGGACACTGAAAGTGGAGCAACGGTTAGAGCCACTAAGGGCAAAAAAACCTTGGAGAAAGAGGTATAGACCATACTAATCTCTCTCTCTCTTTAGTTTCTACTATTATTGTTATAATGATAGCATGTATAGTTTTCCTCCCCACAGCTTCTATCTCTGGCTGAACAACTTAAAGAACTGGATTCCATACTCAAGTCCAAAAGTCAAGATTCAGGTCACTACTTCAACTTCCAAATTGGAGAACAACACACACAGAGATCTAACCTCATGCACAATACCTCTTGGCTCTCCTTAAGCAGTGATGGATCCATTCGCTCACCAAATTCACCGTCTTTGCCATCCAGGTACCTTGCCAAAGAGGTCAGCTTAAAGAGCACTAACACTTCCACCGAAAGGGCCCTTGAATCTAATTCATCAATGTCCACAATAGAAGGCCTTGAGGAGCTAGAGGAAGATAGCAGAAGAGAAGGAGGGTGGAGACATGAGCAAACTAGTGTATTGAATGATCTTACATTAAAACATATTACATCTGATCCTAATGACCAAGGCAAAGAGAAAGCTTCCAATCACCCAATGGATGAAATTGTAACAACTCCATCTCTTACAGTTTCTGGAAGTAAGAGCAAACAAGATCCCAAACCAAAAGCAGTATTTCGTTCTCGAATACCAAGGCGAATTCGTGGGTCAACTTCTCTCCCTGCAGTCAATCATCAACACAGTCCAAGAACCAAGACTGACAGTGATTTTTCTGGATCAGAACTCTCTCCGATGGATAGAGCAAAGATCAGTCCAAAATGGGAGCAAGAACCAGGATCTAGCCTCCCTGATCCTAACTCATGGAAATCCTCCAGTGGTGGTAGTGTGCCTATCAGAAAGCAGTATAGTGATCAAGAAGGTGATCTAAGACTGAGAATTCCAAAAAATATCTACCAGGAGAAGAGGAACACCAGTAGAGATACAAATGTATCTACTAATCTTGACACTGGGGAATCATTGCGAATCCAAGAGGATTTAGTACAATTATCCAGTGAGGAAAACTCATCACCCAATGATACTCAGCATCATTACTCCTCAGAGCAAAGACCCACTGATGGCACTAATCCAGTAGCTATGAGCTTAGGAGTTCACAGGTTCCCTCCAGCCAGACCTGTGATATCCACTACTACTGGATCAGTCACAAGTAATTCATCTGGAAGGTCACTATCCAGCACATCAACAAGAGTAGCATCAGTCATGTCGACTTCAGCTGGGATGTTAGGGCCTTCCACAGTAGAACCTGTATTGACTACTTCATCTAACTTGCTCAGTCCAGTACGAAGTACAGGAGTAGGTAGTGGAGAGTGTGGAAAAGAGCACTTTGATGACGTGAGGGGTCAGAGAACAGGGCAAGTGAACAAGAGTATTGTACAGCACAGGACGGAGAATGTGGTGCAAGAGTCTATTGGAGAAGAAAGTGTGGACATGGCAAGGAAGGAGATGGAGAGTGATGCACCTGTACTATCTGTGTAAGTACTTACATTCTGTTAGTAACCAAAATTTACTCCATTCTTTTCTTTACAGTGATAGTATGGAAGCTCTGAAGAGAGATTTAGTGGCTTTACGAGAACAAATTATTAACGAGTCACAATCTTTGGTCATCCAGTCACAATCATCCAACTCGACCCATTATCAGTCACTTCCGACTCACAACCTTGGCTCATCGATTCACCCTGGTAGATTGTCAATGTCACCTAGTGATCAACCTCCTATCAGTAACATTCTGAGTTCTTCCTTACCACCCAACGAAAACAGAGTTACTACTCCTGTGACTACCTCTATGCAAGGCTCTCCAGTTCCCAGTCAATTTGCAACCTCAAGTACTCCTAGCTCGTTCAGTTTTAACCCCTCATCCCTACCCCATGCTATCACTTCTTCGACTTTTGCTTCACCACTTCATAACAGCTCTGCTGCCTTTCATGGTCAGAGTGCCTTTGTTTCCTCGCCACTTCATAACTCTGCAGCTTCCATGCCACTGCACAGCTCTGCTGCCTTTAACTCACCACTCCACAGTCAGAATGCCTCCGCTTCCTCACTACTTCATAACTCTGCAGCCTCCACCTTACCACTGCACAGCTCTGCTTCCTCACTTCACAGTCAGAGTGTCTTTGCTTCCTCACCACTTCATAACTCTGCAGCCTCCACCTTACCACTGCACACCTCTGCTGCCTTTAACTCACCACTCCACAGTCAGAGTGCCTCTGCTTCCTCACTACTTCATAACTCTGCAGCCTCCACCTTACCACTGCACAGCTCTGCTGCCTTTAACTCACCACTCCACAGTCAGAATGCCTCCGCTTCCTCACTACTTCATAACTCTGCAGCCTCCACCTTACCACTGCACAGCTCTGCTTCCTCACTTCACAGTCAGAGTGTCTTTGCTTCCTCACCACTTCATAACTCTGCAGCCTCCACCTTACCACTGCACACCTCTGCTGCCTTTAACTCACCACTCCACAGTCAGAGTGCCTCTGCTTCCTCACTACTTCATAACTCTGCAGCCTCCACCTTACCACTGCACAGCTCTGCTTCCTCACTTCACAGTCAGAGTGTCTTTGCTTCCTCACCACTTCATAACTCTGCAGCCTCCACCTTACCACTGCACACCTCTGCTGCCTTTAACTCACCACTCCACAGTCAGAGTGCCTCTGCTTCCTCACTACTTCATAACTCTGCAGCCTCCACCTTACCACTGCACAGCTCTGCTTCCTCACTTCACAGTCAGAGTGTCTTTGCTTCCTCACCACTTCATAACTCTGCAGCCTCCACCTTACCACTGCACACCTCTGCTGCCTTTAACTCACCACTCCACAGTCAGAGTGCCTCTGCTTCCTCACTACTTCATAACTCTGCAGCCTCCACCTTACCACTGCACAGCTCTGCTTCCTCACTTCACAGTCAGAGTATTTTTGCTTCCTCGCCACTTCATAACTCTGCAGCCTCCACCTTACCACTGCACAGCTCTGCTTCCTCACTTCACAATCAGAGTGTCTTTGCTTCCTTGCCACTTCATAACTCAGCAGCCTCCACCAACTCACCATTGCACAGCTCTGCTCTCTTTAACTCACCACTCCACAGTCAGAATGCCTTCGCTTCCTCACCACTTCATAACTCTGCAGCCTCCACCTTACCACTTCACAGCTCACCACTCCACAGTCAGTTCACTTCGTCACCACTTCATAACTCTGCAACCTCCACCTTACCACTGCACAACTCTGCTGTCTTAAGTTCACCACTTCATAGTTTCACTTCCTCCCCACTTTATAACCTTGCAGCATCCACCTTATCACTCCATAACTCTGCTGCCTTAAACTCACCACTTCACAGTCACAGTGCCTCACCACTTCATAACTCCACAATTTCCTCCTCACCGCTGCACAGTTCTGCTGCCTACAGTCACAGTGCCTCCTCACCACTTCATAACACTGCAGCATCCACCTCACCACTGCATGGCTCTGCTGCCTTTAACTCACCACTTCAAAGTCACAGTGCCTTTGCTTTTTCACCACTTCATAACCCCACAACTTCATCCTCACCACTGCATGGCTCTGCAAATTTTGGCTCACCAATGCATAGTTCACTGGCCTCGCCTCACAATTCTGCTACCTTCACTTCACCCCTTCATAGCAGCTCTTCAGCCTGTGCTCAAATTCCGCACTCTCTTGCCCACATCTCAGTTCACAGTACTTCATCCCATCCTTCATCAATTCACAGAGCTCTATCCCACACTTCACTTCATAGTGTTTCTTCCCACTCCTCATCACTTCAAAGTGCTCTCTCACACATCTCATCAATTCATAGCTGTCCAGGGCACACCTCCTCACCATTTCATACACCACCTATTATTAACAGCTCTCCAGCATACATCTCACCAGTTCATAGCACCTCACCCAGTGTTTTGAGTTTACCAATCAGAACCTCTGATCACCAAGATGTGAGTGCTGAAGCATCCAGTAATATTACCCCTATCTCTGATATGAAGGAAGCTGTGCCGACTCCATCTACTTGTGTATCTCCTCTACACACTGCCAGAAAGCAAAGAAATCCGAGTCATTCTGCAAAACAGAAGAACCGTACATTCACTTCTTCCCTTCTATCATCATCTCATGGCAGTGCTTTGCTAAATTCCACTTCTTTATCACCACTGCGCAATTTCTCTCCACTGCCATCCAAAACACCACTACTCACTAACTCCTCCATTCTGTCTCCAGGGACCAAATCACGCAGCTCTTCCATCTCTCCACTACCTTCCCAAGACGCTGCATCATTACTTCCTCGCAAATTTCTAACTTCCCCATCTCTTCTTGGAAATACCACACCACTGCTACAAAGCTCGTCGACTAGTCCTGCACCACTCCATGATACCTCATCACTTTCATCAATATCAATCTCCTCCAAGAGTCAAGCTGAATCCAATATCACATATTCCGGAACTTCTTCCATCTCCAGTCATAGCAATTTCCACCTCAATGAGTCTGTGAGTAATCTAGATCATGGTAGCAGGTCTAATGTGTGTAGCCCTCCACATTATTCACAGGGTTCTCCCAAAAGAAGCTTTGATAGTATCTCTCAGGAGAGTTGGTGTCCTTCCTCCATTTCTGAGCAGGATAGTCGAGGAAAATCACTTGAGGGGTTGAAAAGTGGTACAATTGCTGGCTACTCTATGAGTCATTCCTCGGCACTGGCACCAGACCAGGCCCATCCAGTAGCAGGATATTCCGTGGCCACATCAAGTCTTCCACATACTAGAACTTTATCTTCAGGATCAGATAAAAAGGACAGTCAAGGCCACCAGAGCAGAAGTTCTGACGAAGCTGGTAATGGTAAGCCTGCAAAGATACTAAAAAAAGGACTTGGTCTTACGGTTCAAGTTGACTCCTCCACTAATAATAGCCAGAGCCATGATGGGGACGACAATGAACCTGATATCTCTCCTCGCATAAATAGAGCAAAAAAAGAAGGCTCTTCTTTAAACCGGTTACCTACTAGCAGTTATAGATTCCAACCCATCACTCCTCATATTCATACAAGCCATTCCACTCCTTCTGTTCCAATTGTAAGATCAAGGCCAATTCATCCACGTAACTTTGGTCCATCCACAGTGCGAGCTTGCAGTCAACCAGACATTGAACATAGCAATCACTCTGCTACACATCGCAAACAATCCAAGAAAAAAAGAGTGCGTAAATTGCACCAGTGTCATGACGCAAGTGAAGATGTGGACCGAGGTAATGAGAATCATTTCAACATATCCCAGAACAATAGACCCCTTGTGACTTCCACACCTATTCCTAGATATAATAGTGATAGTATTTTACCTTCCACTACCACCAAACCAAAAGTGGAGGATAGGATAAAAAATATACAAAAAGAGAGGCACCATACAGTCAGAAACGTCTCTGCTTCATGTGATAAATTCTCCCCATTTAATGATGGCATACATGCCCATCTCCTCTCCAAGTCTTCTTTGCCAGCTGCAAGTCCACACAAGGAATACTACATCTACAGTTATCCCAAATCAGCAAGCAGACAGGGAAAATCACACTCCAACAGAAAAAAGAAATATCACAGGTCCACTCGAGATTCCGATCCTGAAGAGGAGGAGTTCCTGGAAAGAGAAAGGGACTCTCTTTCTCATTCTCCCTCTCTCTCTGACACACCATCAGACATCATCCATAGTCATGACCACATATCCAGCAGTCATCCTCAGAGCAAGATGTTTCACCGACATCACTCACAACATCACATACCTCCTGGTGGTACCAGTGGCAGGCCAAAGATCAAGCTACCTGAGTACAATGACCATACAACAAGAGATCCTCTCTTAGTGGTGAATATACACAAGACAGCTAAGGAACGTGAGAACAAGAGGAAGAGAAGGCCAAGAGCTAGTGGTACAGACCCAGCTTATGTGGTGAACCACCATCAATATAGCAGTGACAGTGAGACAGAGGTAAGAGCTACTCTTGATCCCAACAATAGTTGTGACCCTCCCACCCTTCCAGGTCGTGGATGGTATTGGTAGCATAGATTTGAAAGATGCAGTGCAGCTGGCCAGAGAACTGAGGAGGCGTTCAGAACAAATGCGTGGAACGTTAAGAATGGAACTGGGAAGACATGGCCTTTTATAAACTATAATTCATTTAATTCATATACAATTAATTTATCCATGGAATCTTAGCTATAATGTTTTTGAATGAAGTCATCCATTATTATATACCAACTGCTTCTTCCATCTTGACTGCATCCACAATATTTTGGTTGGATTGTCCAGTGCTCTTGTCAACCTTTTCTTTAGCCACGCCATCTATTTCACTCTCTGGATCCATCTCTTTCCCTCCAGCTTTCAAATCTCCACTTGTATCAACTTCAGTGTTAATTTTATTAGTCGCAACCCGATCAGTATGTGCCTCCCCCAACGTATCACTTTCAATCTGTACCAAGTTGCTTGCCTCAGGTTTTTTGCTATCTTTGACTACTGTGGATGTTGGAATGTGGTCAGGTATACTTTCTCTAGGATCTTTCTTCTCCGTATCACATGTTGTTTCCTTCCCATTTTCATCCATCTTCTTGGATGTAGCTACATCAGCATCTTGTTCATCCTCAGGCTTAATAGGTTTACTGATTTTATCCTGACTTCCTCTGAGTGAGTCCCTCTTTGAGCGTTCAGCTCTCTCTTCCTTGAGCAGGCTGGAACGTCTGCTCCCTGAATCCTTCTTGACTCTGTTTCTCCCACCAGGCGGGGCTGATCCATAGATTTGACTTGCCATTTTCATACTATCTCTGTTGCTTAAGGGTCCCTTTGATGATGAGGTTTTAATCTTATCAATGCTTCTGGTACTGGTAGAAGTGTGTAGTCCATGTGACACGAAGACATTTGGTTTAGATCGGCCCGACAAGTCACCATTAAAGAGAGACTTGCAAAAATTTCCAGAATATGTACCAGGTTTCAGACCACTACTGCTACTGCTTCGTTTGGATGCTGACTTTATAGGGGACAACTGATCTACTCTTATTTGATGAGAACTGGAGGAGGCAGCATTGATATTGGAGATGGACCAACTCTTTGCTGAGCTGATTGAAGTAATACTAATTTTAGCATCAATACCACAACTGCTATCTTTATCTTCTGATTGGGCTTGAGATGTGAGTTTCTTTCTGGTCATTTGTGATTTGGATGAACCTTGATCTTCAGAACACAACTCTTCTGTCACCTTATTTTTATCCTTTGGTGGATTCTTTTGGGTGAAGTTTGGTATGGGAGGTTCTTTGGGATCTGGAAAATTTTCAGATGATTGAGACTCAGCAGGACCATCTGAATCTGATGGTTTGTGCTCAGGAAGACTGGATGACTTAAGCTCAGGAGTACCTTCTGAATTGGATGATTTGGGGTCAGGTAGACCTCCTGGAGGATTTTCAGATGGAATTGGCTGAGATCTAGAGTCATGAACCTCAGTTAGCTTGAGTTCAGGAAGATTTTTAGATGGTACAGAAATTTTGGATTCATTCTTCACGCTTGATTGAGGTGGTGACTCTAAGACGATTGCTGAAGTTGCATGTGCTGAAGGAGAGGGCCAAGGTTTGGATGTTGGCTCGGGTGAGAAATCAGCATCAGACATTGATAAGTCAGACAGGTCTTCTATTTTAAGTTCTATGGCATCTTTCATTGAAATAGGTGTAATATCTTCATAAACAACACTGTCTTTATCCTATAAAAATAATAAATAATTCAGCTAGTTAGATCCAATGCTTTATATCATGATATTAGCTAGCCTATAGCTGTAGAGAGAGAAGAGGCAATTACTTACCTTTCCATTTGGAGGTGGAATAACAGGTTGCAGTTGAACTTCATTTTCCTTGGAAGTGTGAGGCAGTGATGCTGCAAGATCTAGGTAAAGCGGCTAGTTAAGCTTAGTTAATAAAACTTACCCGGAACAGCGACTTCTACCTTGGAGGTTCCACAGCCCATGCTAGAAACGCTAGTTATACAGTCAAATTCTTTTGAGCCTTTACCACAAGAATTAATGCAGCTGCTTAAATTATACTTTATAATAACAGACTGTTATTAATAATAATCTGGTGAATCATTATGAAAATTTTGAGTGAGAATTTGGTGTTGTTTTGAGGGGAATGTTAACAGAGGCCAGAGCATCCACCACCCATTGGTCGTAGTCTCCTGAGGGGTATTGATCACACATGAACTCTTGGACAAACTTGGTGAACCGATTCTCAAGAATGCTCTTCCTCAGATTCCTCATGAGTGTCAGCTGCATGGAGTGGAGGAGGAAAGTTTTAAATATGCTCCAATAAATCAAAAATTCATAACCAATGCTTAAAAAAAATAAACAAAGATTAATAATAGGTCAAAGTTGCATAGCAAAATTTGCACCACTTAAAGAAGTTCTTGATCTACCTGGTAATGTACATTATGGACTGTGAGGAGACTGCAAGCTACTGTCTCCTTGGGTGTCATGAGTAGGTGGATGGTGGCAAGGGTGTGGTCCCGACAAGTACGACAGGAACAGTTGGGATCAATCGGAGAGAAATTTGCAGCACATTCAGCACTTCTTAAGTCAATCTTCCCCCAAGGAACTAGAGCTACTCCACACCTCTTCAGAGATATCAAAGAGGTCAAGATTGCTGTATGATTAACTATTGGGATAGGGTTCTCCCCATCTCAATTAATGTTTCTGCATCCAAAGGAGTGAGTAATTATAGTTTTGAGTGGGGAGAATCCTGTTATTAGTTTCCTCACAGCTGTCCTGGTGGGATAAACACAGTCGTACATGTCTACCCCCAATGCCGAACACACCACAAGGTCCACAGCAAACCTAACAGTAATAGTCGCATAGTTCTGGATGACATTAATGATCATGACCCTCACCAGCCTGGCTCACCCCACACCCATCAGGTATCTGGGCTTGTTCTTTGGAAGGAGGTCTGTGCATAATGATACGATTCTCCAAAAGGTGTCTTTTTCTTCTCCTCCACTTAGTCCACCAATGGCATACCCAGGTAAATCTCTTTCTGACATAGCTATGGAGGTCAAAATCTCATCATATTTCAAGAGGGCTTCAACCATTGTAGCTAAGAAATAATGGTACCTTCTACACACTTCTTTCTCAGGTCAACTTGCAGTCCTCCTTGAATGATGGCAAAAAGATTCTGGTCTTCCTTTCGACTGTGAGCTTGAATGCAGCGGTCCAGCCAACGAACACTCCTATGCATGGCTTCTTCCACCCTCGGTCCAGTGGTGAGGACGTGGACCACGTCATCCAGCTGCATGATAATATCAGCCCCAATGGTGTTCTGAATGGCAATGGATTCTTCAGGAGTGAGTAGCATCTCACTATCATCGTGAGGTGATTGGAATTTGACTCCCTCCTACGAATGCAAGGATCCAATTAACTTTTACCTATTTCATGGAGGACATACCTCTGTAATATGAGCTAGTTTTAGAAGGGACACCATTTGAAATCCGCCACTGTCCTACAGAGAAAAGAAAAATGCATTGCTTGCATTTCAACGTTACTGTCTGGCCTCACAGTCAGAAGACCTCTATTCCAGTTCATAAATTGGTGAAGGCCACCTGCTTTTTCCAGCACTTTGCAACCCTGCAGGTAACAGTGTGCACTATTTAGAGCTATAATCTGCTAGGCTTACAGGTCTATTTCCTAAGTGGTATGTATTTCCAAGGATGATCTGACAGTCCATATCCACCAGTTGTTTTGAGGTTAAACCCTTGAGTGCACCCTGGGTTCCTACTGGCATAAATACTGGAGTGTCTACTGCATGGTGTGGTAGAACCATCTTGGCAGCTCTCGCTTTACTCACAGGACATTCAGCTAAGATCTTGAAGCTCAGAGCTTTCTTATTCATTCTGGCAAATATTCTTAATAGTGCACACCATAGCCATGCGGTTAGTGCCCGCGCGTTTGATTATTGCCATGGCAACGGCAATGTCGGAGAAAGAGGAAGAAGAGAAGGAGAAAGAGGGAGAAGAGAAGGAGAAGGAGAAAGAGAAGAAAGAAGAAGATAAAGATGCCTCTACAGATGAGGAAAGATTATCCTATTCAGAAATCATGGCTAGAAAAATTGCTTCCATGTCAGTTGTAGTCAAGTTTGTTGGTTGGCTATAACATATATTTGATTTATCATTAGGTTGAAAGAAGCTTCCGATCTATGTGAGGAAGGGAAGGTGGAAACTGCAGTGGCTAAACTTAATAGGGCCATTGCCTTGCAACCAGATAACCCTGAATTGTTCAAGCAGAGAGCTGAGGCTCATTTCGAACTCTGCAATTATCATGCAGCCATCCTCAACTTCAACAAGGTGATTGCTCTCAAGGAAACAGAACGTGAAGCCATTCACGAGAGACTAGCATTAGTTCATTACCAGTATGGGGTGTCTTTGGCCGCCAGTAAAAACCACAGTGATGCAATTGAAATCTTTGAGAAGGCCTCCTTTTATGATCCTAGTAATAAAGAAATAATATCAAGAAGGTGAGGAAGAATTGACTATAAGTCTCCACCAACATATTTTCCTCATTGTAGGGTGGAGTGTTTGATAGCATTGCAGAGGTATACAGACTGTTTGGGAATGATTGAGATGGAATTGAAAGAAAACGATACTAATCCTGATCTGCTGGTTATCCGAGCTCAACTGAATATCTTATTTGGACAGGTAAGCTATTAACTCTATGTATATACATGGCTATGTTGATATCTTTCCTTGCAGACTGCTAAGGGGTACAGTGATGTTTGTCGAGCCCTTGAACTTGATCCAGATCATACTGTAGCTCAAGAGATCAAAGATGACTTGGAACTAAGAGCTCGGGAGTGCAAGAACCAAGTAAAGTAGTAAATATCATTTGTACTAGTGTATTGACACTTGCATGCAGGCAGTGCATCAGAGTCTTATAGGAAAGAAAATGGATGCCTTAAAGAAAATCAGTATGGCGATAGGAACTGACCCAACTGTACCTGAGTACTATATCTTAAGGTCAGTATTAGCAAGGGCTTATTGCCCTTATTACAATAGAACTTTAATGCATGGTTAAATCTTGCAGAGGGTCGCTGTACAGGAAGATGGGTGATTTCAATGCTGCTGTGGAGGATTATTTGTGTGCCATGGACAAGTGTGGGCACAAACAGGACTCACCTGTCTACATCAGTGCCTCCAAACAACTGATCCTCACATATAATGACTTTGCAATGGAGTGCTTCAAGCAGAGGCACTTTGATATTGCTATCACTCTTCTCAATAGAGCCATCAAGGATGAAAAGAACGAGAAAGGGCTCTATCTCAATAGAGGAGGTAATATAAATAGTTGGAGTCCCTCTATCATCATGTAATGATTGGATGTAGTATTGATTTCAAGATCATTATAGTTAACTATTTCAGACTGTTTCTATCGGATGAATAATCTCCGTTTTGCTCTATCCGATTATCAGCAAGCTCTGGAAATTGATTCCAGTGACTGGGATGTGTACTGTCGCATTGCTGTTGTGAGCTGTGAGATTGGAGTGGATTTATATGCCAAGGCCAAGTATGTTTTAGCAGAAGATTACTTCTCTTCAGCCATCCACCATAACCCCAAAGTCAGCTGGTTTTATGTCTGCAGGGCAAGGGCTAGATATGAATTGAAGGTTAGTAGAAAAAATGTTAATGGAGTAAAGGATATATTTGTGCTTCCCAAGTTAATTAATGTTATAACCATTATTTTGTTTAGCATATCAATGGAGTAAAGGATGATATATTAGCATCACTTGTGTTGGATCCTTATTCTAACGAACCTCTTTCACTGATAGCCTGTGTCTACTCTGGCAAGTCTAAAGACGAGCTGATATATAGTGACCACTTTATCAAAATCTACTATGAAATCGAATCACAAATTAAGTGTATGTCTGCCAAACTTAAGAAGAAACCAGACACTCAAACTCCTATCAGTAAGAAACAGAGTGATCTATCTCCCAAATCTGCCAATATATTGGGTAATTTGGAGTTGAGGATCGAAAATGGAGAAGAATCAGAAGATGAGATGTTAACGCCAGAGATATCAGTGAACAAATTATCAAGTGGAGAAGCAGTTGATGGTGTGCAAAGATCTAAGACAGAATTAATACTACCTGAGGATAGAAACACTACAAAATTAGTATCAAAATCAGCTGAGACTGTCATTTGGACATCCAAGGTATCAGAGAGCATGAAAATAAAAGTATTTGAAAAAAGCATAGGATCAAAGATTGGTGAAGATAGAGGAACCTCACAATTGGCATCTGATGGAAGAACCACAGTGATAAGTGGGGAAACATTAAGATCAAGAAGAGCCACAGTGCCAAGCAGTGGAGAAACTTCAAGGTCAATAAGATCTAGAAGAAGAAAATCTCGTGATGAAGATTCAATAAGTCTGGCTACAATAGAACAGGTTAACAAACTAGCTTTACCTCTTCCCTTGAAGGAAAAAGGTTGTGCTGGAGAAGATGGGAAAGTTCTTAAGCCTCGAGAATGGTCAGTGCTGTCTTATCCCTTACCAGTGCTCAATTCTGATCCACATGGGCTCATCCCAACACTGGAAGATTGCTTGCGGGAGGCTCATTTCCACAAATGCATATTTTACTCGAAAAAGAATGTAAGATCGAGTCACCACAATAATATTACTCCTGATCCCTTGTATTTTTTTCTACTGCAGTGTACTGAGCAGCTGGAGAAGATGCTGAGAAATCCTCCAGAAATAGCATCACGACTACCAAAAATTCAAATTGCTCATGACTTGATTTTAAGAGGTAGAACACCACAAAGAAAGAATATTATAAACAAAAAATAATCACTTTTATGTAAGGAGTGAAAAAGAGAAGGGGTGGGGCTCGAGGATTCTATATAACGCGCGTTCGTTGCGCGCGCTATCTATTGTAGTAACCATGGAGATGTTTATAATTTGTGCATGCATGTGAAAAAGAAAAAGCCATCTTGAAACTGCTGTTGCTGTCAGTGGTGTAGAATGAGTAGGAAAGAACTAGGGGCCATAGGATCTCAGAGGACTTCCTTATCAAGCAATCCTCTTCTGATACAGGTAATGCAGTTATTCAGGTAGTCAACCAAAGACTGTCATCTTTCCACTTTAAGGATGAAGTTGGAAAACCAAGAAGAAGATGCATGACACTTCCTCCTTCTAACTTCACTTATGGTGCACAGAATATATCCATTGATGGTGGAGTAGCGCAAGGTAAGACATAGAAACTTGGACCATACCATCCACATTCATAAAATTTTGCCCAAAAATCAGCCATCTCTGATTGGAAGTGCCACATTCCCAGCTACATAGCCAAGACCAAAAAACCCCAGAAAGACTTTATGGCACTCAATAAAGCAGCAATCCAGTCAGGTCTAACAACAGCTCAGGAACAGCAGCATTATCGTGCTACTCATGATCTACGGAGAAGAGATAAGTCAAGATCTAAGAAGAAAGGATTAACATTTCCAGATGATATGGTATTTGGGATGGCTAACAGGTAATTACCCCCTCCTAGCTTCGTTCCCACTACACACAATAATTTGGGTAGAGAGGGCCTGGGGACGAGGCTACCCCCTCCCTCTTTATATCATTGACTTGCAGACCATCCAGCCCCATCTATCACTTACTGGAGAACAGATACCAAGAGGAGTGGTTGGAAGGAAGGAAAGAGGAAGATAGGAAGAGGATAGAAGCTGAGATGGAAAGGAAACTCTCTGGGAAAGTGTATGAGACACGTGCCTCACTTCTCAGACGCTTCTCTGAGCCTGTGGATCCAGCTCCAGACTGGAAGATGGATCGATGGTCAAGGGTAAATGTCCTTAAAAATGAATAGATTGATGAAATCAATGAATTATGGATATAGAATCCAGGGGGAAAAAGCAAAAATGTTATATCTTGACTCTTTTGCAGGTCCCTGGACATCTAGAAACATTTCGTAGTGAAAGAGAACGTTCTGGAGCGTTTGATCACCACGCTTCAGATTCTGTTGCCAGGACTGGCCTGTTTGGACATGGAATCTACCAAGCAGCAAAGTCCTAACTAACCAACTATATAGCATCATTCCCATCCATACTGACACAACTTTCCCTTTCATGCACTATTTTTAAAAAAAAATTGCATACAGTTACTGACATACATGGAAACAGCAACACTTTCAATGATTTCAAGAAAGTATTCCATACATTCCATACCCCACTGTTTCATAATGCCCCTATCACCTAACCCTAATCAAGAGACTGGTCAGCTCATAATCTCATCTGTTGAGAAGCTCTGTCTCAGTACTCTCTTTTCTTCCTCAACATAACTCTTCCCGCGCGATGTTTGTCCCATATCTCTCTTCCTCTTCTCCTTCTGCCGGAAATTCTCAGACTTTAGCTTCTTAGAGTGTCCCTCTTCATCAATCTGGGTGGGTGGGGCACGTTTGGTTGCAATAGTCACTGGATGGGACTCCTCTTCTGTGTTATCACTAACTGTTCTGAATTTTGGCTCTATTTCTTTTGCTGTGTAACGAACAGGAGGTGCTGATATTTCCCCACTGGTGTTGGAGTAAGTATTAATGATGGCTGCAGTGAGACTAGAATGAACTTTCTTGCTATGTTTTGAACTGTCATCAATTTCTTTGGGTGGAGCAATAGCAGTATAATTCCCACCTCCTTCAGCTAAATGAATATTGGGTTCTTCACCTTCTGTGTCATTTTTCACCAACTTGTCCCAATCAACTTGTTTCTGGTCGAAGTCCTTGAGAAAAGAAGGTCTGCCCACAGTGGCAAACAGGCTGTCAGGGGAAGGAAGTTTCTGAGATGAGGGAGCTACAGGTTCTTCATTATCTGATTCTCCTTTCCTTTCATCCTCTGATTCAGAACTGGATGAGTCTTCTCCTGCAAAGAATGATAGTGGATCAGAAGACATTATTTTTTTTTCAATTTTGAAAAAATATTCGTTTATTTAGATCAAAATTGTGGGAATGCATCTGTGCTGTATATCTGGCTTATTTTGAGGAGTTTGGCAGTAGTTGATTTGACCTATGGCGAATAAGAAGTGCAAAGAGGATGCAGGTTCCTCTAAGGTGAAATAGCATCAATTTTAGCTAGGTATTCCAATTAATGAGCACCCTCCCTCTCCTTGATTCCTTTCCCTTGTAGGATGATGGTAGAATTGAGTATTTATCACACACTAACTACAAGAAAAGGGTCCGACAGGAGTACCTCAACTTACAGGTGGCCAAACGAGCGAAACTCTCTGCAGGAGTCAGAACTGAACTTGAAGAAAATCACTGCTACATCAAAGAATTGCATGCAGACTTAGCCTCAGCAAAGAAGCTTAACCCTTCACCAGCAGGAAAGCCTCTCATACCAACTGACTGTGTGAACATTGACCTTCCGTCCAAAGTGAGTCTTGGGTTTATGAGCCACAACTGGAAGATGCAGTATGTCAAAACACCTCTTTCCGTCATTCCTTCTGTTCAAAGTCTTCCTCACTTCAACACATGGAGCACCACGCAACAAAACTTCCTAGTTGAGGACGAAACAGTCTTACACAACATCCCGTATATGGGGGAGGAGGTATTGGACAAAGATGGCTCATTTATCGAGGAACTTATTAAGAATTATGATGGGAAGATTCATGATGGGCAAGGTGAAAAAGTGGACGAAGTGGAGGACGATCTGCTGCTTCAGCTGGTGGGAAACATGAAGAATGTACGTTGTAATCCACAGAAGGCTGTGCGTGGACCACACAAGAACGTAGAAGCACAGCTGCAACCTAGTGGTGAAGTGGACCAGACCAAGGAACTTTTTGATGCTATAGCGTCAGCACTAGGGAGTAATTCTCCACACAAGTTGAGATCTCGTTACATGAAACTGACTAGTGGGGAAGGCACGTCTCAGTGTATTCCTAACCTTGATGAGTAAGTCCCTAACTATCTTTCAGGTGGATGATTCATACTATTTCTCGTGTTCTTTCAGGCCTGGGATCTCGCCCCTCACACGAGCACAGGCTCTACACTCGTACCAAACCCTCTTCTGTCCTCGCTGCTTCAAATACGACTGCTTCTTGCATGGTTGGCATCCCACTCCTCCTTCACCCCCTAAACCACACTACCCTGAGGCACAGCCAAGAAAAACCCCTTGCAGCCAAGACTGCTTCATTAACAAGGTCTGTTAGACCTTGTTACAAAAATCCCATTAAAGTTCAGCCAATTTGAGGAATTTTTTGTAGGGCCCAATACCCTTCTACTTTGTCTATTTAAGTAAAGACCTTCTGAAAACATTGACTGCATTATATTTTGTAGATTGATCGTGAAAAGTACGAGTTGCTTTGTGCTATTAGTGCCAGCTCCTCCTCCAGGGGGCGTGGTCACAGAGGAAGAGCAGCCGTCACTGCCTCGTGTTTGAGTGGCGTCTCCAGCTCCCTTGCTGCTGCTGTCGAACAGAAGAAAAACTCCAACAGCCACAGCAGTTCAGTGGCTCCTTCCTGTTCTGAGGATGTCAGTAGCGACGAGTCTGATTCCGATTCCTCATTCCCGGAATTCAACGACTCTGAGGATGAAGTTAGCAATGGTTCCAATTCTAAATCGAGTCACTGTTCCATTCCGCCTCCACCATCAGCCAGGATAAAACCACGAAGCAAACTGGTGACCTCACCTGAACAACCCACAGCTGTGAGTCTCTCTGAACACACATGTACACACACACAGCTTGAACCTTGAAGCCGTCCACAGTTCAGAGAACTGTGATAAGCAGAGCCCTTGACATTCTGGGCTCTGGCAAAAGTCTAATCTGGCAGAAACGTTTATGTCTAGTGAGACCCCCGTCTTTGGGAGGTTCTACCACATTCATATGAGAAAACACACACACACACACACACACACACACACTAGGCTAAGAATGAGACTGTTTCGGACAAGCCTGGAGAAATTGAGACCAGCACTACCAAATCTTCCCCTGCCAGTGTCCCACCCCCTCCAGGTTGGACTGCAGCTGAGGTGACTTACTTCAATCTGCTTCACCCTCTCTTTGGCCACAACTACTGCTCCATTGCTGAACTGATCAGGACCAAGGACTGCTACCAGGTCTACCAGTATGCACAGCTGGTGAGCAAAGATGCTCTCCCTGGACAAGGGGAGGGTGGTCACAATGGCAAGAAAAAGAAGAGAAACATGAGGTAAGTCTATTGAGGGATTAGGGTGTGCATTAATTAGACTATTATGGTTTTGGGTGTGCATTAATTAGACTGTTATGGTTTTGGGTGTGCATTAATTTGACTTACAATTTTAGACTCCACAACTGTTCCCTCCCTTTAGATCATGGACTCAATACCATCGCAAGATTCAAATGAAGTTGGGCGGTTCTGCTCGATACCAGTACAACTACCAGCCATGCCAGCACCCAGACAAGCCCTGTGACCATTCCTGTCTGTGTGTCCAGACCCACAACTTCTGTGAGAAGTATTGTCAGTGCAACACTGACTGTCCCAACAGGTTTCCTGGCTGTCGCTGCAGGACTGGCTCTTGCAACACCAAGCACTGTCCCTGTTTCCTGGCCGTCAGGGAGTGCGATCCTGACCTTTGCAACTTCTGTGGTGCAGGTATGTGTGGGAATTAAGATATCCAGTGAGGTGACCGACTTAGGTCAGTGTTATGTGGATTTTATTGTTGTGTTTAGGTGATGGGTTGGAATTGGATTGTGAGGATGCTCCGTGTAGCTGTAAGAATGTATCGATTCAGCGAGGTCACAGTCGGTCCCTCCTCCTGGCACCCTCGGATGTGGCTGGGTGGGGTATATTTATCAAGGACAGTGCCGATAAGAACGACTTTATCAGTGAGTACTGTGGTGAGGTGAGTCCAGGAGAAAGGGGCAAGTGGTGTACCTCAGTAATCAATCCCACACCATCAGGTAATTTCCCAAGAGGAGGCAGATCGACGAGGAAAAGTCTACGATAAGTACATGTGTAGTTTCCTATTCAACCTCAATCATGGTGAGATTACTAGAAAACACTAGAAATTTACTGTTTACAACAAAATGATTAGATTTTGTGGTGGATGCAACTCGTAAAGGGAACAAGATCAGGTTTGCCAACCATTCCATCAACCCCAACTGCTTTGCCAAGGTGATGATGGTCAATGGAGACCATCGCATTGGGATATATGCCCAGAGGAACATAGAGCCTGGCGAGGAACTATTCTTCGACTATAGGTCAGAGTTCATGAGGATCAGGATGAACTGTGTGTTATATAATAATTATATATAGGTATGGACCAACAGAGCAACTCAAATATGTTGCTATAGAGAGAATCAGAGGCTCAGGTGCAGACTGATCCATCAGCGATTGATTCACCCATTTTTTTCATACTAAAAATAATTGATTCAATGACCAATAGAGAAGAGAAAGAACTTCTGAGAATGCAAGGAGTATAGGTTACACATTGGAGAGAGAGGGAGGGTACTCTCAGTTGTTGGTTGTACATAACACTTGTTTGATAAGATCTTGTGATGTAGCAAGTCTTGTGGTTCCAATCACAACCTGTCAGACATGACAATCATGTGACCAGGGGCTTGTACTTATAAGTATTTTATGTACCTCCACATTGGTCTTCGAAGCACTAACCACTTCCTTGATCTGATGGACTTCAGAGCACGAGACTCCACCCATCACAAAGAGTAACAGGACAGGGTGCTGGTTTGGCCGTGGGCGAGCTGAACTCACAAACAAACTAGTAAACAAACAAACAAACATCCTGAGATGAATGAGTAGTGATGCCTACAATATTATAGGAGCAATAGAGTTGGCCTTATTTCAAGAGGTGTCTTAGATTCAATGTCATTGATCTAATGACTGATTTAGGTTTTGACAGTCAAAAGGGAGTCTAGGCATCATGCTGAATGCTTAGATTCACATTTTGAGTGTTATTGGTCTTGAAAAAAAATCAGCCATTTTCGAGACAGGTCTTGTCAATCTTTATTTTTTAATGGAGTAAGACTCACCTGAATCCTGATTTTAGAATATTTGCAACAGAAGCTTGAGAGTGATAATTTAGGTCAGGCATTTCAGGACGTCCTGAATCAAATATAGCTTCTGTAACCTGAGAGAGAAGTGGTCTATAGGGTAGAAGGGATGGATCCTCGGGTGAAAAAGTGTGTCTGGAGAAAATCAACTAAATTATGTAAATGAAAGAATGAAGTGACTGACTGATAATTGGAGAGTTGAGCTCGAGTGTCTCCAAGACCTTCTAACCGTTGAAGCACAGTTCCAAACCGACCAATCACACGAGAACGAGAATCAGCTTTAGCTGTGAAAAGAGTGCAGTGGATACATTCAAATCACCAGTTTCACAATGTCTCACCAATTCCAAGGGCTCCAAGGAAATTGATATCACATGATCTCCACTGCATAGCTAAGTCTGCAAGAGCCTCTTTTAATCTTGTCTCTTCCAAGCCACTTCTCAGACACCCCTTTTCCCCCACCAGGGAAAACACACCCACTGCCACACCCAGCAGCTCTGCCAAGGAGAGGGATGGGGCTTCTTTATGAGGACTTGAATTGGAGGCAACAGCAGTTTGTTGTCTAGCCTGTTCAGTGAGCTGAAGGCAAACACTGGGGGAGTCCTTGTCGTGTAGACTCAGCAACAAAACCTTCACATAATCCAACAAAGAAGTAGTGATGTAAGGGAAAATGGTCCCACAGCCTACTGGTAATTCTTTGATTTGCATGCGGGTACCTTTTCCATGCTGGAGAGCTTGTCCCACTGTTTGTGGATATCTCCATCCAGTGCTTGAAGTACAGCACAGGCCAGCTGTAACACTTCATGCTGTGAAACACATGCCTCCTGATGATCCCTGGATATATACGCCATAACCCAGTAATTAAACCTGAAGGATTAAAATTCCATCATACTTGAACTGCTCTATGAATGTTCTAAGTTGTAGAGCTGAAGGACGTGCCATTTTCCCCGAGAGTTTTATGGAAAGTCCTTCCTGAGAGAGAGAGTCCAACAGACAGCGAGACACCTCCATCATGGATTCCTACTAGCAACAAAGTGCATGCAATGTGACAGTTTGATGTTCTTTACTTTCTGTTTTGAGGAAATGAGTGTCTTCAGAAGGTGCTTGGCTTTAGGGTGAAGAGGTTGTGCTAGACTCCCATTTAATGCCCACTCTCTGTTGTCCTTTGATGAGGTAGCAGAGCTAAGGGGGGACATATCGATGGCGACATCATTCCCGAGGGGAGAAACATGGGGAAGGAGGGAGAGAATCCGGTCCGCCAAGGATTCGGCAGAGTGGAGGGTGGGACCAGTCATGTCCAGGGATCGGTCAATCAGCAACAGTGAACATCGTTGAGAAGCAGTCTGAAAAAAGTACCTATCAGTTAAAAATGGAGCACTTTATCAACTTTAAGAATGATACCTTTCTTCTGACTTTAGCTGCTGGGAGAGTGGCCAGTTGGTTACCAATGAACCGAGAGGTGGGGCCAAGGGAGAAAATATCTTCCCCCATGTCCCATTCCTCCAGAAAGTAGTTTAAACTACTTGCAAAACTCTACATCAAAACAAGCACGCAATATGTCCATCATTTCTCTTATAGAACAGTAATTATACTCACATACTTTAATACTGATCTGAAATTGCCGAGTCAGCATGGTAAAATCCACCTGATTGAGATTATCCAATGAACAATCTGTCTGACCCTGAGGGGGAAAAATAATATAGAAGTTTTCTTCTATTCTAAGTTAAGAGAGACTAGCCTAAACCATACTCATACTCATTTGCACACCGACTGTAATGTATTTCTACACACAACACCTCACTGAGTAGGCGAGCTTGGATGTCCACTATGTCCGATGGGAGGAGAGGGAATAGGGTGGAATGAGGGGGTGTGGTCAAAAGACCTTGACACACCTCTGCATGGAAGAGTGGGAAATGCTGAACAGATACCCGAACCCCAGCCTATAGCAAAATATACTATTAAACTGATAACTGCATATATGTACCACTTACTTCTCTATTAATCCATTTTCTCATTAAACCTTGAAATTCTCCAAAATGTGAGTACCCTTCTAGACCATAGTCCAGCCCCTCCCCCTCGGACATTGGAATTAGCTGAGCATGCATTTCTTCAGACTGGGAACACATCACATGACATTCCAGAGGCTGGAGGTCCGATAGCAGTGATGATATCCTCTCGCTGATAGAGCCATGCAGGAATGAGCACACGACAATTACCACATGACAGTAGGGAGCCTAAGGAAAGGTAAGGTAACGTCAATTTCATAAACTAACAGAAGCCTGACTGCTAATTATATAGGATTCATTCGCATGCATAATCGATAGGGACTGATCATACAACTCACCGCAGCTATAAAGCTCCTGGTTGGAGCACTCAGTTGAGAATTTAGGTCGTAAACTCCGACGCAATTACTCAATAACTCTATCCCGCCTGCCCAATGCAGTAATTCAGCTGCACCGTCGTCCAAAAATACTGCTGCATCTTTACACACTTCACTGATACTTTCCCAAGGCTTTTTCGCCAAGTGACTCAGGGAACCTGAGTGTCGTTGAGTGCCCGGTTGAGCAGACATATATAATGCACACCATTAGGTTTTCATTTGAACGAAAGAAAAATTGAAATTTTGTGAGGAGGATCCTAGGACTAGAGACAGGAGGGAAGTCCTTGAATATGCCTCAGAGAAGGTATAGAAAGAGGAAAAGGAGCAGTGAAAGTGAGGAAGAGAGGGAGGGTGAGGAGGAGGAGAAAGGGGAGGATGCTATGTGAGTGAAGATGACCATGAATCACAAAAACAGGACTTTCATTTTTTTCTTTTTCCTCTTTATGTGTAAATAGAAAGAAGCTTGCAGAGACCAAGGAGATTCAGAAATTTAGGAAGAAACCAGCTGGAGTCAGGTATCTATTGTAGAAAGTGTCTATGCTTTGTGGTGAGCATCTTACCTTCTGCTCCAGTGCTGTGGGTTTGGCTTTTGGAGAAAAGTTCACTGAGGAGGAAAAACTTGCCGTAAGTGTAATGGTATTCCAGGAACACTAGTCTTAACAGAATGGTATTCTCTGTGGATATTTCAAACATGCAGCCTGACCCTTTTCAGCTGGAAACTGGGGGGCTTGTAGACATGGCAGAGATTAAACCATCAGATTTTGAGAAGTGAATAGCAAAAAAAATATGATGAGTCACTCATGTAATGTAGCCTGCTTTTCCTTAGCTAGGTCTGAAGATGAACTCCTTCAGAGACTGCAGAGCACGTTTTCAGCAGAAACGAAACTCAAGGATGATGAAACTCACATGTGAGATTGAAGGGGGGAACAGCCTGTTTATCATAACAGATGGTCCATGTGTGTCCATTCTTGTGTGCAGGATGCAGTACATAGAACAGGAAATGACCAAGAAGAAGGGAGCAAAGAAAGAAGAGGAGAATATTTCTAGCTATGAGGCAAAGATGAAAGCCCTTTACCAACTTCCAGATCATCTCCAAACTCAGTCAAAGAGCAAGACAGAAGAAATGCTGTCCAATCAGATGCTTTCTGGCATTCCAGAAGTAGATCTGGGCCTCGAGTAAGTCTAAAATTTCGATTTTGATGGTGTGTATCATTTCGATATTTCAGTGCAAAGTTTAAAAATATCGAGGAAACTGAAAGGGCAAAGCAGCAACTCATTGAGGAGCAAATGAAAAAGTGAGGATGATTATCACAACAAATGAAGTGTCACTTTAACAATGCAAATTACAGAAAACAAGAAAAGCTGTCATTGGCACCGAGAAACATGGCCACTAACTTCACCTTACACAGTTTGAGATGTGAGTTTGTATTACGGCTGTACTGCCTTATCTTTACCTCTCTCTACTAGTTCACAAAGATAAAAGAGAGAGTGCGATTCCCAAGGCAGCTCCTAAAGACCCAGTTGCTAATACTGCATACATTCCAGTGGTAGGTGAAAATGAACCAGAGCTCAAGCCTGCCAACACAGCAGATTTGCAGAAGAAAAAGGTGGATCAAAGCCAGCTAGCCACCGACGACTACTATTATGACAAGTACAGGAAAAAGACACGTCACCATTAAGTCCATTTCCCATTCTAAACTACATGCATGGTGCACATAATTGTGCTGTCCTTGTTCTCATGAAAAAAAAAAAGTAAAAAAATTTTTAAAAAAGTGTTGGGAGAAAAAATGGGAGGTACAGGGAGAGTAAGCTCCGTTGTGTTAACAGCTTGGACTGCCATTCACATTACTTTGCTTCAACAGTGAGCCTGCCGCCTGGTCCGAGTGCTCAGCCATGAGGCTTCTTCGCACACCTGGCCATGCGAGATAGCCACGTTGTACCAGGCGACAGGTTGTAGTGCTTACAACTGACACTTTCTGTCGCAGGGTTCGGAGACTTTCCCCAGAGCAAGAATATGGAGCATTCCCTATAAAAGAAAACCTCCTATGGTGGCTCTGACAGTGAATCTTCCCTGTACCTCACTGAAATGCGGCTGCCACTATTCCTTTTATACTCATTAAACCACGTGGACGGCTTGCGCATGCTCAATAGCTCATAGGTACACACCCATTACCGCGCCGCCCGTGGTCAAAATGGTGTTCCCAGCTCGAGGCATAATTGTGTCCAGCGTTGCAGGGAGCTTTCTGTGGCTCATAGGCTTCCCTAAATGGGCAGCCTTCACCTTCAGTTTCTTGGGGTTCCTGGGAATGGGAGGACTCCAGTACTGCAGACTCCTCTATCGCACTTTCCCCAGGGACTTGTGGTCAGTCATTATCCTAGGGCTATAGCCAGCAACCTTCAGGCTCTGGCTAATTCTCATGGTTATACCAACTTACTTTTCTCATTATAGGATGGGATGGAATTTACTTCAATTGCTAAGAGAATTGAAACATGGATCAAAGGAGAAGCTCTATGTTTCAGACCGTTTCCAAGAGACTGCTCGAAAGTACCCAAATAAAGTGGCAATTTTATTTGAGGACAGAAAAATGACCTTTAAAGAGCTTGACGAGATGTCCAACAGGGTGGCCAACCTCCTGCGTAGCACCACCAACCTGCAGCATGGTGACACCATAGCCGTCTTCATGGAGAACTGTCCCGAGTATATAGTAGTCTACCTGGGTCTCTCTAAGATAGGAGTCACTGGAGCCTTAATCAATCACAACCTCACTGGTGACAGTCTTGCACACTGCATTCGTATCGCCAACTCCTCTGGTGTCATCTTCAGTGCTTCACTAGCTAATGCTGTATCAGAAGTCCTCCCTAATCTTGACCCCACAGTCAGCGAGATTCTTTATTGTGTTTGTGGTACATGTTCCATGCCCCAAGCCAAGCAGCTGGAACTCGAGATCCAGAGGGCCTCCCCCGACGCACCTCCTCCAGTGCAAGGAAAGACTGCTGAAGGTATTATGGAAAACTATGAACCCCACCCTCCTAAAATTGTCACCTCTTATTACAGACAAGATGTGTTATATCTACTCCTCTGGAACCACTGGTCTGCCCAAGGCATGCACCATGAAGCATGGAAGGCAAGTTTCAAGATTTGTATAAATCGTATTCCTATAATAAGATCATCGTAGGTTTTTTGGACTCCAGAGAGGTATCACACTGTTTTCACAAATACGACATGATGATGTAGTGTATGTGACCCTCCCCTTGTATCACACTAACGGGGGTGTGCTGGGCAGTGGGCCCATGCTCTTTATGGGGGCTACTGTCGTCATACGGAGGAAGTTCTCAGCGAGCAACTTTTGGACCGATTGTATCAAGTACAAGTGTACGGTAAGTTAGTAGCTGCTGATAGCCACAACAAAGTGTACTGATGGCTACAACATGACCAGTGAAATCTCTAAATAAATGGGATAGCAATTTGCATATTATTATATAGAACAATAAAGACAACTTAGAGAAGTCCGTTCAACATCTTTTGATGATTTTTTTCAGATTTTCTTTTACATTGGGGAAGTTTGTCGTTATGTGCTGGCTCAGCCTAAAAAGCCTGTGGACACACAGCATTGCATTCGTCTCATGATTGGCAATGGCATGCGCCCTCAGATCTGGACTGAGTTCACCAAGCGGTTCCAGATTCCCCAAGTGTCCGAGTTCTATGGGTCTACCGAAGGCAATGTAGGACTCATCAATCCTTTCAACAGAGTGGGTGCCTGTGGGTGTTTGTCGGTGATATTACCGTTCCTTAACCCTGTCTCGCTTGTCAAAATTGACACCAACACGGGAGAGTATGTCAAAGATAGCAATGGCTTTTGCATAAAAGCTGGTGTCAATGAACCTGGGGAGGCCGTGGGGAAAATTCGAGCAAGTATACCCTCTAGTCATTATGATGGCTATAGTGACTCCAAGGCAAGCAAGAAGAAGGTTATGACAGATGTTTTCACTGCTGGGGACAAGTATTTTCTCTCTGGTGACATCCTTCGAATGGATGAGGAAGGGTTCTTATATTTCTGTGATCGTACCGGGGATACCTTCCGCTGGAAAGGAGAGAATGTGTCCACGACTGAGGTGGAGTCAGTGATGGCTAAAATCTTGCAGCTGAGGGATGTGGTGGTGTATGGTGTTGAGGTGCCAGGGAGTGAGGGACGTGCAGGAATGGCGGCCATTGTAGGCACACAGGATTCCATCGACCTCTCTGGACTTGCTCAGCAGCTGTTCCTGTCTCTCCCCACATATGCCGTGCCCCTGTTCATCAGGTTGATCCCCTCAGTTGAGCTTACTGGTACATTCAAATTGAAGAAGGTGAAGCTAAGGAATGAAAGTTTCAATATCTCCCTGCCTGACCCCATTTTCATGTTGGATACCTCACGCAAAGTCTATCAACCACTCACAGAAGAAATCTACCAACAGTTGCAGAGTGGGAGTGGGACTATTAGGGTTTAAATTTTAATTGTGTGTGTGATCCAAGTTAGTTAAAGACAATTTAATGCACATGCGTAGTCTGGTTCGTTGGTACAATGTTCAAGCGGAAGTGAAATTTGCGGTAATGTTTCCATCTGTCGTTGCAGGGAGCATTCTATTGCTGGTGGGTTTCCCTAAATGGGCGGCCTTCACCATCAGCCTCTTGGGATTCCTGGGAATGGGAGGACTCCGGTATTGCAGGCTCGTCTATTATACTTTACCCAGGGACTTAAAGTGAGCATGAGATAAAGCTACTGTTTGCTACAACTTCATCAGGTTACTTTCAATATATGCTAAAGTAGGGAAAATGATGTATCCAGTGGTGAAGAATCAGTTATATGTCTCAGAATGTTCCAAAAGATTGCTTGAAAGTCCCCGAATAGATTGGCAATTATGTTAGAAGACAAAGAAATCACCTTTTAACTTGATGGCTCATGTCTAACAGGGTGGCCAACCTCCTGTGTAGCACCACTAACCTGCAGTGTGGTGACACCGTATTGGGAATACCTTCCGCTGGAAAGGAGAGAATGTGGATCTTGCAGCTGAGGGATGTGGTGGTGTATGGTGTTGAGGTGCCAGGGAATGAGTGACGTGCAGGAATGGCGGCCATTGTAGGCACACAGGATTCCATTGACCTCTCTGGACTTGCCCAGCAGCTGTTCCTGTCTCTCCCCACATATGCTGTGCCCCTGTTCATCAGGTTTATCCCTTCAATTGAACTTATTGCCTTATTCAAGTTAAAGAAGGTGAAGCTAAGGAATGAAGGTTTCAACATCTCCCTGCCTGACCCTATCTTCATGTTGGATACTTCATGCAAGGTCTACCAACCACTCACAGAGGAAAGCTACCAACAGTTGCAGAATGGGACTGCTAGGGTATAAATATCATGTCGCTGAACACTTAAATATGCTGTTAACATTATAGGTTTGTGTTGTCTTAGTACAGGGGTTTTCAGGTTGGTTGACCAGTAGAATTTGCACATGTGCAAGATAAATTCAAGCGAGCACAATATACTGTCATATAAATGCAATGATCTTAAATTTTGCGAGCACGAATTTAATTCTGCACAGTCGGCAAATTTTGTGTCAACCAACCTGAAAACCCCTGTACGTACAGAGGTTTTCAGGTTGGTTGACCAGTAGAATTTGCGCATGTGCGAGATAAATTCAAGCGAGCAAGATATTCTGTGATACAAATGCAATAGTCTTAATTTTAGCGAGCGCGAATTTAATTCTGCACTGTCAGCAAATTTTGTGTCAACCAACCTGAAAACCTCTGTACCTTGTCATGCACATGCACACATAGTGCGCATGCGTAGTCTGGTTGATCACGTTAGAATGGTGTTTCCATCTCGAGCTGTATTCGTGTCGAGCGTTGCAGGGAGCATTTTATTGCTGGTGGGCTTCCCTAAATGGGCAGCCTTGACCATCAGCTTCTTGGGGTTCCTGGGAATGGGAGGACTCCAGTACTGCAGGCTCGTCTATCGCACTTTACCCAGGGATTTAAAGTGAGCTCATAAAGCTAACTTGCTAATTAGCTATTATTAGTTATTATACAGGTTACTTTCAAAGTATGCTAAAGTAGGGAAAATGATCTATCCAGTGATGAAGAATCAGTTATATATCTCAGACATGTTCCAAAAGATTGCTAGAAAGTTCCCAAATAGATTGGCAATTGTGTTTGAAGACAAAAAAATCACCTTTAAAGAGCTTGACGAGATGTCCAACAGGGTGGCCAACCTTCTGCGTAGCACCACCAACCTGCAGCGTGGTGACACCATAGCTGTCTTCATGGAGAACTGTCCTGAATATATAGTAGTCTACCTGGGTCTCTCTAAGATAGGGGTCACTGCAGCCTTCATTAATCACAATCTCACTGGTGACAGTCTTGCACACTGCATTCGTATCGCCAACTCCTCTGGTGTCATCTTCAGTACTTCACTAGCTGATGCTGTATCTGAAGTCCTCCCTAATATTGACCACACAGTCAATGAGATTCTTTATCACATTGGTGAAGAATGTTCTCTGTCTCAAGCGAAAGACCTGATGAATGAGAGCGAGAATGCATCCTCTGATGATCCTCCACCTCTATCAGGAAAATCTATTAATGGTACAGTTATTATGTCTACAAATTCAATATGTATTTTAGTGGAAGTGATCTCTATTGCATTGCTATTGTAGACATCACCTGCAAAATGTACACCTCAGGAACAACTGGTCTACCAAAGGCATGCAATATCAAACAGTTCAAGTGAGACTTTATTGAGTATAATGGCTCCTTCCTCTATTCCTCTATCTCTTCTATCACCATCCCCAGGTTCATCATATCTATGTGTGGTATGGGAACGGTTGGTAATGTTACGGCAGAGGACAGGGTTTTTGTGGTCCTTCCTCTTTACCATGCCAGCGGGATGATGATAGGTGTAGGTCAGATGTTTTCCAGTGGTGCCACTATTGTTCTAAAAAAAAAATTCTCGGCCACCAATTTCTTTGCAGATTGCATCAAATACAAATGCACAGTAAGTGTTTAGTTCATAGGGCTAGGTAGGGTTTTATAATCATACATATCAACTGTGTCTAGGTATTCATCTATGTTGGTGAGGTTTGTCGTTATTTACTGGCTCAGCCTAGCAGATCAACTGACATCCAACACTCCATTCGTGTAGTCATTGGAAATGGTCTTCGTGCTGAAATATGGACAGACTTTAAAAAAAGGTTCCAAATCCCCACGATAGCTGAGTTTTACGGTTCCACTGAAGGAAACATCGGATTCTTCAATTTCTCTAACAAGGTCGGAGCTGTTGGGTCAATTACTAGGGTTTTACCCATTGACAATGGCATTGCCATTATTAAAAGAGACCAGGAGACAGGGGAATACTTGAGAGACAGCAATGGGTTCTGCATGAGAGCTGCAATCAATGAACCAGGTGAAGTGGTGAGGAAAGTCAATGAAAAAGATCCAGCAAGCATTCCTGCAACGTACGATAATGCCACTGCTACTAATAAGAAGATTTTGAAGAATGTGTTCACTGCTGGGGATAAGTACTATCTCTCTGGAGACATCCTTCGAATGGATGAAGATGGGTTCGTGTATTTCTGTGATCGTACTGGGGATACCTTCCGCTGGAAAGGAGAGAATGTGTCCACGACTGAGGTGGAATCAGTGATGGCTAGGATCTTGCAGCTGAGGGATGTGGTGGTGTATGGTGTTGAGGTGCCAGGGAGTGAGGGACGTGCAGGAATGGCGGCCATTGCAGGTGCACAGGATTCCATTGACCTCTCTGGACTTGCTCAGCAGCTGTTCTTGTCTCTCCCCACATACGCCGTACCCCTGTTCATCAGGTTAATCCCTTCAGTTGAGCTTACTGGCTCCTTCAAAATGAAGAAGGTGAAGCTAAGGAATGAAAGTTTCAATGTCTCTCTGCCTGACCCCATCTTCATGTTGGATACCTCACGCAAGGTCTATCAACCACTCACAGAAGAAATCTACCAACAGTTGCAGAGTGGGACTAAATTTTAGTCGTGTGAACTTGAAAGTTCAATTCACAATTTAATGCGCATGCGTAGTCCCAGACTCCCTAAAAATTGCGTGGGCTATTGCGCTGGAAGTGAAATTTGCAGTAATAATGTTTCCATCTCGGGCTGTGTTCGTGTCGAGCGTTGCAGGGAGCATTCTATTGCTGGTGGGTTTACCTAAATGGGCGGCCTTCACCATCAGCCTCTTGGGATTCCTGGGAATGGGAGGACTCCGGTATTGCAGGCTTGTCTATCGCACTTTACCCAGGGACTTAAAGTGAGCATGAGATAAAGCTAGCTTGTTAATTACTTAATTACATTATACAGGTTACTTCCAATATATGCTAAAGTAGGGAAAATGATGTATCCAGTGATGAAGAATCAGTTATATATCTCGGACATGTTCCATAAGATTGCTCGAAAGTCCCCGAATAGATTAGCAATTGTGTTTGAAGACAAAGAAATCACCTTTAAAGAGCTTGATGAGATGTCCAACAGGGTGGCCAACCTCCTGCGTAGCACCACCAACCTGCAGCGTGGTGACACCATAGCCGTCTTCATGGAGAACTGTCCTGAATATATAGTAATCTTCCTGGGTCTCTCTAAGATAGGGGTCACTGCAGCCTTCATTAATCACAATCTCACTGGTGACAGTCTTGCACACTGCATTCGTATCGCCAACTCCTCTGGTGTCATCTTCAGTACTTCACTAGCTGATGCTGTATCTGAAGTCCTCCCTAATATTGACCACACAGTCAATGAGATTCTTTATCACATTGGTGAAGAATGTTCTCTGTCTCAAGCGAAAGACCTGATGAATGAGAGCGAGAATGCATCCTCTGATGATCCTCCACCTCTATCAGGAAAATCCATTAATGGTACAGTTATTATGTGTACAAATTCAACATGTATTTTAGTGGAAGTGATCTCTATTGCATTGCTATTGTAGACATCACCTGCAAAATGTACACCTCAGGAACAACTGGTCTACCAAAGGCATGCAATATCAAACAGTTCAAGTGAGACTTTATTGTGTATAATGACAAAGCATAGCTCCTTCCTCTATTCCTCTATCTCTTCTATCACCATCCCCAGGTTCATCTTATCTATGTGTGCTCTGGGAACGATTGGTAGTGTTACGGCAGAGGATAGGGTTTTTGTGGTCCTTCCTCTTTACCATGGCAGTGGGATGATGATAGGTGTAGGTCAAATGCTTTTCAGTGGTGCCACCATTGTTCTCAAAAAAAAATTCTCAGCCACCAATTTCTTCACAGATTGCATCAAACACAAATGCACAGTAAGTGTTTAGTTCATAGGCTTTCCTTTTTCTTTGAATCGAGTCTGTCCCACGAGACTAGTGGCAGACATTTTTATCTCATAACTGACTAGCAAATCTGTTATTTAGCTTTCTCTCTTGATGTTGGTCTCTTGATGCTCAGAACGTAGAATTAGTGTCAAAAAAAATGGAGTGAGAGGAGTGCAGTGCGGTGAACTGCAGTACGTATGGTGCAGTGAATTGACTTGCATACAGTGAATTAAGTGCAGTGAATCTTTTGTTATCACAAACATAATGATTGAAAAATATGACCACAATTTGGTAACTTGACCACAGGAATATTTCAGAAGTCTATAAGCTAAAGTCATCATTGGTACTCAATATTTCTCTCCTGCTCTGGGTCCACAAAAACTCCACATATTCTTCATTGGGTACTGGACCATCTTCAGTCACCACCCTGTCAGAACCGAACACAATCGCAGCCCTCAGCAGCTGTTCATTTCAGGCAGGCTCATGCTTCTGGAGCAAGGAAGGAATATATTGCGCCAATTTGTAAGTCCGTCATTCAGTGCGGCTGAGGATGGTCCAGTACCTAATGAATTCATTCTGTGTGGCTTGTATTGCTCAGATAAAGTGGCATTTAATTGCATTTGAAAATATTATACTGGTAAAAGGCCATAGTATGCAGCAGTGCATTTACTACTTAATTCATGTTCACTGCACTTAATTGACTGCATGCCAGTCAAATCACTGCACCATACTGCAGTCACTGTACTCTGGTCACTGCACTTTTTTTTTTGATACTAATTCTGCTCCATACATAGGGCTAGGGTTTTTATAATCATACATATCAACTGTGTTAGGTATTCATCTATGTTGGTGAGGTTTGTCGTTATTTACTGGCTCAGCCTAGCAGATCAACTGACATCCAACACTCCATTCATGTAGTCATTGGAAATGGTCTTCGTGCTGAAATATGGACAGACTTTAAAAAAAGGTTCCAAATCCCCACAATAGTCGAGTTTTATGGTTCTACTGAAGGAAACATTGCATTCTTCAATTTCTCTAACAAGGTTGGAGCCGTTGGGTCAATTACTAGGGTTTTACCCATTGACAATGGCATTACCATCATTAAAAGAGACCAGGAGACAGGGAAATACTTGAGAGACAGCAATGGGTTCTGCATGAGAGCTGCAATCAATGAACCAGGTGAAGTGGTGAGGAAAGTCAATGAAAAAGATCCAGCAAGCATTCCTGCAACGTACGATAATGCCACTGCTACTAATAAGAAGATTTTGAAGAATGTGTTCACTGCTGGGGATAAGTACTATCTCTCTGGAGACATCCTTCGAATGGATGAAGATGGGTTCGTGTATTTCTGTGATCGTACTGGGGATACCTTCCGCTGGAAAGGAGAGAATGTGTCCACGACTGAGGTGGAGTCAGTGATGGCTAGGATCTTGCAGTTGAGGGATGTGGTGGTGTATGGTGTTGAGGTGCCAGGGAGTGAGGGACGTGCAGGAATGGCGGCCATTGTAGGTACACAGGATTCCATCGACCTCTCTGGACTTGTTCAGCAACTGTTTCTGTCTCTCCCCACATATGCCATGCCCCTGTTCATCAGGTTAATCCCTTCAGTTGAGCTTACTGGCTCCTTCAAAATGAAGAAGGTGAAGCTAAGGAATGAAAGTTTCAATATCTCCCTGCCTGACCCCATCTTCATGTTGGATACCTCACGCAAGGTCTATCAACCACTCACAGAGGAAATTTACCAACGGTTGCAGAGTGGGACTATTAGAATATAGAAGAAAGAGCATGAAAAAGTGCACCTCTTACTTTTATCTAATTATACGAATTAAATTAGAATAAATTCGAAAAAGATTTAAAAATTAGTTTGCTCCTTAGGAGAAAGATAGCATGGAAGATTTGAGCCAACCTCCTCAGAAGCAGCTAGGGCCACGAGAATCAGAACTACAAGCTTCATCTTCTTGGCCTACTGGAAGTGAAGGCTTCTCACAAGGCATAACTCAAACGCTGTCCCAGGACATGGATTCTATACTCTCTGAACGCGGACTGTCTCAGGTCCTGCCTGATGCCATCCAGGCTGACCTGTCAGGGGGAGAAGCACCCATTGTCATTTCACAACAAGTGGATGTGGTCACTGTGGAAGAGGAGGAGGAAGAAGAGGAGATAACCGATGAGGATGAATTGGAAGTAGACTCTATAAAAGCAAGGGTTAATCCATCTGGGCATATTCAAGATGAAGAAGTTGCCATAGGAGCAGTTGAGATTACTGTGTGGAGTACGGATCAAGAACCCTTAGAATCTGAAATGATTAGTCAATCGTCCTTGGATGCTAAAAAAGCTTCTTCCTCTATGAGCAGCTACCCTGACTCATCAAAGGAGCTTGACAAAGTGAGTGATTTAAGGACTGATGATGGGAGAGCTAGGGCTAGGGCTAGGGCTAGTGCCGGAGAGTGTGATGACCCTTTACCAAACAATGATATTGAGGTACCTATGGTAGTAGAGGAAGTATCTTGTGTTGGAGAAGTTGGGATGACAGATGTCGGGGTTTCAGGTGATGTTGAAATGGAAGGAATCGTGCCATCATGTGAAGATGACCTTTCTGATGCTGTGGTTAGTAGTAGTGATGCCTGCAGTGTTAGTAACCATGACTGTGTTCCTGAAGTCAATGGCACTAATGTCTCGAAGCCTCAAGTGAGAAAACGAGCAGTTGTCATTCCTCGAGAAATGGATACCACATTAGAAGCTTTTTCTCATGATGGACTACCCACAGTGAAAAAACCTATCCCACATTTCTTGCATCACTCTCAAGGTGCAGAAAAAATTGTGTATGAAGTGGTTCTTGCTGATAAACTCCCAGAAAAGGATATTCTGAATTGTGAAAATGCTCCGGATTCCCAGTCCACTCAAACTGATTCTGGCTCCAATTTACAAGAGCTGCAAGCTAATCCCAGTGTCCCATGCTCCAGCCCTCAGCCAGTTCCCTCAGTTTCAGCAGGTCCCCATCTTTCCTCTATGGATGCTCTCTGTTCATCTCTGCCACCTTCTGCTCCAGGACCACCAAAAACACCCTCTCCAAGCGCGCCTCTCTTAAGATCATTGCTATCTGCAGCATCTCCCATTTACCACCAACCGAAAATGCGAAGACCTCAGAAATGCCTTTCTCCTCGCAAGGGTGCTTCAACTTCAGCTAAGGGCAAGCAGAAAGCCAGTGCTGACTCAAACAAAGAGAAGGTTGATTACGATTTCATGTATGAATCAGACAGTGAAGCAAGTTTGGATTCTGAGATTATTAGACTGGAATCACTCCCCTGGTTGCAGAAAGTAGTCACCCCTTTGTCTCAGTTAGGAGAGGAAGGGATGGGACCAAGTGAGGAAAAAGCGAATTTGAGGGAAGATGAGGTGACTTGGCAGAAGGAAACTGATCTCACTTTACCAAGCCCCAAATCATTGGCTCAACCTGATGATTTCACATCTCTGGCTCAACCACCCTCATCTCCACATGCTGGTACTGGAACCCAACTGTCTGCATCTCCACATGCTACTCAACCTTCTGCAGCTCCACAGGCTGATACCGAAACCCAACCTTCTGCATCTCCACATGCTGGTACCGAAATCCAACCATCTGCATCTCCACATGCTGGTACCGAAACCCAACCTTCTGCATCTCCACATGCTGGTACCGAAATCCAACCTTCTGCATCTCCACATGCTGGTACCGAAACCCAACCGTCTGCATCTCCACATGCTGGTACCGAAACCCGACTCTCTGCATCTCTACATGCTGGTACCGAAATTCAACCGTCTGCATCTCCACATGCTGGTACCGAAACCCAACTTTCTGGATCTCCACATGCTGGTACCGAAACCCAACCATCTGCATCTCCGCATGCTGGTACCGAAACCCAACCATCTGCATCTCCACATGCTGGTACCGAAACCCAACTCTCTGCATCTCTACATGCTGGTACCGAAATTCAACCGTCTGCATCTCCACATGCTGGTACCGAAACCCAACCTTCTGCATCTCCACATGCTGGTACCGAAATCCAACCTTCTGCATCTCCACATGCTGGTACCGAAACCCAACTTTCTGCATCTCTACATGCTGGTACCGAAATTCAACCTTCTGCATCTCTACATATAGGTACCAAAACCCAACTTTCTGGATCTCCACATGCTGGTACCGAAACCCAACCATCTGCATCTCTGCATGCTGGTACCGTAACTCAACCTTCTGCAGCTCCACATGTGGATACTGGAATGGAAGCCTCTTCATCTCCACATACCAGTACTGGAATGGAACTATCCTCACCTCCACATGCCAGGACTGGAATAAAACTCTCCTTACCTCCACATGCTAGTATTGGAATGGAGGTCTCCTCACCTCCACATGACAATACTGGAATGGAACTCTTCTCGCCTCCACATGCCAGTACTGCAATGGAAGTCTTCTTGCCTCCATCTACCGGTACTGAAATGAAACGCTCTTCACCTCCACATGCTGGTACTGGAATGGAACTCTCATCATCTCCACATATCAGTACAGGAATGGAACTCTCCTCACCCCCACATGCTGGTACTGGAATGGAACTATCATCACCTCCACATGTCAGTACTGGAATGGAACTCTTCTCATCTCCACATGCCAACACAGGAACCCAACTTTCCTTACCTCCATCCACCAATCAACTTTTAAATTCAAACTTGCAAGATCCTCCCACAATTGCTATCAGCAACATGGCCCCACACCCTACGTTGTCTTTTAGTATCTCTCCTTTTGCTGCTCCCTCAACTCCTCCTCCAGCGTCCCTCCCACACTTTCTGAAGAACTCCTCTGACTTCAGGAATCTGGTGAAATTAGCCACTTGGTCCAAGATGTCACACACTGTCAATGATGGAGCCCAGAGCCAATTATCACAGGAGAACGATGGAGCCCAGAACCAATTATCACAAGAGAGTGAAGGAGCCCAGAGCCAATTATCACAGGAGAACGAGAACCAATTATCACAGGAGAACAAAGGAGCCTTATCACAGGAGTCCATCACAAGTGCTCAAATTGATACTGCATCTCCAAAAGAGGATGGATCTGGTAAAGGGTCTCCTTTTGACAATGATGGGGTAGTATTGGTGGAAGTTCAGAAGGACCTTGTCCAGGATGAGGAGGAAGTAGAAAATGGGGATATAGTGACTGAGGGTGATGGAGAGGATGTTCCAGGGGGTGTGGTGACTGAGAGTGATGGAGGGGATGTTCCAGGAGGTGTGGCAGTGGGAGATGGAATTGGTAAGGACATGGAGGAGAGAGGTGAAGATGAAGAAGATCAGCAGACACCAGACACACCAAATACACTGATAGTGAACGTGGTGGACTCTCAATCACCCATCCAGAATGTGCACGAGACCAACCAAGAAGAAGAGTTGGACCTTGAAGATGAAAACAGTGAGTTATAATTATGATCTGTTGTCTAGAAAGGGAGTTATCTTCCTGTAATCCCAGTGGGAAGCTAGTTGGTTTGGGTATAACAAAGGAAGAGGGAAATCTCTAATCATACCCCCCCTGTTTGTGCTAGTTCACTCTAGTTGGAGCCAGGCAGTCTAGCTAATACTAGCACATTGTTAAGGATTCTGTGGGTAAAGCCTGATCTCTGTTTGTGGTTAAGTTTTCTCTCTATGTTTGGAGAGTGTGACCTCTTGAGTTCAATATCCTTTTCTCATTGCCGCCTCATTGATTAACATAATATCTTCTTATTGTTGCCAAACTTCTATTTGAAGTCATCACCTCAACTGTTGTAGATTTAGTTACTCCCAAGTCTTTCATATCAGAGCTAGAGAGGAATTAGTGGCTCTCTTTGGTTTCCAGCTCATTTTTATCTTTACTTTAGTGGAGGACGATGTCCAACTGATTTCCTCCATCAGTAATCGGAAGAGACCACATTCCCCTCCTTCTTCTCCTGTCCCCAAGGAAAAGTTCCTCAGATTGCACCTTCCTCAGAGGAATGCCACCGTCCATATCACCCCCCTCGATCCCAGCCTGCAGACAAAGGCAAAGATGCAAGTAACTATAACAAACATGGTAAGTGATGGATCTAGGATTGGTTTTGCAGTAGAATTCTCTCTATGCTGCTAGCTCTGAGTATTACTTCAAGTTTGTCCCTTGAGCATCACAAAAGTCCTGCCATCCGGCCATGTATATATATGACTTGTTGCATTTCCATGTTTTGAATTCCGGGGGCCAAGTTATCAATAATCTAGAGGCATTCCTAAACACAATGCAATAGTGTCCTGGAGTTTGTATTACTAGAGCCCAATAACAACTGAAGGATATCTGCATGGGTATTGTGCATTGCTCTGATGCAATATTAGGACATGTTTACAAATTGAACTGCTGAAGAGTGGAAACCTGGAATATATAGCTGATCATAAAGTGTAGAGGTTCCACTGTATGTCCACTATAATAGAGGTTCCACTGTATGTCCACTATTATAGAGGTTCCACTGTATGTCCACTATTATAGAGGTTCCACTGTATGTCCACTATTATAGAGGTTCCACTGTATGTCCACTATTATAGAGGTTCCACTGTATGTCCACTATTATAGAGGTTCCACTGTATGTCCACTATTATAGAGGTTCCACTGTATGTCCACTATTATAGAGGTTCCACTGTATCGAGATTTGATTTGAATATTGATAGTCAAATCTAGCAATGGGTGGAAGAAATTGAAAATTGTGTGACATCCCTTCTGCTAAGCTGTGGGAGCAGCTAAGAAAGCTTTATCCCCTTATAGTGGTGATGTGAGTTTACTGATGGCTGCTGTGTAGTGGGGAGATGTGGTAACTTCAGTGTGTGTGTCGGGACTAAGTGGTGAGTGGTCCATCTGTGGTGAGAAACCTATCATTGCCCACTACTGCCCCCAGCCTCCATCAGCTGTTCAAACTCGATCTCAGTGGGCAGGCTCATGCCAACACAATATCACCAATGTACTAAATTCATTTACATTGGAGCCTATTGGCCATTTTGGAGAGGCTACAACTAATGATACTGTGATTACTGTCTAGGTCTGGGGTGTGGCAGTACTGCAGTTGTGGCTGTCTAGTCATGTACTGTGTACTAACACACAAAACATGAAATACACAAACTCCAGCTGAAAGATGATTCTGGTTTATAATTTTTTTGAGGGCTGCTTCTAACAATACTCTGGAAGTCCTTGCTTGGTTTTTCCCTTAAAGAGTAAGCTTTCGGAATGCTCTTGTAAACAGTGTTAAGGGAATGTACTTGGATATCAGTGTATATCTGTGGAAGCAAAAACATGTACCTGGTTGAGTCCATATAAAGGCATGGGGACTCTCTTCCTCTAATAAGTTCTTCCGAGAATGTGCCAGTGAAGAACTACCTGTGTTATTATTTTAACATGGTGTCAGATCCTAACGGCATGAGTAATTGCTTTCAGAGTGCTACCTGCAATTGGGCATTGTTTTTAATTTGATTTTTCACAGGAACAGTCATCACTCTCTCCACAAGAACCATTCAATCTCCCTCCTCCTCCTCCTAAATCCACTTATGTCGCACCTAAACCTCATTCTTCTGCTGATCCAAAATCCACTCCTACCAACCTTGCACCTGAACTTAGCAACTCTCCTTTGTCTGATCATCCTTACCTTGGTCCACCATCTTCAACTCCTCCCATCACTTGCAACATTGACCTCACTGCTGCTCCTCCTCCTCCCTTTTCTTCATCTGTCACAATCCAACAAGATCTCCATTCCCATTCCAGCATTCCTTCCGTGTCAGTGATAACTGAACAAGATCTCCATTCCCATTCCAATGTTCCTTCCTTATCGGTGATAACTGAACAAGATCTCCATTCCAATTCCAGCAGTCCTTCCGTGTCAGTGATAACTGAACAAGATCTCCATTCCCATTCCAATGTTCCTTCCTTATCGGTGATAACTGAACGAGATCTCCATTCCGATTCCAGCAGTCCTTCCTTATCAGTGATAACTGAACAAGATCTCCATTCTCATTCCAATGTTTCAGTGACAACCCAACAAGATCTCCATTCCAATGTTCCTTCAAGCATGGCACAAGCAATTCACTCACACTACATGGGGTTTACTATGCAGACTTGCAAACTAAGACACATCTCTCTCCTTGATGTGTGGAAAGACATTTCACCTAGTCACATGGTGTCTCAATAAAGCTGTTCATAATTATAGAAACAGTCATTTATAATTAGTACAGTCATGATAGTGCCAAATTTATCATCAAGGTTTTTTAAAAATAAATTGAATTGCTTGAATCGACATAAAATATCTGCATGTAGTTGATTTGCTACTGGTGATTGTGCTGTTTGTTCATAACAATTTACAAAGAAATGTTCAGAGATAACAAAAACAAACAAACTTTATAAAAAAAACCCCAAACCCCCACTTTCCATGAATTCAAGTCCACTTATATGGAAATGTCAGGAGTTTGCATGTTTCACCGACAGCAAAAGAGAGTACAAACACTGAAGCAGGTAGAAAGTAGGATAGGGTGCTTGATTGAGAAATAACATTACCTGCAGATAACAGAAAACAGGTACAAATGAGTAAGACATTCACATGATGTATAATGTTTGGTGTGTGTAAGTCAATTTGTAAGGTTCCATCAGCCTACTCACCACAAGTGTCCAGGGCCACTTACTACCTCGTCATGTTGTGTACTAGTTAGAAGCAAGATAAGTGTCAGAAGGAATTCTCTAAGTTTCCAATTCCACTAATTGTACTAAGTGGGGGTCACCCCAAGCATAAACTACCACCTGTTTCAATTGAACGACCTTTGCAAGCCCAGAGGGTTATGCCCGTGAAACTTGATAGCTTGTGCAGTTTGGGAAAACCACAGAACTAATTCTTCCCATTGTGTGTTGTGGGATGGCAGCCCAAAAGTAAACGACTTTCTAGCCTGAAGTGCTACTCTTAAAAGGTACTGTTACTTACATAAAGAGATCTGTCTTCTAGTTGGCCAAAACAGGGAGAGGACTGCGCTGGTCCTCGATTCTTGTGGACTGTAAGTGCTGAATGAGGTTAAAGAAGTCCTCACTGGGTATTGTGTTGCTCTTCCTTGCTGTCGTGATGGTCTTGGGGTCAGGTGATCTCTGGTCATTGATCCGAGAGCTCTATTGAGAGAAAAAGAAAAAGAAGATGAGGAATCAGCAACAAAGGTGATATTGATGAATAAAGGTAAGAACACTTTTTACAAACAAGCATTAGACTAAGACTACAAATTTTTCTTTGTTATGGTTCCTTAAAGGGGTTCTATGGTAGTGGATGTTGTGGATGGCAGGGTTTCTCCAATACACTAACATATGTTGGGAAAGGATAAATGCTTGAAGAAGGGGATTTGCCAGCCTTCATGACTAGCCATTTAAGTACCAAAGGAGAAACGTCAAACTCCGCAAGGAAGAAAATTGAATATCCGGTAACTCTAGAAGGTATATATAATACTCTTCTTTCCATCCCATCTTCTTTTCTCCTCCTCAAAATATCCCATGCCACCTAATCCTACGTTTTCATGAGAATGCAATGTGCTAACAGACACTCTAATAGGTGCTAACAAAAACTTCACAAGCAGTGACTGGTCATGCCTGCTCTATTTAGTAAACACGCATTCCAGATGAAATACCCGTTAATTACCCCAGGGCCTCCAGTCTCACCTGACTGGCAAAAATAAGCTCAAAGAGTTCATCTTTAGAGACACATTCTTCTTCCCATCTGTGCTGTGAGGGAGTAGTTAAATTGGAAGCAGGCGGTAGAGCACAGCGTTGTTCATCTATTCGTGAACCTTGTAGCCTCAATACTGTCTCAAAGAGATCATCCTCTTCTTTTGATGCTTGCGAGATGCCAGATGTTCTGTCAATTGGAGGCAGAGGTTTGGGTAAATCAGATCTCTGGTCATCCAAACGTCTGCTCTGACACTTTGAGACAAGATCCAAGAAACTTTCATCCATTTTACCTTCTTCAATCTGCAAAAAAATAGGAAAAGATAAGTAGTGGATTCAAAAGAAATTCTTTCTAGCTAGCTAGAAAGATATAGGAACCAGCCATAAAGCCAAATACATATGCCGCGGAGCTAGCAATAGCTGAACAGACCGCTAGAATCAAACTCACGCTTTCGCGAAGGCTAGCGTAGGAAGACTTCTTGATCACGAAACAAGTCATTCTAGAATCTCGCTTATACCAGTTCCTTTCTTGAAGCAACAATAAGACTTTACTGGCAGTTCACGCGAGCAAGAAATCCTCCACTTTACTTGCAGTAAAAGCAAAGAAGCAGCTGCTCCCTGTTTTTATAATATCGTGCTACCGTATATCCAATTATGCGTACTTCCTCTTTCCGGATTCCTAGTTTTACTGATTAGATTACAGAAGCCTTAGATTAATTACAGAAGCCTTAGATTATAGAAGCCTTACACCACCACAAGTATGTTCCTTTGAATGTGAAAGCATTCTTATGGATACTCTGGAATACCCTAGGACCCAACCTGTTGAAGTACAAGCTGGTGGAACTAAAAGAAGTTTAACTCATGTATGGAATTCAGTTAAAAGGTAAAAAACAGCCAGGGGGCAGTTATGAGAGCAATACATTATTAAAGTCTATTTGCATTCACCTTACCCCTTCTATAACTGCTATAACTTTCCCAATTCTTCAAATTTCCCAGCAGAGAGAGTGGATAATCAGCTCTCTGTTGATGCATTAAACTAGAAATTTGGTTAAGAATTGAGAGAGTTATAGCAGTTATAGTGAATGAATGCAAAATAGACTTTAGTGATCCAATCCTTATTCTAAAGATCTCGCGTCTGATGAGTTCATGCAGGTTGACCTCCTTAGATCGAGACACTTGTAAAGCTATTATCTCATTCTTGTGCAGGATACAAGGGGGGTTAAGTCCTTGGCAACCTCATTCATTATCATACATGGGGGATTATGTGTACCTTCGCTTTAACACAATAAAGTAGCCAAGTTCAGGAGCACATTAAAAATGATCTGGTGCTTACCTATAGTAATGTTTAGCTATAACACATCCTTGAAATAACTGTTACTTCTACAAGACTAGCTCCAACTTGCTTATATTTATACTGATTACTCAAAGACATCAATAATTACACCTCCATGCTGCACGTACATCCACTCTTGTCCATGCATGTTAAAAGCTCCTGTACCTTATCAGCAGACACTTTATGTCATTTATTACCTTGGAAGTGGTATGCAATTTCCTTGTCTTGATTAGAGGGGATTCGTCTTGGGATGAGGAGGAGACAGAACAGGTGGGGGAGGTTGATCCTGCTCTTGAGTTGCGTGGAGATGGACCCTATGGCAAAGAACAGAGTAGTCAAGGCAATCTACACAATGGAATAATGGGTGATATGACTAGACTTGGAGCAGCCAAGCAATATAATGGTTTGGCCCGGGGGGGGGGGGGGGGGGGGGGGGGGCATCAGGTGAAGTCCAGTGCCATAGTAACAGACAAGAGATCTTGTCATGCCACTTAAGGGCCGAGTTGAGGTTATTCAATTAATGATCCTTTACCAGACACATTCTAAAATTAGGCAATGGTCGTCAAGAGAGTATGTCAATACACGACCCTTTACCTATGATCCTTTACCAATTACAAGTGAGTGGTAACCCCTTACCATACCAATTAACATCATGTAGAGATACCCTTTACCAATTCACAAAGAGATATTATCACACACCTTTAAGGAGCTGATAGAACTCGTTTCTGACCGAAGGTTTGAGTCGCTTGCTTTCTTGGAAAGTTTCTTTTTCCATCCAAGGGGCACTATAGAACCATCAAGTATTATAATTATACATTAAACACTATGGGAGGAGGACAAGAGGAAGGGAGGAGGACAGAGGAGAGATTAAGGGAGGAGAGACCACAGCTTTTATCTCCCAACCCACAACAACTGGTCAGCTTATCTTTAGTGTGGGCATGCACTCATCCTAAGACTGATGTGGTGGTTGCACTATGTTTGGGAATAATGTGTGCCAGTTTGTTTGCAAAACAGGACTGAATAACATGTTTGATTACATTTCATACACAATCAACATTATAATAGGAACCTCATGCTCCAATCAAATAGTTCTTCCAATTAAGCTGCCAGCGAGCCAGACCAACTGACTCCAGGCTGTTTCATTATATTTACTATATTTACATGAACTGATAGCTATCTATTTCACTCCCCATCACTGACAAATTAATTGTAGCACCGAATCAATTTCAGATTCACTCACCACTGGCCCAACTGAAAGAGCTGGACTGATGTGAAGCAGAGGTGGTGAGGAAAGGAGAAGGACATTGATACCTAACAAACAAAACGAACAAAAGATGGTTTAATACTGGTTGTAGAGAACAGCCATCAAAGTGATCAGAGAATAAAAGCTTGATGGCTAGTTTTGATTGTCAGTTAAAGATGCCATTATGGTGAGAGCTCAAAAGAAGTCTTGTTGTTCTTTTGTGAAATTATAATGGACTGAGCCAATTCAGTTAAGTGCAAGATTAGTCAAGTAGACACACAATACACTAAAAGCATATCCGTGGGGCTCAGCTAACTCAACAGATGGAACATTCATGAGACTTACTTGTCCTGTAATGTAAGCATGTTCTCGAGTTCAGAGAGGGCGTGACGGGCTGTGTCTACTCCCTCAGAGTCTCCTAGTTCGGCTGCCACTTGCAAGTGTCGGGTGCTGAAGTGTCGTGCTTGCTTGTAGTCCCCCAGAGACGAGTAGGCGTTGCTCAGACTCCAGAATGCTCGTGTTTCTCCAACTCTGAAAGAAAAGAAGATGGTGAAATAGAGGAAGGGAGTTGAGGGAGGGAGGAAGGAGGGAGAGAGGAGAGGAGAGGAGAGGAGAGGAGAGAGAGGAGCTTACTTGTCCTCCAATTGAATGGCATAATGAAGATGCCTAGTGTGGAATTCAATTGCTTTATGATAATCCTCCATCAGTGTGTAGGTGTTTCCAAGGCTATAACAAGACTGTGCCTCGTAGGCCGAGTCACCCATTGCTGCAGAAACCTCCAGAGCTTGCCTAAAAATGGAACATTAAAACATGACACATGCTCAGCCTGTATTTCTCATCTTCAATGGCTTTTCTTACGTATAATATTGTGTTGCCGCTGCATACTTCCCCAAGAAGACATGAGCGTTTCCTAGGTTACTCAGGGCTCTCCGAGCAGCTACTTTATCTCCTAGGAGTTCAGCAATGGAGAGTCGCTATGGAAACAATGTAACACAAAATAAAAATCTTGCCTGAGTGAAACCTCGTGATCATATGTAGTAACAACGAAATGCAATGGAACAAGGTAGCCTTTTATTCGGCTTTATGCTATTAAGCATACTACCCTCCAAATAGATAAAAGATAAGTTGTATCTTGCTATTTCACTATGACTAAAAGTCCCTAATATGGTCAACTGCCATGTGGTAGAATACATGATGATTACCTCTGCGTGGTACTTGATGGATTTTTTGTAGTTTCCGAGTAGGTAAAGTGTGTTGCCAAGGTTACCAATAGTTCTTCCCTGTGCTTGGAGATCACCCAATTCCCTCACAAGTTTTAAATTAGCCCTGTGGGTGGGGATGGAAGAGGAGGAAGGAGGAGGGGGGAAGGAGGAGGAGGGGGAGGAGGAGAAGGAGGGGGAGGAGGAGAGGAAAGGAGGAGGAGGGAAGGAGGAAGAGGGGGAGGAGATGATTATTATTGAGCTAAATTAACTTAATTACTTTTTTCCCATCTATGGGTTATCAGCTTATTAAATGTCAGTAATACGAGAACTGTATTTTCCCATAGAGACCTGTGCACGATGGGCTAGAGGTAGCAACCAGAGAGACAGATTATACTATTCTCAAGATTGTGATAGAAATGATAGCACCATCAAAACCCAAACAAGTTCTTCAACTGCCCCATGCCATGCCCCGAGACTGCAAATACTTGGCCCCAGAAGAATAGAAGTTGGCAGGACTAGATAGGGGACAGACAGACACAAGGCACAGCTGCATATGAAGATGAGGAAGCAGCAACCACAAGTTAGTAAGCAGATACAGAGAAAGATCAAAGAAACTTATTCATTCAGTAATTAGACAGTTTAGAGTCAGGAAGAGGTTACTTAGAGGAAGCAGCTGCTAATAACAGCCAAAGGTGTCTCATCATCATATTGTTCTGGAGTAACTGTTAAGATCAGACGTTTCATAATGATATTGTTCTGGAGTAACTGTACTTCAAGATCAGAGGGTTCCAGTGAGGCAGTTCATGCCAGGGAGTCCACCCACTTGAAAGGAAGTAGAAAACAGACACCAGACTTGTAGATCAACTAGAAGAGGCAAGAAAGATGCAAAAGCAGCAGAAAGTACAGGTGAGGCCAGAGGTCATCCTTTTGAAATGAAGTGTTATAACAAGAGGGTGAGAGGAGCAGGGGTCTCTACTACGTACCTCCTGTAGGTCAACATGCTGCACACACTGCAAAGCTATTCGACACCACGATGACATCATCATCATGCAAATTAGCAATGTTCATCCAGAAGAGAAAGAGGTAGTGGCTTACAAGGACCTATAAGAAACCTGATCCTTTCATGTCCTATAGAATTAGTATCCACCTACTCCCCAAACCTTGACAATCAACCTGCCAATGGACAGTAGATGCATGCAGAGAGGAAGTAGAACTTTACACCACAGCATCCTTTGGGGTATATTAGTTAGTACCAGTCACACTAATGTTCCTGAGGATGCAATTGAATAGAGAAACCTACCCTCTAGCTACCTGGCTCACATTTGCTTTCACCTTCAATGATATCTGCACATTCCAAGAACAGAATTAGGAATTTCGAGTGAGTGTGACCATATTATTATTAGTTCTTTCTCCAGGCTGACTGAGTCTAAAGTTTAACTGTTATTTCCTGAGTTCTAATTTTGTAAAGATACATATCTTCTTGTATGAGCTGAAGTCTCATTTTAGGAAACTGACACTGCAGAGAGTCAGCCTGTCTGGAGCTAAATTGATGTAGAAATCGTTCTTTTTCTTTCACCATTATTAACTCTCTGCTTTAATTAATTATTAACCAAATTAACTCTAAATGTACTTACTCATAGTGGCGAGTTGCTTGCTCCAGAGAAGTTTTGATGTAGTCCTCAAGGGAAGCCTTGTCCTGATTGCTAGCAAGACCTCTACTGGCCACATGTTTTCCACGGGCATGGTATACGTTGCCAAGGTTATACAATGCCCTACTTTCTAGCACCTGAGAGAGAGAGAGAGAGAAAGAGAAGAGAGAGAGAGAGAGAGAGAGAGAGAGAGAGAGAGAGAGAGAGAGAGAGAGAGAGAGAGAGAGAGAGAGAGAGAGAGAGAGAGAGAGAGAGAGAGAGATTGCAATCCGGATCTATATTACATCATGCATTATTATGTAACTATGACGACACAGATGACTTCTAAGCCAGACTGTTTTTATCATATGATCAGAAAATGAGCTGACATAAGGACCACAGAGTATCATATGTGCCAGTAACTAAGCAACCAACTAGCCAATGACCCTTACTCCATCTTTACATTGTCTATTTTTCTTCTGTGTTGGACTAACCGTTGGCTACATAAGCCTCAACTAGTCTAAACTGTTGGGCACATCAAGTCAACTTGTTCAACATAACACCATGCAAATAGTTGTTTTAAGCATACACAAGCCCTGTCTATTAGCAAGTCTGAACTCTAGAATGCCTAAACAGGTGAGTATGGATATTAGTAAATGCCTCCAGGACAACATTGGTCCCCCTGATTAGAGGCCCCCCCCCCCCCCCCCCCCCGCCTACAGGGAGAATGGAAAGGAAAACTGAAATTGAGTGCAATAGATTTCAGCTTACTTATGTCCACTCTGTGATTGACTCAATCCAACCCACCTGGTAGCTATTTTTGTTTAGATGGAAAACCTAAAGTATATGGATGTGTCACTATTATCTAAGAGTCCATCATATGCCTTTAGACGACTCTGTAGCAGTTTGCCCTTGGTTGCACACAACTCTCTCTCTCTCTCTCTCTCTCTCTCCCTCTCTCCCATGCAAATGAGAGTGATTCAACAGGTGGCTGGACAACGCTCCATAGAATTAGCTAATGGCATTAATATATTATTATGCATTGATGCAATGTCAACTAATACCGCAGAACAGGATCATAAAAGACAACTCGTGTAGCTAACATGCAAGGAGAAGGGCTGAAAGCATAATATAGTTCAGAGGAACTTGCTCCAAGCCTCTGATGCTAATGGCCTACAATCCATTTCCGCATGTCTTAGTCCACCATACTAATAGTCCAAACAGGGTCTGTTGCTTGGAAAGTCCAAAGGTCCACTGAACAAAAGAGCTACATGTTGCTAGTAGCACAACTACAGATTGGTTTGGACCATTCAAAGAGATTCCAATGTGCTAAGTCTTGTAGGTCTAGCTTGATTGGGTGCTAATAAGGTGTTTATTAACTTGGCTGGGCTGTACTTGGGTCCCCACAAAACAGAAATGAACTGTTATTCAATGGACCACAACTAAGCTGCTAACGAGGAGCTCACAATTAGCTCATTATGAAAAACAATCATACACTTCCAGTAATTAACCGAGAACGCATACAAGAATGTGCAGTTTATAGTTTGTGTAAATCGGGAGCCTGCTAAAAAGCTGAAAAGCTTCTTACTAACTTTTTACCTTATCAGACATATCTCTAGCCAGGTCCAGCTGCATCCTACAGCATGCAATGGACTCGTCATACTGGCCCATCGCCTTCAGTGCACTGCCAATGTTCCCAGAGGCCTTGGCTTCTCCGAGCTTATCTTCCATACTCCTAGCCAACGTGAGATCTTTGTTATGATACTCTAGACTTTTGCTGTAGTTCTCCAAGTAGAAATAGGCGTTTCCCAACTGGCTGAAGAGAGCACTGAGCGTCTTCATATCTGTGGTACCAACTTTAACGGCAGCTTCCAAACTTTCTATCCCTTGCTCCCATGAGCCATCCTTACAAAGCCTCTCACCCTCGATTGCAAGTTCTTTACACTTCTTATCCATCATAGCCTGTCTAGCTTTCTTGGAACGAAATGACATACGGAATTTCAAACTGCTAGTTCTTCTTTGAATGTGGCGCGGAGCTCCACCGCTGGCATTTGTACCAAGGACGGTAACACTATTCATTGCTCAATACAGCTGACCTGGCTGGGAAGAGATAAAACAAACAATACTATTTAGTGACGTATAGATGTGTAACTCTTCCTGCTGCCGGCCAGATAGTATTTTGTTGATAAAACCGGCCTTACTGATGTGGTACACACTGATACTGCAGGATAAACGTCACCAAACGGAAAAAAACAGACCTTATAGTTTGTTTTTTTTGGTAGCTATTGATGATAGCACTTATAATTAAACTACTCCAGTAATGAACTAAAGATGGCTCTAACTGAATGTGATTCTGTCACGTCCTATTTATACCCATACACTCAAGGTATGTCGGATACCACACAACCTCATTACTGATCCAACTATGTAAGTAATTTCACACCGAATAGCAAAGTCCTTCACTCCCACAGGGGGAATGTCACTAAGTCTATAAGGAAGACCATCTGTAAGCAATTAACCATCACTCAGATCACTTTGGAGTTGTTGATTGCTAAGTAGACGCACATGACTTGCACACTTTATAAGGACCGTTCTGAAATCAGATGACACAGATCAAATTATAAATAGTCACGGATAAACATTAAAATATAATGAAATTAAGCAATGGAGGCATTGTTTGAAAAAATGAAAAAAGTATAAATAAGTAATTATACCTGTTTTTAAGTATGACTGCAGTCATCTAAGAGGATTGTGCGGTTGATATTTAATCCACAGAGAAGTCCTGCCAGCCATGAATATCCACTGAGTCCCCGAATCAAGATACGGGCCTCTGCGAGCAGAATAAGCTCAACCCAAATTGTGAAAATTCCTTCCTTTTCATCATATCTTAAGGAGTGAGGTTTTTTTTCCAATTTGTCAATATGAACTAGTGAATTCGCAAGAGTGAATATTCTGTCTCCATACTTGGATACTGCCATATGTTTCACCAAGTTGGTATCCGTTGCGAGGAATACGCGACTATCATTGCCTAGTAACCGATCAGCAGTAGCAATGGCACACTTTAGAGCAGACTGCCACTCCGAAATGTCATGCTGCAGTTTAGGATGTCTGACCAGTTCTTCATAATGCTCCATCCCAGCAAATCCACTCCTTATATGGAGCGCTATGTATGGAAAACGATGCAGTCCCAACACTTCTCCAGCTGCTTGCACTTCGTGGAATACTTCTTCCTTGATTTTGAATAGGTACCTGAAAACCACACCCACCAAGTCATCTATGTCATTAGGTGTTAGGTGAGAGAGGCCAGTCCATTCCAGTCCAGCTCTGATCCATTCCTGGTTCCCATTCCTCTGGTCATCAAGCAGAGAAGACGGATCCAAATTTGTGGAAATGATGACATTGGTCTCACTGCTACCTATCACTCTTTGAAAGTACTCCATGTCATTCTGTGAAATGTCATTGATAATGCTTCCAAATTCCTCCACAGCATGGAACTTGAATAAGTAAGGATTAGAAAAGTAAGCAGGGAATGGGATATTGTTATTGTTCAGCCCCTTCAAAGCATCATATATCTTCTCATCTTTCCAATTTATCAAATGCGGGTCGAGGTAAGCTCCTTCTGGAGAACCATCCCAAAATAAAATCAGTTTTCTTCGGCTAAACATTGCTAGCATGAGAGCATATACAGCTCCTTTCACTCTGTCCCCCAGTCCTCCACAGTAATCATATGCTGTACACGCCCACACCAACAACCTGGGGGTGGGGGATTTCCCGAATAGGCTGTGATAGGCACCATAATCAATAAGGGTCTTGAGAAATCTTTCATATTTTTTCAGCAATACTATTTCCCCAGCTGGATGGCAATTCAATTGGAGTCCAGTCAATAATTTCACCTGAAAAGAGTGAGGAATCCTCTTCAGAAAGTGTTTATCTTCAATGTGCACTGCATTGTTGCTGCTGCTTTCTAGCACATTCCTATCAGGGCCTTTTCTCTCCATCTCCCCGAATAACTTCCAGTCAATCTGTCTTCCTACCGAGAACGTGGAGAGTAACCACGTCTCAGAGGCCACGTGTCCTCGAGGTGCGCTAAATAGGGCGATGCAAGTGAAGCCAAACATTGCAGCCAGGGCACTTACACACACTTTTAAAATGATTTTAAACCATTTTCTGTTTCTGACAGACATCTCTTCTCCCCTTGCACGCAAAGGTCAAAGATCGCTTCAAATACGCGCATGCGCAAACATGTTCAAGAAGCAGGATAGAAATTGGGATCCAAGTAGTTGTATCCTGTCTGTGAGTTTTGCGAAAAATTAGTGTAGTCTTTATCAATGAAGGAAGAAGAGGTTGCATCCCCACATTCCTCACTCTCCTGGGGACCAAAAAAGGTGTGGGGTGGAGGCAGCGACAGCAGTTGCATGTTGTGGGAAGGGGAGTGGCATTTGCTCTCATAGTTACTATTAATAGAAAATACTTTCTCATTAGAGAGTGGAAGTGAATTGAAAGAATTTATATGTAACCTGTTAATGCAGTTGTTGCAGAGATGAAGGGGCGTGGTCTTGGGACACTCAGTGCACACCCAATAGACCCCCTGATCCACTTCCTCAGTGCAATTCCCACACTGCATAAACAAAGGAAGACAGTTGCAATCATGGAACCATGCAATTTCCTGTGGTAGTACACAAAAATCTTGCAACATGCAACTGAGATGATTAAGGGTCTATGAAATTTGCACAACAGAGACTCACCCTGACAGATGTTGGTCCACGAGGGGATGATGATCCAGATGTGTCCTCTTCCTCCTCTTCTCCATCTTTGCCTAGTTGCTCCACCAACTCTAACCCCAGGCTATTCTCGTCATCCTATAATCACATACATATCTGATGATAGTGAATGGGAATGGTTGCCTCAGGTTGTATGAACTGACAGAGGAATCGTAGCTGGATGCCTCAGGGGTAGCACTGGGTGTGGCCCCACTATCCTTCATCAACACATTAGGAGTCAAGGAGGAAAAGAAAGTTGAAGGTCGTTTCAAACTCCGCTTTCCCCTTCCCTGGATAAGTGCAGTTACCAGTGAGCAAAAAGGTTAGGCAAGCTGTGTGTGGGTAGTTCTTAACTCGCCTTCTTTTTTGGATGTTTTTTGTAGATATTTGGCATTTTTCCTGGCACGGGTAAACCAGCATTGGCAAGTTTAATGAAATATTTCTGTGCGTGAGTAGCCACCTGATCAGAAATTTGGGAAATAGATGATAAACTGATAAACATGCCATGTCGTCATATCCTGAGGCCATAGTTTACTACAAGTGTGTTCTATTTATAGCTAAAAAGTGCCACTAAATGTGAGTAAAACACAAGGAACCTATACTAAATGTAGATGCCTGTTACATGGCTCTACATGTGATTATATTAAATCATTATTAAAAATACATTCAAGGTCTTGTTCAGTTATGATATAAGCTATTTCTATTACCTGCTGCACTGTTCTTGTCCCAAGTGCTTTGGCTATTTTCCGAAAGCGTCTCCTTTCCACTTCTTCCGGAGGGTAAATCTTCAGAAGCTCCTCAAATTTAGTCTTACAATAACAAATTGATGAGACTAATCTGCTGATAAAGTGCAGGTCACATGATCAGACCACTCTCACCTGTTCCTCAACTGTCCACTGTCGTCCAAATGACTCTGGTTTGTTAGGATTCTTGGGAGGCTTGGATACCACCTGAAAGGTTCCATTAAAATGTCCACTAATAGAGGAAGGTATTGTGGACTCAACTCACAGGCTTCTCGTCCAGACTGGTGATGAGTGCCTTGGATTGACGTCGTGTGTTGAGGTGAATGGTAGAGTGCTGCTTGGCCACTTGCTGGAGACTGTCAGTGTATGCTTTCCACTCGATGGCTGGCAGTTCAGCAACTTGCTGTCTCTTGGGCAGTGGCTCCAATGTCTAATGATCAGGAAAATATCAACAAATGAATGCTTTCTTTCTTCCTTCACTCTCTCACTCCATTCCTCAGGGCTTGGATGAAGCCAAGAGGATCACTCTCTGCTTTTGTTTGAGCATGTAGAAGTGACTCAATATCCTGCAAAAATAACCATATAACAATGCAGTACTCGTATCCATCCCTTACCCTTATCCCCCTCTCCCTTCCCAGTACCCAAATAGACCTTTGACCTTCACATACCCGAATCGACTGCATTTTCTGGGCTTCTAGAATAGCCAGTGTCTTCAAGAGTTGGCAATAACTGGAGAGAAAAAAAGTAACATCACTTGTTTGGGGATTAATTTCGACATACTCTGGGTTATTTTTTAAGGCCAGCGTGTCAGATTCAAAATAGAACCTGGGACGCTTCATGTTCACTGAGGATCCTGCCTCCTCCTCTTTTACAGGAGGATTACTGGAAGCCTTTGAAGTCACATGACCATCATCCTCTTCTGCACTTTGACTGGAGTCAGAAGGCTGGGTAGAAGAGGGTTCTACAGGTGTCTTGACTGCCCAGGATATGGTCGAAGGATCCGAGGAGCTAACTTGTGGCTCCACATCAGTCGATAAAACATCACTGTCAAGCTCCTCTAACTCCATAGGTACCCCGCCAATTTCATTTAAAAAACACGTGGCCGCTGGGATTGTCGATCCTTTACCACGCTAATTTGAAGGTAGTGTGCCTTTCAAAAGAGGCCGTGCAGGTGAAAAAGAGAATCTATTCTATAAAAAGTGTATCATTATCCTGCAGGCTGGTGGTCCCAGTATTGCAAAATCAGGACTCACGTGACCAGAAAATATGGCTCTCTCTACTTCTCGCCTCCCCCCTTCTCTCATTGCTACTGGTACAGCTGTAGTCGCTGTGGGTGTAGTCATTATCATAGTGGGCTTGAAAAACTGGTTTGGTAGGAGGCGTATCTGTCAGGGGACCAATGCAGGGGAGATCCGTAAACCTGTTCAAGCTATCTTGACCAATCCAGGTGCCATCACCTACAAATCATTGTCCCCTAAAGTACCCAAGGCCTTAGGGAGACGCTTCAAGTTTCAGATAAGGCTGGCTTACACAAAGTTTGCTAGAGTTTTCCTGTGGCCATGGCTCAAGGTTCGAAATGGAATGGATGCCCTGGATGGTGTCTACATTCCAGAGAAGCCGACACTTTATCCTACCCTCCCTTCATCCGCTTTGGATAAAGACTACACTCGTGCCAACCAGGAAATTCTGCAAAAATTGGTTGAGCAGGAAGTATTGAAACAGGACGTGAAGAAACAGTTTCGTCTTCCCACTGTGGCTGATTATGTCCGTGCATTTCGTTCTGGCAAAGTCACTCCAACCGACGTGGCCGAGGCAGTACTTGCTGCCATTGCCCACTCCAATCAGACCAACCCACCTTTAAGAGCCATCATTGACACCTGCAGACCTGTGGTGCTAGCCATGGCCTCAGCTTCCACTCAACGATGGAAGGAAGGGAAACCCCTATCAATTATTGATGGTGTGCCTGCAGCTGTCAAGGGCGAGTTACGTATTGAGCCTTATGAGCTGCTATCGGGTGCAGTCTTTGTATCTCACCTTGCCCATGGTCTGCCGGAATCGGTCATGGTCCAGAAACTGAGGGATTCCGGAGCAATCATCATAGGCGTGGCCAATTTGCAGGAATATGGAACCGGGACACTTGGTTCTAATCCTAACTCCCGTCACATGACTGGCCGTAATCCATATGATCCTCGTCACTATGCTGGAGGGAGTTCCACCGGTTCTGCCATCAGTGTTGCTGCAGGTCTATGTCCAATTGCAATCGGTTCAGATGGTGGTGGATCAATACGAATACCTGCAGCTGCCTGTGGGGTAGTGGGACTCAAACCAACCTTTTCCTTGGTGGATGGCACTGGAATTCTCCCCATTACGTACAGTGTGAGTGCCAGTGGTCCCCTCTGCTCATCCATCCTTGATACTGCCATAGTCATGGACATTCTCGCTAAAGAAACTTATAGAGACAAAAAAGTAATGTCCCTTGAAGGGCTTGGGGAGTCTCGTGTGGATGGACTCAGGGTGGGCATTTATTGGGAGTATTTTGATGATGCAGAGGATGATGTGGTGGAGTGCTGTAAAGCAGCAGTTCGACAACTTGAGTCACTTGGAGCAGAAATTGTGGAGATAAAAATTCCGGAATTAGACATGATAAGGTTGGCTCATTTCATTACCATCGTGTCAGAGTTTTATTCTGCCCTTGCCAAGGAAGTGGACGACCATTACAGCGAGTTGAATCCAGAAACCCTTTTCGTCTTAGCATTTGCCAATCACATCAGTTCATTGGAGTACATTAATGCCCAGAAGCAACGCACACGAGCCATTGAAGCTCTGCAGTACATCTTCAAGGAGCAGAAAATTGACATCATAGTTACTCCAGGCATAGGCTGCTCTGCCCCGTTCATTGATCCAGCTGCCATTTCCCATGGCTGTTCAGACTCATACTCATCCTTCGCTCTCATGAGGTTTTCCTACCTGGCCAACTTGACGGGAATTCCAGGGTTGGTCCTGCCTGTGGGCTACACTGCCTCAGGTCTCCCTATCAGCCTGCAGCTAATGGGGGCGTGGTGCCAGGAGAAAACCCTCCTGAAAGTGGGCTGGGCTCTGGAGCAGTCTGGTGCTTTCCCAACCAGGAAGCCACAGGTGTTTTATGATCTCCTTGAGATGGCCACGTCAAAATAGTGATGATGTGAAATTGAACAATTAATTTTTGCACATTTGATGAGGCAATGCGCATGCGTGTGCACCTGACTTGGTAGCTCAGGCAATATGCGCATGCGTAGGTGCCTTTTTATTTATTTTCTTTCTTTTTTTTGGCTCGAGTCGAGTGAAAAGTCAAGTGATAAAAATGATTTGGGCATTGCTGCCAGTTGCGTTCGTGATCGCAGTTGTGCGGTTCTGGTTCGCCAGGAGACTTGTGTGTCCAGGAGCAAAGGTGAAGCCGAAAATTGAAGACATCCTGGAAAATCCAGAGAAGGTGAAGTATGATCTCGCAGACTTCGACTTACCAAAGGTATCGGGATGGCCCTTCAAGATACTGATATGGCTCTCATACACTCGTTTTGGTCGGTACATTATAAGTCCTATTTTGATCAAGAAAAGCAACTTGGATCGAATGAAGAAGGTCATGATCCCTGAATCACCCACTTTCTATTCAACCACACCCTCCCTTGCTCCCCAGAAGGATCACACCCTTACCAACCAGGCAGTCCTGCAGAAGTTAATCGATGAGGAAGTGGCAAGTGAGAATCAACATTTTCACCTTCCAACTGTTGCTGATTACATGCGTGCTTTTCGTTCTGGCCGGACCACTCCAACAGATGTAGCGGAGGCAATACTTACTGCCATAGTCAACTCTGACAAAGCTGACCCTCCCTTGAGGGCAGTTGTCCAGAGTAACAGGTCTGTGGTCCTAGCCATGGCTTCAGCTTCCACTCAGCGATGGAAAGAAAACAAAACGCTTTCTATGCTTGACGGCGTACCTGTGGCCATAAAGGAGGAGATACACTGTGAGCCGTACGAGTTTCGTGCTGGAGCTAGCTACAACCCCATACTTAGTAAAGGCATTCCAGAGGCAAGCATCGTCCAGAAACTAAAACGAGCTGGTGCTGTCATCATCGGTGTGACCAATATGCAGGAATTTGGGACGGGGACTCTGGGGTCCAACCCACACCCCCCACACTTAACGACCCGTAACCCGTACAATCCTCAGTTCTACACTGGGGGGAGTTCCTCTGGATCTGCCGCTAGCGTGGCAGCTGGCTTTTGTCCCATTGCTATAGGAGCTGATGGAGGAGGATCTATTCGCATTCCAGCAGCTACTTGTGGTATAGTAGGCCTCAAACCCACTTTTAATTTGATTGATTCGTTCGGTGGCATGCCAGTTCAGTTTTCAGTTGGTTGTGTAGGTCCTCTTGCCTCCTCCATCCTTGACACAGCCGTTGCCATGGATATCATCTCACAAGAAACAGAAGGACACAAAAAACTGGTGTCCCTGGAAGGGCTCGGAGAGTGTCGTGTGGATGGTCTCAAAGTTGGTATCTTTTGGGACCACTTCAATCATGCTGATAAAGAAATCATCTTAAAGTGTAAAGCAGCTTTGAGTCGTCTCCAGGAATTGGGGGCAGAGCTTGTGGACATTTTTATCCCAGAGATGGAAGACACGAGGATTTCCCATACCGTTTCCATTGGCTCTGAGTTTGCAAGCAATCTCTGCATGGAAGTCGACCATCACTTCTCAGAGCTTAACTTGGAGACACATCTTTTGGTCGGCACCAGCTATTCCTTCTCGGCTACTGAATACGTCACTGCCCAAAAACAGCGGACCCGTGCAATCAAAACACTCGAGTTCCTCTTCAAGAAGGTGGATGTCATTGCAACTCCAGCAACTGGGTGTGTTGCTCCTCACATTCTCCCTGAGGCCACTGCTTTAGGGATCTGCGATGGCAAAGCATCAGGTGACTTGATGAGGTTTTCCTTCTTGGCCAACATGACAGGTATCCCAGGACTTGTGGTACCTGTGGGCTACACTGCCTCGGGTCTGCCAATAGGCCTCCAGCTCATGGGGCAGTGGTACCAAGAAAATGTCTTGCTGAGAGCTGGCTGGGCACTGGAACACTCGCAGGCATTCCCTGCAAGCAAACCTCAAGTGTTCTACGACGTAATCTCCAAGTGAACTCTAAACTCTTCAAGTTAACCCTAAATTGAGTGATATAGAAAATGTAGAGATAGATAAAAGGTGATTAGGTCACTTATGTGTGTGTAGTCATTAGACATCTCAATGTAGAGATATTTTGTGGTCACCAGAATGTTCAAAGTAGCAAATTTAATCTTCTGCCATGCAGTGATGAAATGGCATACACCAGTTTATGAAAAATTAATAAGTGTTCATTGCTGTACTATGGGGACCCAGTTCTTCCGTTTGGGCAAGTGGCTTTGAAAAGCTTTAGTCCAGTCTCCATCAGAGTAAACAGACAAAATCATTCCCACAACTGCATGAAGTTAATTAAAGTTTAGGCTAGATTTTGGCAAACCCTTGCCTTGGTCTATGGGTAGGTTGTTGATGTCCCCTGCCCCTACCTGGGGCTCTGGTCTCATATACTCCTTGATGGGGAGACGAGCTGTGCTGACATTCATACTTCTTGCTGCTTTCTCACTTAGTCCCTATGATTCATTTTGTCAAATCAACTAGCTGAGTGTGCAGCTACATAATTGAGCAGTAAGCTGTCCAAAATACATCAACTGATGCTAGGCAACTGTGGCACATGTACACTATTAGAAGGCCAAGTGAATGGTTTCACGGTTTCATAGAAGAGACGTGCATTCATTTTTAGTGACTCTTACCTTTGTATTAATGCTATCCACCACTCCCCCCACCACATACACTCTACTCTTGTCCACCTCCTGCAGAGCTGAGTCAGAGAAACTCTTCACCCATAGCAAAAAATGACCCATTCAGAACTTCCTCACCTACTCTTGAGTTTGGTGACAGGTAGATGATATCTTTCTTCTCAAAAACTTCATGAACAAGATCAGTTTTGATCTCCATCAACTGGCCAGAAAGGATTATATGATGATACTACACATGGTCAATTGGGTATACAGTGGAACCGCCAATAAAGGAAACTTTTCAAGAAGGACAATCCAAAGTACCTTTGTGCACAAAAAGAGGACAACCTCTTTATAGAAAATAAAAGGCTAGGTCCCCACTATTTAGAAGTTCCACTATAATAATATTACTTGCCAATTGCTCGCCATTAGCATATCCGGGAACTTGTTCCTTCAAGAGAGCGTCTAAATCTCCACCCTTCTCCAAGCCTGTGAGGTGCAGTTGACAGGCCACTGATGACTTTAGGCTCGCAATGTAACTTTCTTTCACTTGTCTTGCTAAATGGAGTAACTCCTACAATGATGAATATCATCATTAATTCTCTTTCACTTCTCATGGGGAACTGAAGTATGAATCATGAAATCCTCTGACCTTATTGTTCATGGCATAGAATTTTTTGACACTGCAGTCTATAGCAACCCTCAAAACATTCTTTGGGTCTACTGCAAGCTGCTCTAACTTATTCTCCAAACGTTCCCTCCTCTTCTTCCTGGAGGATAGAGCCATTCTGGAAGGATGGACACACAGACATGGAGAAGAGCTGAAGGCCTGGAATGGGTGTGTCTTTCTAATTTGGTGCAGGTGGAGGGACTGCAAAAGTGGGAGGAGTCTCCAGGAGTCGACACTTTGGTGTCCCCTCCATAGACTACCAAACAGCCTCATCACCATGATGAAGCAGAGATGGCAGCTAAATTGGTCCTATAGATTATTTACAACAGGATATGCTAAGCTCCCTTAGCTGGTTCTTCTCCCTCTCTGATGGCAGTTCACCTCCGTATACTTCACATATTCGAAGTAAACTCAATTCCGTATTCTTCCAATTGGACCACGCCCCCTACTAATTGGCCCTGTCCGGAGAGCGGTGGCTCTCTCTAGCTCTATGTAGTAATAAATAGGTGTTATAAAAATAAGTTGTGGCTGAACACAAAACAAAGTGAATTGGGTTATTGTTGCATTTCTTCTCTAGAATTGTCTCCTCTGTTCTGGGGTCGTAACAGTGTATCTGGTGGGGGTGGGGGGTGGTCCTCTTCCGTGGATAAGGTGGAAGAGGATGGATAGTGGACATTGCCTAGACCCACCCAGTCACCAGATGGATCTGAGGCATGGAACACCCTCCGTATGTCCTGAGGGTCTCTCCCTTTAATCATGTCAGCTACTGCTCGGCAAACCACATCTAGAAGACTCTTAATGTCCAGATAATTAGCAGCCTGCAGTGAACATTTCCAGTGACTAATGACCCAATACAGTGGAACCATCAAATAATGGACACAGTTGAGACCCAGCATTTTGTCCTTTGTAGAGAGGTTGTGGTTATTTGTACAGAGTGTACAAGTTTTAGATTGTCCTCTTTCAGAGTGTCCTTTTCCCACTATGCTCTATTTCTACACTTACTAGAAGAAGATCATAAACTTTATCGCGATTATGACTAAGGAATTCCTTCTCCCAAGATGTGAGGGTGTGGCTAGGGGGAGGGAGGACCCTACGAGATGAGGGAGGACGCTGTGGGATGCGGGGTTGTGGGCGTGGCTGGAATGGCATTTGATTGGAAGTTGGTGGAGTGGGGGAGGAAGGCGTGGCTACAGTTACAGGAGCTGGAGATTGGTAAGGTACATGGTGACGATCAAGACCTTCCTTGACACTGTGCTCAGCCCATGCCAAAACCTAATATTAACAATAAAGTCACTTCTACATCTTTTGAAATGCTAACACAGAGTTATCAATCAATTCCACTGCTCAAAACATGCCATAAATATCTCTCTATTAGATAAACTGACTCTTTTAAGGATAGCCGAGTTGACGTTTGGTAGAGGAATAACATCATTTGCTTCATGACCCAAATCTGAAAGAATTACAAGGAGATAGAACAGCAAATTAGCTAGAGTGAGTGTTGAAGCTCGCCTTCTAGCATGATTGCTAATGTCCTGGATACTTTAGCCACTTCTAGGGACACTTCAAATACTTCACCTTCGCTGCTTTGCAGCTTCACCTGTTCACCAGCCACCGCATTATCGGCCATCATTCATATGTGAAGTAAGGGGTCGTCAAACACAAACATATTCTCTTATAGCATTGCAATGTCTTCTTTTAATTCTGAGGAGGGGCTGGCTGTAAGCAGGTTTAGGGAGTACCTCAGAATTAATACTACCTCTCTCCCTGATCCGAATAGCTCAGGGCCTCAGCCAGACTATGGTAAGTCTCTCTCATGGACGTGGGACTTTGCTAAGTGTATTGACCTTCTATAACTGTAGATTCTGCAGTGAAGTTTCTTTCCCAACAAGCAGAGGAGATTGGCCTACAGTTGCAATGTATTGAAGTATGTTCTGTTAGTTTATTCACACCACTAGAACTAGAAGTAACCCCACCCCTTAGTCTGCATGCCCTTAGGGGTACTGTAATTGATGCACCACCCTAATTAATTTTAAGAGCCAATCCAACGTTTCTGGACATGTAGTTATTTGTTGTTTTTTTTCGTACATTAATCTGCCACACCTTCTGACCTGGAAATATTTTTTCTATTCTCATACTCTCGTGACAAATATTCGCAGGTATATCCCAAAAGACCAGTCCTAGTGATGACATGGGTGGGGTCTGACCCCTCCCTCTCTTCCATCATGCTCAATTCCCACATGGATGTGGTCCCAGTGTTCCCCGAGTATTGGGAGGTGGACCCCTTTGTTGCCCACATGAACCCCAATGGGGACATCGTGGCCCGGGGGTCCCAGGACATGAAGTGTGTAGGAATGTGGTACTTAGAGGCCATACGAAAACTCAAAGAGGCTAAAACTTCACTCCTGAGGACTCTCCATGTTGTATTCACACCAGGTGGGCAATAAATGTTGTTGTTGTTGTTGTTGTTGACTCATTGTGTGATTAGATGAGGAAGTGGGTGGTAAGTATGGAATGGCCAAGTTTATAGAGCGAGAGGAATTCAAGAACCTGAACGTTGGTTTCTGTCTGGACGAAGGACTAGCAAATCCCAAGAATGCTTTCACTGTTTTCTATGCCGAGAGAACTGCATGGTGTAAGAAAAAAATATCAGAGGAGTAGCTACCATTAGGGCAACTGGGGCACTTGCCCTAGTAAAAATTAAAAAATTAAAAAAAAAACAAAGTTCAGTTCCTGATCAAAATTAATTAGGAATTAGTCATTTTACTTCTGGGCAAATTTCTTTCCACAAGCACGTAGCCCCACCAAATCCAAAATCCTAGCTACTCCCTTGAATATGACTGTACTCTCTCATACATGCATGCATACATACATGCATATAGGGTTGAATATCACCTGTTTTGGAAGCCCTGGTCATGGATCAAGGTTCGTCGAGGACACAGCAATGGAGAAGGCAGTAAGTGCGTATCTTTTTATTTATTGGGAATAATCATTAAAGTGTAGCCAAATCTTCTGTAGCACAAACTTATGTCACTCGTAATGAAGTTCAGAGAACAAGAAGAGAAAAGGTCAGTCATTGTACGTGAAAAGTATTAGTGATTCTAAATCATGTCCACTCAGCTAGGTTGAACTCTGACCCCAGTTTGAAATTGGGTGATGTGACGACAGTTAATGTGACGATAGTAAAGGGAGGAATCCAGCACAATGTGATTCCAAATGAAGTCACACTCAGCATGGACATGAGGATCACACCTCATCACACCTCTGAGGTCATTTTTTAGTTGCAAGGGCCCAGCTGAGCCACATAGATATATCCCACAGCCCAGTGCTTTCATATCCCACAGCCCAGTGCTTTCAGGTACAACCTCTAAAATGTCTGACTTGTATGTCCTTCCTCCATGCTTTCATATCCCACAGCCCAGTGCTTTCAGGTACAACCTCTAAAATGTCTGACTTGTATGTCCTTCCTTCATAATTTAGGAGATGGAGCAGAAGCTGCAGGAGTGGATAGGTGCTGTTGGTGGAAAATGTAGCCTGGAGTTTGTTTTGAAGGATCCTCCCTCTGGGAAGACCAGCATTGACCTTAGTGACCCCTGGTGGAAGGCATTCTCAAGTGCATGCTCAAAACAGTGAGTCCAAGGGACATGTACCTTGAACATGAGATGATTATCATGATTCCCCCCGGCCAGGAACATCACGAGCATAGAGACTGAAATCTTCTCAGCGGCAACAGATAGTCGTTACATCAGAAGAGTAAGTTCTGGTCATATTGGATTCATAACATACACATACTCTTTTTTCTCTCTGGCGATACCCCCAGCTCAATATCCCTGCACTTGGGTTCTCAGCCATCAGAAACACACCAATCCTTCTCCATGACCACAACGAATTTCTGAACACAAAAATATACCTCGAGGGCATTGGCATTTACCAAGACATTATTGCAAGTCTGGCAAATGTCAAATAATTATTATTAGAAAGAAAAGAAAAATTTCTGTATGTTCAAGTATGATCGGAGATTATTCATTTTATGCCTGTTGCTTTCATGGTTTGAGAACGACATATCCCCTTGCCCTCGACAGTGAAGGGGGCACCTTTGTAGCATGCCACACCCTCCTGGTTAGTGTGAAGGTCTGGTTGTACTGCCTCAAACACTTTCTTCTTGGGATTTAGTTGAGGGTCGGGGTCACCTATACACACAAATAAAGTCTTCATTCTGTGGGGAGATGGTATGGGTGTGAGGGTACAATACCTCCTTCATAGCCCACGCAGAAGACTCTGTCCCCTGGCTGGCTCCCAGAGGGGGGATCTATAATCTCTATCTTCTCTGGAGTACTTGCACACATGATCATTGCTTCAGAAGGTACACCTCTCATCCTACACCCAACACCATACATGTGACTATCATTCTATGTGGCTATTGCTGTGCTTCTAGCATGTGCCACCACTTAGAACATCAGCACAGGAGATATATATTCCTTTTCAAGCTGCTCTATTATATTATTAATCACTCACTTGGCAGTCTTGAGGTTGCAGAGGAAGACACCTAGACGTCCCTATGTATGATCACACAATGAAACAGTGAATACCACAGCAGTCTTGATACCACAGGTCTTAATCATACCTGCATCTCCTCTAAAGGTATGTGATTCACCAGTCCACTGCATACGGTCCGGATTCTCCCTTCTTCACCAACATCAACTGCAGAACAATGGCATCATTTCATCATAGCTAGAGTTGATCTCTAATTAATGCCCACCTTCTTCGACATACAGGCCATCAGCATCTGGGTGTTTCCATGCCTTCATAATCTTCCCAACTCTCATGTCCAGGCGGGATACATCCACAGGAAGTGAGGTATCTTTGTTTCCTCCTCCCTTCTTCTTCTCTGTCTGTTTCACTTTAGCCTTCTTTGGTGGGTCAGAGTTTTCAGATGGAGGGGGTTGTTTGGTGGGTGGGGGCTTTGAAATGGGAGGAGTTTGCTTGGAAGGACCCATAGCCTGTGACTGTGCTTTCGAAGAGTGAACATTAGCAGGGACTGGGTACTGTTCCACTGCAAATAGAGCATTCAATTAAATATAGCCAGGAGTACACTATTTGCTACTTGGCTACCTCCATTACGAATCTCCTCCAAGATGAGTTGCTGTTTAAGTCGTGACACTTCCTTCCTCAGTTCCACATTCTCAGCCTCCAGCTGACGAGCTTCTTCCTAATCACAAAAATCACGTGGTCACTGCACCATGGATATTACATGATGCCAGCTTACTGAAAACGAAACTTCCGCTGGAAATATTTATAATAATCATTGATAATAAAGTCCTTTCTTGAGCTTAAAAATAAAGGAACACTCACTGGATTTCTTCTTCAGTAGAGCAATGTACCCATTAAGCTGCTGCAAGGCGTTGTCAGCTTCCCTGGCCCTGCTTTCTATCTTAGCAAACCTTTCTCTTTCTGTGGCCATCTTCCGCTTCCACGTGCATGCGCAGTCAATTAAGAAGGCGGGGTTACTTCTAATTGAATTATCACATGATAATGAAATTACCCGCTAGATCTCTAGATAAAGCTGAGCTAACTCCTCAGTCCTGCAGAAGAAAGCTGTTGCTGCTACTCTATGAGGTGTGAGGCACAGGAGTTCCACCTATGGAAGACCTTTTAAAGCTCGAGTCAGACCATACGCTAAATTCCAGAGAGGTCGCCAGTAAAATCCAAGAACGTTTGAGAGGAGCCAGAGATCCCTCACTGCTAGGCGAGCTCGTGGACTTCTACTTCAAGACTTACTCCAAGAGAGCTAGAAAGATTTTAACAACACTCAGAGAGGCTCACTCGCAGGTATTTACTGTAACCACCTATGCTGTAACCAGCTGGATAGCTAGTTACATTCCGCGCCTTGAGCTACTCTAGATGGTGGTTAGAACGGCTGATTTTGAGGTAAAGAATCTGTTTTGATAAGTAGGATCGTCGGTCTTTGACTAAATAAGCTTGGAGTCACATGGTTTCATATGCAAACACTTGACACCTCAACAAAGCAAGGGGAGGTAGGCAGCTACTCTGGAACTTTGTGAGGCTTGTGAATGAAAGACAGTACATGGTGGTTTGGTTTCAATATAAAATAGTCTTTTCTTTGTTATATGTAATCTGGAGAGGACAAGCTCTTTACATAATACAATCTACCGTATAGCCGGTAATATTGACGGGAATTATATTATACGATTACCTCATAAAAATACCATTGACGGTATTTAATTTGACGGAATCTGAAATTGCGCAAAATAAATAATGCGCGTGCATCGTGCATGCGAGCTGTGTACAGCTAGTTAGCCATATAGCTATTATCAGTTTAGTACGAGTTCTCCAGTTGTGTTAGTCTACGAAAGTGTATGGACTTCAATTCTTGGGAGAAACTAACACTGATAGCGATCCTTATGCTACAATCGTTGGACACATCCCTCGAAGAATTTCAGCCGCTTGTTCTCTCTTTCTTTATAGTGATGGATGGCTCATCAATTCGTTGCGCTATCACAGGTTCAAGGCGCTACTCCTCCAGAGCCTATATTTTCTTTGACTCTCCAGCAGTGGTGTGCATATTTTTGACGGTTTTATTTTTGGCGATTTGATGCTTAAACCGCCAAAGCGTCAAATTAAAATCTTCGTCAATATTTCCGGCTATACGGTATGTTAGAGTAGGCAAAATTTTGTCCGTACATTCATTTATTTCTTTTTCATCCAGGACTTTTTCAATAAGTTGAATGACTGCATACTGAACCAGAATGTTCTCCCTGTGTTCAAACTACTGGCCCACACTCTGAACTCACAGGTGAGCCAATCAGCCATGTAGAATGCCTATGTACATCACACCATGCATGTTACATAGTTGTGCAAACGAGTCATGAAAAATGCAACCATCAAATGTCTTTTGTTATAATGACCCTTCGGTTACATCTAGGACTTTTCTAGGACTTTTTGAGGCTAGCAAAGCATCGATTGAACAATTTTTGAGATGGGAGTATACAGTACCCGTTTTCATCACCCTAGACTTCTCTTAATGATAATGAACCGGCTTCTTAAGTTAATTACAGAGCATAGGGTTACTTGTAAAGTGTCTCTGATGTACTAATGACAACATATGATAACTTTGTTATCAGCATCCATGTACTGAAGTTGAAAAGTTAGTGATTGACATGACAAACTAATGGTGCTCACAGCCTGTTTGAGATGGAGCCTCCATGAGGTTATGATAAAAGCTCTTGTCTTGGAAGCAGGTGCTAAAGGAACAGGTGCTAACTAAAAGGTCGTTAGTACTTCTCCAGGTGGTACAGAGAAAAGCCCATTATGCACTTGTGTTCAAGACCATTGTATCAAACCATGTCTCCCTTTGTCCCTATAAACTTGCTAATCACTGACTTCTCTCCTCCTATGCACACAAACACGACAGCAGACAAACTGGCTCTATCGAATAGTGGATCATCCTTTATTTTCATCCATCCTCCAACAACTAGAGGTACTCCTTGTCATTTCTCTATTGCCTCCTTCACCAATTATTTTTATTAATTGCCCAATTATGTTAAGCAGATATGCCAAACCATGTTTTAACCTAAATCAACTATTAATACCCAAAAATTCCAAATTGATTTAATTTTGGTTGAACCCACTCTGCTCCAGCTGCTACTGTTCCTGGGAACCAATTGGACCCAAATGTGGCAATTAGACTATATCCCATTAGACCAGAAGTAGTTAATTTAAGGGTCCTCCCCTTGTAGGAGTCTGATGATGTGATGGTGCTGTCAATGGCGGTGCTGGTAGTGGCAGCCATCCTGCCATCAGTTCCAACCTACATTGGAGTTCATCTTCACCATCTCTTCCAGATCTTTTGCGAACTGGCCACCATCAAGACCACCAACAGGCTAGGTCAGTTAGAGGCTTTTTTGTGATATGCACAAGGTATAAACTTCCAGTCATTTATAACATACTTTCTGTAAAAATTGTAGACATGCCTTTTTTAGTGAAATGTGTTTTCACTAGCTTCAGGCTAATTGTTCTAGGGTTAATGTATACATGTCTATATAGCAACACTTTCTCTGATTGGCAGACCCACTTAGTCAAAATCCATTAAACACTTTTGGCCTGAAAGAATGTTCTAAGGTGTGAATGTTTTTTACTGTTTCAGCTCTCTCTCTCTCTCTCTCTCTCTCTCTCTCTCTCTCTCTCTCTCTCTCTCTCTCTCTCTCTCTCTCTCTCTCTCTCTCTCTCTCTCTCTCTCTCTCTCTCTCTCTTTCTTCTTCCTTCCTCCTTATGCAAGCAACCTCCAGTAAACAGTATGCCCCACAAATCATACACCCCATCACCTCTCTTAACCTTGTTTTTCTCTTCCTCTTCAGGCCTGACTCCTCACGAGCTGGTGTTGCATTTGGATGTCTGCATCTACTACCTGTTCCTGCAGCTCTACGCTCTCTTTCCCTGTAACCTCTTCTCCTTCTTCAAGAGGTACTGTCATGGTGCCAGCAGAGCACAAATCAATGCCTTCCAGGAGTTCATAACTGTGAGTGAGCATGATAAAGATGGTGGCCTTTGAGGGCACCAGGTGCTTTGAATGTTGACCATTAATAAATTTATAGCAATAATTTATTCTAATCACTTTACAGCACCTGCTTTACCAGTATTATCAGTTTAGATAGGAATGCTAATCTTATTTGATATGCCACCAGCCTATCACCTTCCCATGGAAATAGTGGCTATAATAAATGAACCAATTTGAACTGTCAGTGCTCTTCCACTTTTGAACTTAAGGACAGTTACTGGAGAGGTCTTTTGAAGGACTTGCTCACTGCCTGGTACCTTGTTCCCAAGTGTTTACTGCCTCTTTTTGATTCTTACACTCCCTGGCTGGCTACCTGCTTGTCACATCACTGTCACTGCCAGTTATATAGTCTTACACTGTCTGCCTGCAAGTTCCAGCATCCACTGACAACAAATATGGAGCCAAAACACCATAGCATGCATGGACAGCAGGTGTGATCCAAAACATGTGACCACTATCTGTAACATCCGCTTCTTCAGCCCTTGATCTGATGCTCAATGGCTGACTAATTTAAGTTCCCTCAACCTTCTTCACTGCTAGAATCTGTGCAATAACTAGTGCAAGTTCTTCCACTGATGTTTGTTTATTTCATTGAATGGTATCTTGTTCATAGTCCAAAGGAGTGATTTGGCTAAACTCTGAACTCTTGTGTGCAAGCATAATATTATTGGTATGATGAAATAAGCTGGGCTTAGAGATAGGCACTGGTGGTCACATGTCTCATGCTATGTCATTGAGTGGCAGAGTGTGTGAGTGCCTGGTAGTGTCCTTTGAAGGTAGGTGGATCTGGTTAACCAGTGGTTGAGTAAGATAACAACATCTTCTGTTATCTTTTATTGGACATGGGCATACTTCAAAGGATAGCATACATTACTACCCATGGCAAGTTATTCTTAGTCCTGGGTAGTGATTGTAATGTGGTCCAACTCCTTGGAAACGAAAACTGACTGCTCAATTTTGAAGCAGTGCAATACTTTTTCTCCTTTTTCTTTGTCTCTCTGCAGCCTCTGTTTTATCAAGTGCAGCTGCATCCAGGCCTAGTGACCGATAGCTGCACCTATGAGCTGAGCAAGGGGAAATGGGGTGCTATGGAGCCCAGCGATATTGCCACTCTCAGCCTCCAGTTCTGTTTAGATACTCTCTTCTCCTGCACTGAGAAGAAAGATATTGGTAAGTCAGTGAGATGGCATTCTCCTCAGGGGGGGGGGGGGGGGGGGGAAGCAGTGTCAGGATGGATGGATCACTCCATTCTGGGCAGCAATCACCACTTTTGCTGAGTAAGGCTTACAATCTGCTTCCTCTGCTGAGTATGCAAAATGCTTTGAAGTGAACAGCTGATTGGGGGGTTCCCTTATTTGGGCTGCCATTCATGCTAGTTCAGCAGACCAGCTGGTTGGAACTGTGGGGATGCAGATATCTCTCTGGTCAATCCCATACATGGTAACCAACCAATGCCTACTATCCTATGGGTAGAAGCTCTAGTTTCATAGTTGTGGTACTTAAAAGGCTAAAACCTTCATTATTATTGGAAAGAACCTGTATGTAGTCACAGTAACAGTTCAAATCAAATTTAATTTTAGCTGTTCAACCGCACTTTGACCTTCTGGTGCTATTTGGCTGTGTGTAGTCATAGAAACAGTTCAAATAATTTTAGCTGTTCAACTGCACTTTGACCTTCTGGATCAATTGTCCACTATTTGGAATAATGTTTTTTCTGTGTTATCTGATAATCTGTACCCATGGGAACATCCACCTGACACTATCAGCTGGCCTGCTAGAGCTACCTCGGGAGTTGTTTATGCAGTGGGAAGGGAGTATTGGACTATCGGGTCATAGGATGTACTTGATGTACCGGTGAATGGGTTCCTGATAACTTCCATTCAATAAAGTGTACAGTTGATGTTTATCACCATGTCTAGTTGCACACCTGATTTTAATATCGTCTACAATCCAGCAGTGGCAGTATCAGTTCCATGTTAATATCAGCAGCATAGGGGCCCACTATGCCTTCAAGTACATCTTCCCTTTGATGAGAATGCTGATTAACCACAACTACCCTTTGATGTGTGAAACCTTTACTAATGTAACCAGTATTGCATTTTTCTTTAGAATCTCAATGTATGAAGTGCCTGGACTGTCAATCGACCACTCCCATTGTCTCTTCTCCTCGTCCCAATACGCTAACACTCACCCCTTCTCCTAAACCCAAGCCTCAGGTCATCAAAGTCTCTACTGGGGACCCCCTAGAGGAGAATGCCACGCCCCCTTATTTCTTTTCTGTACCAGATACTTCCATCCCACAGGTCAAAAGTTCACCTCCTTCAGATCAATCTGTGCAATTGACGATTTCAAGTGGAGAACCTTTGGTTTCATCTGGCCCCCCAAACCCTGGGGGGCTGAAAACGTCCGAAGAAATCAATCAGTTTTGGAGTCCATCGGTATCCCTTGGTCAGATTGTGATCCCGAATAGTCAGGCACATAGTGACAGCACCAGTCACAGGTCCAGCAGGAACTCCATGACACGCCTCTCTCAGCCAAGTCACCAGTACTCCAATCTCTCCAGTCCCAATTCGGACTCTGCACTCAGCAGCACCCTTCACACTCCTGGTCCCGTTCCCCCATCTGGTGTTCCAAGTGCTGCATCGTCAGTTTTCATCTACAAAAACTACTCCCCGACAGCCTCTGTGGATGGAGAGTCCTTATTCGGTCGTCAGATGGCGCAATCGGCAATCCACGCCCCCTCAAGATTGGACGAGTCTTTTGGTAATGGTCAACTCGATCCACTTAGCCAATCGATGCGGGTGGAATCACACTTGACTGCCTCTCCTGTCAGAGGTGTTCGAAACAGGGTCTCCATCAGAGACAAACTTGGACGAATTTTTGGCATTTTTAAAAAAGAAGTTGACGGAAGTGCTGATCTAACTCAAGTGGACCAGGAGGACTACGTGGAGGTGGCCTTTAGTTCCCCTTCGCGAGGGTACGTGGGGGAGATTAGAGAGGAGGAGGAGGTGGGGGAGGAGTGCGAGATGACACTTAGTTCCTCAGGGAAGGAAGCAAAGGGAAATTCAGAGCTTGAAGTTGAAGGATCTGAATCTGATTCTTCTCCAGTGGACAATCACAGACGCTCTGGCCTGGAAGGAATAGGGCAACAACTAAGTACTATGGATGCAATTGAGATTGACATATCCAACCTCCCTCTATCCACTAGAGTTTCTCGATCGGACAGTGAAAGCTCCGCCCATCAATTGAACTTCAAGGATATGGATAAAGGTACTCCTAATACTGCTGGTATGGGGTTATTCGAGTCCATGGATGCTGGAAATTTGTATAAGGACATTGGTGCGTCAGCAGTGGATGAAGTCGAGCAGCAACACATCTCTTCTTCATACCCACGTAGTAAGGTCTCTGCAGTTGCAGCAAAACGCATACACACATCAAATTCTGAGACAGAAATCACTCACCACGCACTTCAGATTCAAGAGAGGCTTCAGAAACTTGTAGAACACAAAGAGAATGCTAACTCGGCAGACACATCCAATGAAAGTGTACTTGGGAGCCATACCCCTGTTGTGGAGAGCTCCTCCAATCAAGAAGCATTGTCTATACAAAGACAGCATCCAATCAAACTCAATGAACTTACACTTTCAGGACCCGTACAATCACCTTATCCTTCAAACACTGAAGCTGCAGAAGTCCCATCCCCTTTCCCAGCTGGTCTCAGTCCCCTGGGAAATTCCCACCCAACTCGCTTGACGATGAGAAGAGTCTCTGTATGTAGCCGAAAGGGACTAGGGAATAGATTCACGAGCGAGTCCAGTGGAGATGGGACTACAGTGAGCATGGATCCCCCTGAACCCTCGCTAATTACAAACACTCACCCCTCCCCTCTCGCCCTGCTGGACCAGTTTGTGAGCTGTGGAGAGGTATTGCACCGTGGGGGGTTAGACACCCTCCCCCTGACGGAGCAGAAGGGGGTCGATTGGAACCACTTTGGAGGATGTCCCCATTCAGAGGAGTTTCGGATCATGCAGAGTCAGGTGATACTTCTGCATAGTCAGCTGTTGTTCGAGCGGCATCAGTGTATCCAGCATGCCAAGAGAAATCGCAGGCTACTCAGCAAGGCTCGCACTGCCACTCATGTCGCAGAGAAATTGGTTTCATTGGTGAGTACATTTAATTTTTGTGTGTGGATCTAATAATATCTTTCTTTCTTTCTTTCAGCGTGACCAACTGCTTCAGCAAGAGGCTCTAGTGTCCTCTCTCAGGGAACAACTGAAGAGGGTATCCGAAGGACAGGGTGCCCAGCAGCAGGCACTGGGAAGTGGAGAGGCCCGCCTAATCCAGGAAAATTCCATGCTCAAGGACGATAATGCTAGACTCACAGAAGAGCTGAGGCAAATAAAAGAAAGAAGTAGAAGACTTGAAGAAGTATGTAGTTAATGATGATGTAATGGGTCATAATAATGATGTAATGTGACTTAATGCTTATCACTTCACACATGACTCCACTATAATCTTATCCTATTTCAGGAACTCAAGTCCTCCAATGGAAAGGTTTTCAATCTTGAGAATGAGCGTCAGCATTTGGAACCACGCCTCCAGAGAGCTGAGCAGGTTCATTTGGAGATGGAATCTCTTTCACGAGAATTCCACCTGCTGGGGGAGATCTGTCAGCAGCAGAAGGACCAAATCATTTCTCTTCAGAGTCAGTCCCAGCACAGCTGGGAGTGGAGAACAAAGTGTGCCCTCCTGCATAAGGAGAAGGAGGAGGGACTCCGGAAGATCCATGGACTGGAACAAGCCCTGGGGGCATGTCAAGCCCGTTTGAAGGAACTTGAGAGAGAAGGATCTTGTAAAGAGTTGGAGATAAGTGAATTGCGAGTTCATCTAGAAGAGGAAAGGGCTTGTGCTTGGAACAAAATGAAGGTAAGGATCATGATTTATGTTTCACTGCAAATTATGATTGGTCTTTTAGGCTTTGGAAGAGAAATATGCATCCATGAAGATAATAAGTCAGCAGTTGGAGTCACACATCATGGAACTCAAGGGTCGTGCACCTCTTCATCGCAGAAAGACACGAGGTAGCAAGCACCACCGAAACCCAAGTGCCACATCTATCACCACAAACACACCATCACCAATAACAACATAGTCGTCCCTCTTGCCCCCTCTCTCTGTCCATCCATCTATCCATCCCTCCCTCCCTCTCTCTGTCCATCCATCCCTCCCTCTGCCCCCTCTCTCTGTCCATCCCTCCCTCCCTCCCTCCACCCCCTCCTGCTGTATTCATTTGCATAGTCCAACGAAATAGCTTGTGATGGACAAAACTAGCACAATAAATCATTTAGTCTATTTTCCTATTTTGACCACCTCCCATTTCATTATTCCCTCATTATTGTCACCCTCATCCTCAACATCTGGCTAGCTATTCATCATATTATAAAGAATTCGAACAATAATTATTGTAAAAAGGTTAAAGGGTCTGCAGTCTTAATGGTTGATTCTAATGTCATTAATTTTACTAGTCCATATATGTGATCTTTCCCCAACGAATATACGAGACCCACTTGCCCACCATGTGGAGGCCGAGAGTGAGAAGCAAGCTACTTCCGAAGAACAAGACGATCCCATAATGAGGGAAGAGTATCATGAATGGATAGGCCCATCGTCCAGTGTGGATGAAGATATACACGATCCAGGCTATGTAGAGACCCCCAAACATGAAGAGGGAAGCTGCAACTGTGGCTGTAGTTGGGAAATGATGGTGGACAAAGTAGATTTCACATAAGACCCACAAAATGATTGTCGTGTGCCAAAAATGGTTCATGTATGGGGGGATGATGCGGTCCAATATCTCTGGATAGATCAAGTTCCTATCAATTGCATATATTCCCCAAAAGGTTGTGACTATGATAGCTGCCGTGGGGAGAGCCAAAGTAGTGAAGATGAAATCGGATGCTTTTTGGAGTCGTTTCTTGAGTTGTGCGTTTGAGATAATGTCTGTGAGGAATTGTACGCTGAAGAAGACCAATTGTATCCATTCGTTGATGTGTGTGAGGAATTTCAAACGCCCTCCCATAGCAGGTATCAAGCCTTTAGGATCTGGAATGAGAACCCTCCCATTCATCAGCTTCCCACCGTGATAGAGGAGCAGAGAGTAGAAGACGACCATTAGAAAGTGCCAAGCTACTCCCAACCATGTCATAAGGTTCTTGCTGTTTTCCACCTTGGGAGTCTTTTCTTCCACTTCCTGCAGATCCAGGGAAGGTTCATTCTCGTCACTCTCAAGTAGCTCGGGCTCGGGGTGTAGTTGCCTTCTGCGAGACATGATGTGGTAAAAGGCAGACTGCGCATAGCCACGCCCATTATCGGGATGTGAGTTTACCCAAGGTCGTCACGAAAATAAACTGCAATGAGTTACTATGATTATAAAAACTTAATGCCAAAAAAATCAGGGACTGGGGACTCTTGCTAAAATTAATAATTTCTAGCTAGTGTACAAAACCTATTCCGCCACTCCAAAGCAGTCAGTCCATATATGTGATCTTTCCCCAGCAAACATATGAGATCCACTTGCCCATCAGATGGAGACCAAGAGTGAGAAATAAACTACTTCCAAAGAACAAAGCCATACCGTAGATGGGTAGCACTTTCAAGAAAGGGTATGCCCACCACCCTGTGCTGGCAAAGATGTAGACCAGCCAAGCAATGTATGCTGATCCATACACGAACACAGAAGCTGCAGCTGTACCTGTGGTAGGGAAACAATGGTGGACAAAGTAGATTTCACACAAGACCCAAAGGATGACAGTGGTATGCCAGAGATGGTTGAGGTACAGTGGTACAAAGAGGTCAAACACTTCAGGGAATACCAAGCTTCGATCCACTGCATAGATTCCCCAGAAGGTTACAACGACTACAGCTGCCATGGGGAAAGCTATCGTAGTAAAGATGAGATCAGAGAACTTTTGGAGAGTGCTCTTGAACTTGGATTTTGGGACAAGATCTGTGAGGAGTTGTGCGCTGAAGAAGATGAGCTGAACCCATTGGTTAATGTGAGTGAGGTACTTGAAACGTCCACCAAAAGATGGTATCTTGCCTTCAGGATCGAGGATGTGGGCATTTTCTCTCATCAAATTAAAGCCATGATAGATGAGTAGGGAGTAGAATACAACCATCACCAAATGCCATGGTATTCCCAGCCACTCCATGTAGTTAGCAGTGGAGGGTTTCTCTTCGACTTGCAACTCTTCTTGAAATGGCTTCTCCGATCCTTCATCTTGAGATACTGGCTTCCCAGACCCTTCATCTTGAGCTTCACCCACAAGAGTTTCTGGTAGTGATTTTTCACGTAGGCGCCTTCTGCGCGACATTGTCCTGGATCTTCTGCTAAATGAACTTTGAACTTTTAATCAGCCACTCCCCCGTACACCTACTTAAGGTTACCATAGCTACGGTTTGGAGGTTGAAACGCGCTAAGCACCCAGGAAATCTTTAAGAACTTGAGAGATCAAAATGGAAGAAGGAAGAAGGAAGAAATCGCATCTAATGACTCCAGACCCTTACCATACTCCAGGGTCAGTATAGTAAAGCTTGACTTAGTTAGCTAATATAACTTGATCTTATCAAATAGGTATGCTGGATATGTTCCTCAATTCAAGTATGGAATTGGCAAGACATTTGGTAGTCACACTCACAAGCTTTTATCATCATCAGACCCCATAGTGGCCAGTTCTGGTAACTCTGTCCTCGGTGAGATCCTCCCGCCCCGCCCCCACTCCTTGTCCAGCAGGGCAGCAGCATCCAGCACAACTTCTGGACTTAGAAATCGCACCCGTAGTTTGGGAGACCAAAAATACGTGACCCAGATGGTACCTGGGTACACAGGTCAGCTGATTGTGGATGCCTCTGTTTCAGGTGACTTCATTTTCAGCTTTTAACTTGCAGGTTACATTCCAAAAGGATTGCATTATTTTGGGAATCGCTATGCCGAAACTTGTGATCAAGCTCTCACTTACTTTGAAGAGGAACAAGACAAGCTACTTCAAAAGACGAATGAACTGAAGGCACTGACTCGCAGGCATACAGCACCTCCATCCATAGCCAGTGGATCATCTCAGATGACCACTCCCCTTCGTCCAATTGCATCTAAAGCCCAGACGTACCGTCCCGATCATAGCAAGAAGTACTCCACTCCACCTTACTACATGCCTGATGGTGATCATGAGAAATATCACATCAGTGGCTATACAGGCTTCATCCCAAAGGCTCGCAAGTACATAGGTCAATCCTATCCAGTCACCACTTGCCTGGCCCATCGGGAACACTCAGCCGAGGGGGAGAGACTCAAGCGGAGTTGGAATGAGCCTATTAAAATCATTCGGCCGGTGGAGAAGGTGATGGGATCCGTAGGAATCTATCCAAAGGACACTGGCATTGTCCCTCGCTACACTGGCCACATACCAGGTCACATGATAATGCTTAAAATTTCTAATTATGTATCACCAACATACACCTCTCTCTCTCTCTCTACAACTTCAAGATATTTCTTGCTTGACTAACACACTACACTATGTTTTTCCATTGCAGGTTACAAGTATAAATTTGGTGGAACATTTGGTTCCAGCACAAGAGATGCTGCTCCTCACATCTATGTTTAGTCATTAGAGCTAACCTGACTAAGAAATGTCTGTTTCTAACTTGGTTACATGAACAAATATTATGCTCTTTTTGTTGTTGCTTAATGACAAGAGTATTGAAAGTAACTTAAAAGTCACTAGTAAAACATACAGTTAAGAAACCTTCCAGATAGGGAGAGGATGTGCTTCTGTATTGAACACCCATTCTTTGAGTGAGAGAACGCTATCGTCCTCCCCAAAGAGCAGGTAGAGGTATTTGAGTGTTTCTGCGAGGAAAAAACTCTCCGTCCGATCACGGTAACTCTTTGGGGAGTAGACATCTCTAAGACAGGTGTAGCCAGAGGGCTGGAGCTTGGTGTACTTATCAAATGCCTGGAATATCTCCCACCCCCAGTCTCTGTACTTCTCCTGTTTCGTAAGGCGATAGAGATAGAACAGAGACTCCACTGTTTCGGGACGCTGAATATTTCCAGAATCCTACAACAAAAATAATGAAAGTTATTGTTAATAGTGATGCAGTTTGTCTGCAGTACTGCTACAGGAAAATAAACACGACTGCACTTCTCAGGTGCACAATACTTACTGATGATCGAGCCACATCATTGGTTGATGAAGGATTAGTAATGAAGTGGAATATCTCTGGAGCCAGTCCTGTTTCTGAGGTGGATTTGTACATGTGGTAGCAGGTGTGGGTCACGTTCTCTGCCATCGTCTTGGTCTTGGGGAGTACATCATACAGCACCCCCAGAGCCAACATCCCAGGGTAAAAGCACGAGAGATGGTCCATGTATGTGGAAGGGGGCCCAGGGTTCCGACCATACTTCTTACCAAGGAAGGCCATGTTTGAAGGCTTGGTATAACCCACTAGATACCTCAGTACATCCTTCACAGACACTTCATATGCGTCACGGAACCTTCAAGTGGAGGAAGGAAACATTACACATTGAGTGTAATCAAGCATATAATGATGTGGGTGGAAGAGTGGGCATTAATTAGATTCAGAATGATATGGGTGGGCATTGATTAGTGAGAACAATTGAAAAACTAGTGGGACTCCATCTACTTCACTCACTTGCTTTCTCTCATTCCACTTTGAATCCATTGCTTAATAAGGTATTCGTAGAAACTGTCAGTTCCAGCACCAACAGTGAACATATTGTCTGTGAACATCCCAGTACCACAGTTCAAGGTCTGGGGCACCATGCCGTGAGTCTGTGACAGGATCTTCGTCATTGCTCTGTCACATGCTTCCTGGTAGGCACTGTTGCCAGAGGCCCGGGCAAGGTCTCGAAACTCCAGCTGAAGGGTGCCAGCCTCTGCAACTGTGATGGTTCTACCATTATGTCCACTATTGCCAAGGTTAACTGCGTTGGATGGGACGCCAGAGGGGGTATCAAACGCAGGAAGGAGTAGCGTCCCTAAAGCTTCCTACATGAAATAACTAGTATTACACATTCAGTGTGACCATTGGAGCCATATCACAAAGTTTGATACATTTTATGACAAAACTTCCATTGTATCTAAAGGAAGGTATAACCAACTCACAGCTTTTTTCAAGAACATCTGATCATTAGAAAGATGATAAGCACTGAGCAGTCCCCCAAGAACTCGGATGTTAGTCTCAAACAGACTGACAGTGTTCTTGTTCCTTTCAACATGGAAGCTGTTGGCCACCCAATCACGTGCCTTTTTGAACTCCTCCTCTAGCCCCATGAGCCACATAGTGTCCAGGGAGTCGATCAGAGTGAGTCCCATATTGAAGGAGGAGCTAGAAGTGTGTGATACTGGATTGACTTCGTCCATCCCCCAAGCATAGTCCACATAGGCCTTCCAGGCATGACGAAATGCTCGCACTACTGCTTCCTGGCGTTCCGGGCGGGTCCTCTCAGAGTTTAAAGGTCGTCCCAGTGGAATGGTGGAGTGTACATAGAGCTGCTCAGTTGTTGTAGATGTCTGGTGCTGTGGGTTCTGGTTCATAGAATGCCCGCCTGCTGAAGATTGGTTTCCAGGCGGGTTAAGCACATGAGATTGTTCACTCCCATTCTGACCAGGTGGTTGGTTTTCAAGAACTTGATTTCCAGGCTGGTTCCCAGGTTGCTGATTTCCACGCTGATTCCCAGGTTGTTGGTTTCTAGGCCAATTCCCAGGTTGCTGATTTCTAGGCCAATTCCCAGATTGTTGGTTTCCAGGCTGGTTCCCAGGTTGTTGGTTTCCAGGCCAATTCCCAGGTTGTTGGTTTCCAGGCCAATTCCCAGGTTGTTGGTTTCCAGGCCAATTCCCAGGCTGTTGGTTTCCAGGCTGGTTCCCAGGTTGTTGGTTTCCAGGCTGGTTCCCAGGTTGTTGGTTCCCAGGCTGGTTCCTAGGTTGCTGGATTCTAGGCCAATTCCCAGGTTGTTGGTTTCCAGGTTGCTGATTTCTATGCCAGTTCCCAGGTTGTTGGTTTCCAGGCTGGTTCCCAGGTTGCTGGATTCTAGGCCAATTCCCAGGTTGCTGGTTTCCAGGTTGGTTCCTAGGTTGCTGATTTCTAGGCCAATTCCCAGGTTGTTGGTTTCCAAGCCGGTTCCTGAATAGATTTCCAGGCTGGTTCCTATTACCAGGAGCCTGGTTCCCAGATCGACTCCCTTGCTGATTAAACTGGTTCTGGCTTCTGCGTTGGTCTCCAAGTTTATGTCCAAACTGGTTTCCATGTTTTTCTTCCATTTGGTTGAACTCCTGGCTTCCATGTGGGTTCCTGGCTCCAGGTTGGTTGTTAGGATGCTTTAATAGGTCATTTGGTCGGTATTTAAGTCGGCCCAAACGATTCTTCAAGCTTGATTGGCGATCTTTCAGCCTCAAACCAGAAGATCTGTTACGAAGAAGAAAATTTTTCCCTACTTTTCCCACTTTCCCCACTTTTCCATCGTCTCCTATCTCAGGAGCTTCACCTAGATCAAGTCCTTTCTTCAAATCTTTGGGAGTGTCTTCATCTACATCAAGGTTAAACAGTTTCTTGTCAGGCTTCCATGGACGTTTGGGGTCAAGAATACGGCCTTCATCTACAGGCATTGCTTTGCCATGCATCATATCTCTCCACTGATCTCCTAACTTGACCTGATCCTTTTTCTTGTTGGTGAACCGATAAAGAGGAAGAGGTTGTTTCTTTGGCTTATGTTTTCCCTTCATCACTGTTCTAAAAGGTGAGTCATGAGGTCTCCCAGTGTGATAGGGGCGGTCTTTCTTCAAATCGTGTGATGTCTTTCTGCTGGCAGATCTCCACCTTGTTGGGTTGACTTGTATGAAGACTGCCACCATGCAAAGGAACACCAGTGCTGCAATGATGTACAGCCGCCTCCTCCTCCAAAAGTCCTAGAAAAAGTGGGAAGAGCATCTGATTATGCAAGCAATGTTAGAAGTGGCAAACATTTAGTATCACATACAAAGAATAAAGGGCCTAGGGTTATTAGCCATCTTTAGCTAACTTATTAAAGAGGTGGACCTCCGGCTGCACTAGGCTCCAGTTCAAAACTCACTGTTAGTCCTGAAAATACCATGATTACAGCTTTCTCCGAGTAAGACAGACCTACTTTAGTACGCTACACCACAGCACCAATATGAAGGCGAAATCATGTCGAGCTAGCTTGCTTGTGCTATAATAGTCACCTCGACCACCCGCACGCGCGAGTCAGATAATATTGACCTTAAACCCGAAGATCTACCCACTTTTTCATTTATATTTTCATTTTTCTGTTGCTGCATAATAAAAAATATCAGTCCTCGGATTCCAGTGCCTTGAGAAAAGCAGCTTTCTTCTGGCGCACACGGTCTTTACGTTGCTGCAGTGTCATCTTTGTTCTATTCCACCTGCAGCAAAGAGAACTACATCATCACTTGCTACAACTACTGTTTAACCAACACCGACCTCTTGACCTTGCCAACTTCTCTTGGAGCTTTCTTCTCTGGAGAAGGATCAGCCTTGATTTTTGTATGAGCATCCTTATACATCTGCTCCATCTAATTCAACCATCAACAAAGGACATAAAATTAATACTCTCCATTTCTTTTCTTCTTCACTTACATTATCAGCTGTCACACCTTCCTTGATGAAGCGGGAGAAATGAGATTTATATTTTTCCTCATCATCTTCCATCATCTGTCGCATGTAGTCAGCCACATGTCCACCCAAAATGTGATGACGGAGCTTGTCTGAGTCAGACTCGTCATTTTCTGGATCATATCCTACCAAACGCTTCATGCTGCAATAGACACAAATGCAATAGAAATGCTCTTGATTGGCCACATCCATCAATATATTAACTCCTCAATTCAGTCACTATATCATATATCACTAAAATCCCAATGTATATTACCTGTGTGGTATATCAATACCAGCATCCACTGCTCCCTTCATTACAGCAAAAACTCTATTCCCAGTAGTGGTACGCGTCAGACCCACATCCAAGAAGGCACGGAAAGGTCGCGCCCCTTCCCCCGTGTGCTCCACACTGTATTCCTCCCCAGTGGCCTCTTCCACACCCCCGTACTTATTATCAAGATTCAGTTGAGCTTGCATCTGCAATATAGGATAAATCGAGAGATTGTTCAATGAAACATTTCTCTAAGTCGACTTACTCTTCTGCCTAGGAGATAACCAGTGCAATATGCAGCTGCATAGTTGGTGAGACCAACTTTCACTCCGTAACGTGGCAGCTCGTGGGAGTAGGCAGCACATACAACTTTGTCCCCATCAATTCTGGCATATATGAACTGCAAGAGTGAACAAGAACATCCTCATATTGACCAATTGATCCCTTGGGAAGGGAAGAAAAAAAAAAACTTTTTAAAGGAGTCTCAGTCAATTTGGTGATGGAAATTCATCATTGCTGATACTCAAGAGTAGCAAATATCAGTAAACATCACAGACTCTTAACTGTATCAGGTAAAGGGTCGCTGGACTTGGACACATGGTTTACTTGCTCCAGGGTGTGAAGCTAAGGGTCTACATGTTCTAAGGGTTGGGAGTGGATGGATTTGGTCCCCCTCACCTGAGCAATGATATCAGTATTAGTGGAACGAGCCACGAGACGATACTTAGGAGTGTTATATTTGTTCTTGTCTTGTATCACTAGACGCTTGCGTGCACGGTAATCAGTTTTGCCCTCTGTGTGTGTATATGCACTGGTTACACATCTATCCTTCTACACCCTCACAGACCTTACCTCTACGTCTCTTGAACTTTACTTGATAGCGCTTAAAGTAAGCCTTGTTTTTGATCACTTTTACAAACGGCTAGACGTGGAAACATAGTGGAATTATACATACCATTGTAACATACGTTCTTTACCCTATCTCTTGTAAGTATCTCACCATTTTCAGTGCTGTAGATCGCCCGTGAAGAGGCGGATTCCTCAGGTACCCACTCGTCTATAAGACCACGCGACAGAGAAAAGAAAGCTCACACGCATGCGCGATAAAATAACCCTTCTGCAACTGAAATATCTATTATATCTATGGTCCAGTCTTGAGATGACTGTTTTCAACCTCTACATTTTCGATAGAAACTGTACCTGCCTCTATTATAAGGAGTGGGTAAGAAACAAAGAGGCAGGGATTTCCCAAGATGAGGAATTCAAGTTGATGTACGGTATGATCTTCTCCATCAAATCTCTTCTCTCAAGACTCTCTCACAAAAGCTCCAAAGAAGGTTTTCTCGGTTATTCCACCTCCAAGTACAAGTTGCATTACTTTGAAAGTGCCACAGGGTTGAAGTTTGTTCTGAACACAGATACTAGTGTTGGGAACTTAGCTGATGAACTCCGACATATTCACAGCAGGATTTACGTGGAGTATGTCACCAAGAACCCCCTGATCCAGCCGGGGGAAGAGATAACTAGTCAACTCTTCACTTCAACTCTAGATTCCTACATTCAGAGTTTACCGTTCTTCAAATAGCAGTTGTGTGTATTGTGTGTCACTCAAATATTTAAACAATTATTCCACTGACTCTTGTTCTCTAGTGTGAGTAGATTGGGAGAAGATATAGTACTCTGATAAGGAGATCAAGTCAAATAAGTGAGGGAGGGAGTTGTTTATAAGATCTGGGGGCGTGTCCTAGATCCTGGTTGACTTGACGACCATTACCATATCGTCGATTGTATGCCACTGCGAAGATGCTTGTGGAGTATAGGGGCCTCATTGAACTTAACTTTACCACTCTGTGTGCAATGGACCCTCATAAAGTGATGAACCAGCTGGTGAGAATGAGGGCAATGAAGGTTGAAGACAGAGAGAGGATGGAGAGTAAAAAAACAACCAAAGAGAAGAATCTATACATCCTAGACGTACTGCTCGAGAGCCCTTTCATTGCCCTCAGTAAATTTCTCAGGGTACTTAATTCTATAGACCACACCCATTTAGAGCTGGCAGAATTGATCCAACCGGTTGGCTATCGTATCGTTTGGTTTACCCCTGACCCCGCCCATGCAGCAGCTGTTGTATATGCTTTGGAAAAGTATGATAATGCTATATTCTCAAAAATGCAAAGGATCGGATCCAGTGAGTCACTAGTTGCAAGACGTGCAAGGGTATTCGTCAAGGAATACTCCAAGGAAAAATTGAAGGAGCTTAGTGAAAAGTTAGTGAATGTGCAAGATGTGGTCAAGCGCTCTCATGAGGTTGAAGTGTGTTTGTTATTCCCTGTGTCCCTTGAGGTCAGTGATATTTCATCTGCGTTGGAAGCATGTTTTGAGGAAGATGTGTCATCTGATGCTGATCTGGTCATAATGAGTGGAACATTGAGCAAGGAAGGAGGGAGATCATTGGACGAGAGGAGAGCCATGGTGATTGCCCCTGAGGCAGCATATGATGAAGAAATAGAAAGTGTAACTTCAGTCAGGGCATTGCCAACTGAACTAAAGACTTTGGAAACGTCTCTACTGCAGACTCTGAAAGGGTCGCCCACATGGAGCCAGAAAGAGCTGACAAGTAGTGGACCTCTAGTAGAATTTGCTTGTCTAGGACCTCAAACTGCTGCCAAAAGCAGCAGGGAACTTCCTGTGTTGGACTGTGCAGAAGATGCTTTAGATAAGACATACAATATTATAAGTGACCCTCTGGCTTCTCATTTCTACAGTCTGTGTCAAGACAAGCGTCCGGGGAAAAGCAGTCTTGTATGTAAAGGTGTGCTTTCCAGCAAGGAAGAAGCTGGTGATTTGTCTCAGTCCCAAGTGAAAACTGATTCTACAGTTGCTGTATTCAGCAGCTGTATCTTGATGGAGATATGTAAACACTATTATAAAACCCATTGTGTCTCCATGGAAACTCCTTAACCCCCTGGAAGAATAATGTGTCCAAGTTATTTTTTTTAATTGAAAAATTAATGATGAAATTAAAGTTTACAAATGCGCCTTCAGCTCTGTGAGAGGGCCTTCCCATTTCTCTCCTGCATTATTTATTATCACTTTTTTTTTTTTTTTTTTGGAATTGATGACAGTATCACTTACCAATCACATATGCCAAGAGCTCCATTCTGTCACTGCCAAAGAAACTTTCTTTCCTCCCATCTGGCATGTGAGCCACTATGAAAGGTGACCCAAAACACTGCAGCAGAACAGCAAAGTGAAGCAAGAGAAAAGAGGGATATTCCTTCAACTCACTCCCAAATCTAGAGCTTCTTGTGTTCGCAGTTTCAGCTTCTCCTTGACTTTATTAGATTGGGTCATTTCAATAAGAGTGTCCAATTCCGTTTGGGAGAGTCCAGTTTTGATTCCTGCCTCTCGCAGGCTGGCTTCTTCCGTTATATCTCTGTTCTAAAATTGAAGAGAGGGCAGGGGGTCATATACTGTAGCTAAATATCTTCTTGTGTGCCTGTTTATATCTACCTGAGACCATATTCTCATCCAGAGCTGTCGAGAGAGTTCTTCCAACTTACTGGGACAAGTGGACTCCGCAGCTACCAGAAATCGCTGAGCTTTCAAAGAGCCCTTCTGGAACAAGACTTCTGCAGCATTCTTAAAAGACAACAAACATCAGGAGAATCTCTCAATCAGCCTTTGCTAGACTTACAGATGGATGATTGAGAGGGATTTGGAAGTAGTTACCAAGTCGCTTGACATCTGTATTCATGTAGTTTGCCTTGGCTGGCACAACACCAGGAGGTCTGTTGTCTAACAAAAAAGATATGTATGTATTCTGACTATAAGGCCTTAGTAACTTGAAAAGAAGATATTTTTGACTATGTACATATCCCTGCGATTTTGAGCAAGCAGAATTGCCCAACTATGCTGCATTTTCTATTACCCCACCACCACCATCTCCCCCCCTCCCATCACTCACTGCTTCCCCCCATGATCCCAGCCAGATAAAAGGGGCAGAGCTCCAGCTTAATATTCCATCGACTCCTGTACCTGCACAGAACCTGATTTGTATTGCTGAGATTAGTCCTGAGGTTATAGACTACAGCTCACCTCAAATGCAATCCAGGTGTAGGGGGAGAGCACATCATAGAACAGCTGAATTCTTTTAGCAGCCATTTTAAAAATTGCTGATCACACCTCCTACGCCTCAGAATGTAACGACCCTTTACCATTTGGAACAACCATATCTAGGATGTCTGGTACCAGCAAAGAAACCGTGGTGAAACTTTACCCTCTCTCTAACTACACCTTCGGTACTAAGGACCCGATGTACGAGAAGGATAGAACAGTTGAGGCTCGCTTCAACAGGATGAGGGAGGACTTTGAAAAGTATGGCATTAGGCATTCCGTAGAAGCTGTGCTACTTGTCCACGAGCATAATCTCCCCCATGTGCTTCTTTTACAGTTAGGTGAGTGATATTGGTGGTCCTGATTCCAAATAAAAGGGGGGGGAGGGTAGTGTGCATTATTTGGAAATTTCCAATGGTGCGCTTTATTTCGAATTTAGGAACAACCTTTTTCAAGCTGCCCTGTGGAGAGTTATCACCTGGAGAAGATGAGGCAGAAGGATTGATTCGCATCATCAACACAACTTTGGGAAGAGATGATGGGGTCAAGTCAGAATGGAAAGTGACAGTAAGTGAAATAATTTGCTCAACGGTTCTTGCGTCATTAATTTTCTTGTTTTAAAAATAGGAAGTTGTTGCTAATTGGTGGCGTCCCAACTTTGAAGCCCCTCAATACCCCTACAGGCCAGCCCACTGCACCCACCCCAAGGAACACAAGCGTTTATTCTTAGTGTCTCTACCAGAAAAGGCTCTCTTTTCCGTCCCTCGAAACTATAAGTTGGTGGCTGCTCCCCTTTTTGAACTTTATGACAACTCTGCTGGATATGGTCCGGTGATAGCTAGCTTACCTCAGGTTCTTAGTCGTTTTAAATTCATTTACATTTAGCTTCAAAAATTTTTTTGAATTAGAACTTGTTTTTACAATGGGTTGAATGGGTGATTTGAAAGACAATGTATAGACACATATGAATTACAACTTGTCTTGTAGGTGGTATGTACAAGAAGTCCATTAATGGCTGATGTTCGAATATCAGAAATCCTCAGTCCAATCATCATTACCCCAATCTCCACTTGAATTGTTCTGAACAGAAGAAGACAAAGTTAGATAAAGTTGCAAATAAAATAATGTGGAACCTCCAATGAAGGACACTCTGAAAGAGGACAAACCTCTCAACATACTCTATACAAACTATACAGTACAAAGAAAAAGACAACCTTTCTACATTAGGCTGAGTCCCAAGTGTGTCCATCATTCAAGGTTCCATTGTATATCCCTTGATCACCCTCTCACCTCTTGTGGTTGGTACTGGAAGGACTTGGACACACCGAGTGAGCCGTTTGTAGTGGGTTGGGTGGGGCTTGTGTGAAGGGATGGTGATGTAGCAATCTTTGGGGCCATATCAGCAAACAAATCAGGTTCCCCTTTGCTCCACATGGATTGCTGCTCCAAGCGCTGGATGTCCTCTACTTTCAACCGTCCTTTCAAAGCATCCGTGGGACTGTCCTTATTTGGAGGCGATTTGGGATTGTCCTTATTTGGAGGTGATTTGATGGATTTTAACACCAACTTAGATGTTTTCCCACCACCACTGCCACTACTACCAAGTCTTGAAGATTTAGGAGGCTTCTCTGGAATCTGGTTAGCAGATGAATCGAAAACCTGTTTTTCCTGTTGATCTGCTTCAATATCGGACCAGTTTTCACCCCAGTCATCATCATCATCATCGTCGTCGTCTTCTTTGAACCCCTCCCATCCTGTGCTTCCCTTCCTGCTCTCCTGTGTGACCTTTGCACTGGATGCTGCCACACCTTCAGATCCAGTGACAGACGTTCCACTTCCCCCGAGACCCTCCAACTCAACTTCATCATGACTGATACTGGGCGAGTACTGAGGGGAGGAGTTAGTGGGTGGAGCCTGGAGAACAGCCTCTGAATCAGAGTCCCCATTGTCTAATATCACAGTTGATGTAGTCACATGACCTGTAGATTGAACGTCATTATTTGATCGATAATTTAAAAATATATATATCAGAGGGAATACTACTATGGCAACAGATCACTATAGCAACAGATCACTATAGCAACAATTACTATAGCAACAATTACTATAGCAATAATCAGCAAAGACAACTTACCTAACTTATTTTGAGCCATCTTTTTGAGGCGTTGTTCTTCTCTCTTCTTCTTCATTGCACTCAAACGGTCCTCTCGACTTTGTCTTACCAGGGAAGGAGGAGGTGTATTTTTCCGAGCACTTGGAGGACCTTTAGCAGGGACACTTGACCGGTTAGTCTTAGTCATTCCTTCTTCATTTAGAACATGGGCCTATAAAAAGAGCTCTATAAAACATTTTCTTTCAGATGGACTGACTGACTGACCCTTGGCTGTGCATCTGTGAAGACCTGCTTCCGTGAGGTTCCCATAACTGCATCAGCCCCGAGGAGGGGAACCAGGTCTCCCAGAGCATGCAGTGTCGCTTGCACCACGTCATCCCTAGTCTCCTTCAGCCCCAACAAAACCTCCGGCAGGACCACACCCTCTAGGTCTTCCTGGTCACAGAGGGGAGCAAAACTTCCCACATAAGCTAAGAGGATGAGGCGAACGTGGCAATCCCTACTTTCCAACAGATTCAGAATCAGAGGAATGACATGGGATCTGTGAACCAAAAGAAGAAGTGTCACAATCATTTGATAGTATATCTTACTTTAACACTTACATGTAAAGTTCCTGATCCAGCAATGGACAGGTGATGGACGAGTCAAAAGCTTTCAATCGAGGAGTCTTTGGGCCAACTGGGAGCAAGAGGTGTTTCCAAAGGGACTCACGTGCAAGGGGTTCTGTCATCACTAGAGGAGTAATCAAGAGAGGGACAATGTGCTCAGCTATCACTGTAGGAGGAACAGAGTGCAATTTCTTTGCTAGACCCTGGAAGAAGCGGTCTTTTTCACTCTTTGTTTTCAAAGTTAGATTGCTGAGGAAGTCGGTGATCTGACTGGCTTGATTGCTGGAGGGATAAAGTATGCTAATAATAGAATTATCCTCAGGGAACGAGGAAGTTCCCTTCACTTCACCTCATCCATGGTTGAGTGAAGATTTCAGAGAGAGGAGGACGGAGATGAGGGTCAGGGTTCAAGATCTCATCATTAATATACTGGTAGGAAGAGTCAGTGAGTTGACCTACATGATGATAAGTGATGTGGAATGAGCACTCAAATTTGAATCTAGGTATTCAGCATGATGCCTAGATTCACTTTTGACTGTTAAAAACAGAAATCACAAGAAATTACAGAAATTTCCCACAATTTTTTTTCATGAGACCAAGCACATAAAACTAGGGACCACCCATACCTTCCAGTTGAGCGTCCTCCACTATGGTGAGAATGAAGTGACCAAATCCCCACATGTCACGAGAATGAGGTGGAGTAGCTGCCACTGTGGACAACTAAATCCACCGACAATAAATGAAATGGTGGTATGGTGATTAAAACTCTACCCTTACCTTGTCTTCAGGTGGAATGGCCTTTGGAGATCGGATGGAAGACACAGCAGATAAAAACTACATCAGAAAGGTACTTCTTTCACTATAATTCACGACACTGAAAAGTGCTATCATTTAATGTAGTAATTCCAGAAGCATATAAATTTCCAGAAACTTTGCCCGGCCTGCACAGCCTGACAGTTAGAGAAGTGCTTGATATTTAGGTATCACTAGCTAACATATAACATACCCACTGGTGTGGGTCAACCAAGGAACAGGTGAAGTATATAGATGTGCTGTTTTCCCATATACAGTGGAACCTCTAAATGCAGACACCTTTGGGACCAGTGAAAAGTGTCCTGATTAGAGAGGTGTCCCTATTTCAGGGGTTAAATTATACACATTTATATTGTGTTGGGACAAGAAAAAGTGTCCTGATTAGAGAGGTTTTTGCTTTTCAGGGAGTCCACATTTAGGGGTTCCTCTGTATAACTAAAAATCAACAGTACTGTGAACATAACCAGCTGGTTCATTTGATGTTTGAGTATTTTAGAAAGCTGTTGTTTCATGTTTTGATAATAGAGTTATAGCAGGTCTAGCTTCCGGAATCACTATTAAATGGATTAAAGGTACTGACTTACTGTAGAATTGATGGTTTTGTGTCTGGATGCAGCCTCAAATCCTCCAAGTTTCCAGTGACTATCAAGTACATTCACATATATACTCTTCACACAAATATTATTGTGGGACATCTCAGCCTTGCTGTGCAGGAAGTTCAGTCCTTCCCCAACCCCTCTCCACCCCATCACTGCACCCTCGATACTTATCCCTTCCAGGACTCGAGAGACTGGGACAAGCGGTTCTGTGATTAGACACATCAATTCGTGTGACAGCTCCACCCCAAGAAACTTGATGATGTTGGGATGTCGCAACAGACGTAAATGCTACAGATTAAGGAGAGAGGTGATATATAGAATATCCTTGTTCCCCAAATCTTGAAGTACCTACCTCTATTCCAGCCCTACAGAGTTCAGTTTGAGCTCCTTTGGTCGGTTTTCTGGAGAAGACACAAACACCTTCGCCTTCAATTTCTGATTCTCGGTGTAAGTGCAGGGACCACAAGTGCTCTTCCCCCTGAGACTGAATGAGCGTGCCTCCTTCCATCTCCACGCTAGACTCATTCCCCATTGCATCAGGTCTGAATACAGCCTTATACTTTTGGCTATGAATTATTTTCGATTTTTCTCTAGTTTCGGTTATTTAGAACATAAGTGAACACACCCCCAGCATTATTGTTATTCTTATTTAGTTAAGATAGTGGAGATGACAAGAGGCTCTGGTATTCTTCTTCCTTTCCTCATACTGCTGCAACTAGAGACTATTCCTGGACAAGATGGAGACCCTGCTCCGCCTCCACCTGGTCACATGATGCCATTGGGCTCTCACATGACCCCAGAATTGGTCAGAAGGATCAGCCACCTCCCCTCTCCCAAGGAGTTCCATGAGAACTATGTGGTTCCCAAGATGCCGGTGATTATGGAGGGGGCTCTCAGGGGCAGTCCTGTGTGGAGAAAGTGGCAGGACGATCAATACCTCAGGTATAATAAATGGGTGTGGTTTCCCACCCCCTTTCATAATGAACCACTTCCTTGGGCAGAGAACACTTTGGTAAGGAAGAAGTCGGAGTGGAACAGGGAAAGAAGGAAAACCGCTCTGACCCTCGTTACATCCTCACAGTCAATGAGTACTTAGATGTAAGTGAATGGTCATGTGATTCACTGTGTATGGTCATGTGATTCACTGTGTATGGTCATGTGATTCACTGTGTATGGTCATGTGATTCACTGTGTATGGTCATGTGATTCACCGTGTACAGTCATGTGATTCACTGTGTACGGTCATGTGATTCACCATGTACTATAATTAGCGATTATTTTAACCTTTAAACTTTGCAGCGCTACAAGACGGAGGATATTTATATGGTCCACAGCCTAACACCGCTCATGTACAAAGAATGGCAGGTACCACGCCCCCTTCTGTGTGGAGGGTTCATGGATAACCTAATGTACGCATACATCTGGTTCAGCAGTGGAGGGACAAAGTCAGTCCTCCACACCGACTCCTTTGAGAACTTCCATTGTCTGGTCAGTGGTCGTAAGGAGTTTGTACTGATAGAACCACACTACTCCACTCTCATTGGTCCAGAACATGCCAAGAAGGGCTTTTATGATGTGGATGTGGAAAAGTGAGACCATTGGAATAAATGTATAAGTTTAGTCGAGAGAGAAAGAGGGAGAAAAGTGAGACCATTGGAATAAATGTATGAGAGAGAGAGAGAGAGAGAGAGAGAGAGAGAGAGAGATATCCTGGTTCCTTTGTTTTTAGGGTGAACATGATAAAGTATCCAGAGCTTGCCAAGACTCCATGGTTCAAAGCCACGGTTAATGAAGGGGACTGCCTCTATCTCCCTTACCAATGGATCCACAATGTCAGGTTCTCTTAGAGGATTTAGAGGACTCCTGTCAATCACATATCTCACATCCAGGTTAACTCGTACGGTCGGAATATGGGGATCAACATTTGGTGGATCCAGTTCGAGTAAGTCTGTGTGGGGGAGGTGGAGAATAGACAGTTTCCTTGATCCTCACTGCTGGTAATATATTTAGCTTTGATGAAACAGACTGCCCTCCTCCACAGGAGCTACCCGAGTACCTTCCACTGGGAGGTGTAGAGCTCTCCCCAGAAATGATGATTGTGTAAGTAAGTCTGTGCAGTGAGAATGGTGCACTCTATCTATTCTCACTTGGTCAATGGAGCTTCATTGCTCGTCTTCCAAATCTTGTTCGTATATGTTGATCAAGCAGGGAGGCATTGGCTCGTGCTGCTCGACCAGATAAATCTGTTCATGCTGAAGAGTTGTACAAACTTATCCAAGAGGCAAGTATTTGCATTGATATAACAATTATCTATAACCACTTCTTTTTCATTCATAGAATTCTCAGGAAGGCGAGTTTATCAGTCAGTCTCATGTTGAGAAGATTTTGGAGATACTGCAGCCCGGTTGCCAAGGAGTTCTCACCAACTACAAATCAGTTCCTAGAGAACGGATCAAGGCAGCTTACGAGTTCTTAATGAAGCTGGAAGATGGAGTAGTAGCAGGTGATCATGAAGGAGGGGCACCCCCCATGGGAGATGAACTATTCGATGTGGAAGAGGAATTCGGAGGACAAGAGATGGGACATGATCCTAATCATGAAGGGGGTGGGGACTATGACAGACAGCAGAGGGATGAATTATAATTGTCAAAATATTTATACTGATGTAATCAGTTAAATAAGGGGGAAGTCCCTATGAAATCGATTTATAGTCAGCTAGTCCACCAGCTATATTATATGGTGTCCAGTGAAAGACAATAGAATTACTATGCAGTGATTATGTTGATGTTTGAAGGAGGAGGAACGGGAAATGGGAGTTCCTCTTCTCTCTGAGGTTGGTTGTTGCTAGCTGGTTCCATTAGTGCCAGGGTTGCCATGTAATCTGTAAACTCCTCAAAACTGACGCTCCCACTCTTATCTATGAGGGAGAATAAGGGGAGGGGCATCAAGATAAGGGCAGGGTGATGAGGGTGGGGCATCATGATAAGGGGGAAGGGATGATGAGGGAGAAACATCAAGATTTGCATACACACCTGAGTCCATGTCTTGTAATAATTTGTTGACTGCAGAAGCCAATTCTTCAGAATGAGTATTTCTACAGAGGGTAAAACACTGGAGTTCTACTGAACTATACTCTATGCATATACACACCCACCCTAGTTCTTGGGCAAATTGCTCCAGTTCATTCAAGCTGAGTTCTCCATCTCTGTTCTTGTCGATGGAATCAAACACAAACTTCAACTGTAGAGTGTCGTTCTTCTCCACCATTGACAGCAAACTCCTGCAAGACATAGGACCATTTGCTCATGTGATCCACTCCTGTCATCAAAATAAGACCGACTCACTTGGATATTGCTCTGCCGATTTTCTGCCTGTCGGTTCTTTTGATTTCAGGAGACCACACTCTCTCTCCAGCCCCTCCCACTTCTTCTGCTTTGTCCTTCTCTTCCCCCAATGGCCACCCCCCACTCGAGTTCTTTCTCATCAACTGCAATCGCCTGGGGGGAGGGGATTTATTACTCATGTCCACAGACAGACAGACAGACAGACAGACAGACAGACAGAGCCACAACCTGCTTACCCCACAACCAAGCTAAGTCTTCGAATACTTTCCCATCCTGGGTGACCCTCGTGGACTGAGTCCTTCTTAAGAGCAGCTCGGAAGCGTCTTGTTCCCTTCTCTCCCGTGTGTCCCTTTTGCAGCATCACTAGACTCTGTCTCCGCAGGGCACCCTCTCGGAAAGCAGATGTGGGTCCATAGTTGACCGTAAGTGATCTGTTTGGTCGCCTCCTGGGCACGGCAGCCACTTTTTTCTCTATTTCATTTGGCTCAATATTGATGACAACACGTCTCCTGGCCGACTTCACCGTTTCAGGTGATTTACGATCTCTTCTGACGACTTCCATATCCTGAGTAACCTCTGGACCCTGGGTGACCTCTGGACCCTGAGTGACCTCTGGACCCTGAGTGATCTTTGCACCCTGATTGACTTCTGCACCTTCAGTGACCTCTGCACCCTGAGTCTCTGTTGATTCTTCTGTCTTTTTGTCAACAGTGATGGGAGCCGTAGGGGCAGGTTCCTGCTCTGCTTCAGCCACCACTCTGATATCTTCATCACTTAAAACTGTTTCTTTGCTAGTTTTATTTTCAGCCTTGCTGAAGGTCGGGTAGATACCTTGAGGATTGAACACGGATTTTTCTGCCCAACACTCACCAGAGTGCTTCATCTTTATCACCTGTTGATCAAATATCGCATAGGGCTCACTCTACTTGCCTGACTAGTAGTGGAACCAATGGCAATCAGCCCTAGCATAAAGTCATAGTGTGGCACACCAGGGACTCCCAATGACATAGCTAAGGTCATAGTTTATATTAGACATACCTGGATGTCATCTTCATAGAACACTAATAGAGCAGCTTTGTTTCCATGGTTCCCACAGTAGTTTGAAGCGGAGAATACAGTGGTGATGTAAGGCCAAACGAACGGTAGGATCCTGTTATTAATGTAGGCATAACCGATGCCCTCCTCTTTGCATTGGTGAGCTCTGATAATACCAAGCAGGTGATTCTCCTCCAGGAATGGCTGAATGGCAGCATTGCCGAACAAATATGAGCAACCACGAGGAGGGTTGGGCATGAAATCAAGCTCTAGAAACTAAAGAATATGGAGTAATCAAGTGAAGGGGAGGGATGTGTCCCTAGGTACTGATAAAGCCGTTGAAAAAAAAGGAGGGGTTTTCTTTTTCCATCTTGGCTTACCTCTACGTAATCTTTATCTGAGAGTCTGTAGCCAAGCACCTCTTCCAGCAGAGGGTCTGCCCACAACACGTCACAGAAGGAACCGGTAAGGGGTGGCTCTGTGAAGCGATCCACAGACTCCAGGTCTGATAGGGTTTTTAGGTTAGGCCCTAGTGATGCAGGAAGAACTCATGAAACACATGAAACACAGCATAGCAAATGTTAATCAGCAAAAAAGCAAAAAAGGTATAAAGACTGAAGTAAGAATTTGGCAGCAGCACGATTTTCATAAACAAAATACTAATCTTTAAATTGCATCCCCAAAAAAGTGCCTGTCCTATATTCATGTATGTACCGTAGCTATGCTTGATCTTACCTAGGCCACCATGGCAACAAAACCATTTGCCTAATTTGGTCTGTACAGTGGCGGCTATTGGCAGGGCATCAAACATCTTCATGAAGCAGTCGTAAGCATTGTCTCCTATCTTCTCTTTGCACTCCACCAGGAAACTGGGACCATCAAAGTACTCCCTTGTCGTCATGCATCGTGACTCGTGGTTCCCACGCAGAAGGTAGATCCTGTCAGGGTAGGCCACTTTCAAACTGGCGAGGAAGAGAATCACTTCACAGGAATAGCTGCCTCTGTCCACGTAGTCTCCAAGAAAAAGGTATTTTGGTTTGGAGGACGAGTTCAGCTTCAGAATGTCTCTATCTGTAGATGGTTCTGGTGAGTCACCATCACCTTCACTACAACTATTGGAAGCCTCATTCCCCACGTCTCCTGTGGGCGTGTCAACACTGGAAGAGGAGGAGGGGGAGGAGGGGGAAGTTCTCTTGTGGGTATCATCCAATTCTTTCTTCTCATTTGTAGAAGGTCGACTGCTGATAAGATTACCAGCTCTCTCTCGATACCTTTGCTTTGGAGAAATCACCTCAACTCCACTACACACCCGACCTCTCATCAATGCCTCCTCCTCCTCTTCCTCTTGATTCCCCTCACCCACATCTCCATTCCTTACTGGTCTGTTTGTGGGGTCAGAGTTCAAGGTTGAGTTCAAAGGGCAAGTGTCCACCGGACTGCAGGGCTGTTTAGTTGATTCATTGATGGGAGGAGTTTTGTCGTCTGAGGAGTCAGAAGGGCACACGAGGTCAAAGGCCAGAGTGTTGGCAAAGACTTTATGGAGGTCACAACACTGGCCGTGGATGTCCCCTATCACCTGGGGGGGGGGGGGGATTGAGAAGAAAATAATGGGGAACAAGTAATTACTGGAACTACACTATAAGGTATGTTCACATGATATCATTTACACGTTTATTATGATCACTGGAAACTTCCACACATTTCTAAGGCATCTTGACCATTACATTCACACTGACGCATCTACTGGTACAAGGATTCTGGATAATTTCACTTTGAAAACACTATCAGTTCAGGGAAATGTAAACCCAAATAGATTACATTGAAGTAGCTAGCACATTGAAGTAGTTAACTCCTACCACCGACTGATTCTGCGTCCCATAACAACCAACATTTTGCACCACCACACACGATGGAATGGACTCAAACATAACAAGAAATAATGCAAAACAACTGAACGACATATGGCAACACGATAAAGGGACAAACATTGGCATCATTATGACTACAATCCACATACTCACTGCCCTGCCCACTCCTTACATGACAATAAAAATACACCACCCCCCCACATGGAGACAGTCAGGACTCCAAAACACTTCACACACACTAACTCTACTCACTCACCACAACTGGAGAAGAGGAGGAAGATGTCAGTTTCAGCACATTGGACTCTGTCTTTAACACTTGCTGGGCACGCTCGGTGATGGCCTCAACAGACTTCGAATCAAGGATGCTCAATTCCTAAGAACAGTCAAGAAAATTAATAAAACTTCAGGAACTGGAACTGGAACTGGAACTGGACTGACTCAATTAGTGATAGTATTCCTATTGGTCTCAGTATTCCCAGTTGTACTATCATTTCATGGTACATGGAGTCCTGAAGTCATGGCATGTCACATGACAATAGACACATAGTGTAAGTACATAGTGCAAGATGTACTGCAACAGCCTCTGGTGAATTACAAAAGCTATTGGAAAGACACACTTGAGAGAGCAGCTAGGGCTAGGGCATACCTGAGAGAGCGGCTAGGGCTAGGGCATACCTGAGAGAGCGGCTAGGGCTAGGGCATACCTGAGAGAGCGGCTAGGGCTAGGGCATACTTGAGAGGGCTAGGCTAGGGCTAAATGGTAGAAGGACTTACCTGAGAGAGCGGCTTGGGTTCCTTGGTCCACTGAGCATCGTGGGGGTGTGTCTTGAAGAGCTGGTAGAGCCGGTGGACCAGTTCCTGGGCCCTTCTGGTGACAGAATCACCCTCCATAGTATTATCTGAGGTCAAAGTACACTATTATCACTAGTAGCAACTAGCAAATTACACACAATTAACAAGTCATTATAGTCACGTCCTTTTAAGTCTAAAGAGTTGTATGGCCGTCATAAGTTACTATATCATGTGCAGTGAAGTGAATACCCCAATATGATACGATTGACTACCTCCGGGTCTATCAGGCTCCCCCACCTCATATTGTGCAACCCAGTACCCCACCTCATGCCATATCATTCTACGCATATGTCACCAATTTGATTACTACAGTATGTCAGACATCCAAACATACCTAGCAATAACTGAAATTAAAATGGTCAAATTTTGTCTTTAAAACAATGACTATGGACTATTTTTTTATGATAAACACAGACGTTGCCAAGATGTATGAAGTCAAGACGACTCAAGAGTTTGAAACAAGTTTGTGGTATTTTAATAAGAGACAGCCAATTTTTGAGCATGATTCCTCCTGTCCTTGTACATGGTCCAAAGGAATGCAGCAAAAGATTAAGACAAAGTGGCACAAACTATGCTGCGCTGCATGGACACCACATAACACTCTGCACTAGCTGTAGAACATGTAGCTATGTAGGTTATGGGTACTGTTAATGTGTTGGAAAATGCAAGGTGATGCGATCAGTGCAAGTTTGGATTAAGTTTATGAAGCCTGCATACTGATCTGTATGCATCACTCAACCCCTCAACTGATGATGAGAATTTTCTTACTATGATAGAGGCAAATAAGTACTCTCATGAGCTACTGATCCTATGGGATAGGAATTTGATGTTGTTTTTCTTTACGAAGTCGCCCAGTTTCAAGATCATTTACCAAACAGTTTGATGAGAACTAGGAGCCAAGGGCACCCAAAGGTGAATTTAAACGACAGGACAAAACACTGCCTATGACATGGACTCTGGTCCAGTCAAGAATCTGTCACAAGCCCTACAGATTCTCTGACCTGTGGGACTCTATATCACCAGAGATTAGTCCTCCAACCAGATGATATCTATGACTTACCGTGAATTTTCTAGAGGTCCTGGTAGGTAGTCAAGACTGTTTTGTGTCTAGCTGCAATGCACTGGACACCATGAAATAGTCAACAATCTTCGATTCTGTCAGTGTGCTTCCCGAAGTTCGCCTGATGCAGAGTGCAGATCACTTTGCCACGTTCGCTCAGCTCTTAAATAATGTTAGAGATCCAGTGTACATCACTGTGTAGTACTGTACAGAGACATACAACAGTCCGTGTATAATATTATAGTGCAAAACTGTAAACACACAATGCATTATCGCTAGCTATCAGCACAGCCCCGCCTCTTCCGTGCTTTAACCCTTTTATCAAGGCACACCTCTTTTTATTAACCCCTTGGATCGCTGAGAGAAAAAGAGGAAAAAATGGCGTTGAGGCAGCTTGTTATTTCGACTTCATCACGAGTTCCTACACAAGGGCTGGGTAAGTAAGAGCGATAAACAACGCATACTAACAGAGCCACACATTAAGACCACTTCTACAGGGAGAGGTGTGGTCTGTTCTCATCCCCAAAGGTCACTCTTGCCTGTCCTCTCTGCCTCCTACCAGGTGAGTGAACATCCAGTCTAGGAAGAGATTTTTTCTCTTCCCCTTCAAAAATAATCGTCCTCTTTTATTAGTCTCTCTAATAAGACTACCTCTCTTTTAACTCTCTCTCTCTTGCAGCAGCGAGATGTTAGCTCATTGACCAAGAGGGGATCAGGAGGAAGGTCCTCCTTCAGTGGGATTGTGGCAACTGTCTTTGGAGCTACAGGTTTCATCGGTCGCTATGTGGTGAACAGACTGGGAAAGATGGGGTCACAAATCATTGTTCCCTATCGTGGAAATGAACACGACTATCGACACCTCCGCCTCATGGGGGATTTAGGTCAAGTGATTTTCCTGGTAGGTTATCATTTGTGGCAAAAATGATGTACAAATTTCAAAAATCATTTTATGCTCCTGTATAAATGAGAAAAGGGTAGATTCCTAGACCAAACTTAGAAGAAGAAGGAAAAAAAAAAGATTTATTTTCCTCCCTCCTCAAGAAACTTCTTACTCCAAATGCATAGGAATATGACTTGAGGGATCCTGAATCTGTCCGCAAAGTTCTGCAGCACTCAAATGTTGCCATCAATTTAGTGGGGAGAGACTATGAAACGAGGTACGTGTCCCTTTCCCAGGTAGCCATGGTTATTCCAAGTAAAGGTAGCAAAGTCATGTGATTCAAATCACATTGTGACTGTAGGAACTTCAAGTTTGGAGATGTGCATGTGGAAGGAGCACGGACGATTGCCCAGGCTTGCAGAGAGTGTGACGTAGAGAGACTCATCCACTTCTCAGCCCTCAATGCCGACCACAACTCACCATCAGAATTCCTGCGATCCAAGGTAGTCTCCATTTCCTTACTCAAAGCCTGGGTATGAGAAACGAAAGGTTGTTATGAAACATCGTATTCCTTTCCTGTTAGGCATTGGGTGAAGAAGCAGTTCTGGATGCCTTTCCCAGTGCCACCATATTTCGACCTTCGGATATCTATGGTTACGAGGACAGATTTATTAACTACTATGCAAATATGAGGATGATGCCCTTTGGAATGATCCCAATGCTGAAACAAGGAGCAGAGACAGTCAAGAGACCTGTCTTTGTGAGTATATATCATGCCTAATCTCCCATTCGTCCTGTTTTTTTTTCCTCCATGATTTTCATCCCTCTCACTATCATGGTTTCAGGTAGGAGATGTGGCTAGTGCTGTCATGAGGATGATCGAGGAGCCCGATCCTTCAGTAACAACATATGAACTGGCCGGGTGAGTTGTACATTTCATGTGATCTGTAATATAACATATACATTTTAAGAGACTAAGTTATTTTCTCTCCAGCCCAAAGGGATTTCCCCTTCCAGACTTGGTGGTATTCCTGTACCAGGTGATGTACAGACAGTGCAGGATTGTCACCATCCCTCCCTTCTTCTTCAAAACAGCAGCATTCTTCTTGGAAATGAGTCCTTTCATTCCTTATATGACCAGGGACATTCTAACTAGGGTAGGTGTGCTTCAATTAGATATAATACCGTACAAGACTGATTCTTTTCGTCTGTAGTTGCACTTGTCCAATGTTCCTACTGCTAATGTCCCCGGATTAGAGGACCTTGGAATTACCCCCACCCAACTGGAGGACAAAGCCATCTCCTTCCTCAGGACGTACCGGGAGTCTGCAGATCTCCATCGACCCATAGAGGACACTCATCCTTCACACGCACGCAAGTAGAACACATGTACATTCATCACAAGTTATAGCAAATCTTTGTTTGTTCATGTTGACATTTGTACACTCGATACCTTATCATTTGCTCTTTCTCAACCAAATTTCATTTTTAAAATAGCTGATCACCCACTCTATGAGCTGAAATTTGGTCAAGGAAGAATGTTATAGCAGTTATGAGTGGCCAATGATCAAGGTATTAAGTGAGTCCAAATAGACTATTTGGAGTGGAAGTATAACCATTTCAAATATGCACAATGAACTTCTGAAATGTTGAGTTACTGGTAGACTGCTAACTCATCCATGTCCTTCACTATCTCCATATTTACAAGACCCAGTCTGAGAATCAAGGGGGAAAAAGTGATCATTATTATCCTCGCTATAATGACAGGGACTTACTCTTCCAGACCAGCTTTCACTTCATCCATTTTTCCAGGACTGCAGCAAACAGCAGTAATGGCCTGGGAAGGGTCAAACAACTTGGAGAAATAGAGCTCCCCGACCTTCCTTAGGTCATCCAGAGTCACATGAGACACTGATGCAAGCAAATTCCTATTCAACAAAAACATGCAATAATGTATACCAGTTTCATTCTAGTACCAGTTTTCACCTGCTATAATTTGGATCCAAGTTCCTGAAGTGATAGATGATGGCTTGACTGGCAACAGCAGCAACTGTTTTTTCTCGTTGTATGAGTTCGTATATGACACCACTGATGGCTGCTTCCAAGGACAGCTGCTCAAAGGGAGTCCCACCAGACAGGTAGCCATTCTATAGGGAGGGGCAACAGTGGAATGGGATGTTTGCATGACTGTAGGTACCTCGTCTGACTTACCATGATTTCCATGGCAACCTTGTATGCCTGTACTAGCTGAGAAGATTTGAAGAGTTGGAAGTATAAATGACCTTCATCAGGTCTGCAGACCATGCGATAATTATAGGACAACCCCATCCCTCTAATCTGACGCCACATGGGACCCTGTGGAATGGGAATGGAAATGGTTTAATTGGAACTGGTTTTTACTGTTCAAAAACAGCAATATCCTACAGTGACTATACCTCTAGAGCACATAAGTATTCTATGAACACCATGATGGCTGGGAGGTCAGAGTGTAGGTGAGAGGTCACACAGGGGCACATCTGAACAAGGAAATTGGAGTCCACTCCCCCTACCCCAGCAATCCTCCTTTTGATGGAGGTAGGGCGCAGAAAATCCCTCAGGGGGGCCACCGGAGGCAAAGGTAAAGAAGTTGAAGTACTGCATTATTGAGGGTTGCATAGCTGACAACTGGGACTTAAAGTTATTCTAATTAAAGAGCACCTTTGTGGGTGGAAGTTGTTCCATGGTTCAAGAGGGTCGGAGGTGGGGAGAGAGGTGACATTGGCAGCCATGAACACTCTGAGGTTTGCTGGAGAGGTGAGGACCTCCCTCACTCGGTTCATTGCAGTCATCACTTGGTCAACAGAAGGAGACTCCTTCAGTTTCCCTGTCAAGGAGGTCAGGAAGGAGAGCTGAGTCAGCATACTGGAGAGGTTCGGACTGCTGTGATCTGAATATAGCTGGTGCCACAGCAGCGTCTTTGCTATATGAGCACCTTTACGCTTAAACCTAAAATAAATAAAATCATTACGTGGAAGGACACTCCAAAAGAACTCTCATACTCTCCACAAGGGGGGGAGGCTGGGTCCCACGTGTGTCCAACTAACCTGGCTACATCGTTGATCATTTTATTGGCCACTACTAACAGTCTGTCTGCTGAAAACTGAATCCCGTACAATATCTCCTTCAACCACTCAACTCCTCGAACATACTTCTCCACTTCCACCTAGATCACATGATCTTCATATGACTATCATGTGACTATCACATGATCTGGACACTAGAACGTACCTTGATTGTCACTACTACTGCTTGTGAGAAGATTCCAGGAGAGAATCGCGTTCCATCATAGCCTAACCCTGCTGCCATGTCAATGGTGTCTGCTTCCAGAGCCTTGACAACAGTCTCATAGGGAATAACCTCTACACACAGTACAAAGAACTCAATAGCATCTTAAAACTGCAAGAGGCTCAACTATGCACCTTCTCCTCTCTTGACAGAAGATTCAAACAAACCCTCCAGATAAAGAGGTAAGTATAAGCGAAGTTCTTTTGGAAGAGCTGCAGTGTCCAGGAGGACTGTCAGCTGCAATCAAAATGAGTTTAGATGGCTCATCCATCTCTTATAGCCATACCTTAACAAAAGCAGAGTGAATGTGGTCAACTTGGAAGAAGAAAGGAAGCTTGTGAACTGGAAAGTTCTTGTACACTGAAAAGTGAGACACAGCCTCCATAGGCTGATGATTGCCCATGGAAACGAGGGGGTGGAAGTGGATACTCTCAGTGGTGGGTATGGGAATCCTGCTAATAGCATCATTAGGAGGTGAAATCTAGAGGAGAAACATCACATGACAATCATATGATAGTTACATGTCTTGTACTTCATTTTGAGCAATGGCTTTCTCCAGAGATTCAGTTTTTCCCTTGAGGCCTTCTTTCCCGAGATTTTCAGCCTGCTTCTCCACTCTCTCCTTCTCCTCTTTGATCATCTTACTAGCCAGCTCAGCACTCGGACACCCAAGGATCTGATTGGACGGAGGAGTACCTCAGGAGATTGAAGTAGGATGAAATAACATACGGTAACAGAAGGTGCCTCTACAAAGTACTTCTTTATCAATTGGACCCAAAAGGAGGAAGGTTCGGTCAGGAGCTTCTTGAAATGTGGCAGCTTGTCCATAAACATTGAAAACTATAGAGAGCAAGCCATTGGCAATGGGGGAGGGGGTGGGGCAATGGAGGGAAGGGGCTGACCTGATCTGGAGATTTATTGAAGAGGAAATCACCAATGATGGCAAAAGCAAAAAAGAAATGAGGCATTTCTTCAACCTATAATGAGGTAGTGTTCATATGAGTGGAACTAGTGCAGAGCAGAAGTAAATCTGCAAGTGTCGAAACTGATACTAAACTGAACCCCTTTAATCCGAACCTTCACAAATCCAAATAGCCACTATTTTGAGGTGCTTAAATGGAAACTAGAAAGTGCTCCATAGCTCCATACAAACTCTATGCATTCATTGATCCCTAATCCAAATGCCAATGCTATTCAGATTACCAAGGGTGCACTGTAGATCTCGAATACTAACTTGGTTTAAAATGTTGAGCGTCTGGTTCTTAATGATGGTAGTCATTCTCTGCATGTCCACTTCCTCTTTCCCATTGGCAAAGTCGGCCATCAAGTCACACACCTTCCCTTGCAAGCCTTTCATCTTCTCCATGGGCACGCCTCCAAACGTGAACCCGACACAAGTCTCAGCATTCTCAAGGATCAGCTGCTCAATATCACAGCAAAATGGATCCTCGATCTGCAAGAGAAGTCACTCTTAAGAATTGATCCCATTGATGGACTCTATGCATGTACGAACCTCCACCAGTTCCCTTCGGAGAGGAGCCACTGAAGTCTCGGACAAGTATTCCACCAGGCAAGCAATGGCTGTGAAGGAGTAGCGATCCTAAACACCAAGAGAGACATTAGCACAGCTCTTCCTCCACTAAGGGTCCCAACTCACAAGTGCTGAAGGTCCCCTCCAGGCTATGCGAGCCAAACCATCTGATTCTTCATCTGTGGGGAAGAAAACTGTCTCCTTCACACTCTCTGGAAGCTGTGGCACCTCAGATTGCCAGGGGCGTGTCATGGGTGGAAGATCACCCTGTGATACGTCAACATAATACTCTAATCATCACAAGTCCAAAGGTACTCACTTTGGATATTATTTTTTCCTCGAATGGAGCTAGAGTTTTAAAGAGCTGATTGGGGTCAACCTGGCCTGTCACTATCAGACAAAGGTTGTCCGGACGATAGAAGTCTCGGTGATACTTGCACACCTAAAAGAGATTTTTTTTATTGCAGAAGGTCTAAGAGATCTTCTGTCCTATACCTTTTCATTGCAACAACTTGTTCTCAAGTTATCCATACAACCTCCAGTCTCTGACTGCAGATACAAAGCCACACCCATCATATAGACTACCATTGAGATTTTCTGCACTACCTTATAGCCACAGTGTCCAGGGTACATGTGCTGAACAAGGTGGAAGTGGGTACGGTCTTCGCTGGTGTTCTCTCGTGCCTGCATTTCACAGTAGACTACTCCTGCGTCTTCCCCTTCACCATTGATGTGGTGCACCTCTGTCAGGAAGGCAGAGTCCTAAAAAGACAAAGGTCAAAGGTCAGGATTCAGACAGCTCCACCTGCTGCTGTTGGATTTACAGTCAGTGTTGGATAGAGGATGTGATCCATGTAGATTGGGATCAGGTTAAGGAACCCTTCACTGCCTGCTGTTGTCATGGTGTAACAGGTGTGGTCCACATCTGTCCATGCATTTGTCCCTTGAGCCAAGCAGCGATTGGCAAGAAGATCCAAGACACCCTATATAAGGAAATAGTCCAATCAAATGAGGAGAATGGGACCCAGCATGTCATGTGATCACACCTTGTAAGGGTATTCCTCACTGCCCATAAAGACCAGGTGTTCCAGGGTGTGAGGCAGGCCATCATTATCATGAGCTTCTGTGGCTGTGACAATGATAGTATATTCATAACCCCGCCCTCTTTTTAACTGGGCGTGGTTTACCTAAGCAGATATATCCATTAACCAGAGGTCCTTCGACTTCAGCCAGACACACCACTAGGCCTGTTTTATTGGACTTGTACTTACTGACACGTACTCCTGCTACTTGGCAACTTGCAAGTTCCTTATAACCATTAGCAGTGGAAGAGGACATATCCTACTGAGCTGCCTAAACGTGTTGCTCTAATTAAGCGAATTAAGTTAATTTCTATGAATATTGAACTTTTTTTGTGTTGTTGCTATGTTCGCTCGGTGCAAAGAGAGATCGAGTCTGTAAAACCTTCTGCTGGGCTTTATGCAAGTCCTGGCCCTCGCAGTCAATCTACGAACAATATAAATTTGGCGATCAGGTGAGTAGGTTCACTATTTATCCGATCTCTTTAATACCAACTCTGTGGTCACTTTTTTTTTGGATGTTCCCGATTCAGTTAGCCAGAGCTTTGGAGAAAGGAAGGAGATTAGATGGCTGAACAGCAGACTAATGGAGACCCCTTGGCAGCCTGCACCCCTGGCCTCCCGCCCCCCGTCCCTCTTGGTGCTGCCATGGAACCCTATGTGACCCCTGACTACTACACTCACTTAAAGCATTTCCAGGTATGTGGCCAATCCGTCAGTCATCATATCAAGAAATTCATGCATCACTATAGATGTACAGTACACATTTCAGGAAATTAATGGTTTGTTTTCTGTGTGATTTTCAGGTAGAGAAGAAGATTGGTCAAGGACAGTTTAGTGTTGTTTACAGAGCTAGAAACCTTGTTGATGGACAGATTGTTGCTCTAAAAAAGATTCAGGTGAGTTCAGTGAAGAGATATTGAATACCTAGATACATTTTATTCTTGCAGATCTTTGACATGGTGGATGCCAAAGCCAGACAGGATTGTATCAAGGAGATAGACCTGCTAAAGCAACTGAACCATCCCAATGTCATCAAATACCTCGCTTCTTTTGTGGAGAATAACGAGGTCAGCTGGAGGTGCTAATTGGAGAAAATTACACATATAAGCTTGTCCTGCCACAATGACCCTTCAGTGCAGTAGGTCTCACCTGATATTGAAAACATTCTTTGATCTCTGACTCCCACTGCCAGCTTCAATTGAACCACTAAATTCCCCAGATCCAGTGTTTGTGGATCTCTTTGCCATCCAATGATATTAATTAATTTTCGTATGTCTTTTTAAAAATCTTTATTCTACTACATAGCTCAATATCGTACTGGAGCTTGCTGATGCAGGGGATCTTTCTCGTATGATTAAGGTAAAAATGATTCTGAACATAATGATAAGCACTATAAGATCATTGCTATTTCCCTCCAGCATTTCAAAAAGAAAAAACAATTAATTCCAGAAAAGACAATTTGGTGAGAGAAATGTTTCCCTTTGTATCTCTTCCCTCTTCACCTTCCTTCTTTTCTTCCTCCCCCCTCAGGAGATATTTTGTCCAGTTGTGCAGTGCTTTGGAACACATGCATTCCAGACGAGTCATGCACAGAGGTAACCACACCCCCATCCAATCAAAACCATGCATGCCCTACATATCACTCCAAAGAAACCTCCCACCATACAACTGTGCTTTTTTCACAGATATCAAGCCAGCCAATGTGTTTGTAACAGCTTCAGCAGTAGTGAAACTTGGTGATTTGGGTTTAGGTCGATTCTTCAGCTCTAAGACTACTGCTGCTCATTCATTGGGTATGATATACCTCACCCCTCTGGTGATTATAACCATGCTCCCTTCTTTGCAGTGGGTACACCTTACTACATGTCTCCTGAAAGAATCCATGAAAATGGGTACAATTTTCGCTCAGATATATGGTCACTGGGTTGCCTGTTATATGAAATGGCAGCTCTCCAATCTCCATTCTACGGGGACAAGATGAACCTATATTCCCTCTGCAAGAAGATAGAGAAGTGTGATTACCCACCTCTTCCTGCCGACATATATTCTGAAGAGGTAAGTGTAATAGAATAATTTTAGCTTTGACGACCCTTTTCCAACTAAAATCAATAGTACTTGTGCCTTTATTTATGACGACCATTTCCAACTCACGACGAAGACACTTTAACCTTTAGCGATCCTTTCCAATTGACAATTTCTACTGACCCTTTTCTTTTCTGTAGCTGCGTCAGCTGGTAGCTGCTTGCATTAACCCCAGTCCGGACAGCAGACCCAGTATAGAGAAAGTGTCAGAAGTAGCCCAACGAATGCACAGAATCACACTTAGAGTAGCCACTCCACAGCAACAGCAGCAGCAAACTTGATTATGGCAAAACATCCTCCTATATATGAAACCATTGCAACCTCAACTCTATGTATCCATTAATGACTTAAGAAGTACATTGTCAACACTTATTTGTCAGGTCTACAAGTTATTTATTTTTGCTACTATTATCAGTTCTAAAAAAGATGATTATCATCATGTATCATTATGTGTCTGTTCTATTATGACTGTATTAACTTCTAGACTTGCTGAAATGTTTAAGAGTTTTAGTTGAAACTTGAGGTAATTGAGACTGTGGCAATTGTTGAGGAGATCTGGTGCATGTTGGCAGGTGATGTTTTGGGTAAAGGTTTGATGAGCACACTCTCCAAGCACTCGAATACGGTTAGTGGGTCCTGGTCTGCATTGATCTGTGTGGCTGACTCGTAGTAATCCATCAGTTCCTCCACATATGAGTTATATGATGAGATTCTTTCCATCACGCTCTCCTCTGTGTAACGTGGGTGCTGATACATGTAAGAGGGGGGAATAAACCACACCCATTAATTATGATTATATACTCACAATCAAAAGTCGCTTTTTGACCTCATGAGTAGGTGGAGGTTTAAAGAGCAGATGATATCTGCAAAAGGTTGGGTAGCAGCAGTGAAGAGATAAGACTGGATGAACATACCTTTCTCCAGTGACTGGATCTGTTCTTCTCAAGGTCAATCGTTCCTTGATGGAGTCTTCAGGGATGTTTAGGAAGAATACCCTGAATATAAAGAAGTGGGAGAGCTGAATACACACACTATGGACGTTGATGATGTCATTTTTTCTATGATGATGTCATTTTTTCTATGTTGTTAATAAAGGGACATTCCTCTCATTATGATTAATAGGAACCACGGCACTTAGGTATTTACTTAAGTGATTCCCCTCCCATTACCTTTCCCCTTTGTGATAACTTTAAAGTCACGGATAATTGGCAAGTTATTTCCCCTCCCTAGTGAAGAATAGTGGCCAATGAAACCCCAGTCATTAGTCCCCATTTGAAGTATCACCATTAAAGGGATTTCAAGCTAAGTACCTGTTTGGTTTATGACCACTCCTATCTAACTGTTCAGCCTGGTCGATGGTGATAGGGAAGCCATGGAGCACAAAGCCTCTTGTCATGCAGTCCAACTGCTCCAGTCGCTTGCTCAACATGAGCATCAGTGTGTCATCCGGAACTAGTCACAGATTGAAAGAAAGAAAGCAAGATGTGTAACACAAATTATTTAGCTAAGGTCTGCAGAGTAAATTGCAATTTCTCCATGAATTTGCACAATGCTGAAAAGAGACATCTTATCAAAGCCACAAAGATTTCCAGGTACATGAATTCTGGTGGACACACTGCAAGGAACTCACTTAGCATATTTGTTTCACAGAATGGTTTTATGGCATCTGCTAATTTTGAGCCTGAGGCCAGAGTTTGTTTAATCAGGAGTTTGCAATCCACATCCACCAAGTGATACTTCTTGGCCAACTGAGAGGCCTGTAGGCTCTTCCCGCTCCCTGTGGGTCCCAAGAGGAGGACGCGTGGTATACGAGGAGACACCGAGCGGGCCCTTGAGCATAGGAACTCAATTACTGCATGTGGGGAAGAAGAAAAAAAAAAAAAAAAAAAAAAAAGAAAGAAAGAAAGAAGAGACTGAAATTAAAATCGGGAGGGGCAGGCATACTTTATTATGCAGCAGCTGCTAAAAATCGATCAACTCTTCAAGGGAATAATTGACCAATTTTCAGCTTTCAAAATAGCTAGAAAGTGGAAAATTACTATTGATATAAATTACAGGTAGGGCTGGCCTAGTAGCCCCTTGCTGGAGTTTTGGTATTTTTATGCCTCTGGGTGGAGACAGCAAGAACCTGGCACCTCCATGCTCAATTGTGCAGCTAAAATTCTTCAAAACGTATCTATCTCAATTTTCCCAGAATTTGATTTTTATCAGACCACCTCTCCATTGAGTGCAAACTTCCATGCAGTCAAAGAAGGACACTCCTCCCTCCCCCCAAAATACCACCACCAACTGACAGCCAAGCTATATTAATTATTTTATTTTTAATCATTGAACTACAATAAATGTAGGGGCATCATAACTCATAGAACTATGAAGGGGCATCATACTAAAAACAGATTGTTTTAAAAATGAATTTTCATTATGGAACTATGAAAGGCATCATATAAACCACTTGAAATGAGATTGATTATTCTCATCACAGAATATAATAACCACTTGAACCGAGATTGATTATTCTCATCACAGAACAAACTATGATATAATGAACCGATTGTCATCATAGAACTCTGAAGGGCATCATTATAACCACTTGAAATGAGATTCATCACAGAACTATGATGACACTTGAAACGAGATTGATCATTATTTATTTTTGTAAATTATTGTCATGGAACTACGAAAGGACATCAAGGGGTGGCACGAAACCACTTGGAACATGGTACGGCAATAAAGTGGTACGACTTTTGCCGGTACCAACACCACTTGTTACACCACTCCTGATTATTGTCTCCTCCACCTCTTGATTGACCAAAAGAAGTGCTATTATTCGGGTATCCGTGGATACTGAGACCTCAAAATGATGCAATGTTTACCCACTGAGGTGCACCCGAAAAATAAATGTCTACTTAATATGCCACCGAAAAAACATATGCCACCCAAAACAAGTGCTTATACTTGACCATTTAGACCCTATTAAAAATATTTATTGATAAATTAAACTATTGATACCGCCCTAATTTTAACACAACCCCAAAATAATAGACCATAGGGTGTTTCTCCTGGGATGCATACATTTTTCTGATGTTTTCTCTTATAAATTCATTAACAGATCGAGTGACAGACTGCTGGGAGGACCCTCAAGTCCTCCTTCCTTTATACAGTGTCTATTAATTACTGTAATATCAAAACAATTATTTTCCATAGAAACAATTGTAGGAGACAACGAGGCATGGAAAATGATGTATCACCGTGCAGCCATTGCATGCTGTCAATGACTACTCAGAAGACGTGACCATGGTAATACTTCTTTTTACGATGCTTATTAGATCAATTACTGTCATCAATGTGATACTAATCAGTTTATTGTGAAAACCTTCCACTATTATTATAGTCTAAGACCACACACACACTGTCAACATGACCACCACCTCACTAATTCTTGGCCACATTAAATTTTCTCTAATTATTGCACTCAAATCATTAGTTTGAGACATAATCAAATGTTGGTTTCTAGATTAACCTTTCCATCTTTACTAATTAAGAAACACCAAAATTGGGACTGAACATGACCACCACCCACTCTGAAATGAGAACCAGCCCTCACTAGGAAAATAATGATGCACCATCACCCACTAAGAAAGATAATTGTAATGATACAATGCACCAGTTATGATCACCACCCACTAGGTAATGACAACAATTGATGAACCAACCCTCACTAAGAAAATAATGTGATGCACCAGTTATGATCACCACCCACTAGGTAATGACAACAATTGATGAACCAGCCCTCACTAAGAAAATAATGTGATGCACCAGCATCAACTAAGAATTATAACGATGCACCAGTTATGAAAGTGATGATCCACCACCACCCAATGTCAACAATGATGAACAGGTTATGACGTTTGAGTGTGTAGCAATTATCAACAAGTGGGTAGTAATGACGTATCCAAGGAGATTGTACATAAATTATATCCTTAGATAATGTCCCTGCTTTTTAGAAGTAAATGAAGCATGTAAATTTAATCAAATGTCATGGTAATTTCACTTGGTTGAAATATGTCCCAACAAGAAAATGACGCAAGTGACAGGAAAAAAAAAAATTGTACCAGGCAGGAATTTTGTGTGTGGTATTTTGCTTGCTTGCTTAAGTGGTTGCCATGAAGACTTTCAAGCTTCCATGTACAAAAAAGGATGTCAAAGGCTTTGGGCTCCCATTTGGTAACTCGAGACTTTCATTAGGCAAGAGAATGCAGCTGATTGGAATGACAGCTTCGCAGCTTTCATTTAGTTTCCCAATGCTTGTGGCATCATTGTAATTTTTGATGTCAGCTCTCATTTCACATCAAACAAGTTCTCTGAGAAATTACTATAGGGATCCCAATGAACTGTTCTCTATTCATGCCGCACCCAAAACTACCTCATCAATTAAACTCTTTGTAAGCAAAAATCATTCTAATATTGCATTGTTTATAGGTATTACGCTGCAGGTATTACAGCTGTTACTGGTCAAGGAAATTGAGTTATTTAATACTTCTCTTCTATTTTAATAGCAGCTGCTGCTGGTTTAAAGGACTAGCCACATGAGATAGGAATTAACTCACCCTGTACAGTCAGATCAGTGAGAGGCTGATCGGAATCAAATTTTTTAGAAACGCCAGAATAGCATGTGAGAAGGGATGTGGTGTGCCTATGGTAGAGAGTCAGAGGTTTTGTCATGTTTTGTTCTATCCCTCCAGGTGGCTCTATGAGTCGACTCTCTATCTCTCTGGTCTTTGGCAGAGCAAATACCGTGTGATATACATCTAGAGAACAGGAGCAAATTACTTCATGAGGTATATACTGCTTTTAGTCACTGGTATGAATAATTTAATGAGAGGGGCCAACCCCTGAATGTATTTTTTGCATGTCTATACCTCCAGTAAGAGAATCGATTCTTTTACCAGCATATCTTTCCATCAAAACCGAGTCTGGGGCATCTAGGTGAACTGGATAGAGATAATTATGACAAGTGATCGAGTCAGTGAGTCATCAAGCAGGCTACAACTCACCAAAGTGTTTAGCCATGACCCCTGCAGCTTGCAATGCTAGAGCCTGAAATGATTATTAGTGTTAAAGTCTATTGTATAATTGTTATATAATTGTTACATAATTGTATCTAAGAGAACTAGAAATAAGAGACACTAATTTTCTAATGAGATGTTATTGGGGGAGGAAGACTATCAATGCATCACTGTCTTGATTTAGGGATTTTACTGTAAATAGAGAGAGACATGGAGGAGGTTGTATACTCTAATCACCTGCATCCTAGTCCGAGGGAATCCTTCCAGTACCCAGCCCTATAATGTATATATTAATGCTTTTTAAAAAACAACAAAACAACAACAACAACAACAACAAAAAACAATAGAATTAGTTCTCATAAAATTAGCTTATGAAACAAACAATTTTTTTCCAAAATACCAATATTTTGTATAAGCTATACGAAACTCAACAATCAAATTCCTGTGGCGCGGTGATATGAAATTTTAGATACAAGGGAGCATGTTTACTTTCAACTGATACTTTCTCAAATTTTAGTACATTATCCCATAATAATGACATGCTAATTCTTTTTTAGCAGCAGCAAGTCTATAAAGGAAAGATCAGATGTCAAGCAGTTATTTTCAAGTTGGTCGAATAATGTTTCATGTTTGAGTTCTAGCTAGCTAATTTCCTGTTAGAATTTCAAAATCGGCATCAACAAAAGATGGGATCTAGCTGTATCACTTGGAAAAATGAGGGTTTTATTACAATAATCGTGATATGTGTACCAACATCAGATCATGATTTAATCAATAATACTCGGCATACCTTTGTTACACAATCCATCTCCTTAACTCGATTCTGTATGAGTTGTACCCACAACTTATCAGGGATATCCTTATCTGCTTCTTTCAGGGAGCGAGCCTGCATGACATACCAAATCAGCTATTAGAAGAAAAAAGGGTATCGTTATAACTCACTTCTTCTCCAGCTGGGCTCTGGTCATCCTCCAAGATATGTTGGGGTTGGATGTGAACAGTCTTTAGCTTTCGGACTACCAGTTTGCTCTAACAAAGAGAAAACAGAGAGCATTGATTTGCTATGAAGGTGGTCATGAATTCTAACTGTGTGTTAATTCAAACTGTGTGTAGTGTTGATTGCGTCTTTGCTTGTTAAAGAGTAGAGTATAGAGAGCTATACTAAACTAATAACAGAGAGGTCACTGATGGAACAGAGAATATTAGTGTTTGTTAACAGCTCCTGGGAAATGAGATCATTGATGGAAATGATCCTTATTTGTAGTAAATGGTTGGGAAATGGCACAGAGGTCACTGATGGAACAGGGATATTAATGTTTATTAACAGCTCCTGGGACTTGGGTTGTTTATAATTCATAAACTATTATTGTGGTTAGTTCATTGTTCATTCCATCAGTGATCTTCCCAAGGGCGAGGGTCGTTGCATCCATGTTACCCCTTTGATCTCACCCACGCATGGAATATAATTTGTAGTAAATGTTAAATTATAGTAAACTGGAACTGCTTAATTAAAAGTTCTACTGGGAAATTAAAAATGTAAGGGAAACAGGAAATACACTTCCTACATGTACTGGTCCCATTGTTCTGATAATCATAATTTTTTTCCAAGAACATGCGGCAAAGTTACACAGTACCTACTCACCACTGTGTGCTGTCCTGAAGCTGGGGGTCCATACACAATGATCCTAGGTACTGCATTGAAGCATTCAAAGAAAATCTATTACTTTCAGGGAATTATATGGGATTCGTTGGGTTCATGTTAAGGCCACATCAACTTAATTACTTGTTTATCATCCCCTCCCTCTCCTAATTTTTGCTCTTCTGGACTTTTAATTTTATTTCTACTGAGCATGTGCATGGTGTACTTTACTTGAAATTTAGGCGTGATTTTCAGTGTAATTTCAGTTTTGGTGGCTATTAAATTATGGTGTTTGTTATTCTTCAAATAAAGTTACTTTTAACTTGTTTTCATGACTTTTTTTTGTGGAACTTCAGCTTTTTGTATGTTTTCATAATCAAACAGGTGCCATGGAAACCAATAAAAAATAAAAATAAAAGCCTCCCCCTCTGAAGAAATAAGTAATTAATTCGATGCGGCCTAAGGCTGGGATTCGTTGGGTTTCATATTATCATTATAAGGCTGGCTCATGACACTATTAAATAATTTGTAACTCAGTGTGGTTAGTTAATGCTTGCTAGTTTCATCTCACCATCATCTTTGGCTCGACTCAAGAAATCAGAAAGGAAAGCCAAAGAGTTGTCAGGTTTGACTACCAGCAATTCCACCAGCATCCTCTGATATAGATCAAAGAGGCCTTTTTCTTCTGCATATCTACCAAATTCTGGAGAGATGCGAAGTGGTCTCTTTAGTGCGTCCATAATAATCTTTGTTTATAATTGCTGCGCTGTTGCCATGGGTGATTATGCGCGGCCCGTAACTGCGCAGTGCAGCGCGCGCATATTGAGCTACATATACATGCGCATGCTGTTTAGCTGCTGTATCCGCCCACACAGGTGTCAATGATAGAAAAAAAGCTATAAAAATGAAGGTGGACATCATGTTGCTTCAAACAGCAATTTCTTCTATCTTCAAAAAGTAAAAGCAAAGTACTAGCAATACTTCATACTCCAGAGAAAGAGAGTTGCAGGATGAGGTAAGTTATTCAACTGTAGGCAAACAGCTGATGTGGACTAAATCTCCAGCCATCATATCATTAAGTGCTGCTCTCAAACATTCCTGCAGATCTCCACTTGGTCTATTACTGATTGCATCATCGTCCATCTTTATAAAGGTTAACTCATGCAATGCATTATTGATGGTTCGATGACTCATTGTCATGTGTCCATCCAATGCAGGCTCTGCCACTTTCAAACCCAAGAAGCACTTTGCAAGTTTGGAGCGACTGGTCAGCATGGACCAATTGCTCAAGAAGTTGTGGGTCTGGTGTATCTTATCAGCAGAGATCTTGTCTGTAAGTGTGCGTGCTTTGTCATTTTTATTTTGGTAGTACAATAAATTAATGCAATAGTAACAGCAATAACAATAAATTAACTAATAATAATAATAATAATAATAATAATAATAATAATAATAATAATAATAATAATAATAATAATAATGACAACAATAACAATAATAATAATGACAACAACAACAACAATAATAATAATGAATGTAGTGATAACAAAGGTATTCATTACATTTTATTTTGCACCCTGTGGCCACACATGTAACTTTGATGAGTGCTCATATCTGGTTTATTGTTTATTCATTGCAGAAGTAATTGTACAACTGACTCCATAGAAAAGCGCTACCAGTCGTGTTGTGTCCAGGTGAGTGATCTCCCTTAATGATGCCACCATGATATGATTCATCCCATCGACTATTAATAGGATTGTCCAGAAAATTCCTTGAGCCTCAGGGAAGAGCAGTGTCTCACGTATGCTCAAACAAGAACAGATGGGAATTGGACTCTAGCAAAAGAAGGTAATTTACAATTCTTTTTCTAGTAATTCAAGTAGAGCCAGTCAAGACGCTGTGCGCGCTGTCAGTTTAGAAGAAGACTACAATGTGTATAATGTAAGACTATGACTACACCTTAAAACTTCAAAGCTTGTATCTTAGCAACTCAGAGAGTATGATTAACCGTTCCTTAGGTAAAATTAGTTATCATAATAGCATACTTCTTGTTACTCCACTGGTAACCATGGTAACTGACATGATCCATGGGATGGAAAGAAGTTAGAGTTAGCCTGGGGCAATTTTTACACTCTGTGATGTAAGAAAATGTTTGTTTGGTGCCCTTCATCCAGGGCACAATGGGAATAATGGTGAATCTCATCTTGATAAAAAGAGATTCTCAGTCTCACCCTCTTAATTATGACATTAAGTAAATATGGTGTCAGTGATCAAGAAAGTGTATGGGATTGATAGTAATGTGTCATGATGAGCTTGAACACATGATGTCTTATATTTCAATTCAGAGCCAGTCGGCTATCTCTTAATCATCCCACACACACACACACACACACATAACCTCAGCATTATCTGATCATCTCCCTGTCTCAAATACTGCGTGCATTCCCTCATATGTGCACCATGAGAAGATCATATGCAAACCATGAGGAGATCATCGGCGCATACTGTGGTGTAGGAAGATGGTTTTACTAACAAGTTCATAGTTATATTTTTACCCTGTGCACATGTGCAGCAAGGGCGGGCTTGGTATCAGAGCTCCCTCTTGGGAGTCATTTTAATTCTGTACCTGAGCTCTCTTTTCAATACTCTCCCTAGGGAGCAGTTCGACATCAGTATCTGGGAACAGTGCAACATCTTTATCAGAGCTTTCTTATTGCTCAAGAAAAATCTGAATGGCAACCTTATAGTGATAGACTCATGTTGTGAAGTGCTGAAAGAGGCTTCTGCTGAAAGAGGCTTTCTGCACTCAATAATTTTGCAGTTTCTTTCGCATCCCAAGCGATCCATCCCTGGAGTAGCCCATGCTAAACGTGATAGACTCATGTTATGAAGTGCTGGAAGAGGCTTCTGCATTCAATTATTTATAAACTCTTTCGACAGCTTTAGGGTCCATGATCCAGTAGCGATTTCTGCATTCGACAATTTTGCAGTTTCTTTCGCATCCCAAGCGATCAATCGGTGTGCATCCCTGGACTAGCCCATGCCAAACATGAGCAGATCATATGCGCAAACCATGAGCAGGTCATCCATGGAGCATTTATACAGTGACATAGGAAAATGGTTTTTCTTAGGATTGGTCCATAATAACTGGTTATTATTTAAAGAATTTCCCCCATGACCACAATTGCATAATAACCTATGTGAAGAATTTTATTAAGGGCGTCCCTGACCCTGGTCACCCCTTCTTCCCGTACACTCATGCACAGCCCATGCAAGTTGTTAATCACCGGATTATCTCCATGGGTGGCATGTGTGGCAAAAATTCCTCAATTCACGAGCCTCTCATCAGCTGACCCACATAACTCCAGGGCTAAATAAGTCAATATTAATTATTCATCTTTCCCTCTTAGGAAATGACGACTGTATTCTTAACTGTGAGGACAGACAATCTGACTCTACTCAAGTCCGGTTACTTCAGACCTACGTCACACCCGGGACGCCCTGTAAGACAAACAAAGGAGAGAAGGGGGTGTGTCTTGGAAACCAATGTTTTGTGAGTGAAGCTCTAAACTTGTGATGACTTCGAATATTTCAGTTGATATAGAGAGCTTAAAATAATGACTTTCCTCTCCTTCATAATCAAATGAACTTGTTCAGTTTATAATATTATTACCATAAGATCATCAGCTATGTTCAATTCCTTTTACAGACTCTGATATCACTCCCAATGAATGTCTTCACTTTATGGTGCTTAAAATCCTATTTTTCTGCAGGTGGTTGGATGTGACAGTATTCTAGGCTCTACGAAGAAGGAAGATAAATGTCTCCAGTGTCTATCAATCAGCAATCCCCATCACAACCTCTGTGAGTCCAGAAAGGGACTCTTCAACCGCACATCACATTCCAGCAATGGTGAGCATATTTGATAACCTCAAACCATCTTTATTTACACTGTGCACCTCAAGCCGTGGTCCCAGAGGTAAACTATTGACTTCATGCATTATGTAATACGACCATATATCCACCTTACAACCTTATCATTAACTGAAAGCACATGTCGGCTGACAATCATTTTTATTATTATTTTCAGGTGTAATTTCCATTCTCAATTTACCTACTTCTTCTACATCGATAAACATCTCTCACCCCCTCAAGTGCAAGGAGGGAAGGCTTGGTAAGAAAGCTATTTTTTTTGTAAGGTCTTTCCTTACTGTCTTAGTACAGAAAATCCCTTGTTGTTAAGGGATAAGTGAACAATGTATATGCTTGCATAGCTCAACCATACTTGTCCAGAAGAGCCTTTTAGGGGATCTTAGGGGAGAAACCATTACCAATAGCTAATACTTAATGAATGGTGTAAATCCTTACAAAAATATGGCAAGAAGATTACACCCTAGCAATTTTTCTATTCAGTGACTTAATTAGTTGAGTTTGTGGTATTCAAATAATCTTAAGCTTCCTTGCAAGAATGTCAACCATCCACGCTATCAAAATTAAAAAAACATTCCAATCCCAAAACAAGATTCATTTGGGTTATTAGCTAATTGACATCCCCCCACAGCTTTCAGGTCGAGGTTGCCCGGAGGTGCTTACCTGTTTCAGAAAGGGTTTAATGGGTCACAGTTCATAGCTGGAGGGACTACATTTCTCTACCATGTACTTCAGTCAGGGGACAGTTACAGGGAGGAGTTCACTGCCCGAGGTCCCCTCACCCAATCTCTTCAAGTAGAAGTGAGTAGCTATTCCTTGGTGAATAGTTGGAAATACGTTGAATTTTTTAAAGTTTTTTTTTTTTTGGGAACCACCAGTCTGTCCATTAAAGGAAGTAGCTAATTATTCAGTAAGAAATGGAGGGGGGGTGCATGGTGGGGGTGGGCGGGAGATGCAGATTCTGAAATGTACTTAAATAAAAATAAATTGGCCAGAAAATAGTGGTGGCTAAATTATAAAAATGTTATCACAGCCTCTAGAAACACATGAATCAGAGATATTCCACACTGTTTTTACTGTGGGTTGCGTTCAGGATGTTCTATGGTAGTAGGTGGTAATATTACGGAGTATGGCGGTGGTTTTTTTTTTCTCCCTTTTTTTGATGGGACCACACCGATCGGAGGACGGCATAATTCCAATGCTTGAAGAAACATGAGCCAAAGTGTTGTCATGGAGCAAAGCATGTATTTCCTTTGGATGAAAAAATACCTAGAACCTTCTAAGGAAAAAATTCTACGAATTAAGGTCCGTTGGAACCAATAAACACTTGATTAATCAACAGGTACATCTGATGGTGGCTTGTTGATAAGGATTTACTAACCTGTTACTAAGGATTTTATTCTCATGCCCACTCGGCAGGCCACTGTGTTTATTCATCTCTTTCTTACAGCTGCATGGTGTTGCTATGGGTACCACCCCTCAAGTCCTGTATTCTTACCACCTGCTTCAATCTGGAGGTAGCCACTCTCAACCAACCACTGAAATGAACCATACTGTGCACTCTGACCCTACCGAGACACCTGTTAAGTACAGTTGGAGATTCATGCCTTTCTCCAAATGCTCCGTGGATTGTGGACATGGTTTTCAAACCTCGGTCGCCAAATGCACCGATGAGAAGCACCCAGAGAGAGAGTTGGTGGACAGACTTTGCACTCACCACGGCTTGGAAAAACCTCTGCCTATAGTCAAGCCCTGTCAGATCAAAGAATGTCAACCAATGTAAGTAGACTCTGTAGTATCAGGGTTCCGGGGGTTCCATGGGGCCAGCGTTACATGGATTCAGGGTTCCATGGATTCAGGGAGTTCCATAGATTATTAAGGGTTCCAGAGATTCAGGGGTTCAGGGGGTTCACTCTTCATGTCAATCTCTTGATCTCTCATACAGTTGGGTGAGTGGTGATTGGTTGGCCTGTTCCCGGGAGTGTGGTGGAGGACAGCAAAGGAGATTGGTAGAGTGTCGTCAGTTTGTGGAAGAAGGGAGACAAATGAGAGTCCTTGCAAACTTGAGTCTCTGTGACCAGGAGAGCAGGCCTGCAGACATACGGCAGTGCAACATGCAGGACTGTTTCGCCATTTGGATACAGGGGGAGTGGTCTGAGGTGAGAGAAATGAGCTGGGTTGAACTTTGAACTAACTATCAAACACACAATTACAAGTACAGTGGAGACCTCTGCACACTTTTGTTGGGACCTATTGGGCCAGCATTTTGTCCTTTGTTCAGTGTAACTAGAGCAGGTCTTTTTAGGTTGAGTTTTAGATTGTCCTTTATTGAGCTAGTTGATCAAACATTTGCAAAAATTGGTTAATCACTTCAATGCTGTAACCACTTCAATCGCCATGGAGAAGATTATGCCATCAGAGCCTTGTGGGTGGGTGAAGTGCATGTCTGTGGTTGATTGGCTGTGGAGTGCAGCTTGTCCATTGCATGCTGCCTGGTTAAGATCAATCAACTGTTGTGGCAGGTGAGTCCTGGACCTATCTAAACTCTGATATGGGATGGGTTAGCCACTAGCCACTCTTGGCTTTCTGTCTTCACCCTTGTGGGGAGAGAAAGGTCATTCCTAGAAATTGTGGGAGTAAAGACTTCAAGGAATAGGTGTGCGGAGTGCACAGGTGGGATTGTGGCCTGATCTCCTAAAAGAATGCACCTTAGAAATGGTTGATAATGCTGACCGTGATTGCCGCACTTCTTATTAATCTTGCACTAATGTGGTCTGACGGAATGCATTTTAACCATACTACAGTGAAACAGCTCCAACAGAGAGAGAGAGTAACCTCTCATTGTCAACAAAGACAAGAATTTTATATGTAAAATCTGTACAAATAACCTGGACAACCTTTCTACCAAGGACAAAAAGCTGGGTCCCAAGTGGGTCCATTATTCGGAGGTTCCTCTGTACAAGAATATACACTGTATGAGTTTTTCTGAATGAATGATTGAAGAATGAATTTGGTTTGTTTCAGTGTTCTGAGGAGATGGGTATTGGCATTCAGTGCAGAGCAGTGAAGTGCCAGCAAGTAGCTTCAGGACTGGAAGTAGACTCCGCCCACTGTTTCCAGGATAGCAAGCCGGCTACCGTCAAGACCTGTCGCCTAGCCAACTGCAAGGATGGAAAGTGTTGCAGATGGCGTCCAAGGCATTGGAAGAGGGTAAGAACTGAAGAATGTTATATATAATGTTCACACACTAGCTAGTTGGAGATAAAAATTGTCTAGCTATGGTTCTTCCTTTACTCTAGTGCCGAAATAACTGTGGCTATGGGAAGCAGCTTCGCAATGTCTTTTGCTCCTTTGTGCACAATAACAAGACAACCAACGAGAGCTGCTGTGAGGGTTTGGAGAAGCCACCGACAGAACAAGCTTGTTGGGACACCAGATCGCCGAGCTGCAACCCAGTGTGGGACATGGGACATTATGGGGAGGTACGCCACATGCTGGTACTTGAAGACATCCTCCTTGGGTTAAGATAGGCAACAGAATAATGGACCAATAATAATGGTACTTTTAGATTGTCCTTTGTCCAGAGGTTTGTCCTCTTTCAGACTGGAGGTTCCACTGGGAGCCCCATATCAAAGGAGAGCATGTCTCAAGGTCTTCCTTCTCTTTCTTCTTTGCAGTGTTCAGGTGATTGCTGTGGAGAACAGAGACAGGGAAGAAGGGTGGAGTGCAGGGCCATCAATGGCGGTGGCTTTCTGGTGCATCTCCCAGACAAGGCATGCTCTGCCCCCAAACCCAACACCAGTAGAACATGTCGGAGAACAGACTGTCCCAGTTGGAGCACATCAGAATGGGGGACATGCACGCGTGAGTGTCAACAGTCCAGGGAGGTTCAGTGTGCTTACAACGGGATTGTGATGGACAGTGAACAGTGTTGCAACCAGCAACCATTGGAACAAAGACACTGCCCATTCCCATGTGGTGAGTTCTCAGAAATGATAAAAAGAAAGCGTAGATAGAGCAAGTTTCCTATTCGTGGATAGAGGAAAGAGGATGCAGTGAGAGTAGCTATAGTCGATTTACAATACTATGGTTGGGTAGTGATAGTGTGTGGTGAATGCCTACATCCATGACTGTGTAGTTATAAAGTGTTGACATTGCTTCCTTCAAATTCATTTCATGTGAATTCACTCTCATCTTGTGTCCTATAGCAAGTGAAACAACACCACCGCCCACAACACCACCAGTTACTGACTTTAATGAAGAGTACTGTAGCTCCTATCTCACACCAGAAGACTATCCCTGTGACAATTTTTTTGGCATGCTCTGTGCCAGGACTTGTGCCAAACTGGCACCAAGTTCAACATAGTCACTCTCTCACGTATTCTTGTGTCACCCATCACCACCACTTATCTGCACCAATCTAATATCAATCTCATTATTTATGTATTACACTGTATTCCTCATTCAAAAGTTTTGGATGTTGGAAGTTGTCATGTACTGCATATAAAGAATAATGGCACCAGCTGAGGAAAGCCCCAGTAACCATAGGATGTTCCTCAGACGGTGAATGCTTTTAAGAGGTTGAAGAGTAGATGCTTAAATAGATACAAAATCAATGATGTGCATTAATTGGAGTTAGGACCTCCTCTTAACTCTCGTTTGTCCTGCACTTTAGTTCCCCTTGTGTGTCTCTGAGCATGTGCAGAGCCTCGCTCATCAGTGAGCTGTCACTGCCAAAAGTGATGGGAATGCGGTGCAGTGCCTCCGTCAGGAGTGAAGTAGCCTCCTGGAGGTGAAGGGTGGAATCCAGGAGACGTCTCAACTTTGCTAGTTTGATGAGGTGGACAACGCTGATGGGATTGTATGGGGATACACAGCTCCTATACATACAAAGGCAGAAAATGTGCAGTCTGATTTTTTTTTTAGTGCTAAAATTGGGTGGAAATAGAGTTAAGATCTCCAAAGGTTTCATACTATTCCTTTGTCTTTACTTGTATGGCTGGAGGAGGAGGAGGCCAGTGTCCAGAGCCTCCTCCCACTGCTTCAGTTCCAACTGTCCCCGCATCAGTTGTTCCCGGAGGCGTGTCAGCACCACATTCATCGGGTGTACCACCTTCTTGCACTCCTCTATGGCAGAGTCACATTTCTCCACAAAACCAGACCAATGTAATGAACAGGAGTAAAGGGCTCGTTTGTTTGTTTGTTTGTTTGTTTGTTTAAATTGAAAAGGATATCATTCTTCTTTTCGAGTTCTTTTAAGTCATTGTCCAACAGGGAAAAACCCTCCTCCATCACCTTCATTCTCTTTTCTACGGAAATATCTTGACCTACAAGAGAACCGTGTGTTTCTATAATTTGTGATGTTCCGGTTGAGATTCAATTCAGAGGGAAACTGACTTTTAGAGGCATACATCACATGAAGAGGAGAATTCTAAATCATAGATAGTATACAGAAGTAACAGAGCATGAGGATGGAAGCAGACCTCTGATTCCTCTGTGCTACAACGAGAACAATCACACTCGAAGCAGTACACCTTCTTGAGGTGATCATGTCGCCTCTTCCTCAAGTTTAACACTTCACAGTATGCAATCATTAGCTAGAGAGAGAGAGAGAGAGAGAGAGAGAGAGAGAGAGAGAGAGAGAGAGAGAGAGAGAGAGAGAGAGAGAGAGAGAGAGAGAGAGATGAAGTTAAATACTACATTTTATATTTGCAGTCACCTCATCTCCAGGATGGATTGGTTTGATGGACCTGAGAAAGAGACAACTACTATTGAATACCACGACACAATTAGGGTCACACGAGTGGTTTAGAAAGGACATCCCATTGTACAAACCCACTCCAAAACACTCGTCATGATTGCTGTCCATGATGTTGAATGCATTACTCATCACTCTACCAAGAATGCTTGAGATTTCACTCTTATCCTGTTGAGTGTTGCCAAGTAACGAAACCACACCCATCACTTGTAGACCCATTTCCATCTTCACTTCTTTACTCATCTTGTCCTCATCTGCAAATTATTGAAACCACACCCAATATCGGAGATGCAACCTCCTTACTAGATATCAAGCAGTCCAGTTCCTGCTTGGCAGTGGGTGATACAGTTGTTATAGTGAGTAAACGAAGAACCAGACGCATCGTATCTGTGGGAACAGATCCCGGGGGCATCTTCTCTAGTCCCCTACATTCTCCTTTATGGAGTCCCCAATCACCTTTCTGTGCAAAAGGGTAATATAGCTGGTAAAGGGTCGACACTTGCACTGGCACACCTGACACGATTTGCTACAGTAGTACACAAATTTGCAGCGACCGCATCTCAACAACTCCCTAATAAAGTGTCTGTATATAATTACTCCTGGTATTATGACAGCTCACTAACTTCAGCTTCTTTAGGCAATTATGACAAATTTCTGCTTTCAAGGAGTTCTTGACCACGTGGGCCAGAGGATGCGCATTCAGCAGTTTTGACCCACGGGGAAATTCTGAGCGAGCATAAAGACCCCTACCTGAGAGTGGACTGTTTTTAATTTCTATGGACGGAGGTAGAGACACTGCAATGTGATCAGCCATTGAACGATGAGCTTTTCCAAGGTAACGACCCTTTACCAATTCCATATGTCGGTAAGACTAAACAAAAATTAATTTTTATTTTAATATTATACTAATTGGAATCAATATTCTGAGCATGAGTCAAACTTGGTTCCAATGTACCACTCTCCATTCTCCCATTTTGCTTTTCTGTCCCGCCCCCTTCTGGGGTGGTCTCAGCTGGGACTTCTTCTACAGCGTCACGAGTTCCACCAGCTGTTTCCTCAACCTCCTTCCCTTCAACCTTCTCCTCAACCTTTTCACTATCTGTTGCTTTGGATGTAGGCTGGATAGGGACTCCTCCCGAGGTAGTGGTGCTAGGGCCCTCCCCTGAAGTAATAGCAGTGTTGGAGTTTTCGGTTGATGAGTTTGCAGTGATGCCAGATTTGCGTAAGGTCTCCTCCCTCACCTCTTGTCCTGCAAAATTTTCAGGACAATCTAAAAGTACCTTTGTATATACACTCCATACCAAAAGAGGACAACCTCTCTACAAAGGACAAAAGGCTGGGTCCCCAAGTGTGTTCCTTATTTGGAGGCTTCACTGTGCTACCATTAAATGTTGATGGAAAGGGGAGAATCATGTTCACAGTGGCTATATTTTGCTCACTCTTTAGTAAGATTCTTTCCTTGTCTTCTGGAGAAGCATACTTCATAATCACATACTTCTCTGTGATAAATTCCAGTCTATTTTCTTCATTTTTCAACCGAGAGCGATCAAAGTCGGGAGGAAGCAGTGCCTCGTACACAGAGTTGGATTTGACATTCCCCACAGCTTTGAGGTGGCGTAAGATGCTTGGTTTGAGAGAGTCCAGAGTGAGAGAGCGAACTTGAGATATGTACACCCCTAGGCTCCGATGGACCCCCGAACACTCGATACAGATAAGAACTCCCAAGTTTATACTGGAAAAAGAGAGGGAGGGAGGGATGGAGAATCATTTTTCTACAGTCTTCATACTGACTGATTGACTGACCTGGCCCACTTTGGTTTGGCAGCTCGACAATCAGCACAGACATCATTTCCCGCCATATTGAAGAGGTCCTTGGCAGTAGTAGACTTACGTCGAGGTGGCTTTCTATGTACATACAATGTAAGATTTAATCATTCATTTGTTCATCTAGAATAATACTGGAACTAGATGTCACAGAGTGTACGTACAGCTTGTGTGGTGATCAAGTAGATTATTTTCTCTTACATTGGCATAGGCTCTTGATTAGATGAAGAACTGTAAACTTTGATAGAATTGGTGCTGGAACTACCCCTGCTCCCCTTGGAGGCACTACTAGTAGGGGGACTAGTGGGAAGGTCTCCACCCGGAGGTGCATTGTGGATGGCGTGGGTGATGGCACCGCCGAGGGTGTCCAACCAGTCCTGCATCTCCAGGGAGCCTTCTGCTTGCAGCAATAGCACACGAATGGGAGATGTAACCTTGAAGGAAAAGTTCCTCTCTGTGTCATTCACTTCTGCAGGCTGCATGGAATATCATATGACTATCATGTGACTATCAAGTGAACACTTGATTGTAAAAATTTTGGCCATTTTTTCCAAGTCTATTAGACTTGGTAAATGGCTCAAATTTTTTTGGGACTGATTTAGGTTTTTAACAGTTAAAAGTGAGTCTAAGCATCATGCTGAAGGTTTAGATTCACATTTGAGTGTTATTGGTTTCGTAAAAAATTCAGTATTTTATATAGACTCTCAATTTTTTTGTGACTGGTTTAGGTTTTAACAGTCAAATGTGAGTTTAGGCATCATGCTGAACGTTTAGATTCACATTTGAATGTTATTGGTTTTTCAGTATCTTCCCAAGTCTATAATGACCTGAAAAACAGCCAAAAAAATTTTGTGACTGATCTAGGTTGTAACAGGCAAAAGTGAGTCTAGGCATCATGCTGAATGCTTAGATTCACATTTGAGTGTTATTGTTCTTACTGTGTGGTGTGTGACATCATATGTAACTATGCTATGTAACAAACCTTGACATTGCAGAGGTTAAGATTAAGGGATATTGGTGTCTTTATTTTTGATGTTGCCTGTAAGAAATTCCCCAGCAAGTAATTTCAAATTAAAGCACACCAAGATCACGTATGTACACCCACCTCAGAGACAAGCATGCTGTTTTTGATGGAGAAGTAGAGTCGTATCCAGTGAGTGCCGAAGGTCCTGGGCTCTGCGTACCAAAGGTAGCCAGATTTTGTCAGGGAAGAAGTTGCTGTCTTTGTGGGAAGATCAAGATATCTCTCAAGAACGACCGAGTCAGAACGAGTCTTGGAAAGATACTGACTGCAAAGTGAAGCTTGATTATAACAATGAAAGAAGTTGCTCAACGACTAAGCAATATACACCATAACCTCACTAATTGACCCAAGTAATGATCCATGGGGAATGCCCCAAAACTTAAAATTGAGATCTCAGTTCTGAATTTGCCACTTCAGCATTTACATGTATTATAATAATTATTCCAATGGAAAATGAATATTTGGTGGTCTGAGGAGGCTTAAGATGAGGTTCCACTGAATATGAAGATCGATCCATTTGCACTGCTTACCTGATGGTGGCTCTGGCGGTGTCCAGTGGGATGTGGAGATCTTCTGTGAAGAAGTGGAGGAGGTTCTGTATGCGGGAGTAGAGCACATCTTCCATCATCTTGTCTGCTTGGGAACGATGCTGAGTGTCCCGAGACACAACTTCCTGATTAAGTTTCTGTAGGTACATAATGAAAAACAGTCACATACACACATAACATCATACAGACAAAAATATATGAGACTAGGCCACCCTGTATATAGAGTGGCCATCATGACCTCCATAATTAATATAAAATCTTTCAATCAGTCCCAAAGAAGCCATTTCCTACTCCAATTAATAAATATTGATGATTGTCCCAATCAATTTACACAAAGACTAATAAAGCAATCTTTGCCAATCTGAGTTGGTTCCAGTTCTAAATAATGTCTGAACTTGTGTATTGACTGCATGGTGGCTGGTCACATGAAAACTTTTTAGGCCACACCATGTTGACTCTAGATAATGGTTGGTCTTACTAACTGCACAGACCTCAACGAGACTGTATATGGTAGTGATGTTGGGCTCAGTATCCTTGGCCGTGACGTGACCCAAATGAAAGAAAGAGAGTTGGGACATCATAAAGTCCACCTGAGCAAAAAACAATGTACAATTTCAACTCTTGGAACACTCTGTGCCAAGATGAAACGATTGTTCCTAACTTATTGTTGTGCAAGAGTTAGGAATATCAATCTAGGACGTTTGCAAAGAGTAGTAATGGATTTCATAAACAGTAACTAGTAGTAGAGATCTAGTGCGATAGTCACTCACTCAGGAATTACCCTTAATCAACTCAACCCATTTGGAAGAAAAAGTATTTGGCTCCCGTTCATTCCAACCCTAATACTGTAGCATAGTCATATTTAGAGTATTAGTATATCAGACCACTCCCCTTTCCCAATAGGATCTACTTACGATTCGGTTGAGGAAATTTGGAGTTTTCTTTGAGTGCAAGAAGTTCAAGTCCAAGGTGTATTTGCAAGTGGCCTTGTGCAGTTCAGAGCGGATGTCAATTAGCTGGAGGGAAATCTAAAGTACAAAGTGTGTGGTTGTTGTTTTTGGGAGGGGGGGAGGGAGAATTACTTCTCATAAACAGTTTGGATAATGAAGAACTCACCTCATTCAGTAGGTGAACTTCGTGCTTCTTGCACTGAAAGAAATAAAGTACCATTGAATGGAAGGTACATGGTCTCTATTTGATAATACCTGTCCAAATTTCTCTGTGACTTGCTGTGCATCACTGTGTGCTTTATAGTAAGCCTTCTTGCTGACCTTCACTTGCTCCAGGTCTTGCGTCAGAAAGTGCTGGAGAGGTTGCATGATTCCAATACTGCCGAGGGACAAGGAAGAAGGGGGGGAGGGGGAAGAGAGTAGTTAATTAAAGGAGTATACTCGATTCTGGTAACAGACTTACTCGACTTGTTCACACATTCTCTCCTGGTGCTCCACCAGCTGCTTCATGGCAGTTGTCATCACTTCAACGGAGTTCTACAGAATAGGAAAGGATCATCTGTGCAGCAAACCACATAGTATAGAGAAGGATTATTGATGCATTGAACCACACAGCATACACTTTCCTTACATACCAAGGCAGCATCTGAGTCCATGGGGTCAGGGATGTGAAGGTTATTGCTGGCAATCAAGTCAAACTGGCGAATCAACTCTACAATGTGTAGGATGCAAACAGTTCAAAAGCACAAAAAGCTATGTAGTCAAAATAAAAAACAACGCCCACCAATTAATTGCATGCCAACCAGGTGCATTTTATGCACTCGTCTTTATGCAAGGAATGCCTAAATCCACAGGTGGCATTGTTTTAATCCAGAGATACAGTGAAACCAGAAGGACACCACCTCCCAACAACGATTACTGTAAAGAGATCACCTGGTGGTCGCAGTAAACAGGTTTCACGCTCACTATGGTTGCTATATTATATGCTGAAGGAAGAACTACTGGTTGACATAATACAACTTCACAAACTTCACCTGTCTACACACACAATCACCTTCTCTATGATGCCATAAAAATCACTTCACACTATGAAAAAAATACTTGTGCTTTCTGAAGGAAACAGTGTATTTTTTGTAGGAAAGAGTGTAAGATACGCAAGGGCATGGCATGTTTCATGATATTTTGAATAGGAAACATGGAAATTTGCCGTGCCCTCTCGTGGATCTTATGAATTTCTCTACAGGTTTCAGGCTCCAATTTTTCAATTGAACATGGTAACATGGTACGGAAGATATCACACATTACATCTAACTGCCTACCTGGACTCATTCATTAACTTAATACAATTACAGGCCAAAAATTCCCATTACACAATGACCCGGTTCGTCTTGTTTTCCACTAGCAAATCACTGAACTCTGAACATAATGGCCACTAGCAGTGTTGTCTAACATATTGATGGACATGATGGTTGTTGCCAGTGATCGTTAAAAAAGATAAAGTGAAATCATCAATAACAAGGGAAGTTTATAAGCTTAAGAGAACAAGGAAGAAGGGTCACTACTACTTAAGCCATAGGCGACACATCCTTTCATTCATCTCAATAGCTGCAGATAATAAATGGATGGCTACTGGCTAACTTGATGACCTTTTTTGAGAGCTAGCAATCTAGCTACATCAATTCCTATTCTTTTTTTTTCTTTTTTAAATTCTACTTAACAATCACTGCATTCTGCCATTCAATTCTACTGTATCAATAATTGTTAGTGCACATTAATTGATCAATAGTGTTCTCTTGTTATTGGGAATTATACATTAACATGGACACCTACATTCCTACACACACACACACATGTACTGCCTTCAACTGGGTTGAAACTTCTTACATCACAGAGGAACATTGTCAGTTTCAATCAGAGAAACAATTCTGATACACAATCATACACTTTTGTATATTTTGATGTTGTGTGTTGAATTAAAAATTGCCAAAGACAAAATGATGTGGATGAGGTCTTTCTTATACATCTAGTCACACATTTTCAATATGGATGTTTTAATGATCAGTGAACCCCTACAAATAAATGTTACAGGAAAAAGGACAAGGTAGAACATGTGTTGGTTCAGCAAAGGAACCAGCAGCTGCTGACTTGCTCATTCACACACACACACAAAAAACAACCCCCCTAATATATCCATAGGAATTCTAATATCTGATGGGGATAAACACTTGATGGATGCATGCTTCATTTATATCATGCAATTATTAAATAGAGCTACTTTAAGCTCACTCTGTGTGACTTCTCTCTCTTTCTCATTCAGAGCTCGTCGTTCCTCACAGAGTGACGTAATCAGCTTCAGCCTCTTCTCCAAGGAATTAGTGGCCTCCTGCAAGGGGTGCAGGACAATACATTGTTAGCATTTGCAAGTCTGTTATGACATCTGGTAAGTAGCTAAGTAAGCCGTATTTTACCCACCCCCCCAATCATTCAAAGCTGGTCTAATATTACCTCTAATTGGCTGAGAGAGGACCTGAAGTCCGGACTGTCTTCGTGGCATTTGGTGATGTCAACGAGTTTCATGGTCAAACTTTCAGAGCAGCACACTAGTCACCTTCTCTAAACTTGGTTGCTACTTATGCTGCAAGTATTAATTAATAAACATAGTGCCCGGCCGGCCGGAGGATCGGAAGCTCCGCCTAGCTTAGTTGCCTAAGTAATAGCCACGCCCATTTCCTTTCTTGCATGCGCGCGCATAGTCACAGTTGACGCATGCGCACAACGAGAATATGATCACGTGATCACTGGCTATAAAAATAAATGTCACATGATGATCACTCAGTTTGCAAGTTAATTTGACAAGTAACCGCAAAGTTCCCTTATCAGATAAGAGTTCCAGGTCACAAGATACAGGCATGACAGGAAATGATCGCGATCAGCGTGAATCACGTTCACGCAGAAAGAGTTCTTTGGCCACTGGGGACACAAAGATGGCAGCTCAGAGCCAAGGGATAAAGAAGCTGATGGCTTCCGAGAAGGAAGCTGCTCAAGTGGTTGCAAATGCAAGAAAAAGTGAGTTTACAGGTAGTGCGATGTTGAGGGTGCAGGCATTGGTCAAACCCTTGCTTGCTGTAACATAAATGTATTTGGTGCTGCTTGTGGTGCATGCAGTGTTTGGGAGTGAATACAGCTACAGATTTAACACCTGGTCATGTAACAAAACATGTAGCTGTGCATTAAATGCGCTATGCATGCATGCCATGTGAATGGCAGCTACAAGTGTACAATTCAATGTCATGTTCTAAAGTGTTGCTAGTGAATGTATGAATAGCATGATATAGACTTAGGCACTTTGTATTGTCTGCTAATGTGGGTGTGACATCTCAGTCTCTATTGGGGATGGGGCGTGGTCCAACCAAAACTGGAAAATACTTGATTTCTAAATAATGTTCTCTTTTCTGTACATTTAGAGAAGACTCAGAGGCTGAAGGAAGCAAAGGAAGAAGCTGGGAGAGAGATTGAGGAGTACCGAAAGGAAAGAGAAGCTCAGTTCAGTGAGAAGAAGAAAAGCTTTGATGGATCGAAGGATGACTTCAAGCAGAAGATGGACAAAGACACACAGGAAAAACGCCGACAAATTGAGCTTGAGGTGAAGGAGAATAAGGGTAAAGTGATGAACCGACTGTTGGAAATGGTGTATGATATCAAACCTGAACTCCATCAGAATATCAGACTGGACTAATCTAGGGATGTCTGTTTTCAATCTATTTCATTACTGTTTAATAATAATAGATCAGACACTATTGTAACTTGTAAGTTAACTTGTGAGCTTTTCAATTCGTAGCGTGGTGTTTCACTTATTAAAGGCTTGTCACTGTTTTGGTTAATAATTACTACTAGCCCCGCCCCCCACTCTGCACGCCGGCGCGCGCCATATGACACGTGCACCAATCTCCGACCTTTGAACTCCGAAAATTCGATGGAGCTGGTAGCAACTGGATTGCGAGGCCAACAAAACTCACTTCTCTACTACTGTCCTTCCTCTCCGACACAGAATGTCTTGTTCTTTCAGGGAGATACTCAGGTACGAATACTAAATATCACAGGACCTAGGTAGCTGAGGTGAGTAATTTCAATCCTTGTAGGATTTAAAACTTAGAATGGAGAAACAGTATGAAGAGATATATCAGTGGAGGGCGTGGTGTCTTGAAAACACACTCTCTCTCCTTCAGCATAAGTTTCCAGGATCTGCCATTTGGATCGTCCGTCCTTGTAGAATGCTTCGTTCCCTCTTCAGCTGCTTTCATAACTTTGTGCAGTCCTCTATTGTAGGCATACCCACATACAGTGCAGGCTATGGAGCCCTCCCTAATATTGAATTGCTTCTACAAGATGCCATTCATCAAGTCCACTCCAAGGGACAACTTCGTCTACCCATGAAATTTGTTTTTGAGTTGCCCCTGGTTCTAATTGGTTTCAGCAAAGGGTGTGTGGTTTTAAACCAAATCCTACACGAGTTAGTGAACTACATGACTCAAGACCACAACCATCTTCATGTTCCCTCCTGCCACTCTTCCTGTTCTTCACTGCATCATCATCACAGAAAGACTCCTAGCATATCTAGTATTTCAAGTATGTCCAGTACAGAGGATGGACCGTCGTCAACGGCTCATTCCAAACCTCCGTTGTCCAACCCCCAATCTCCTGTCATCACGAAAAGGAAAACAGATGCAGCATCCAATTCCAGTTCCCCATTGATGTCACAGTCTCATTCTGGTACCTCAATCCATCGCCATCCTTCCATCTCATCTCTAAGTAGCGAGCCGGGGGACAAGGAGTACCCTCGTAGATCCAGATCTCGTTCCCCTATGCTTTACTCTCGTAGCGGGAGCAGTTCCAGTGCATCTCAGGGTAGACGGGTCATACCACTTACTGAGGAAGATGTGCAGAGATTACAGCAATTTCTTGGGAGATTGAGAGCTATGTATTGGTTGGATGCAGGGCACTCAGGTGGGTGTGGTGCATGGGTGACGGATGACGATCTTCTCAGGTGCTTGGCTAGTTTGAATGTCGAGGTACATGTGCATGTGACTCCTCAGCAAGTGTGCGACCCCAACAGGAGTTGGATTAGGGAGGAGGAGAAAGAGTTTGTGGACAAGCTGAGACTGCATGGAACTTCAGTCACTGAAGTCCTTCACTTTGAGCACGAGGAGAGATCATTGGAAAATCACTTTCGAGTGCTAAATGCATTTTAGTTTATATAGAACATGGCACTTGCTACCATGGAGCAGGATCTAATCAGCTAGCTTTATCTTTATGTCTTTTTCGGCACTGATTATTTATTCATTTCATCTTTTATCAATTTGTTGATGGGTGCTGTGATGTGTGTGATTGTGTGACATCAGAAATTAGGTTCAGCGTAGGAGATTCTGCGCCTGTGTTTGTGGTTCTCTATTTTCTTCAGAGGAGAATCTGAAAGTGAAAAATTGCATCATGTAATCAATAGCAAAATGATTTCCCCCTCCCTCCCCAAATAAGACTAATTATAGGGTTTGGGACGGATGAGCAAACACTTTCAAGAGAATTTTCTAACCTGTGAGTTCTCTTCCAGCTGCAATCTGTGACCATGGATTGCTGGCTGCCTCAGGGGACAACTCTACATAGCCATTCTCTGAACTAGCAGGCTCAACACAGACATCACTGCCGTGGATCATCCCTCTATCCATCTGGAAGAGAGATTCATGGTAACAGCCCAAAATTGGACCCTTCATCCTCCTAGACCCACCCTTTTTCCCACTCCCTCCTCTCTACGCTCCTCCCTTAGTCTGCCTCTTTCCCTCTCCCTCCTCTATGCTCCTCCCTTAGCCTGCCCTCTTTCCCACTCCCTCACCTCTTTTCGTGCTGTGACTGCTATGCTTGGGTTGTTGAAAGTGATGAATGAAGAGCTGAGAGTCACATGATATATTTCAGAAGGTTTACGTTTATAAAAGTTACTGAGTAGTGCACTCACTTTTTAGTTGCATCCACAGTGAGCGTCTGAATGTTCCCAAATCTCTTGAATGCTAGCCTCAGATCATTCTCACCAATGCCAGGATGATGGCAGCGGACATATATAGTGCTCTCCTGCACGATAATGTACATGTTATTCATCAAGTGACTGCATTTATTATTATGTAGAATGGCACCTTGGATGACAATTTCTGCTCTTCTGGTTCTGAAGTCACAGAGTCTGAATTCTGTAATTTCCGAGGAATTCTTTCTGGGGGAAAAAAACACAAAAACTTTCGAATAGTCCATCACTAATTTTATCACTTTGCAGACCTAGTTCTTCTGGAGTAACAGTTGACTTGACAAATCTGCTATAGAGGGCTTTTTGATCAGCAGCTTTCACTTTTGGTTTGGCAGGAATGGCTTGCTGTAGAGAGGAAATGATCTCTGTCCGTGTGTCAAAGTAAGTAAAGTTATAGTACATACTGTTTCGGATGCTGTATTTGGTTTCTTGGAAGGAGGAGCCTAAATTTGGGAGAGGGAGGGAGGAAGAGAGGGATAGAGAGCAGTCTTAAAGAGTCATCCCTATCTTACCTGTCCTGGCAGCTGCCCCACTCTCTTGAATCCACCTCTCTTAACTGGCGACTTCTTTGCAATTTTTAATTTCTAATAGGAAAGAAGATAATAATTTCATTATTGCTTTTCGAAAATCACACATACGCCTGCAGAGAGCAACTTTTTAGCTGCTTCCTTGGCATCTTTGGGATTGAGGATATCTGCCACCAAATGTAAATATTTAACAATAACATTAATTACAGGAGCTCACCCTTATGATTGGGTTTAGGGGCAGATTGCTGAACCACCTTTTCATTGGCTTTGCGGAGCTGTTTTCTCTAGAAGTTGCACGAATGAATCAATGACTTGGTGGACTCATTGGGTTACAATACAGTTAAGTTACACCTTATCCTGAAGTTTAGCATATCTCTTCTTTAGCCCTTTTTCCTCCGGCGTGAGCTGGGAAGGGTAAAGAGCCATCTCAGCATCTGTGGCTATGATAATCGCTTAGATCATAATCGGTGAAAAGTCAACTTCTAGTTCTCTTCATAATTATTATGGTGTGCGCTAATTGAAACCCAAGAAGGCGTGGTCCAAATCCGAATCAGCTGTTAATTCCATGGCCACAACTTTGGATGGCTCGAATCTTAATGGAGTAGAAGGGAAGATGCAGTTTGTTCTTGAGAGAGTGTATGAATGTGGTCCCAGACTGGGAAGACTGGTGTGGGGCTCTCAGAATGGAGTAGCTGCTGGTTCTTCCCTTCAGACACCTCTCTGTCTGTTATACTCAAGGGCTGGAATGATCCCTAACCTTACCAGAGATATCGAAGAAGATCTTCTTCAAACTGTGACAGGAAATACACATACGAATGAAGCTCTCCTGTTGCCAATGCCGACCCTGTACATGAAGTAGGTATACATTGCAACCTCTGATAAAGGACACTCTGAAAGAGGATAAACTTCTCAACAAAGGACAATCTAAAAGTACCTTTGTATATACACTCCATACTATAATCTCCAAAAGAGGGCAACCTCTCTACAAAGGATGAAAGGATGGGTCCCGAGTGTGTCCCTTATTTGGAACCACAGTCCCCAGTATACAATATAACGAGACTTGGTATGAACCAATGCATCTTCCCTGTTCCCTGTAGCTATAAGACCAAAGTCCCCCAGCTCTATGGAGAAGGAATCCACAAATTTATTAACAGACAAGTAAGTCCATCACTTTTGTATGATGTTATCTGTGACAACAATACACCTCTTATAGTCCCAGCTGCTCTACCTATCGGGGCAAGATCCTGCTGCTCCTACTCATTACAAGTATAATGACGAGAAATCTATGTCTGTATGGGATATACATGGTCGTAGTCGAGTGACCACGTCTGACCATTTTCAGTTGCTGAGAGCCTTTCGACCAAATATTTTTGAGTGTCTTTATGACTTTGCCCCATCCAGTGAGAACAAGATGAAGAGGGTAAAGAAACAGGAAGGGATATGTAGGACTTAGTAAAAATTCAGGTTTGTGGTCTCTTAGGTATGCAAGTCTGTGAATAGAACATTGAAGTTCTTGGACGAGATGTTAGATCTTATTCAATCCAGTCAGGTAAAGTAATTCCGAACGGTTCAAATAAAATTATTTCTGAAACTACTCAGACTTCTGAGCTCAAAGTTGAAGGATATAAACAGCCGTTCGGAATTACCCTGCTTTACCTTGTAATGGAATTGTGGTTCAATGTTAGGATTTGAAGATGTGTAGCATGCTTGGTGCCATAGTTGGTAGCGATGTGAAGAAAGAGAGAGAACGGTCAGCGAAGGAGACAGCTGCTAGGCCAGTTGATGGTAAACTTCTCTCTCTTTGTCCCAACCAATGACACTCCTAATAAAACCTTTCAGGGTTTGTTTTGGAAGGATTTGACGTTGAGGGGTCAAAGGGGTTGATTGAAACCCTTAGTAATATCCTTCAGTACCTCCCCATGCAAAAACCTCGTTTCATTCATGGCCTGCATAAACCAGGTGAGTCTGTCACTCTTAGTGGTTGTGTTCTGATGTTTTGTTTGTTTGAATAGAAGAAATCTTTGCAGCAGTGGAATGTGGTGTGGATGTGTTTGAGAGTTCCTATGCCTACAGTGCTGCAGAGAGGGGGTGTGTCCTGGTCTTTCCTCTGACTTCTCCATCGGGAGGTGTGGAGGGAGAGAAATTGCAGTACGAAGAGTCAATTCCATTTGAAATAGACTTGAAAAGCTCAGAGTAAGGCTATAATAACTGAAAGAATTTGCCATACATGTACTTATATTATGCAGTTTTGAAGCAGATTTTAACCCCTTGTTGACCGGTTGTTGTTGCTATGCATGTCACCATCATACCAGAGCCTATATCAACCACTTACTGCTCACCAATGAGATCCTAGCAAAAATCCTGATCATCATGTATGTAGATTTTAATTCTTAATTTTTTTGCATATGGTTGTTGTTGGACTTGCAGTCACAACTTGCATCACTACCTCACCTTCTTCGCTAAGCTCAGGGAAGCGCTCCAGAATTCATCTTATCAAACATTCAAGCAATCATGCCTTCATAAACCCTAGCACATTATTTTTGTATTACCATAATTATGAAGATGGTAAGGGTCGTCTAAGCTCCAGCTAGCTACATGATATGAATCAGCTGTTGTTTTAGCAACGATGAATCTGCACCACCTCCAGATTTACACGGCCCTAGTCCTCATTGTTGTGTGTCGAGGCAGCTACTCAAGTCCTGAAGCACTGTCGACTCCATCTTATCAACACTCTTTGGAGGCAAATAACTCGGGGTCAGGTGCAGGGAGTTTCTTACAAGCCTTGAAAACCGCTCTCCTTTACAAAGCTTCCGTCCAGATAAAACTGGGCAGTGGAAGTTTTAATCTTTCCAGCAATGACTTAACAAGCTTCTCTTCCTGGACTGAGCTGGCTTTAATTGGATCAGGTCAAGATGTGGACCAGAATGGAAGTGAGATTGAGTGTGATAAAGGTGTTGGCTTTTTATTCAGAAGCTCGTCTCTGATATCCTTATATAATTTGGCCATCAAAGGTTGTGGACGGTTGCTTACTACCACCAGTGTGAATCTGACTAACGGGACTAACACTTTTCTACAATCTAAGTCTGCTCTGTATTTTGATTCCTGTTCCAGTCTGACACTGGAGAATGTGACAATCTACAACTCTCTTGGAATGGGAGTGGTGATGTATAACACCAATGGAACCAATCTCTTCGTTTCCAATCAATTCACATCCAACTATTTAGACCCTGATGATCCACTTCTTGGTGGAGGGGGTGTGGTTATCGAAGCCAGCCATTGTTCCCCGGGGGATCTGAACTGTGAGGATAACTACACGTCACTGGAAACTCGTAATTCCAGTTATACATTTGATGGCTGTACCTTTCAATTCAATAGAGCTACCTCTCGTTCCATGCCCTTTGACCCTACGCCCCCCTACCCTCGGAACCACATGGGACTGGGAAAAGGAGGTGGTCTATCTGTCATCCTTAAGGGGCGTGCCCACTGGAATCAAGTCACCATCAAATCTTGTGAATTCCGTGACAACAAAGGGGATTGGGGTGGGGCACTTTTCCTCGGCTTTGGTGACATCAGCTTACAAAACTCAGTTGTTATCAATGACTCTTTCTTCCATATGAATAACTGGCGTGGTGATGATGATTTTGGAATAACTGCTGGAGGGGCCATAAGGATTGAAATGGTTTCTTATCCAGCCGATCAGGAGATGTGGCCGGATTATAGCAGCAATGTCAGTGGAAATGCCATCACGATCATTGATACAAGATTTGTCACAAACTTTGGGATTTGGGGAGGAGCTGTTTCCTTTGTCAGCACTCGTTACCTCCCTGGACAAATCCTGCCAAACAATCTCACCTTCACTCGGTGCTCTTTCCTTCAGAACAAAGCAAACACGGCTGCATTTGCTGTTGATATCAGAACCTGGAAGCCAGATATGATCATCAGCAGGGAACCTTACCCTGAACCAGTCTTCGATAGCTGCAATTTCAGTTTCAATGCCATTCTTTTCCATAACATCACAAGCTACCCGATGGGGACAGGAGTGGTGTACATTAGTGGCATGCCCACAAAGTTTGTTGGGGTCAACCAATTCTCAAACAACAGTGACACATGTCTCGTTGTTGCAGAGACTTACATTTCAGTTTTGGACAATTCCTTCCTGAATTTCACGTCCAATCAGGGCCAAAGGGGAGGGGCATTGGCTTTCATTGGAAACTCGTGGTTGATTGCCCATAGGAACACTCGTTTCCTGTTTGACGGGAACAGCGTGGGAACCTATGGACTTGGAGGGGCAGTGTATTCAGTACACTTTGGGGAACACGATCTGTACCTCCAGCAGAACTGTTTCTTTCAGTATTACAAATACGCTGTGCAACCGTCAGAGTGGAATGCAACGTTCGTGTTTCATAATAATTATGCTGATGGCCAACTGAATTCCATCTACACCACCTCGAGTGCTTCCTGCGCCTGGCCCTCGCTGGACAGCAAACGACACAAACCGGAAAACACAGCCTTTTGCGAAAACACCACTTTTATCTTTCAGGGTTCAGGAAGGAACTGCAGCAATGAGATTGCTACTGGTCCCAGTGAAGTGTCCGTCTCTCAAATTGAGATCCAAGCAATTCCAGGATGGAACACCAGCCTTGGAATCAAAACGCTCAACGATTATGGTCAAGTAGTTCCTCCAGTTTTGACTGCCACTCCCTCCCACGGCTTTTCTGGTGTTTTAACAGTTGCAAACTCCACGAGATACATCACTGATGATGGCATAGTCCTTCAGGGAAAAGAAAACCAAACTGCCAACCTGCTCCTCATGACCCTTGGCCCTCGTATCATGGCGGGGCAAGTGCAGGTGACCATCAAGCCCTGTCCCCCAGGGTTTGTTGGAGTCCCCTGCAAAGATGAGTCAAAAACATGTGACTGTGTGTGTGCCAGTTGGATTGGGATCAAGTGCAATAATGAGACGAAACAGGCAATTTTACAGGAATTTTACTGCATCACGTCCTCAGATGACAGAAAAATGGTAGTGGCCGCCTGCCCTTACAACCAGAAGAACTTGAACCTTAGTAATCTCTCTGCTTCTCAGTTAACGAACAGTGTGTGTGGTCAAGTGAAGCGAACCAGTTATCTTTGTAGCAAATGTATCTCTGGAACAGGAGTGGCCATCAATAGATACGACTATGAATGTGTTCCATGTCGAGGCAGAGAAAAGTATAATTGGCTGCTCTTCCTGTTGGTGGAACTCGTGCCCATCACTATCGTATGTTTCATAGTTGCATTATTTCGAGTAAGTATCATGGCCCCTTCCATTAACGGGTTCGTTTTCTTCAGTCAAATCATCTCTGTCTCCTTTTATCATAACTCTATCAATTGGTTTTTCGGAGCGGAGTATGTCAACCACTCCTTGGTGTATCCTGTTCTCGTCTTTTATGGGATATGGAACCTGGATTTCTTCAGAGATCTCATTCCAGGCATCTGTCTCCATGAAGGACTGAGCACACTCAATGTCCTCCTTATCAACTATGTGAAAGCCCTTTACCCAATGCTGCTGATCGCTATCTTTTACATCTTCATCAAACTCTACGACAGAAATGTCAGGTTGCTCCGTTTCATGTGGAAGCCGTTTCGTCGCTTCATGAAATTCGTCCATCGACATCGCAAACCGAACACCTCAATTGTCGATGCCATCACAACGATAATCATCTTCTCGTACTCAAAACTGATGCTTGTCTCATTCCCGTTGATAACTCTAATTCCAATCCAGGAAATGGGTGGGAACGTCACAAATATGGCGATCAAAATGCTCCCTCATCACTACTACTTTGATGCTGCTGAGGTGTTGCACCACTCCATGGCCAATGTTATCTACTTCGTACTGGGTATTCTGGTCCTAGTTGTCTTTATTGTCTTCCCTCCTATTTTTCTCTTTCTTTATCCACTACGCATCACCCAGGCCTGCATTGGGAAGCTGAGCAGTCGTATTCGGATTGCCTCCAGGATTTTTGCCGATTCCTTCTTTGGGGCTTTTCGGGATGGGACGGAGAGGGGGCGTGACTGCAGGTGGTTTGCTGGCATGTATCTCATATTCCGTATTGCATTCTTTAGTGTCTATTTCACCGTGACAGAGTGGACCTCCCGGTACCTCGGTCAGCAAATCCTCTGCATCTTGGGGGTTTTCCTCCTGGCTGTCATACGTCCATATAAGGTAGGGTTCTACAACCAACTGGACGTGGCGTTCTTCTCCCTACTTTCTCTTCTCAATATCTTGAGTTTTTATAACAATCACTATTTGGCTGCTGTTGGTAAGATCCAACTTGCCGTCTTCTATGTCAACTACGTCCTAATATTCCTACCCCTTCTGTATTTCATTGGCCTGGTCCTGTACCGTGTCCTGACTCAAAGTTGTGTCAAGAACAAGAAAGATAACGAGTCATTCCTTGAAAAAACTGTAGACAATTTATCCACTTCAAATGATGTTGATGACCCAACTGATGCAGACCTTCCAGACCGCTTCCTTCATCCGCAAGATTATAGCTCCATCAACCATACGCCGCCAGATAGCCGCACCCCTTCTTCAAAGGGTACAGCAGACAAGGAGATTGCCAAACATCACTCGGATGGGACACGCCTCCTCTATGGTGCAGTGGCTGGTGGTTCCTATGGCAGTGTTGCCAAACAGCAGAGGGAGCGGCACACCGAGCCACTAAGGTCAAAGTACTTGACATCGTGACTTAAATGAAACTGGTATAGTTTGTGTGGACAAGTTTTTTATGTAAACATTTCCCTATAAAAAATTAATTTCTAATCTAAAGATAAATTAGATAATCATGAAGACGAAATTAATCAGTAAATTAAAACAATAATTGTTAGATTGTTCATGTGAGGTAGACATGGTAGGGTGTACATGGTAGGGTGTATGAAATAATAAAAAAAGGAAGAATCATTTCCTCAAACTAAACATGCATAAATTAAAGGTCTCTCATGTATAAAAAGTACTTTGGAGTGTGAGTTGCTTATCTTTTAACTAGAGACGGGTTGGGCATTGGAGGTCTGCGGGAGGAAGGGGTCGTTTGTTGCAGTCCTGGCGAGCATGTTCAAATCAATCCCCAGGGTCATGTCATCAGCAGCGGGGGGCAAGTTTCCATCAGATCCCCTGGCTGTCTTAACTTCGGTTGTAAGGGTGGGAGTGGATGTCATGGTTGGAAGAGGGAGACCCCCAGCTTGGAGGGGAGTGGTCCCAACAGGGGACACTGTTCCTATGGCGCTAGATGTATTTTGGTTGGTCGGATTAGTATTGGAGATGGGTGTGGTCTGTGGGGGTTGGGGGATGGGTTGGATGGCCTGCAGCTGGGACATTTGAACCATCATCTTCTGAAGGTGAGCAAGAAGTTCTTTGTTCTGATTAAGGAGGTGTTCCACTCGCCCCTACAATTAGAACAATAGAGGTCGTAACTATACAACAGAATCCCTAGCAACCAACTTCCAGAACATGAATACAATTACTCACTTCATCCCTCAATCCACCATGAAAAAGTCATTCAGTACTGAATGCAATCTAGCCTCCCCCTCCCTCTCCCTCCCATCTCCCCTCTCACCTGCGACTCAATCCTTGCTGCTTTCTCGCTGTCCAACTGTTCCTTCATGAGTGCCAGCTGAGCAGAGAACTGCTTCCTCTCCTCCTGCTGGAAGGGATTGCTCAGGTTGCGCTGATGGTGGGTGGTACCATCCAGTGCCTCTCCAATGGAAACAGGAGATTCTTTTCCAGTCCAGGATTGGTTTGGGTCAGTACACATGTTCTCCGTAACCTGTGTTTCAGATCATGGAATGAGATCAAAACAGGAGACAGCATACAAACTTAACCAAATTTTGATCAAGTACTCTTAATAACGGAAATATTTGGGACCCCTTTGTATATAGAGAGGCTGTCCTCTTTTGAGAGTATTATATGAAAGGTTGTCCTTTGTTGAGAGGTTTGTCCTCTTTCAGAGTGTCCTTCATCGGAGGTTACAATGTATTACATTTTTGAACCATTGACCCATTAAGATACCATCCATTAAGACACACTCACCAATTAAGATACACCCACCTAATAAGGCATGCCTATTGAGACACACCCATTGAAACACACCCATTAAGATACACCCACCTAATAAGGCATGCCTATTGAGATGCACCCATTGAAACACACCCACTCACCCATTGAGACACACCCATTGAAACACACCCATTAAGATACACTCACACACCCATTGAAACATACCCACTCACCCATTGAGACACACCCATTAAGACACACTCACCCATTGAGACACACCCATTGAGATACACCCATTGAGATACACCTACTTACCTGCTGCTGTCCTGATAAACTGGGTCGTGGGCGTGGCCTTCCCAGCAGGGCCAGGTGTGGAGGAAGGACATTGGCACTGGCTGTGGCGGGGTCTACTCCATCAGGGAAATCAGGCAAGTTGGTGGAAAGATTGCTCACAGTCAGAGGAGGGTGGGTGACTGCACCAGAATCATTTCGAGTCGCAGCGTTGGATTGGAATGGATCCATATGAACAGTGCTGCCATTGGCAACAGGCATATTCTGTGGAGCCAGGGTACCGGGGGTGGTGAATGGGTCAAAGTTCAACTGCATGAGGTCGCTATTCAAGTCTGAAATCTTCTTATCGGTTTCACCAGGAGTCTTGTCTATAACAGCATCCAGATCTGTGTTAAACTGCTTCCACGTAGATGGGACACCAGCAGGAGTTGCATCCTCCTTCTTCCCTTCCGTGTCAGCGTTCTCTTTCTTTGCCTCCTCCTGTTCCTGAGGAGCCTCTGCTGTCTCGGACCCGACGTCCACTTCTTTCTTCTTCTTCTGGGGTTTGGGGTTCAGTTTGTGGCACACGTCGAAGGCCTGTCCGAGACTTCTCACTATGGTCAGGGCCATACCCTACAGGCATGCAGAGAGAAAGAACACGACATTAGTATGAGCGTGAGAACCAGGAAGAAACACAAAACAATTTCCCAACCAGTGTCTGCCTGTCTATGTCTGCTTACTGTCATTGTGAGTGAAGCAAGCCACTAGGGAATTGAAATGAAAGGCCACTAGTATGGAGGGTCATAGGTCATCCCGATTCCTACATAAAGAGCGCTATTGCACTCTCTGGTATCATCGTACATTCTTCCAGTTTCGTCTTTTGTAATGCGCAGCTAAAGCTTTGCTCGCCACAATGCCTAGCATAGCTCTACCTGGTCTAGTGCTGCTACCTGATACGACCACACAACCATAATATTATAGACATGAAATGCAAATTAAGGCAAATTAGAGCACTATGCACACAGAAGGACTTGGAGTGTCTTGACTTCTAAAACAAGTTATGCAAGTTCTACCATATTCTTCACATTCTGTTACAGAATCTTTAAATATCATCAACTGACTAAGTCCATTAGCATTCACCTGGCACCTTGTTCATTCACTATAACTCCTATAACTTTCTCAATTCAAATTTCAAACACCAGCAAAGAGAGTGGATGATTAATTCTCTGTTGATGGTTGATGTAGAAATTTGGTTAAAGTTATAGCAGTTATATATCAAGGTGCAAGGTGAATGCTACACATTGGTGGCTCCTAGTATACGACGATTAACATTAACCATCCATCCTCATGTTTACAAATGAAAAAGACATAGAAATGTTACTTTTGCCGATTGATCTTACCTTCTTGTAAGCTTTGAAGACGTTGCATCGGAATGTATTGTCAGGAACTTCACGGGTGATGTAACTGAAGATCTTCAAGTCTTGGGAATCATGAGACACATAGAAAATCCTATGGAAAAAGGTAGTCATGGGGGGGGGGGGGGGGGGGGGGGGGCATGTCTTTATTTCATTATAGGCTTACCTATAGATAGGATGATGCATCACAAATAACTGCTCTTCAGAATACTTTTTTCGACTCTAGAGAGAGAGAGAGAGAGAGAGAGAGAGAGAGATCCAGTCACATGGTAAACATGGCATGTGATGAGAATAAGCCATCAACATGATATACTCAGTCCTTTAACTAGCCAGAGCATGGCAGTTTTAAGTTTCAAGCATTCAGGACTTACTCGTTTTCTCTTTCTCTTTGTGATTTTTACTCCAGAGGTGGAGATGTTGATGTTAGACCTTACTTTCCTTATCCCCTTCACCTTATATTCGTACTACAAAGAGGGGAGAGGGGGAGGAGAGGAAGGGGAGGAGGAGGAAGGGGAGGAGAGGAAGGGGAGGGGGAGGGAGAAAGAAGAGAGTAAAGGGTAAAAGCAGCCAGGTAAGGTGACTGATCGAGTTACTCCCACTTTACAACAGCTCGTGAATTTTATTATAACTTGACCACAACCACACATTCATGAGCAAAGATATCCATTACTCACTCATGTGTATTGAACACGCATTCTTCTTGAAGGCACCTGAAATTTGGTTTGTTGAGGTCCCAGTTTGTATTACTGGTATACACAATGCCTACATAGACATAGTGACCATGTGATGAGTGAGTTACACAGTGGATGTGGGTAGGTGATCAGTGGGTATGTGGTAGATAGTATGTGGGTGTGTGGTGGTTGTGTGGGTATGTACATATGAGCAGTGGGTATGTGTGCATACAACTGTGGTTACTGTTATGGGTAGATTAATATCCATGTAGTATGTGCTCTGGCATTGTATAGGGGAATAGTATAGGAGGGGAATTGTATAGGGGAATAGTATAGGAGGGGAATCATATAGGGGAATAGTATAGGAGGGAATTGTATAGGGGAATAGTATAGGAGGGGAATTGTATAGGGGAATAGTATAGGAGGGGAATTGTATAGGGGAATAGTATAGGAGGGGAATTGTATAGGGGAATAGTATAGGAGGGGAATTGTATAGGGGAATAGTATAGGAGGGAATCGTATAGGTGGAATCTTGATGGATCGTTAGAGAAATTTGAGTAGGTGTGACATGATTGCTCAGTTTGAACTACTTAGTGGGATGTGTCATATCAGAAAAGGGAGGGAGGGAGGGAGGGACGTGCCAAGTATCCAAGCCAGAAGTTGGAGGGTTATAATTGTATGACCACTTGACTATAATAGACGAAACAAAGTATAGTTTTCCCCCAATACAAGTCATAATGGAGGAAGTATGAACAGCTCATCTGAATCACTTCACCTCTCAAAGTAGATGAGTGAAATGGGCGTCTATCACACTAGTTCATAGTGCCAATACATTGCCGTGGTTACTGACTGTGTGATTCACTCACCCTAATTCTTCGCATGGCTGTGATGATGTCAATCTTGCAAGTCGGTTTGGCTATCTCCAAACTTCCAATGAACTACAGAACACAATAATAATAACAACAATAACAACGACAACAATAACAACAACTTGAGTAATACGTGACAAATTGAATGTTTCTGTCATGACATGCACACGCCATGCACACATGCACACTCTACCCAGGCCCCAAGCAGCTCTACCAACACTGAAGCCCTTTGCTCTACAAGGCCTCTTTCCGGACCCCAAGCAGCTCTAGCAATACTGAAGCTCTTTTTGCTCTACAAGGCCATTTCACAGTGATGCACAGGTAGTCAAGGAAAAAAGTCAGGGGGTGATTCCAAGCAAGGAGTAACATTCACCCTCAACAACAGAAGCCAAAAAATCCCCCTTAGCGCTCTGTGTGTGTGTATTATCATAATTCACGATTAAGAGTAAATATGAGGTCTTCTTAAATTCTCCACGTCACATACACCCATAGGTGACAGCTTACATCACACAGAGGTAAGTTAACCGGTAATTCCATAACTCAATTCTCATTCTTATTAGCTACTTGGGGTGAAATTTAGGCAGGTCAGTTGCTAGGATCACCCAGTTTCACACGTGGCCCTTTGATTTGATTTCACGTACTTTAGCTTTGAACTGTATGCCATGTTGGAATGCCTCTTCGTTGTGAAGAGGAATACGGGTATCATAGAGATCCTCGACCTTGTTGTATTCTTTGCGCACACCTGCAAGCACAAAGAAATAATGTTTATTATTATAGATGATTCTTACTAGGGAAACCTACTCAGTGCAGGCACCTTACTACTACTACCTCACAGAGTAAAGTGGATCTCCACTCCAGCAGAGAGGTAATAAAAGGTATAGTTAATGAGCATTTCTGTCAATAGACATGCTTTCTACTGCAGCTCAAGCTAACATGCCATCACTTCAGCACATTCATGTAAGTAAATGAGCCTTGCTAATTGACACTCCTCCTAAATCTGGTATTTGTGTCAACATTTTTATATAGCTATCCACTTGAGACAACATTCTTCTCACGTATTTACACCCAAAAGCAAAACAATGCATCACTTGAATAGATTCTTGAGGTAGCTAGTTCAGCTAACCATCAGTGTTCTTTCTTCGCCATATATGCAACTTTGCTAGCCAAAACCATGCATTTCTGAAAAGCTCCCTCCCATTTTGAGCTTGCTCAAGGCAAATTTATCAACACATGCATTATTATAGCAACAGGTGCCTCAGGGCCTTGGATACTATGTCAATGAAGCTCTGACTCTATTCCAATCTTTGGATAGCCACTGTTTATAGCTGGTGAGCTAAGTGTCACCCACCCCAAAAGACAAGGCCCAAACATATATGCCCACAACATACCTAAGGAGGCGGTGGCGTATTTTCAAAGCTTACCACAGGTATGAGTAAATAGCTATTAGTCAAGTAGCTAGCTAGAAAACTCACTAAATTTCCTAACGAATTTAGTCAGCGACGCTGCCATGCTTGGCCCAAGTTCTAAAGCGACAGGAGCCCCTCGAGACATAGTAAAATAATACGTCCGTATACTCTGGTTTATATAGGCTGGCCAGCAGGGGGAAAAACAAAGTAGATCCGCCTTTGATTAGTCTGACTTGACTCTCGCTTCAAAGGTGTAGATACAACAAGTCTGCTGTAAACTGTACTCCCAATGTTGTTGCATTGCACATTCCAATAGTGTCAAAAAACTACATTCTATAAGGTTTCCAGGAAACTTGACTTATGGAATGCATTTTTTTGTATCACTTGCCACATTCCTATGTTGTACATTAATTATTGCATACCAATTGGGAGTTGTACTCAATAAGGCTAAGCAATAACATTATTATTTTGTATAATTCTAGCTTTTTGTAAGAAATGGATGTCGCAGAAGAGATTGTCGATGAATCAAGAAATGTCAATCAATCACCCACACCCAGTATGATATCAGATATAAATGTACCGGTAGATGACAACCCAAGAATCAGCGTTGTGGAACCGGACAAAGAAATATTCCTTGAGTCACACCTCAAGCTCCGTGGCAATTCTTTGACAGAAGAAGAATTCATGGAAAGACAAAGATTTATAGAAAACTCAAGGTAGCTACCAACAGACATAGCTAGTTAAATAGATTATAATTGGCTCACTTTATGTGCAGAACTGAAAGGCATTGGAGCATGGCAGCTCGTGTAGCTCCTCCAATGGAGGACAGCGCAAAATGTGACACACATGATTTCATTCAAGAGCAACGCAAGATCATCGAAGCCTTTCGGTCCCAGCCCTGGCCTATGCAAACTAAGATACAGGCACTCAAGTCAGTGTGTTTCTGTCAGAAAACCCATTTGTAGCTAGTAGGGGCAGAATTTATATAGCTTAGGATGTGATTCTGCATGCTATCTGTATTGTAACATTGACTGCTGTTCTCTATAATAGAGATTATAAGGAAAACATCTCAAGGTATGTGGATCATCTGAACACCATTGACATGGCTAGAGACAAATTCAGAAGGGTATGGAGCTATAGCTATCATTTCCAACTCTGTACACACCCATGGCCATTCATTATACGTATGAATGCAGTGGTTTTGCAGAATAAAAAGGAAGATTGGAGTCTTCCTACTTAATTTTAGGCTGTGGAGGACCGTTATTAAGACTATTGAAGGCAAGTCTTAATTTTAAAAAACTGCTGATGAATTCGATAATAGCCATAACTTTTTTGTGTGGTCTGCAGTAAATTTTGGGACGAATGTAGGATCATACTTCATACTGCTTCGCTGGCTCTGTTTGCTCAATCTCTTTCTTTTTGTCCTCCAATTTGGGATAGTCATCCTACCCCAGGCCAGTCAGCTAGTCATGTAAAAATTACTAACAGTCTATGGAGTTTTAAACTTGCAGATATTAGCAGGTCATGGACTGAAGCCTTCTGATGAAATCAAACAAAACTTTTCAGCCATTTCTTATATAATTGATGGCAGGGTAATTATTAGGGTAGACTTGATTTAATGCTATAACTAGTATTATCTATAGGGTTATGTCTTTGAATACTCTGTCCTCTTCTATGGTTATTATGATTCTGGTCAGAATGAGACATATGAGGCCCCTCCTCCCAATCCTAAGCCCTACATTGGAGCTCACTACAAGCTCCCTATAGCCTATCTCCTGGTCACTATCTCGGTCTTTGTTATTAGTGGACTGGCTACTCTTTGGAGGTACAAACTGGGTCCCATAATCAAAAGTTCCCTCCACCCCTCCTATATTTTCACCCTCATTCTTTCTTATAGTATGAGCAGTTACACACAGAGCAAAATATTGCAGCATTCGGGTGCCGGGGGGAATTATTTCTTTGCATGGAAGGTCTTTGCCAGTTGGGACTTTGCAGTGACCAGTCCCAGGACTGTAGATCTGAAGATGAAGGAATTCATCATATCCTTCAAGGAATCACTTTATGAGACAACTGTAATGAAACAAAAGGAGTTTAAGTTAAAGTGAGTAAAATCCTATATATAATCTTATTACATTTACATGGTTGCTAGCTAGACTGAAGCTGTGGGGAACTAGGATTGTGACAAATATTATAGTCCTCGTACTGCTGGCTGGTTCTGGATATGCTATGTACGTGACTGCTGAAAATGCCATTCGTGTTGGAGAGTTCACCAACATAAAGTTTGAACTGCAGGGTAGTGCTGGGAACATCATCCTGAATTTCATTCGCACTTTCCAGGCAAGTATTAGCTTTGTGAAGAGAAATGGTTGAACAGCTCAACTATATGCAATTTCTGCAGCTCCAAATCGTCACTATAGCGAGGAACTTTTTGCTTCCACTAATATTTTGGCTGCTTGAGTGGTTTGAAGGTCTCCATCCCAGGAATACACTCAAATTGCACCTCCTAAGGTTTTTCATTTCTAACTATAGCTGCAAAAATTACAGATATGGATAGTCTCTCTCTCTCTCTCTCTCTCTCTCTCTCTCTCTCTCTCTCTCTCTCTCTCTCTCTCTCTCTCTCTCTCCTGTTACAGAATTTTCTTGGTGTACTTTTCAAGCCTGTACATTATCATTATTTCCTTTTTTATCATCAGCAGAAGTTGTGTGAGTGTAGCTAGCTAGCTAATAATTATGATTTTCAAACTGCATCTAATCAGATTTATTAATACAGGTGAAGATGCAGGGTAACATTAACTGTCGGTGCTGGGAGACTTCTTTAGGTCAAGAGCTCTTCAAACTGATGGTGTCATTGACTCTGGCAGAGATGTTCAGCATAATAGCTCTGCCTGGCTCTCGTTGGCTTCTCAGCAAGTGTTCCAAACTCTTCAACAAATGGGTCAGTGAGTGAGTGTAGTTTCCCTTTTAATTACTTATACTCCTCCTTATTATCACACAGATTGGACCTGCAGAATTTGATCCACCTGCTAGTGTGTTGAATTTGATATATGGACAAGGCCTCATCCTGTTAGTTAAACTATGTCTATTAATAAAACCATTATGGTTAACATATTAACAGATTTGGTGTCCTATTCTGCCCCTTTCTTCCTGGCATGGGGTTCCTGAGGAATATCATCATATTCTACCTCAAGGCCTTTGCTGTGTTTTTCTTCAATAGACCACAAAAGATACTCTTTCGACTGGAGTCCACGCACAGCTTCTATATGGCAATTCTCCTGGTCACAGTGTTTATCAGTTTCTTTCCGATCGGCTATGCCATTGCAGAAATAAAACCATCCAATGGATGTGGCCCCTTCAGGTAAAGGTAGTAGCTAGCTAGCTATTACTTAACATCCAATTATTATAGGGGTCTGGCTAATATGCTGCAAGCTATATCCGTGGAGGTTACAACCTGGCCTTCGTTCCTCGCAGCATCATGGAACTACCTGCAAAGAGCCACAGTGATTATTCCACTAATTATCATCCTGTGGTATGTCAAACTAGCTATCTATGTCCCAGCCCACTAGCTAGTTTCATGTCTGTGCGTACAAGGGATAGCCAAGTGACTGCTAATAATCTTATGGATATTTCTTATTTTATAGTATCATCATTTATTATTATATAACTTTCACTAAGTCCCTAAAAGGTGCCAATAAGGACCTGGTGGTCCAGCTCAAAGTGGTACGTGGGAGCTGTTCTTTCTAATTACAGTTAAGTTATACATGCAATTAATTCACAATGTAGGAGCAGAAACGAATACGAATCCAACATGGACAAGGTAAAAAATCACAATTGCAAATACATAGACCAACTGTGTACTCCTTGTTCTCCTTTTGGACCTTCATCTATATAACTCTCTCTGCAGAGAACTCAATGGATTTTAGTCCTTTTGGCCCTCGGAGAGCAAGATTACGGTCCAGCATTTCATCACCAATGCTCATCAGTCCTAAAGAACTAGGACTACATTCTATATGTAGTACCACATCTGGGGGTAATTTTGCAACAACTAATATCAACAGACAGAACTCATCAGCACCACAACCTGGTGATGATTTTAATCATGGAGCAGCTGGCAGATCGCAGGTCACTGATCTTACTTCCTCATCAGCACCACCACCAGTTCCACTTTCTTGAACCATGGCCTTTTTCATACATGCATAACTTCTGACAAAAATTTATTATAAAAAAATATATTATTACATTTGCCTAATAGCTAGCTAGCTAATGCTACAGGGATTTGGACAGGTTGAGTCTTGAGTCCAAATCAACTTCTAGTTTGAATTGATCACCACTGAATCCTCCTAGGACACTCTCTTGTGGAAGGTTGTGAGCAGCCTGAAGGTACTCCTCCACGCAGCTGTGTCTCAGGGTCAACTGCTGGGGGTTGGGCTGGGTGGGTGGGGCTCCAGGGTGCAGCCTCATAATTGGACCACTGTTCACTTGAGTGGCAAGATGGGGCATATTGGATGTAATGGAAGTGTTACTTGGTAACTGTTCACAGTCCATCATGCATTCTAAAGAATCCAACCTTCCTTCGCATTCCATCGACTCCATACTCGGGAGGTTACCCTGCTGAGTTGTGGGTGTGTCCATCCTCACACCAGCCACGCCCATTTCCTCGCTGCCAGTAAAATGCAAGGGAGAAATATTGTTCAGTGCAGACATTCCAGTATTTGAGGGTTGTGCCTGTTGCATTGACTCTGGGTACAACGGAGTCTTTTGAAGAGAAGGCATGAATAAGGATCCATCTTCCCATCTTCCTGCAGCTAAAGTAGAAAAGGACCCTTTCTGCTTGCTTGGAGAAACACTTGAGAGAGATGTCCCGAATTCTTGTTGGGACGAGATGGCCACTGCTGAGGGGTCATCAGCACAACACGCCTTCTTCTCGATTGGCCAATTAGATTCCACACTCTGGTCTACCACGACCCAATCTGACTCCCCACTGCTACCAGTGCTGGAATAGCTGTAATCGAAACAAAACTGGAGGCTTGCATCAGAATCATTCTCATCTGGGTTCTTCCGTTTGATTGAAACTTTTCTCTTCCTCAGGTTAGGGTCTTCTCCGTAAAAAGTGTCTAATGTTTGAGAACGGGGACGAGTCACCTCATGAGAGGGTGAGTGGGAGCCAAACGTCCGTGACCGCGTGGGCCGGACTTCAGGCAGTTGAGTGGTTTCGTAACTATGGGGAAGGTGAGGGTGGATGCTGTGGAGGTCGTAACTACGGCTTAAGAAATGACTAGGAGAAGTGGGAGGGAAAAGGGTGGGGGTGGCAGAGTCGCTGGTCTCGCCATCTGCTAGTGAATTGTCCTTGTTGGGTACTAGGAGGAATGAACTATTCTGGTGTGGTCTGGAATTGAAATACGGGGACTGGGAATGGGACGCTGATTGATCTGTGAATCCGAGAGTATCATTGGTTCCTTCCATTGGAATGGAACCAGAGAGGAAACTCTGATAACTTCCGAATCCACTGCTGACATGGGAATTGGAGGAAGGGAAGGCTGTGGTCACATGACCACTTGGCAACGTATTCAAAGAGCAACACACTCGCTTGTGAGGAGAGCCTAATAGGGAATCGTCATCAAGAGCCGTGGGTGAAGATGGGAAAGTCCTCTGTTTGGGAGAGAATGAGGAGTGAACATGAAATCCAGCCAATGGTGACTCCTCCTCATCGTCAAGTGGGAACGTGTCTCTCCTTAAGTCCAGACCTATCCCTTCGAACTTGCTAGCTGGGATTTCAAATAGTTGGTGATTACGAGATCGAGGCTGCATCTCGGGACTTGGGGGTGGGGCTCGGGGATATGGTGTCAGGTGATCATCGCTAGTTTCTGGAATGAAGACATCAGCCATGGCCATCCTCAAACACTTCAACTGATGTTGCAATTTCTGCACCAAAAAGTAGGTGAGTACAGAGGTCAGAGTACATACTTATATGACTCAGAGATGAAAGCAAGTGCATTCTTTCATGATCAAATGATATATACTCGAATCATTAAAAAACATTTTTTTAGCAACCATTTCTTCAATTCTGAATTATGTATTTTTGGCTCCATTAATTATCTACACTGGAGCAATCACCTAGCACTACTACCACCTCTTAACATTCCTATGTCCATATATGGTCAACCAATGCTAGACCAAGTCCTTAGCTCATATCCCCACAGGGGCACCACAAATGCCAAGCTGGTGTCGGCAGTGGTGGTTAGAGTATGTGAAAGCATGGCTTATAATAGGAGATCAAACCACAACAACCACATGTGCACCTTATCCAGACTTTGTCCTATAACCTTTTGGATGACTAATGAATTATCAATCACTGACAACCAGGCCTTAAGGAGGTAACTATAATATCATGGCCAAGGACTCCATATATACTAAAATTTACAAAAGTCAGGGTCATGACATCAACTAAAAGGAAGCCATCTTCCTCCTCTTGAGAGTAAAGGCAAAGCAGGTGTACATACCAGGACTGGGGTGACATAGCAACAGGTATGACTTCCCTGGAAATGAGTTGTGTCCATTACATGCCTTGGAAATAATTGGCTGGAGATGTTCTCCAAGGGTTACCCACTCATAAGAGGGTAATTTGCATATACTTTGCCACAAAAATGCTGTGTAGTGAGGAATAAGCAAAGCAACATTACAGACACTCGCATATCCATAAATGGCATACCTGTTAGTATTCACTTCAATACAGTCAGCTAAGGCCCAAATGACCAACCAACTTCCAGTTTATAACGAATTACAACAGAGCAGTGGCCCTCTCAGTATCTACTTTACTACTTCTCCCATCCTAAGGTTATTCTATTTGACAGATCATTGAAGGAGTTGCCTGTCCCAGGGTGAGACACCCTCCCCACTAAGAAATTGCACTCAATGCCAAATTAAAACTCAATCATATTCAAAGCCACAATTTGAATCGGGAAAGCACTTGTGCACACACACAGAACAAGAAGTGGGAGGCAGTAAGTACAAGTAAGCGTAAACTTGGAATGCAAACAAGTAGAGACAATCATGCCTAAATGTGAAACATGCAGTGTACAGAGAAAAAACACCATCTCCTCATATGCGAAACAAGTTACTAAATTCAATAAAGAAGGCAGAAAAAACGGGAGGATAGCGGATATACATGGATGGGTCATACTTTTCCCTAAATCTTTGGAGAACCTCTCTTTCTACTTTCCATGGCACTTGGGGGATATTGACTGAAAACCTCTTGGGAAAGTGCTATGGTTATTTAAGACATCAGGGTACAACGAATCAAATCACCTTATTAAATAGCTATCAAGACAAAGTTTTGTCTATCATGATAAATTAGAGGCAGGAAAGTTCCATGCATCTGTTCCCTCTGACTACTTCACCAGCTAGCAATACAGTAGCCAGTTAGTTGCAAGCAGTTGTGGAACTAGACAAGAGAGTAGCCACCATTTTCTTTCTCAGTACCCACCATGTAGTTTAACTTAACTTACACCTTCTCCTTCGCTAACAGCTACAGATCTTTGATAACGAAATGCCTTCTATTTCCTTCCTTTATGGGAGGGTAGTCCCTTACTGGCCTGGCTAGACCAGTCACTAGTCCAGCGAACGAATAAATGAAGATTTCGTCCGGAATATCTACTCAGAATGGCGGCCAGTTCTGTTATCGTTTTCAGTACAGGCTTACAATGAAGAGATCAGCTGTCTGTATTACCTAAAACGTGTCGGACCATCTCCTTCCTGCCTGAATTTCGCACTCTCTCCACCTTCCAGGAAATGACCTGCTGACCCTTTGAGTGTGCTCTATTTTGAAAAAGGGCGGCGGTCTATCATAAGGTAAAGCGTAACTTGGGACAGTGGAGTTATATTTCAATCTTGCTTCGAGATTACTAAGAGTTTCAAGATCTTATTTTGCACACATAAACATTTATGCTTTGTCTCTCTCTGAATCCAATCTAGAGTGATTTGGTTACTCTGTTGGTAATAAGCAGCCCTAAACACTCTGCTGATTTTACAAGACCGCAAGAATAAACTAACTTCAAACTCACTGAACTGATTTATCAATATTCTATTCACTGAGATAACGCTGCATAATGATCTCTGTGTTTTAAAAAAGTGATAAGTCAGCAAAATATGCATAGTGCACTGTTTTAGCTTTATCAAAATTGCAGTGTCCCATGTTATCCTGAAAGGGATTTCTGCATACTACACATGGGCGAATTGTAGCCAATTAATTAGTAAGCAATACCAATCATCTTTAGCTCAACCTGGGACTAGAAAAGTTACTCTATCTCTTGCAACTTAAAGCTTGTTTATAGCTAAAGCGGTTGCAGAGATATCATCATTTGTAGTAAGAGTGTCCCAAGTTACCCCAATCTACCTTATGCACGCATGCGCAAATGACTTAATCATCATGTGATAATTACATCACATGGGGCTGGGCTTTTAGAGCTGCATGCAGTAGCTAGCTACGCCTTTAGCTTTGGAGATCAGAAAATGAGTGAAGAAAAGAAGAGGCTTTTAGGAGGAGCGGATGAAGAGCCGCCACCAGCTTACACAGGTCTCCCCCCAAAAGGACCTCTTTCGGAGCAGGAGCAGGATGAGAAACCACAGAACAAAGTCCTTCTCTTTTTATACGAGCACCGGTCTTCTATTCCTGGCTATGGAATGATACGCATGGTTCGGGGAGTCAGTGTCTACGCTCTGTATGTTCTCGTAGCGATGCTGTTGGCTTACTTGTTGAATCAGTTGGACCGCTACACCTTGCCCATTGTGACCACCTCAGCTGGCTACGACCTGCAGTATGGCGATCTATTGTGCATGAAGAATAGAAAAATCCCGCAAAATATTTTCGATGACTACAACATCACATCCAACATTACTGACATTTGTACTAAAGAAAAATACTTTGATGAAGAGCTGAACACCACCATCAATGTGAAGTGAGTGTAAAGTAATAATTAAACTGTGCAAAAAATTACATACCAAGTAGAATACGTGTTAAAAAAAAAAAAATTAAAAAAATGTGCAAAATGGTTACTATGCCCTATGATAAGATAAGAGCGAGGTGCCCCAAATGCACCTTCAAAGAATTTATTTTTTATTGTTGTTTTTATTGTTGCTTTTATTGTTGTTTTATAGAAAAAATGAAACGTATTGTACCACTCTTCCTATTCTTCTCTTTGGTAATGAGACAGAAAGTGAAAATGGCACTAACATCACTATACATTACAATGCATGCGAGTTTAATCACAGTGGCAAGGGTCTTCTTTACCAGATAGTGGCTGGTCCAGTCTTCAACAACCTCTACCCCCTTGCTGGAATCTTCACTGGCTTCCTGGCCGACTACGGCTATCGTACAATCTGGTTGGTCATTTCACTTGTCTTCTGGAGTGCCATAACAGGTGTGACCGGTTTTGCCCAAGCCTACTGGCATCTTGTCCTCTTGCGTGCTCTTCTTGCTATCGGGTACTTTATTAACTTAACCTAATATGGTTTCCTTAGACCCATGCTAAGTGGGATAGTAAGTATCTGATACTCTTAATTAATATAGGCAACCTCCATATTCTTGTGTTTTATGTAAGAATTTGTAATAGGCAACCTCCATTCTTGTGTTTGTGGTATCTTTTGTAGAAGTGGCCGCATGTTTTAGTGCCGCTGACATTGCATAAGACTGAATAAGGCATGGAGATGGTAGTGTATAAAGTGTCTATACTTTTATGGGCTCATTGCTGTTTCCATTTTCTCTCTTCTCACAGAGCTGCTGGTTGCAGTCCATTTGCTGTGTCCATCATTGGTGACTACTTCCCACAGGAGTTTCGAGGCACGGCCATTGGCGTGTATTATTGGGGGGTCTACATCGGTTATAGTCTGGCCTTTGCCATCGGCAATGGAATACAGCAAGCTCTCAACTGGAGATGGGTCTTCTTCCTCAGTGCTTTTATAGGTGAGTGCTCTTATAGAGGGGGTAGTCTTATTAGAGGTGCTCTTATAGGTAATGGGTGCTCCTATAGGTGAGTGCTCTTATAGAGGGGGTAGTCTTATTAGAGGTGCTCTTATAGGTAATGGGTGCTCCTATAGGTGAGTGCTCTTATAAGCGGGTGTTTTGAGTGGGTCTTATGGTGTAGTAATGCCTTGAAGAGGAAATAATTCTTGACCACAAAATAGGCAGTAGACGACATCATGTTCATGTGACTGAACATCATGCATATGTGACTGTAGGTATTGGCGCTGCCATCATAATCCTGATCACAGTACGCGAGCCCAAACGAAAGAAGAACCCAATTACAGACAACCCCAGCGAGGCCAAGCTGCCATTCCTTAAGCGTGTGGTGCTCCTTTTACGGACTTTTTTCATGCCTGGCATGTTCATCCTGTGCATAGCTGGAGGCATCCGCAATGCTGGGGGTTATGTCTGGGGCTACAACACTGAGATCTTCTTTGAGCAGTTCTATACCAAGGACCAAATCAATCACTTTATGTCGTGGATCCCGTTGGTGGGAGGATCACTGGGTGCCATGGTGGGCGGGATCATTTCCGATATCCTAGTCAAGGGGAGGAGTCCGTATATGCGTATCTGGGTACTGATCATCAGTCAGGTGAGAGAGCTAGAATGTGAATCAGAAAAGGAGTAGTTCACATGTTATGTATACAGTTCCTATAGCAAACTGTCTCTCTACCTCATGCAGTTACCTTTATTAGATCTATCAGCTAATCCATGTCATATCATCTAAGTAGATAGCTGCTTAATGCCCACTAGAGTAGTGGGAAGCATTGATTGATTAATACGAATACAAAATTATGAAAATTTGAATTCCCTCTACACTAATGTGTAATAATATTATTTATATCACTTCTAATTATTGCAGATCCTAGCTGCCCCATTTGCAGCAGGTGCATTGTTTCTGCCGTACCCCTGGTGCTTCCTCATCCTCATCCTCTCCAATGTCATCGGGGAGATGTGGATCGGTGTCACCTCGGCCATCATAGTCGACTTGGCCCCAAGCAAAATCCGAACGGGTGCAATGGGTGTCTATCTCTTCATCATCACTGTCATAGGAGGCAACTTCAATCTCCTAGTGGACCCACTGCAGAAGGCTTTCTACAAGACAACCGGCTCCACGATAACGAGTTCTCGTTGGGCACTGTTTATAACCTTTCCATGCATGTATGCGTTGAGTTCCATTCTATTTGTGCTGGCTTTTATCTTCATGCGACTGGACATCAAAAGGAAAGAGAAGCTAGACCAGATGCTGACCCTCAATGACGATGGGAGGAAAGACGAGAAAGCAAGTGAGTCAGATGAAGAAGATGGCACTCCAAAGGACAAAGCAGTTTAGTAACGATCACCGTGTGGTTTTTTTATGTACTAAGTTAATGACTGTTATTTAACTGTGCGTGAGTGAGCCCTATAATTAAATATTTATTCCTTTAATTGTTTCCTCTGCCTTCATGTATACAATTACTTTAATCATTGCACTTATAAATATCTTTTTTTCCTTTCTCATGTGTTGTTTCACGTGCACCATTTATGTACACACCATATATGTACCTCTTCCCAACCTTTTTTGTTCGTCATACTCTCTCTCTGGTGTGCATTAATAGGGACATCTTGAGACCAGTTATTCTGGAAGTGAAAATGATTGACCAACCCTCTACCACACATCAACACTCTCTTAAGCACAAGTGGAACTAAATTAGCTACAAGTTGTTTTATTTTTAATTTTTTTCTATTCAGTAAGTTATGTCATAAATTTAATCATAAGTGGATGGATTGTTCATGTTGATCAAAGATAAGGACTTGTAGTCAAAATAATGTAATGGAAGTCAATTCTACTTTAAAAACAGCAATACATTATACAGAAACATGCAAAAGAAAAATGTAACATCAAAATTCTGTCCAGTCATGTTGGATACATTCTACTTATCTAATTAAAAGTTGTATGACTGTCACATGACAGGTCACATGACAGCAGGATGCAGTTATCAAAAAAAAAATTTTTAGCAGTCAAAAAACTTAGAATGATTGTGGTGAAGTTACTGCTGCCTTGGCAAATATTGTAACAACAAAAAAGACGTCACATCCTATACATGCACGTAATACATAAAACTTTAAAATTAGTAGCTAGCGAAGAAGAAAAGGTCTCATATTGAAGTCCAATCAGCAGAATAGTCGAAACCACGAAATAATTCCTGAAAAAAGAAAAGAAAAAAATCCAGCTGAAAAAGATCACTGAAACTGCAGAAGGGTTATTTGCATTCATCTGGCACATTGATCATTCGCTATAACTGCTGTAACAAATTTTAATTAACCAAAATGCATCAACAGAGAGCTGATTATCCATTCTCTCTGCTGAGTTGAGCAAAATTATGATCACGAATGCTTTTAGACAGAGGAGCTGCTGTTTGACCTAAGATGTGATGTATTACCTGGTCTCTTGAACGCAGTGTTCTGTTATTCCTAGGTGGAGTCAGGATGGGTTCTTCTCGAGTGAATTCCTCGTCAAAATTGCTGATATCTGTTCTATTTCTCTGCAGGAGAAAAGAGCGAAAAGAATGAAAGACGTTATATAGCACTTCAAAGTAATCAGACTTACCAATACTGGTCTGAAAGGAGGAGTGACTTCTTTACGGTACAACCTCTCCCAGTCAATTCGCTGAAAAATATCAAGTAAATGCACCACTCAATATCATTAACACTGTGTCATTGGAACTTTCTATACACCGCATATTGCTTGAATCACTCACTCGAAAGAATGGCTGCTTCTTGATGTCAAGTGCATCTCTTTCACTTGCTCCTAACCTCTTCTCTGGATTACGACGCAACAGCTAGAGCACATGAAAGATAAGAAAGGTCAGAGGATAGATTCAAGGCAATCAGTAGTTGCATCAAGTGATCCCAATATTTAGTCCAATGTGTGCATTAAAGGATCAACACAGGAAAGAAGCAATAACAACAACATGGAATGGACCAGTCACGTCAAAGGACATACATGGGGCATGCATGTAAATAACATGTAAGATAACGTTTAACATGTGACTGAGACTCACCTTCCTCATGATAGAAATGGCCTCGGAGGAGAGGAAGCGAGGGTAGCGGACATCATCGTTCACGATGGAGTCAAAAACCTCCTCTTCATCTTCACCAGGGAAGGGAGACTGTACAACACAAAGAGAATGAAGAGTATTGCGGTATGTTTTCAATTACAAGTCTATCAAGTGACCACGACAGAGCTAGAGTGTTGGCACCATTACCCTACTGTCAAATTTACTTTTTCATATTCCATCATCATATCAAAGGAAAAGATATTATTCTTAATCCAATCCCTCTCCTTACCTCTCCCACCAACATCTCGTAAATGAGGACACCCAGTCCCCACCAGTCCACAGCGCGGGTGTAGGATACATCAGTCAAGACCTCGGGAGCCAAGAACTCTGGAGTCCCACAGAAAGTGCTGGTCCTTTTCCCATGCCACATTCCTTCCTTGCACAATCCAAAGTCTGCTATCTTGACAAAACCATCTATGTCAAGGAGGAGGTTGTCCAACTTCAGATCTCTGTTGCAGGTAAAGAAGAAAAATGAAACCAGAAACAGTAACTCTTGCATATGGCAAAGTAGTTATACAGTACTGTGTGATAGGATCTAGAATGAAATTTTTTTTACGAGACTAATAACACTCGAATGTGACTCTAAGCATTCAGCATGATGTCTAGATTTGTAAAACCTCAAAAGCCATTTTTCAAGTCTATTGACTTGGGGAAAATGTACGAGACTAATAACACTTGAATGTGAATTCAGCACAATGCCTAGATTCACTTTTGACTGAATCAGTCACAAAATTTTTTTGGCGAATTTATATGAAAATTAACGAGACTAAGAACACTCGAATGTGAATCTAAGCATTCAGCATGACACATCCAGCATGATGCCTAGATTCACTTTTGACTGTTGAAACCTACAAATTTTTTTTTGAATTTTCCCAAGTCTATTGATTTTTTTTTTACGAGACTTGAACATGAATCTAAGCATTTAGCATTTTTTCAGAAATTTACTTGGGAAATTACCAAACTAGATTTTACTTTTGGCCGTCAGGGGACCATAATCTTCCCATCTTAGATCCTTTCACATAAAATAGTTAGTACGATGACACCTTACCTGTAGACAATGCCTTTCTCATGGAGGTACTGGAGTCCAAGCACCACACATGCTGCGTAGAAACTATTGGCAAAACATGAAGGAATTGATGCAACATTGTTAGGTTGGCTGGTTAATTAGAGGAACTTACCATGCACGAGGTTCTTTGAAGACGTCTTGATGAATGTGCATCATCAAATCTCCTCCACATGCATATTCCATCACAAAACACACGTGAGTCTAAGGACAGGGATAAAACATTGAAGGGAGAATGATAAGTGGGTATATGCAGGGGTGTATAGAGGTGGATGAGTGGGTAGCACTTGGATATGTTCATAGGTGGGGTGGCTCTATTTAGGGTTTTAACAACATACCTTAGTTTGGAAGCAGGAATAAAGGTTGACCAGGAACGGATGTCTAATAGCATTGACGGTCTCAAAGATCCTCTTTTCAGACATGAGACTATCAGCCTCCTCACGTGCGATAATGTCTCCTTTCTTTAGGACCTTCACTGCCACCAGGTCACTTGTTTTCTTGTCCTCTGCCATGAGAACCTGCAGGAATGATGCACAATGCAACTGTCAACCCTTTACCCAATGAGACTACAATAATTATGGCATGGTATGTACCACTATGATGACCCCATTGTGAGTACACACACCTCCTACACGACACTATATATGGTAATGTATTTTCATACCTTCCCAAAGTGACCTCTCCCTAGAACAGCCATGTATTTGTAGTCGGAAAATCCCTTCAGGTAGGGCATGACACTTGGAGGGGGGTCAAACATTTTAGGTGGGGGAATCTGCCGGAGGTTATGTGCCTGGTCTGCTGATCTCCTCCGATCCACTTTCTGGTGGTAAGGAACATTGGAGGAGTGACCTTGGTTTGCATAGGAGGGAGGGACATTTCCCCCTGGTCCTGACGAGGACATAGAACTGGTGGCATAGTGGGGAGATTGTAGATTTGCATGATCCTGTAGTGAAGGAAAGATAATATACCATGAAATGACCTCATAATCTACCAAGTCAGCAGAAAATTACTTGAATGGGTGGGAGACCCCCAACACAAAAATTCAATATTAGATGTCAATATGATGTCATCTCGGTATAAATTATACAGTTTTGAGAGATGATGTCATTATTGTGTACTAGTAATTAATTGGAAGCATCAAGTTGTAGTGCACTCAAGGACTTACTGAAGCCATAGGTCTTGTTGGAGCAGGAATAGTGGGACGAGCAGGAGGGGGAGAAACAAGTGAACCCCTATCATTCTGGAGAATTAATTGAGATGTAATAATTATGGGAGTTGCAGTTGGGAAGAAAATGGCCTTTATTTTTTTTTGCTTACAGGGGGGAAAAAAACTTCTCATTGCCACACACACACACACACACACACACACACACAGTATAGTAACATACTTCTTGTGCACTGGGCATGCCCACAATACTGCGTTGCTGGTGTGAGGAGTGATGCTGGTAACTGGAGGGTGTTTGGTGGTGCTGATGATAGTGATAATCCGAGTGGCTGGTGTCATGCATGGGACCACCAGATCCTGGAAACAGGTACACAGGGGGAGGACCTATCCCTCCACTTGAGACTGGAGACTGAATGGTGCCCTCGCTGGCTCGACGTCGGGCAAGATCCTCCATGGAGCCTTGGAACTCTCTTGGAGGGGGGATAATGGGGTCATTGACTCTACTCGAAGGGACCAAATCGTCCTCGCTGATGGGAATGGGTGGAGGGAGTTCCCCATTGGGCGTTGCCGGCTCATTAGGAGTGATGGGGGATTTTGGCGTGCTCCCTCCCGAAGCTGAAGTAAGGGGTGAGGGAGGGGGACTCTCATTCTGGGAGGAACTTGGTTTGGATTTCCGTTCGACGGTTTCCCGGGATGCTATGGCCATGGGGGAGGCGGTATTGTCCGTGTGTGGACCAACTGAGGGGGCAGCACGATTTAAGAGACGGGTCCACGTCACAATGTCTGTCTTGAGCTCAGTGTGACGCAACACTTTACCTCCTATGGAACACAGTACAGTATTAATAATCAATAAGGATCCTTTTGTTATCCCAACTCACGTCTGAAGATTCTCCTGCCTCTCTTTAGCTTTGGCTGACGTCTTTCTGTTCGTGGAATTTCATATGTCACCTCCACTAAGAGAATCCCCTGGGGCTCCAAGGGGAGACAGTAGGTTGTCGAATTTGCGTCAAAGAAGTCCTCCAGTCTGAGATAGACCAGACCACAAAGGACTTGGAGTTCACCATCACGAGAGTGGACACATATCTCCAGTTCCCTGCTCTGGTGAAGGTCTACTTTGAATTCCTTCTCCCATGCACTGTTGGTGGGAGGACTCCACTTGGTCTGCTCGATCCCCTTATTGTCCAGAGAAATCACTGCACTCACCTCGTAATCTACAGAGAGAGAGAGAGAGAGAGAGAGAGAGAGAGATTACTAACAAGAAGTAGTAATGTTCAAAGTATCTAGCCTTTAGTAGATGCAGTAAAGGTTTAGCAACTATTGAAGGTAATATAACATAGGAGACTGACTGGATGCATCGTCGATGTGATCCAAACTGTGCTGCTTCTGCAAAGAGGCCTTGCTGCGTCCATGCTTGCTTCCCCTCCTGTACCACGTGTTGGTGCTGGATCCCCCCACCCCCTCCTCGTCAGAAGTGACCATACCTTTCTCCTTGTCTCGGTCCCTGTCTCGGTCCCTGTCCCGGTGGTGTGGATTGGGCAGAGTCATGAAGTTCCTTGTGTTGTTCTTGTTCATGTGACCAATGGAGAAAGTCCGAGGGGGACTGGATGACTTGTCCAATTCGGAAGACTGTCTGAGGGTGTATATATCTAAAAGTCCCTCCACCCCCAAAAGTTTCAGGTAAAAAGTCCCAGTGAGTTGAGCTGGGCGTGGCAAGACAGGTCTACCGAGATCCCCATTTTGTTCCTCTTTGGCTAGTGAAGGGAACTCTTCCATTCGATTCTCAAAGGACATCTTTAAGAGACGCAGCTTTTGGAAGGATACGTCCATGTTCTTTTGGGCCTATTAAATATAATATTAATTAAAAGGCACATAATGAATGATATGTAGCCACTCAAAATGTTCTTACTTACCGACTGCCACATTTTCCTGTCATTAGGGTTAGCCTTCATGATGCTCTTTGCTCCATGCATAAGTCTAGTCTCAACGTCAAGCCTGTATCTCAAAATAGCCATACGCCCCTCAGGAGACTGGAAAAACTGAGCTCTGGATCGACTGTTAGCCTCTCCTGTGGTACTGGATTCCAAGGTCCTTTCGGGAGAGGCTTGAGTACTTGCCACCCCCTTTATCTTCATAATCTTCATCTTTAGAACTTCTATTTTAGTCTTGGAGTCGGAGAACATTTGGTCTGCTTCTGTCAGTAGCTTTCGATCATGACGGCTCTTTGCTCCAGAGTACATATGGATCATTGTCTCAGCACCAGACTTGACTCGCTGTTCTATGGCAAGCTGTTTCTCAAGGTTGTCCAGGTTCTGAATCTGTGAGCTCTTTCTATGGGCAGGGGGAGACCCAGGAAGTTCACTCAATTCTGCAGAAACACATGCATAGAAATGGCATGGCAAGAATACAAGATATGGTGGGCACTATATAGATACCAAAGTGGGTATTATTGAAATACACTCGTATTCCTATTAATGCTCACCATCATCATCAGGGACTTGTGCCTGCAGTGCTGAGAGTTCCTTGTGAAGCTGATCCAACTTCTCATTGCAGTTCTTAAGGATAGCAGCCACGTAGGCCTTTGATTTCCTATCAAAGGAAGCCTTCTGAAGCTTCTCTGCTCCTTCCTTGATCTTCAGCTCCTTGCGAATCTCCAACCTGAATGTCTCTTTCAATGTCTCCAGGTCGAGTTCATTGATCTCTCCACCACTAGCCTTGGCCATATTGGGCTACTCTGTCGTTTGGAGGAGAGCTGTCACACAAACCTATGTAGGCAATGGTTACTGAATACACTGTCTATGTCACTCAGTGCTGACATCTATAATATGATTACACTGGGAATATTAGTCAAGCTAGCACAAGTATTGCATCTAGTCGATACTCGTCTTACTCACACTCAATCAAAGGTCTGATTTGAGGGAAGAGATTACTTCTCAAGTTTACTACACAGGAATATACCTGTACTAAAGGCCCAGCCACCCTCTCCATGTACACAACATGTGTCAGCAACATGTGTCAGTTTTCTCAGTCTCTCTCTCACACACACTTATCACCCTACAAATTTTCACACTCAATTGAAAAACTAATCTGAGGCAGCCATACCCTCTTCAAAACCCAGCCCCAAGGCTATAAGAGCCACTCTCTACCACATCACATCATAGAGTGCTTCTCTTACAGGGTGATCACTTTTCATGTGTTTGTAATTATACCCAAACCACAACAAGTTCTACACTGGGATACATGCATTGCTTGGAACTATCATATTAACAATGCTATGAGAACAGCCATTGGAACCAAAATGGTACTTAGTCCCTATAATCATACAGATAATAAGTGTGTAGGTTATATTAAATAAACACCTTAACAATGGCCATAAACACTTGACTTGGTAAATGGAGACATCTATTGTCTTTCTTCAATTGTTATACTAAATCCGTCATTCTTCAGTTGTCACAGTCCTTGGTTGCTCAATTGTTACCAAAAATCACAATACTGCATCGGGGCATGGCAACATTCAACCATTAACTGGCTTTGATTTTTTGATTTTTTGATTTTTTTTTTTTTTTTTTTTGGCACATGAAAGAGTTTGTACTTATGTGATATGTAATATGACCTGGCACCAAATTTCATTCGATACATACTACATGTACATGTAGGGTATCAGATAAAATTACAAGTCTCCCAAACTAAGCAAGAAACCTCTAGAGAGCAAACTCTCAGCTGGTAAAATGTGCCAACCAGTCCTAAATCCCAAGCATTATAATTGATATCAAGCTTATTTATAAAAGAAAAGAGCTTTTGAATCATAAATACCCCCCTCTACAATTGTGTGTGGCTTTACGGAATCACTTATCTGTTTTTTGTTGTTTTTTTCTTGATCAGTAAATCACAAGGTACACAAAGGATTATTGAGAAAGCCATACATATGCATGATTATGAATATAAACTATGAATAGGATTCACTCAAATTACAAGTAGTTTTACATTGAAGGACTTCAGCAGCTAAAAATCAAAGCCTGAAGTTCCCCCAATTCAGTATACAATATGACAGTTTGACAGGATATGAAATGTAGTGAGCCTGAGAAGTTACTAATGTCTAGTGGGGAAGTTACTGCATGTCTGGTGGGGAAGTCTCCACTTATGCATGTATCTACGACTCAAGTTCCTGCACAGTTTCCAGGAAAGACCTGTCCTGTCTGTTTCTAGGGAACTGAAATTATCACCATGTCATTGTGATGTCTACACAAATCTTCTCCTAGAAATTATGTATCTTTTGACTTCTGAAGCTCAAATTCCTTAAGAGCCATTGAAGGATCCAAGGAGATATGGTTCCCATTCCGTCAGAATGGCATAATAGTTGATAAGGGGGGAAATGGATAGACAGAGCCAAGCTCACAGCCCCATGGAGCTGAGCTCATAGCCCATGATTGTGTAGCAGCCCTAAAACGGCAGTAAAGCTTGATAACAAACAGACAGGCCCACCAAGGGACAATAAGATGCCCAGACCAAGTGTATCAAAACCACTATCATTCCTAATAATATTATGACAGTCACAGCATTAACATGGCATGCCAAAAATGTCAACAGATACACATCTAAATGAGACACATAGGAAGTCATGTCCTTACATGTGCATACATGTATACATGCATACATACATACATACACATGTACATACATACATCTCCTCGTCCTGACTTACATCATTGTATTCACTTGAATAGAGCTCCTGGATTTATGGAAGATTCATTGTGTTACTGTTGCTTTGTGCCTCCTAAATTAGCTGGCGAGAATGCCTATAAAAGCTCCCTTATGATAGCAACTGCCTTTATGGTTGATTAACAAGTGGGTGAAGTCTGGCACATGGCCCTAAACCAGTTATGGAATACAAGACCACATCCAGTACAGATGAACAGACCAGTACAGAGAACATGGAATAGAGACTAGTACAGAGAACAGACCAGTACAGAGAACATGGAATAGAGACTAGTACAGAGAACATGGAATAGAGACTAGTACACATGGATGGAATAGAGACCAGTACACATGGATGAAATAGAGACCAGTACAGATAACATGGAATAGAAATGAATACAGATAGAGACCAGTACAGACACATGGAATAGAGACCAGTACAGAAAAAGATGGATTAGAGATTAGTAGAGAGAATATGGAATAGAAACTAGTATTGGAGATTCAATAAAACATACAAGCTCACAGTCTACGCATTGTAATTATAAAATATAACAGAATTAGACTAATGGGATAGACACTATTAGTACACCTTGTAGTCGGAAAGCACCATTAGTTGTCTTGTGTGTTGGAGCTGCATAAAATGAGTAGTATCCAGGCAGACTCATTATGGCAGTGATGGTATGGGTAACAAGCAAAAGCTGCTGTGTGTGATTCACTGGGCAGAGGGCCACATGGCACAGGATCAAACGTAACTCTGTTCTGCTATTATCAAATTACATGTTGATAAGAAAGCATGAGTCATCACATCCATCTGTTACTATTTATAGATACAATTCTAACTATAGAATTTATTCTTTTTTTATTGTCACCACGGAAACAAGCAAATGAAGATGACCATCCCATGAAGGACTAGTGTCACAGGCTGCTCGGACACAGAGAAATATCAGCTAGCTATGACTTGAAAGAGTGTCAAAGGCTTTGATGAATGAGGGGGAGAGATCAAATTGATTGCTGGAGTCATACATGGCAGCTAGAGAAATGCATGTTAACAATTGGAGGAGTAATGTAGCATAAAAGCCTTTTTTTTTTTTTTCCTTCTTTCTTTTAAACAAAACAAAAAACAGTTCTTTCTTTCCAAAGCCTTTGTTGTGGATATCCAGAATTATAAATCTCTATACATTCATAGCTATAAGTCCTAGGAATACCCGGCCCTGGTCTTAAAGTACGAGCCACACATCTCATTTCTCGTTCCATAAAAGGTAAGAGAAAGGAGGGGTGCTCACCGTAGCCAGGTTTTAACCAAGAGCGAGGAAGGGTGGAGGTTCTTCCTTGTTCCTTGCTCAGTTGATCTTTGAGACACCTCTTTAATAGGGTCAGATTTTCTCAACTTTCTTGAATGTCTGCCAAGTATGTACCTATGTATGTATGTATGTATGTATGTATGTATGTATGTATGTATGTATGTATGTATGTATGTGTGTGTAGTCTTGGTTGATTGAATCCTTTAAGGTTGAGAAGAGGGTTAATGGAGCAGAGCTGAGAGAGCTAGAGGGGGGGACTCTAGCCATGAATATAACCAGAAAAAAACTTGACTCCCTATCATGTATCGTGCATTTCTCCCTAAAGTAAAGTAACCAGAACTCACATCTTCAATATTTATTCTGGTACAGAAAGTTCAGTTAGAGAAACCCCATACTTCATATCATGAAACTGATTATGGATATTAGCAAATGTTGCACTTGAGTTTTGCAGATTTGATATCAAAAAGTGATTGTGTCTACATTCACTAATGTAGCCATAATAATTATGCTCTAGACATGAAAAACCAAGGCAGACTATTTCAAAGGATCTAACTATATAATGTAGATGAGACTTTCTCATAAAGGATGATTTAAGTTCCAGGAGTTGCAACACTGAAACTCTACAAATGAGGGATATGCATACAACGACTCTAGAAGAGCAATAGGGTCCTATGGATGGAGGTGAAACTCTAGCAATACAAGAGCTTAGGGCCCTAGAGGTGAAACTTTAGCAATACGAGACTAGATATAAGATAGTGATGAATCTCTACAAATGAGGACAGCACATCTGGATAAGAAGTAAGCTCAAGGGTATAAGGGACTTTAGGAATTGTACAATGAGAGGGCTGAAGCCCTAAAGCAGATCCAGACGGCTCAAAAGAGCAGAGAGGATCAAGAAAGCAACAGATCTTGAGGACTGAGGAAGCAGCTTTACTTTCGAGGGAAGATCTAGAGGGCTGACACTTGAGGAATGTGACAAGACCACATACAGGTCACTCACACTCATTAGCATCAATCAACACATGCACACAGATCATGTGTCTACTGGAGGAGTAATCTTTACATCCCCATCAGCACAATCCAGTCAGGGTGGGAATGGAACTGGAATGAGAACAACATCAGAATGAGACTTGTATGAGGTACAGAGTTGGACCTAGAATTTGTTGGAGTTATGAAACTACTACATGTTAGTTGATATCTGTTTTTTGCTGATAAATAAACTAATGATCAGAGTTAATCAGTAGGAAATCATCTTCGCAGAGAAAAACGTCTGGTTTTGTGTAATAATCTGAAGGTAACAAGTCTGGACTGCACTATCATCTCATAATATGATACCATTTGTGATTGGTGTCTTGGCAAAGGATCAAATTGAAGAACTACACTTATGAAATGCCAAGCTCTTCAATGTAAGAATCCTTGGCAACCACTGCTTGTACATGTCACTAATTAATCCATCAATCATAAGGGGCATTCTCATTAAGGTGTGTGCCCAGGACTTTACGATCATGTCAGTATTCCAAGAGGTGTCTGGCGTATCCTTTGAGTGATATATGCTCAATGGGGGGTAACTTGTATAAGATGCCCCACAGGGGTGACACATAACTCTTCCATAATTAGAGGAGTGCATTACTACAATTCCTCTAATCCAACTCCTCACTTAAATGATCAGATTCTGTTACAAAAAGAATGTCTAACTTCCAAGCAGCATTGTTAGGAGATGAAAACGTCAGCTGTTCATTCTCTCAATATGAGTGGTTAGCAAAATGTCCATAAAATTTGATAATCAGCCCATTTCATCTTAGAAAGTGGGTGAAGTAAGTAAATCTCCACCGATACACACCAAGTCATTCAAAAAATGGTTATTGGGTATTGCCAGATCCTCTCTCACTCAATAGTGTCTTTAACTAACAGAATCCATGGGAATTACCCATGGAAACACACAGAATCCCCATAGCAACTTGTTGCTTTCCCGCCTCCAAACTAGAAATGGCCTATTTTTCTTTGAGTCGTGTCAAAAATTGCCTGGCATTTCTATATAACAGTTTAATAGAGTAACTGGACGCAGGTCAAATTCCAGTCCACCACCAAAATTAGGCACAATGGTTAAGTACCCAGCAAATACAATAGGATTAGGAAAAGTCTACTGGTTAATGAGTCAAGAGGATAAACAACATGTGTTCCTAGTACTTACCCAGACCACACCACAAAACAAACTGGCAAATCTGTCGCAAGTTGGTGGTGACTGTGAAGGAAGGGATGGGCTCTACCAAAGAATACCAAGTGGTACTGACTGGACATGGTCAAAAGTTGAGACTTAAAGTTCTCATTCACCTGCTTACAGCTACTTCAGTCCATACTGAATCGCTTGCAATTAGATGGTTGGTAAATTAACAGCATTCTTTTGAGCGATGGAGCCATTACAAAAGATTTGCTACAGAGATAGGATATTGCCATCTCAATGATGCATATCACATCCAGAGAAACCCGCTTAACACTACACTTCAAAGGTCAGAGATCAGAGTACACTAAATCTCGCAGGAGAGAGTGTCTATTTCTTTAAAGTTAGTATAGGGTTCCTTTGGGAGGGTGTGGTCAACTCGGATGCATGGGGAGGGAGGAAGAAGTGGGGGTTGGAATTAGTCATGAAAGCTAAACCAGACAAAACAGATCAGTGGGAATGAAGAGCCACTCACTCCAATGGAGGAAATAAGTGAACACATCAAACACATCATTTGCTCAGTGTTGTGTTGTAACTGCACAGGGCAGACTAAGTTAGCACTTCACTAATATAACTAAAGACCAAAGACCAAAAACTCAAGTGGCCACAAGGTACTAGAACAATATGTATCACTTAGCTAAGTACAACATGATATCAAATCACTGGTTAGTTTAACTGTAGCTGGAACTAGTATTAGCTAGCTTATTGGCTAATACACCTATCAAACGACCTAGTTATTTACCTTTTTATTTGAACTGACTGGCTCACAGGAGCAGGAGTCTAGCTTCTCTTTTCTAAGTTCAGTTCTTCTTTCTTGCCTTCGTGTACGACAAACTCGAGCACAAGGCCCAGTTACAGTAGGCAGCAGGCAGCAAATAGCGCACTTTCTTGGCTAGCTACAACGACCTTTCGAGATTGTGCTGGACTTGTCAGTTAGGTGAAGGGCATCGATTCTTAGTAGGTTTTCTGTGCTGTCACCGCCTGTCACTTAGTCCATAGTTAGTCTAGTCACTTTATTTCCGCAGCTTAATTATTCAAAAATTACTCTCTCGCGAATAACGAATAAAGAGAGTCATACCCAGCTGGACCCCACCCTAGCAACGAAAAATAATAGCTACCAAAGAAGGGCATCATGATTTTTGAGGGATTAATATTTCATGATAGGTGAAATTGTGATAAGGATGAATGTTTAGATAAAAATGAATGAAAAACGTATGCAATTTTAAATTGTCTTTGGCTTTTTTGTCGGAGGGGGAATCTCTTCTTCCTGTTTCTTCTCTCCACTCGACTTTGGAAACCAACTGAATAGAGTCTTTTGCTTACTGGATACCTGTTTGCTAAAGTAGATACATACATAGTCAGTAAATTACCTTCTCACTCACTACAATCAACATTGCACCTCATTATGGTGTCATTACCATACCTAGGGTCTATCTTCAGAATGCACTCAGGTGACTTGTGTTTCACATTATTCACAACATCAGAGACTGGGTACCAAGTGAGTGATGAAGAGGGGTGCAAGGACTTGATAGCTTCTTGTGATGAAATGGTGGGGTCCAGCCATGCTCGTATGGCTTCATCTCCGTCAAGAATAGCAGGCATTCTATCATGAATATGAGCAAACTCTGAGTGAGCCTCCACTGTGATGATGGTGTAGGAGTACAAAGGTTCATCCTAATCAATTTATATAACATATCAGGAAATTTATACTAAGGCATTGATTATTATGAACTTTGTTACTTTAAGGAAAGATCATTTTTCATACCTCGGGTCTCTCTGTTGCGATATCAAATAGGCCAGCCATGGTCAATAACCTCCCATTCACTATGTTAGGATCCACTTTAACAGGTTCTTCACCATCTTCTCCTTCTTCTTTTGCTTCCTCCAATTCCTCCATTTCCTTGGTAGGGCGGTTATCCCTGAAATGGATGAAGTATGGCCTCTTCAGCTTCCCACTTCGGTCCCACTCAAAGAAGCTATAGAAAGACATGTCACTATAGCTAGAAAATATGCTCAGGCAACTACTACTATTATGTGTATTAGCAATAGGGACTCACCCATCAGCCAGGACCACACACCTCCTTCTCTTCTCCACAGCATTTCTGAACGAAGGCTTTTCCAAGATTCCTTCAAGACGGCAATTATTCAGCAAAGGGGCCTTGACTTGTCCAGATGATGGTCTCCAACTTGGAACAAGACCCCACTTCATTGGCTGCAAAACACGTTCTCCAAGGTTTTGCGCTTCTGATGGAAGAGAATGTTGACTGAAGCTCTTGATATGACCATGTGTACTGGATAGAAGAACAGGTCTGAGAAATAGTAAAGGAAAGTCAAGCTATTTAGCTACACTTGACCTACTTCAACTCACGTGTTCATTTGAGGACTGACATTGTAGGATGGGTAATACTCCAGGCTTGAGCATTTGAGCAAGGGTGGCCTCACAGCCTTTTCCTTCTGCTTAGGGCGATATGCACATGCGTGGCGGATCTTCTCAGATCTGCGTGAGCTAAATGGGTACAAAAGTAACATAATGGCAGACTCTTAAACTGGTTTACTCTACCTAGCACATCTCCCACACATGATTAGTTTGTCCACGGCCACGTGGGTGGATTAGCGCATGCGCATACTTATCTCCTAGCTCCACCCCCAAAATATAAAGTTCAGCTGTAGCAGAAAAAAATGTGGGCGCATAGCTGCAAACCTCTACTCATCTCTTCCTCGCTTGTTTTTGCAGTGTCTTTTCTGAGTTATTGGAGTTCCTTGAATGGAGACTTCGTATTCGACGACCACAGAGGTGTTCTCACCAATGACGACCTGGATGCATCCAAAACTTCCCTCTGGTCTCTCTTCCAACACGATTTTTGGGGTGGACCCATGTCTCGCAAAGAAAGCCACAAATCTTACCGCCCCCTTACAGTTCTCACCTACCGTTATCTCAACTTCTATTTCAGTGGGCTGGAGCCTTATAGCTATCATGTAGTCAATGTTATATTCCACTGCATCGCATCCATTCTGGTGCTCTTTCTAGCTTGCAGCATTCTAGGTGTTGGCAGCATATGTCACTTTCCATTGTGCAAAGGACTGGATGTGAATTTACACTGGGGTTTGTATGTTGCATTACTCTTTGCAGTCCACAGCATTCACACTGAAGCAGTAAGTTTAATATTCATAGCTCAGAATCTATTTTTGATATTTCATGGTGGCACAGGTGGCTAGCATTGTTGGCCGTGCTGAAGTATTATCCTGCATATTCTTCCTTCTCTCTTTAATCTCGTACTTCAAAGGAGTGTCTGTTGGTCATGGAAGCCTTTTGGCACCTTCTCATCAAACCAAATGGAGATACATTGTGGCCAGTGTCTTATTCACCCTGTGCTCCATGCTCAGCAAAGAACAGGGGATTATGGTGATTGGAGTTTGTGCAGCCTTTGATGGCATTTTGAATTGGGAAGTATTTTGGGAAAAGTTCTTCTGGCTTCTGAGAATTGGATCCACGGGAATAGCAGTGAAGAAGAATGGAATTTATAACGACAAAGATACTGTGATTGATGCTGCTGGAATGATTAACAGTAATGGTGTCAATGGAAATGCCAGAACTGCTATCAGTGAGAAACTGCCAAAAAGAACAGAAGATAATCGTTCTAAGTATTCTGCCTCTAAAGATGCTATGTTTCAAGGATTTTTGAAAAGACTAGGTAAAGAATTGCAACATAAAATATTCTGTATTCAGTAATAATGCTAATTGTATTAATCATAGGAACATTGGCTGTGGTTGGAATACTTTTAATGTGGTTTCGATTATCCATGAATCATGACTCTCAGCCAATTTTCAAAGAAGAAGAATTACAAGCTGTATTCCATCCTAATAAATCAGTAAGGTAAGTGCAAATTAAAGTCTACAGAATAATGCAGACTAATATTGAATTTTCCACAATGTAGAATCTTGAGTTTTAGTAATATCTATGCCATCAATGCGTGGCTTCTCCTTTCTCCTTCTTCCCTCTGTTGTGACTGGACACTGGGTTCAATACCATTGGTCACTTCTGTCACCGATTCCAGAAACGTTTGGTCTCTGCTCCTCTACTCTGGCATTGGGATTTTGTGTGTGTATGTTCTTTGCTTAAAGCAGAACCGAACGGCAGTTGGAATGGGATTGGCTCTTTTGCTTCTCCCCTTTCTGCCGGCTTCTGGGATCATCTTCAGAGTAGGATTTGTCATAGCAGAAAGGTTGAAAAAATATACATGCTGAAAGTCATGGTTAATAATTTATTTCTTTAGAGTTTTATATGTACCAAGTTTAGGTGTATGTCTCCTGGTAGTTATTGGAGCTCGAAAATTGTCCTGTTTCTTACATTATAAGGTATTATCTGCACTCATCATAGTTGCTATATAGGGTAATGATGCCAGATTGATACAGGGACTGAAGCTATTGGTACATACTTCACTGATGGGCCTCATTATAATCATGGCTGCCAAAACACACACTCGTAATAAAGTGAGTCTGCTTAATTTTTTCACCTACCAAGTCTCATATTTTTGCGGACAGGATTGGGCATCTGATTTCAAATTATTCGAATCTGGTGTCTGTGTCAACCCAATGAATGTGAAGTTGAGGAACAACTATGGGATTGAATTGAAGGCAGCTGGGAGGGTGGAAGAAGCAAGATATCAGTATCTAGTAAGCTATTTTAAGCACACACATAAATTATATGAGTATTTTATTTGTACACAGCAAAGCTTGGCCATAGACTCAAATTTCAGTGAGGTGTACATGAATATGGGTAATCTGTTATCAGATGAGAAGAATTATGCTGAAGCTCTTGCTTAGTGAGTTTTTGACTAATACCGGTAACACATGTATGGTTAGCTTGATTGCATGATCATGATGATATAGCTTTGAGAAAGCAGTGGAGTTTCCACAAATGTATCACAAGATACTGAACAACTTGGCCACCACATACTTCAGGCTGGGACGTCTAGAAGAAGCTGAAGTCAGATTCAAAGAATCCATCCAATATAACCCTAACCAACCCATGACATACAATAACCTGGGTATTCACTATAGCTAGGCTAAAGCTACATGCATAGCTTCCTTGATATTAATTTGTTTCTTTTCTCAGCAAGTTTATATGGGGAAATGAAGAAATACAAGGAGTCAGAGAAAATGTTCAGAAAAGCACTGAAACTGAACCCCACCTATACTGAAGCTTACTTCAATCTTGGTAAAATAGCTAGAGACAGTAAAAAAATCAAGCATCTTATACGCTTCCACACTTTCAGGGACTCTGTTTATTCAAATGGGAGAGTTGGATAAGGGAGAAAAATACTTGAAGAAAGCACTGGAGTTGTTTCCTCAGCATCATGGAGCTATCAATAACCTCAAGGTCATCGAGCATTATCGAAGAACCAGAAAATAACAACCTTCAATATCACTTCATTCATCTGTTACTGCTAAACACACACTTTGACAAGTGAATAATCAACCAGGAATACATCAATTATAAAATTACCATGTATAATAACATTGAAGATAATAAATATACCATGATAAGTAGGGAATGACTTAAATTTTTGGACTTGTCAATTTTCTTCTAAATGTGGCAGCAATTTTCCCTCGAGGTGTATCTGATGGCAACAGTAACTGGAAAGTAAAGGAAGAATGGTATAGCAAAGTCTATAATTATTGTGCCAGCACCCACCTCTCCTGTGTTGGGGACATTAATCTTTTTCAGGTCAGCTACAAAATAATGAATGTTGGGCATTTCCATGTCAACTGACTGAATAGCAGCAACTTTGCTAAAAATCATCTTAGATGTTTCGAACATTGTATTCTGCAGAAGAGATAAAGAGATGGATGGATAGAAATATAAGGAGGAAATGAAGGACCCCTAGTCAGAAAGTAAGGTCCATGAAGTCATCCCTATAAGGAAATGTGACAGAAGGAAGGCCAGCAACTACCAACCTGAATGGAAGGAGAATAAGTTCCCGAGTAAGGAGGACCAGCAAACACATCCAGTACTGCATTCTTCACAATTTCCCTGCATAGTTACGCTTCACTATGGAACAAGAGGAGAGCAATTTTACTCGACTCACCAAACACCATTATAATTGGTGTCCCTGGTGGCACTACCATTGAAATTATACTTGAGGTAAACGTTGGTGCAAAACGATCTGTCCTTTGTTTCCGGCAAACTAGTGAACTTATCTCGTATAAATCCTGCAGAGAGAACACATTAACTTTTGCAATTGAAGGAAAGAGCCTTTAATACCTTCAAAGCCTGACTGGGTCGTCTTAAATAGCTTCATATCTTTGAGCCCACCACTTATATTTGGTATTGCTGTACAGGAAATAGTCCAGCGTTATTAATCACACACTCAAAAGAGTTGACATGCCTCCTTTTGATTCTGAAATACAGCAAAATCGAATGGCTGATGGCTCCAAGATGAAGGCATGGTAGTGCTCAGCGCCTCCCTGCTTGATCCTCTGCCATGGGGCCTGTTCCATGTACACCTGACATCTAATCACCTGGTGATATCAAATGACGAACATTCTCAATAGCCTACCTCACACACTTGATATCTGGACAAACCTGTTGATAAGTTGTCAAAAAATGCTTGCAAAGCAGCAAACCAAATTTCTCTGGGGACTCAATCTGTGAAATACAAACAAACAAACAAACAGGCAAAAAACAAACAAACAAACAAACAAACAAACAAACCGGTATTGAAAAGTCAACATGTTATACTGTTACACTATTACTTACTGTGTTCTGTTTAGCTAGAGCCATGATGGTATTCTTTTGTGAGTCAGTGGCCACCACGTCGGAGTTATTCCCTTCTTCATAATCTTGGGTTGTAGCCAGCTGTAACTCAACATTCATCTTCAACTCTGTCACGAAATATTTCTCTCCATCTCGCCTCACACGCATCAATCTCACTTCGTTCTTCCCATAACCAGAGTAAGAAACCTCAGCCATTTATAGTACTCCTTCACCAAGCCTTCAGTCCAGTCACCTAGCTGCATTCAAAGGTCAGAGTGCAATGTGACGTCACCCTAGGAACAAAAAGCGGGAAATTTGTAAATGAAGTACAAGAATTTTTCCCACCTTCTGACTGAGAATGAGTCAATGTCCTAAGGGAAGTAATGAACCCAAGAAGGAGTGGAAGTGGAAGTTAGAAAGCCTTCAGAGTCAGCACAAGAAGGAAATAATCCAGCAGCAACAAGAACACCTGGAACAGCTCCGACTCATGCAAGGACTCTTACTACAGGAGATTGCAGTCAATATAAGCATGAATGGAACTCAGGTTTTAGCAGAGGTCACCAGTGAGGGGAAACGGGGAAATTCACCTTCATCCTCCTCTGAGAGGTCTGAAGAAGAGGTGAATAAAAGCACCACCTTTGTCTTGAACAAACCAAATCCTTGGGAATGTGAGAGCACAGATTCGGAGGATATGAAGGAAGAGGGTAAGATTGTTTCATCTCCAAGATATTCTACTACAAGTGGATTACATCCTCCTTCACCAAAGAGTGTACCAAGCAAGGTGTTAACCAAGAGAGAACTTACTTTGAATACTTCCCAAGATAAGGGTGGAGGCTTGCCCACTCCTTCACAAATTACAAAAGATTTATCTAAATCATCTGAACCAGCAGACGTGGAAGTTGTTCCTCTAAGCACTGGTGATCTTGAATCTGTAATGAATGTAGCCACCTCTACCAATCAAAGCACTGCATGTCCTTCCACCCCTCCACTCACACCCAAACGAGCCTGGTCAAGTCCCACCCATCATCCCTCCCACCTCCTTCCCCCTTCTCCACTGAGTATTGCCTCCCAAACCTCCTCCTTAGGGGGATACCGCCCATCCCAATCCATCTCCCTGGATCACTCAGAATTACGAGACAGCTTCACCATGAGATCAGTAGAGGAATCAAGGGCTGCCCTTTTGAAGAGACATGCCAAGCAAATGAACGATCTGAAGCAATATTATGAATCCGAGATCAAAAGTTTGGTGGATAAACTGAGAGAGACAAGACAAGGATATGACTCAACATTGAGTTCACCTGTTAGAAGGAGTCTTGACTTTGGGAGCAAGCAGGGAACACCTACTAAATCTTCTCCTAATATTCTGAATCCATCCAGAAATGTAATTGCCGGAAAGAGTCTGAGGGAAGTAGTGGAGGACACCTCCCTTGCAAAGATGTTGAAGTCTGAGAATTTGAAGCTGGAAACAGAGTGTTCTAGATTGCATCAACTCCTGGAAGACACCAACAGGTAGGTGATCAAGTGTACAGTTTATAGCCATAAAAAAGGATTTTTGTGTGCAGGCAGTGTCATATATTGATTGATCAGGAGAAGCGAGCACAGAATCATGCTGTAAGTCTGTCTGTGTGCATGTACAGATTGAATCTACCAGTGTATAATTGTTGCCTAGAAATAAGAATAAGGGTCACTATCCATTGTGTTACTCCCTTTGTGCAGCTTGAGTGGCAGAGACGGTGTGAGTCCTCGGAGAAAATAATTGAAGTGTTACAAGACAGGCTGGAGAGTGCTAGGAGGCAGCTCCAAGATCAGGACGTCCTGAAGGAACAGTTGCAAACTGAGCTAAAAATTGTGGCAGAGGAACTCCAAATCATTAGAACACAAAGAGAGCAGGATCTAGAGAAAATTGACAAAGTATAGAGTTGTTATGATTGTGTGTTTTTTCTATCTCCTTTTCTTTTCTTTTAGCTTTATCATGAGTTCCAAATTCTTCAGTTGGAGAATGATGAACTTAATGAAAAGAACAATAGCCACAAGGCAGAATTGGACAAGAGTGATCTTGAACTAGCATCGTTGAGAGCAGCTGCTGAGAAGCATGAAATGATAGAGGCACATTATAAGAGGTTAGTTTGTTCCCAGTGGTTCTTATGATGATTTATGTGTGGTGGTTGGAGTGCAGCACTATCCAGTGTCTTGAGGACGAGAGGAGACATTTGGAACATGTCAGGAACAGACTGCACTCCATGGGCACTCACTACGAGTTAGGGTATGTCCATATAAGGAATGTTTATCGGTACAATTACAGAGAATAGTACTTTCTAAGGACTTACAACAGTCAAAGTGAATGGCATGGTTCCAAATCTCCCAGCTCCAAACATCACCGATCCCCCGAGCACTCCCCATATCAAATTCGCTCCCCTTCCACTGGAGGACCAGTGCAGGACAAGGACCAGCCTCCTATAGAGGTAACCCCTGTCGCTAGACATCTGACAAGGAAGAAATGGCTTGAACCCAGTGATCCTGGCCTATTTGGAAGTACCCCAACCAAACCCAACACTGGTGAACAGAGTAGAGATGTGCCATCGTCAAGTGTGTCCAAATCTCCTGGTATGTACGATTCTTCATTTCTACCTTATAATCAAGCATGTTTATACTTCCTGTACTGTAGCTCGTGTGCCATCTGAAGATAGGTTCCCTGGTATTAAAGTCACTTATAGCCCAAGAAAAAGAGGCAAGAATGAAGTGGGTGCTTCCCTCAAGAAAGACCTTGACAGTGCACAGGTCGATGAGCTTGCTAACTCAGTGCTGAAGGCTATCAAAGAAGGGAGGATCACAGCTGGTCCTATGGAAAGGGGGAAGAAAGTGGTGGAAGTGGTGAGTGATTAATTGAGGTGACTTGTATGAAAATTAATGTTGGTGAATTGGATTACTTTCAGAATGTAGATGATCGGGTCAAGAGACATTTGGAAGTTGTTACAGAGGCTGAACAGAAACTTGTTCAACTGCAGTCTGAAAAGGAGAAGGTAGTACTGTAATCCAACAACTTGTCTATAGGTCTAAGTTACCATTTGAGTTATAACTAGTTTGGCATGGAGCATTTCTCTATGAATTATGTTTTACAGCTTCAATCAGCCCTACAGAGGACACCAAAGGCAGGAGGGAGAGTGGACCGGGTATCCAAACAGATGCAGGTCCGTCTTCTTTTTTTACTACTACTTGTCTGATAATTATGGTAATTTTTTTAGCTCGACAAGGAGAGAAGGTTGGAAGAAGTGGTGCAGGAGATAGGTTCTGTGCGTATGATCCTCAGAAAGCATCATGCTCTCAGAAAATAAAGCATTTCAAGTTGACTGGGAATCTGTACCAACCAACACAACCTGCTATTGACCTAAGATTGTGTTATTAATCATAATTGTCTCTATGATATGATGATATGCTCACTGTTAAAGTGGCATAGCATGAGGTTATTTCTATGGATGGTTGAAGGAGTCAGTCAGCAAGGGGGTTAGCATGAATTGTTACTCTTCTCAATCTGATGTCTGTGGTGGGTCTAAATGTCTTCTCATGGACTGGAACCTTCTCCAGATCATCCAATGTCTCCCAGCCATCTATCACTCTGCAAGTACATCGTATTGTGCCAAAGTCAGGGGTTTATGGTCTACAGGCATCATTTACCTGCCAATGATAGTGTATTTCATGTCAAGATGAGGCTGTTTGGAGTAAATTATGAAGAATTGGGAGCCATTAGTATCAGGCCCACTGTTTGCCATGGAAACCACTCCACGACCAGTATGCTGCATTGTTACACATCATAATAACATGACAAGACACAAAACATACCTGATACCTTCAGTGTTTCATGGAATTCATCCTCAAATTTCTTCTCCCAAATGCTATTTCCTCCTTTTCCTGTGCCTGTCGGGTCTCCAGTCTGCACCATGAAATCCTTGATGTTGCGGTGAATCAGGTTATCATTGTAGTAGTTGCTGGCACACAATGCAAGAAAATTCTGGAAGAACCAGTATAACAATGTCATTTTAAAAGACTGTGCAAATTTACAAGTTACCTCGCATGCTTTGTGAACTTTATCACAATATAGCTCTAACTTGATGTCCCCCAGGTCTGTGTGCAGAGTAACTGACTGAAGAGAGAAAATGAAACGTTTATTGAATGAATATGGAATCAACTCACCATTTTAAACACCTTAGTGTACGGTACGGGTCGTCATTTATGCCCCGCCCCTAAGAAGGATCTTCATCCTAGCCCCGCCCCATACGGATCAGCCCCACCCCTCAGAAGGTAAATAAAAATCTGACATGGCTATTTTTCATGTCTACTCTCCTCGTCTAGTACTGGTAGTACTAGTGGTCCTCGGTGCAGGGCTGGGAGTATCAACTGATAAACTCACTGACATTGGATCCGCCCGGCCAGTGGAAGAATATCTGAAGAAAGCTGAATCCCTTGGCATCATCAATGCCCACCAGTTGCTCAAGTTGAGAGAACTGGCACAGATTCACTTCATGAACCCTGACCCTGACTCAGAGAGAGCAGGAGGAAGAGATCCAATTGTGAAAAATGAACCTGATGAGAGAACGAGTGTGTTTCTTCATGTGTACAACCACTTGACACTACTGAATGTGCTGTATCTCAGTGGAGCCGTCATCATCATGGGTGCTTACACCTTCTTCATGACCCTTGCTGTTGAGAAGTGTAACTACAGCAGTATGGGCTTGATTATGTTGGTTCAAGTGGCAGTGCTTGGCTGTCTTGGAGTGGTATCATGGGGCTCTGTATCTTTTGTGTATGTCGGAGGAATGTAAGTATAGGTGTCCTGTAGGTCTTGTAAGTGTCCTGTAGGCCTTGTTTTACAGCTTGAATGTAAACCACACCCCCTAGCTGGTGATCATTATTAATCTACTCTATACAGTACCTACAACTTTCTTAATTCATAACCAAATTTCAAACACCAACTTGTAGGTTGGGTGATTGGATGTTTTAATTTGGTCAAAACATTAATAATAATAAATTTCATGCAGCACCACAAAAATTAGTCCCCCACAAATTATTTCCTATACATGTATAATAATGAGTTATAATCAATCTTTCTTTCTTTCTTTGTCAGATTGTGCACACTCAGCACTAGCATGGTCCCGTTCACTGTTTACAATATCCAGCGAGCTTTGGGGGTGTGGCCAAAGGAAGACCCTGGGGTGTTCGTAGGGTTCACTCAATGGATACGCTCTGGGTGGATCATCATGGAGATAACAACAGTAGTTATGGGTGTGGCATATCTGAGCATGGTTCGTTTTCCATTCCTCCTCTTCCCGATATCTTTCTCCCTCTGGTACCTCTCCATGGACCTGGCTCCTCTTGTCCCAGGCTGGAGAATATCGTCATACACAACCATAAGAATCAGAATTTCCATAGCAATGGGCATAGCAATAATGCTTCTGGGATACACCTCTGAGACAGTTCTCGGATCCAATCCAGATCTTGGATTCTGGCTGTATTTCTTTGGTTTACTGACGTTTTGCGTTGCCCTCAATTTTGATTTCCCTTCATCTGATCTTTATGGCTCTCTCTTCTTGCTGGTGAATATGGGGCTGGTTCTTATTGGTAGTCACCTGAATCGCACCACTTTCCACGTGTTTGGGACACTTGGGGTCATTGAGTATGTCGTCGGCATATATTCCATGCGTATAAAAACATCTGACTCGATTGTTTTGTGGTTGCTTAAAGCACTGGTAGCAGCTTCTTTGTTTTCTCAAGCCGTTAGCCGTCATGGTAACATCGAGGTGCTAGGTGGAATAGTTTGTGTATTGGCTTTCAACTTCAACTTTATCCATTTCATCACGTCCAGTGAATTCTACTCTCTACTACTCCTCACTGCAAATCTGGGTTTTGTAAGTACTTCGAGCTTGTTCTCCCAATCACTTGACCTTTGGCTCTTTATTCTGCCCAATATTCAATACCTTTTTGGTCTCCTCACCTCATTAATGGTGATCCTATTCCATGCGAAGATTGCAGTGAAATATTTAAAAACAATTCCCACTGGTCTTGAAGCACATTCTTTTCTCCTCTACAGATTTTTCTCCTCTGTTGCTTTAGCATTTGTATTTGTGTTCCTACGACAACCACACTTGGCCTGGATTGGTGCTTTAGGGATAACAATGGCACCACTTTGTTATTCTCAGCCATCATTTAATAACAACACTCACCAACAATACAAGCGTATCCACAGGACCATAACATTTATCGGTCTCTTATTCAGTGTCTCATTCTCAATTTTCCTTGACTCTAACATCTTATACTTGATATCATGTGTGGTCCTACTCATCACAACCACTAGTCTTTTATCTGACTTGAAAATCCAAGGTTGTGCATTTGCTGTGCTCCTCGTGCTAGCATCGATCCCACTTAACTCAAAGTTCCTCATCACCATAGGAGCCCTATACATCATTAGTTATCTCACTCATTTGGCGTACAATACCTTCCGAGACTCCCTCATGTTCCCATTGGTGCTCATTGGTCTTGGAGCTGTCATGATAGCCAGTGCTGTTCAATACCAGCAATTTGAATCTGACATTCATGCTGGATTTGACAGCATAATCCCCCATACACTTAAAGCTCTACTCTTGAGGAACATCCATTCATTTTGGAAGGAGGGAAGTGTCACTGATTGGATATCTTTTATCTCAAAGACTCGATTTTCTATGGCTAGTTTCATGCAGCTGCCATTTTGTTGGGTTTTGTGGCCTGGAGCTATGATGTATGCTTTGGTAGCAGGACCTGCTCCTTATGTGGCCTATTTTTGTGTCCTCTGTATCCTGCTGGTGGTCACAATGGCTGCTGTGATGAGCTGGAGGGAGAAGATGGTGAGACACTTGGATGATCAACTTGAGGTGAGTTTACAAACTCCTCACCTGGTGGGCAGGGCAGTAGGAGAGTGGGTGGGGCAAAGGGAGAGTGGGCAGGGCAGAGGGATAGTGGGTGGAGCAAAGGGAGAGTGGGCAGGGCAGTGGGAAAGAATCCTTCCTTCGTGGTGAAGTGACTTGCCTGTATCATGTTCTCATCTTGAATTCTTACAATTCTGTTGGCATGTGTAGGTGGAGGGGATCAAGTTCTCCCTGAGCAAGAAACCAGAACACAAGGGACATGGCATTGTTATTGAGATCAAGGGATCAAAACCCTCTCGTCTGGGGCCACCACCACACTTGGCACTGGACGTCCCACTGCACAGCTCCTTCTGGAATGCTGCTAAATTTGTTTATGGGGAGTTCGCCATCAGTGTGGCAAGGTGCATATCCAGGGCCTAATTTTTATAACAATGTGGGACCCCCTCAGTGCAATGTGGGACGTCCATTCTGGACCCTCAGCATGAGATGTGGGACCCTGAAACCCTAAACTGAAGGGTCCCACTGTGGAACCCTTGTGTGGACTCCCTGAACATGAATGACGTCAAGAGCACTAGGACATACAAATAACCACAAAAATTAACAGTGGGGAGATGGTCATCAAGACGAAAGATCAAAGGGGTCAAGCTGTGTGTGTGTGTGTGGGGGGGGGGGGGGGGGGGGGGGGAGGGGAGGCTAGCCTCTAACCCAGCCCCCCCCCCCAAAAAAAAGGCTGGGTTCGAGGCTAGTGTGGGGGCATGATGTATGATGTCACATGCCTCCATTGCTTGCTAGTCCCATGTGTGGTGGTGTGAGTGAAAAGCATGGTGCAGCCCACCTGTCTACACTGGGTTTCTTCACACCCATAAAATCAATGACTTTAAGCTAATAAAATCACCAAACTCCATTTTGATTGGACCGGTATGCGATTGCTTAGACAGGTTTCACTGTAACAATGCTCAGAAACACCTTGAGGTGTCCTGATTTGAGGAAGTTAGTGGTAGAAGCACTCACCTAAAGGGAAATTGTTCCGCTGTAGTGACCATGTCTCATACATGCTTCCTCGATCTTTTCTCACCACACACAGGTCAATGTTTCTCCCATATAAACTCACCCCTCATCTGATCTCTCTGGACAACTTCTCAGAGGGCAAAAACAAATTTGCTGCCATCATCCTCCTGGGAACAGGGCATAAAGGCTCCCATAAAATGAAGCATTCCACAGCAACCAACGCTCTGCAGAAGTTAGTCCCTCACTCTTCCATCATGCAGTGTGTAGTGATGTACAAAGACTCGTGGTACAAGCCCTGGAGTAGACTCTGCACCCAGCAAGTTGACCTGAAGGAGACCTTGGATAATTTGAGACAATCATAGCATGTATATTAGAATTTTAGTGAAAATCTGTGTAACTGTAACATTTCTACTTGTGTGAAACATAAAGTAGCATAATCTAGTCATGTCAACAAGCTGTGGTATGATGTAACAAGGCTAGTTTTTGTCTGTAGTGTACCAGGAAGACATTTTGTACAGTATAGATGACATAAGTGTTAGCATGTTTGCAGTTCTAGCAACTATAGTTTTGAGTAGGAGGCAGACTATATGTTTTCAAGTTGGCTCCCATTGCATTGAAAACATGCCATTATAATTTTTCATTGAGATTGATATAGTCTGGTTTCTATGGCAGCAACACTTATATCATGGACATCCTGAAATATGACTTAGATCAGCTATTATGCCCTGCATCCCCAAATTATAACTTTAGTGCTATATCCTGTATTTCTATGCCAACAAACCGAAATGGCAGGTTCTTTTTGGACCATATAGTAATTTTCCCTGGTCAGTGGACCCTTGTACTTTGGTTGAGTGGGATTAGTTCTGACTATTTGTGGTCAAGTTTCAAAGCCCAATGTTTACCCCTCGTTCTATTTGAAGATAATTGCTCTGAACTCTCTTCACAAGAACTCGCATACTTCTGGTGAGGGAACAATCACATGCCAAGACTTCAAACCACCATCTTTTTTCATGTTGTGTTACATTGATAACTCTCTCTACTCTCAATTAGATTAATGCTCATACCTGATTCTTTCTGTTTGTGACTGTATCTGCTAACATGAAGTGTCACACACAGTGTATAAAATAAACACTATAGGCACCACTGAGGAAGCTGTAACATGTTAAAGGTACACCATTACAGAATAAAGGGAACAGAGTGAACATTGAAGGCCACTTAGTGGGTACTTCTGGTAATCTGACCACCATTGCTTTGAAGGGGAGATGTATAATTGGCTGTGGTTGTAGCTGTGGTCTGAGATCCATTGTGGGCACTGCCTTTTGCGTAAACACTGCACAGCAGCTTTGTAGCAAAGAAACTTCGAAAAACTCCTGCAAGATTAGAGTATTATTATCAAAGGGATAGAGACCATACCAATGCACAACTGACTACCCACAGACATTACTACTAGCAGTGTAGTGCTAATTCAATTTTCAGGATCAATATTTGTAAATATCCTATACTCAATAATCACTCCATCTTCAATTCTTCACTCCATGGAGTAGAGGATATTATGAAACTTTTCCTTCTATCTTATTTATATTGCCATTGCACCTGTTCAATTTCTATTGCAGAGGTACATAGAGTGTCAGCCAGTCATAGTCCTTCTTCTTCCTGGAGTGGGCTCATACACCAGTCCTGCTGGATAGCATATCTTCTCGGAATATATGCACTGTCTTGTGCAAATGCTGAGCATGCACAACTTATACTGTTACGCACTGAGAACCTCTGCCCTCTGCACATGGCACACACACCACCTCAATTGGAGTGTCTTGTGCCATGACGGAGAGAAGACTGCATGTCTGCTATGCTTCAGAGAGTGCAAAGTTCTTCCGAAAAGACACACTACCCAGCACGAGCTGCTGTAGGCAGACAATCAGATTCTATGGCCTGGTAAAATGGAGTCCGAATGAATGCAGTAGCTAAACTGGACCAATTTGATGATCTGCTTTTTAGTTGATAGTACATAGTCTCTATGACTGTATCATCAGTTCCCTATGCTTTTATAGCGCTTAGAATTGCTCGATCCGATCCAAGATCAATTTATCGTGCTAAATGACATGTGGAAAGAATAGCAGATGAAAGAGAGCCTTCCTTCAATGGTGGCCAGGCATAATACACAGGGAAAAGGAAGATAACTCCGTACAATAGCCAGTGGTTAAACTATTGACCCAAAGACTTCTAGGACTCAAAGGAAAAGTTAAAACCAGACGCATTTCTTTGTGGCCCAAGCTATGAGGTATACATATCAAATATCCCGTAAACCAAATTCAATATTGTTTGGTCCTCACTTGCATGCCTGGAAGTCAGGATTGAAGCTCCATAGAGCAATGCTAGCTAGTTCCTTCAGGCTATAGTGAATGGTAACTAAGGTAGCTTATTCACAATACTACACATTCTATCAGTCAGTGGTACAATTGGTGTAGAGCTGCTGGTCATTCAACTCCAGCTTAGCTGCTACCCTACCATACCACTACTTTACAACTATCTGTATCTGGTTAACATTCGTGGAAACTTACCTTGAATCCAATGCAGTTTCTAGATGCTGCTGCACTCACTTGTGGTCAGCCCCCAGCATAATTCTGTTAGTATAGTCAACCAGCCAGCAGCTGGAAATTTCTGCCTCATTGAAATATACCTGATCAGCAATAGGCTACTTCTCAGTACTAAAATTTTATAGGGTTTCTGTTTTTATCACCAGTCCAGCCGAGACCATAAATCATTACACTAACTTGCATCAGATTCTATTAAACCACATCAAAATTCAATATCAAGTTCACAGCTATTAAGAGTTTAGATGGATCATGGGATCCTTTTATAGATGGTTGGCTGGCTATCAATGACATGAAAATTTATGGCAGTTGCAGCATATTTGTGGAAACATTTATGACGGGAGCTGGCTATGCCATGCTAGCATGCAAGTCATGGAACCTGAACCAAAACAAGCTGAACAGTTGAAGACAGCGGTCACAGGATGCCTGGCATAACAGAGATTACTCAGGAGTATCATGTGTGCATAACTGTGGAATTAACCACATCCAGCAAGAGATCGAGAAGGGAAGTATCGCCATTAAGAGTTAAAAAATAGAAGAAATCTGAGCAGGTTAAACAAAAAAGGATTTCTATATTTGGACAAAAAGACCAACCTCTGTGAACTTTAAAGGAATGACAGGGTGCCAAGAATTTAACATGATATTCAGGAAAGAGTGTATTATTTTTTATCAGTGCTTGATTGTGAAAATGATGCAGCAGTTTCTGATTTCTGTTATTTCTTGACAAAAAGGACGAGATTCACTCTGCACTGAAGCAACTTCTCGATGTCTGCACTTGCTTCTTCTGAAATAGTGTGTATGAGATTACCTTGGCTGCCTACCAGGATCCCCTGCACAAAACAAACACAGTGAACTCTGACCTCTGAATCTCCATTGGTCATAGGTGCTATTGGGCTCACTCACTATTCTACTCTTCTTCCCACAATGAAGGTACTGGTGGATCAACAAGGTGCCTTCCTCATCTCTCTCCCACAATACATTCTCCTATAAGAACAAAAAGGTAATGATACATTAATTGAGGAGTAGCCTGAGGCTAGTTTGGCCCACGGGCCACTGGTACATGGTATGTTGTTGTGCGTTATTGATACCTGTTTCACCACATATGGCATTTCTCTATCTGTGTAGCAGTAGATTTTCTCCTGAATGACGTTCTCCACAAGCTCCAGTCCTGACTGATCAGTCAGTTCCGATGGTGAATACTCCCAGCTCCTTTCCTTTCCACTTGAGAGGAGGTATTGCTAAGGGATAAAGGTCAACAGCACAGATGGTCAGTAGGGACTGGCACATTATGCTTTATTCTATTCTTTAATTCCAGCTGTATAAAGTCTTTTACTGACCTATTATTAATTATGCTCGTAGCTGATGTCATATCATTGAAAGACGGAAATAGCTATTTGCAATCTCACTAGCAGACAAGTTTGGTCAAGCTAGACTAGATGATAAATACAACCACTTTCCATAGCTGGCAGTATGTGCCAGTCCCTAGTGGTCAGGTAGCACTCATCTGGGTGTAGTTTGAGGCATGAGGGTATGGGTTCTAGTGGCAGGGTGTGGCCAGATGGGGGGCTCTAGTGACAGGGTGTGGCCAGGTATTAGGGGTTCTGGTGAGAAGCAAGGATACAGCAGATTGCAGTGATCTTGCAATACAAATCCGAACAGCAAAACCAAAAATTTACATAGCCTCCTTTCAACTCCAAAGCCATTTGAAAGGAGACTATGTAAATTTTGGTTTTGCTGTTCTGGATTTCATGTTGCAAGATCACTGCAATCTGCTGTAAGGTAGGTACCACTAAACTTGACACTAACACTACCATGATCTTATCCAGTCCATCTTCTTCTAGAGCTGATATCATAAACACTTCCTCAAAGAAAGGCCAGTGATCCGAGGGTATATATGGGCGTGGCTCTGTAGTTGCCTCGGGTGGAGAAGAAGTTTGGTCCTTTGGTGAGACTAACAAATCCTGACCAGCAAGTGGTTTTAAGGGGGTGTGGTTTCCCAAACACTCTGACCTCTCTCCCGCCAGAGTAATTCCAGAGCTCGTATTGAGTTTCAAGTTGGCTTCCTTTATTAGTCTTTCCAGGTAAGATTTTCTCGCCTTCGTTTCATTGCTCACCTCAGCTTTCAAAAGATGCATCTCTTCTCTACTTTTCTTCTTATCAGCTTCAGGCACATATCTATTCTTCAGCTTTCTCCTATGAAAAAGGATCTTCCTTTCCTTGGACTCGATAGAGCCAGTCAACTTTTCAGCAAGTTTTAGTAAAAGAAACTTCTTCTTTAGTAGATCAACCTAAAGTTGATGGAAATATTTCATGATTATTCCCAAAGCTGAATAGAGAGAGATGGAGGAGACACCAGTCATAATTATTCTGACCTTGTTGAGAACGAGAACTGAAGTGACATGTGGATACTGCTGAAGGACTCTCAAAATATTCTCATCAAGTCTTTCTCTGGTGAATTTGTTGGCTGCATCCACCATCACCATGACTACACACATATAAACAAGTATAGTCTTACCAACAAAGGGGAAAAAGTCAATGAAATAAGAAAAAAACCATAACAGATCGGTTTAATTTGGCCACATTAAAGGAAAGAAGTTTTGCAAATCAAATCAATTATTATTACCATACAAAAATCTCCCCCCCCCCCCCCCCCCCCCCCCCCCAAACTAAAATTCCTCTTAAGCAGTTGTATCGGAAAGAAGAGTTTACCTAAGTCTGCCTCCATCATGGATCTAAAGGGATCTGCAGTGAATTCTCTTGACATTCCCAGACTTCTGGCATACCTGTTTGAGATAAGGCCAGGTGTGTCCATGAAAACCTGTGATAAAACAACACCACGACAACATGTTTTCCCATGGTGTATACAGATAAGAAAGGAGCTGATACCAATGGGTGAGAGCCATGGATCGGATCTGGGGGTGTGTGAAATTCCACTGACAAGTAGAGACTATGGTTTCCATGGGACCTTGGCTACCATGCCACATACTATTTGCGTGTTTCCTTCAGTGAAGATGCCAACTGCTTTGCGTTTGGTGGTATGCACTTTTGGAGAAACTGCCAGCACCTGGAATGATGAAATGAAAGGGTTAACCTTATAATGTATAAGAATTCCATGCCCTTGATGACCCTTTACCTTTTGTCCCATCAGTTTATTAACGAGCGTAGACTTGCCAGCATTGGGAGTTCCAATCACAGCCACCTTGAGGGACTTTTGTTCAGAAGGAAGAGGAACTACTTCTGTCGAACTCCCCCAACTCGGTCCCATCACCTCATCGTCCTCCTCCGTCACCACCATAGGGTCACAAAAGGACCGGGTACAGGTCTGTTGGAACTTGACACCAGACGAGCAAGAGCATGACTGGTTCACAGATGGAAGAATCAACTCGGTGGATGGGACTTTAAGGTCTAATTCATATAATAGTCACATGCAAAAAGCTGGTCCAAACCATCTCTAACTCAATAAATGCAAGCAGCATTATTCTCACCATTTGATCTGAGGCCCCTCAGCCACTCCAGACCTGAGCTTTTCAGGTGATTCACCAATCTCCTACACCCTAGCCTAATCATCATCTTGGGCAGCGCGCATGCCCAGTAGAGCCACGTGGACATTTGTGGGCTGGGGGCTACGCTAGTGGCTAACCAGAGCACACTTGCGGCTTTAAGTATCAGTGGCTGCAAGCATACAAGCTAGCCCTGATATATCCGGTATAAGTGTGAAAAGAATGGAGAAGGAAGGAGATCATTTTGTGTACAGCAAGGCAGTAGTGTGTACGGGGATCGCATCCTCTTTGCCTGCAGCTGCTCTGAGGCTTGAAGAACCCGAGCAGGCCATAGATATGGAGAAAGCACATCAGCAACACAAGGCTTACGTAGCGGTAGGGATATAACTGTAGTACTGTAACACATGATGTGTTTACTACTGATTTCTGTACACAGTACCGGCAGGAAGTACTTACTCTAGCTTTATCCAGCACCACCCTTGTTCATAGTCTCGCGGGCCGACCCTTCCCTTGGGTTGGTAAAGGGTCGGCCCGCGAGACTATGTTCAATATGTGGTGTATTTTCCTGCCGGTGCTCTAGCCACTCGGAATAATTTATACTAGGGAGACTAGTGTGGTATGTAACACCATCAAGACCTTTCACATCCTGTATTCCTGAGGGTTTCGGAAACCTGGGATTTCCCCCTCCAAAAAAACAAAAATTATATTATTAAGTGACTGTGCAGGTTTTGAAGGAACTGGTGAAGGAAGTGCATGTGATTCCTGTGGATGAGAGATACCCGGACTGTGTGTTTGTGGAAGACCCTGTAGTGGTGTGTGGCGATACAGCTCTCCTACCCATCCTTGGTATGTGTTCCCTCTCTTTTTCCCCTCCTTCCATTGGGGGCCTTTATTAGTGAAGAAGTTGCATTTGATCATTGTTGTTCAGGCCATGAGAGCAGAAGAGGTGAGAGTGTCAGCATGAAGAAGATGATGGCACAGTTGGGTCTGAAGATAGTGGAGATGGTCGAGCCAGGACGTTTAGATGGAGGAGATGTCCTCTTCACTGGAAAAGAGTTCTTTGTTGGAATATCAAGCCGCACTAGTGAAGTATTAATTGAACTTACTTTGTTACTTTCTTATACTTCCTCTATTATTCTACAGGATGGAATCTCTCAACTGGCAGCTGCTTTCCCCGCCTACTCGGTCACAGGCATCCCGGTCCAAGGAGGGCTTCACCTCAAGTCATTCATGTCTATGGCTGGACCAAACCTTGTAGCCATTGGCACTTCCCCTTGTGCCAAGGCAGCCAGAAAACTCATGGAAGAAAAGGGAAGCTTCCAGTATAGTTTCATGGAGCTCCCTGACGACGTAGGGGCCAACTGCCTCTACCTCAACGGTACAATCGTTCATGCCTCAAGGGATGTGTTTCCCAAGTCATGCGAAAAGTTTGAAGAGTTGGACACCTTAGCCAAGAAAGTTGCTATCAGTCTATCAGAGATGAACAAAGTAGACGGTTGCTTCACATGCTGCTGTGTTCTAGTGAAGTAAATACTGGAAAAGTATTAGTTCGCTTTTAATTACTGCTCACCTCTCCACAGATTATTTTTTGAATCATATACACTATCTCTACTTGTAAGACACAATTTAAAAGGCAACACTTTTGTGTTTACATTGGCAGATGCCCCTCTAATCAGGGTGTCCCTCTAATCAGGATGGCCCTCTAATCAGGATGGCCCTCTGATCAGGATGGCCCTCTGATCAGGATGCCCCTCTAATCAGGGTGTCCCTCCCAAAAATATTCACATCAATTCCCCTGCGACTAAATCATTTCAAACTTAAGCTCTGCTAAAGTTGGCACATACACAATAATAATAAGAAAACAGATCCATATAACATCAAACAAAAAATACTGTCGGAAAGGAGGAATGAGGGAGAGAGAGAGAGAGAGAGTGTGTGAGAGAGAATAAAAGTTGGCACAAGCAAAACGTAAATTAAATCACAACGTAATTTTTAGAGTGCATGCTACTCGAGAAGACCCAATCCACTATTTGATAAGTGAGGGGGGACTCTTGAAGTTGGAGTTTAAGACTTGTTCTAGTTTATTGCTGATTACAGAAACATGCTCGGCCTAGCTCATACCCGAACCGGTCTTCATGTGTGACAAAATCCTCCAATGGGAATGACTCTGGTTCACCACTGAGAGCAAAATCTGTTCTTGAGCTACTAAGCTGTGAATTCAATGTACCAAAAAACAGAGAGGGGATAATAATTATTCTTCCCTCTCATTTGCTGGGAAAAAAATGTACCTGTGTTTTGCTGACTTGTTGGCTCGTGAAGGCCTCACCTTCGGCTCCAATGAACTCTATTTCTGAGTTAGACTGATGCAGAGTAAAAACTTGTCTGGCATTTGCACTCAATAAACGTAACAATGCACGCTGGTCTGTTGAGATGGGACAGGTCACCTGTGATAAAAAACAAAAACAAAAACAACAAATAATTCAATTCCATTTGAGGAAAATCTTATTGGATATCTAGCTAATGTGGCTAGTTGCTGGGCAATGGCTAACTCCCCTCCATTGATGATAGACTCACTTTGTGACCAAGGGAAGTGAAAGAGACGCCTTTGACACCTGGCCATTGGCGAGGGGTGGCTGAGTTCTCAGGAGTCTCACAATCCAGGCAAGAACAGCCTGGCTTGCTGCAATACACCTGAATAGCATCTGCTGGGTTCCCAAGATTGGGATCTATCCAGTAGTAACCTGAGAGAGAGAGAGAGAGAGAGGTGGCAATTCTCAGCACTATAATTATAGTTTCATATTCTATGATCAATTTCACGAGTTGTACTAGTTGTATCTACTCCTTTCCTTTCTTTTACCTTCTTGGAAGGAAGGATTACAAAGGAAGAGGTCGTAGCAGGTCCTTGCAGGTGCTTGCTGACTTCCATTAGGCTTCAGCATTGCTGTCAGCTCACTCTTTATCTCATCCATTTCGTTGAAGATTGTAAACATTCCTTCATTCACTAGTTTGTCTGGATGTTTCTCACTCATGTAGAAGGTTCCCTTCAAGTTCACCTCTGGAGGTGTGCTCTGCATAATAATGGAGTGTCAAGATAGCATAAGTTCTAGAGGTAGTTTCCATCTTCATCGTCTTACGTCTTGGCTGATGGGGATGGTATGTGATTCTCCTGCTGGTCCTCTCTCTCCTTTGGGTCCCTGCAAGGAGCAAATAGTAGTCACGTTCATAGCTATGGCAACTGAACGAAGCTATGGCAACTGAATGAAGCTATGGCAACCAAATAGCACAGCTATGGCAACTAAAAACCATAGCTATGGCAACCAAAATAGCATAAACAAAAGTAGCTGTATCCATAGCAGCTATGTTCATAGCTTGTCCATATAGCCACAACAGCACAAATCGTGGTGTAGCTAGTTACTTCTCTTACCGGTGGCCCAGGTAATCCAATATCTCCTTTTTGGCCCTACACAATAATAATAAGAAGTCAACTGTAATTTACTAGCTATGGAATCCTAGTTAGCACTACATGCACATGACACTCACATGACCTCCTTGCAAACCACTTGGTCCCTGAGGGCCATCTTGTCCATCAACTCCAGGTAAACCAACAGGTCCCTGAAGGGGGAGGTTGGGGAAGGAAGGTAGAGGGTTGTGTTGTTATGATAGTCTTTGCATGGTGGAGTTGAGTAGCTTACTCTGAATCCCTTGGGCCCGACTGGTCCCAAATTCCCTTGTTGGCCTGGGGCACCCTTGTCTCCCGGGTCTCCACGTGGTCCAGGATCTCCCTTGTTGCCTCTTGGTCCCTGCTCCCCCTTCTGTCCTGGGGAGCCTCTTGGACCAGGATCTCCAGGGGAACCCTGAAAATCGGCAACAATTGGTTGAGTTATGTTGTTGTTGTTGTTATTGTTGTTGTTGTTGACTTACAGGAGGACCAGTAGCTCCTTGAGGCCCGTCATCACCTGGAGTACCTTCATCACCCTATGGAAAATAACAGCCCTAGGCAATCAAGAAGATTCTATGCTACATGGCAATGCAGTGTAGAACTCACAGTAGCTCCAGCTGGTCCAGGCGAACCAACGGGACCGATAGGGCCGGTGTCTCCCTAAAGCAACAGTAAACAAAATGATTGCATGAGATTTCTGGCCATTTTCATGAGTGGTGATTTGTGAGCACTCCTCACCTGAGTACCAGTTGGACCAGATGGGCCCCGACTACCTGGAGGTCCATTGCTACCCTATAAAAACACTCATTAATAAATGATTGCCACTTATATTTGTGAACTTCACCTTTTCTCCTCTTTGACCTTTCTGCCCAAGAGTACCTGGTGCACCGATTGACCCCTGCAATGAAGTATCATCATTATGATTATTTATCAGAATAATAATAATAAGGTATAGCACTTACAGGGGGCCCTGGGTCTCCTTGTGCGCCAGGGGGTCCTTGGATTCCTGGATCTCCCTGGGGACCTGCACTTCCAGTTGTTCCATCTTCACCATCTGCTCCATCATCTCCCTATGATATTTTGTATGTCATCGGGGGGGAGGGAGTGGAATTTGAGGGGGCTACTTACTGGAGGGCCAGGGGGGCCAGGAGGTCCTGAGGGGCCAGTGGGGCCAATTTGTCCCTAAAGAGATAGATTGTGTCATTACTACCATCAGATATGTAGTTGGTATCTCACTGGTGGTCCGGGTTCTCCAGGTAGTCCAGCTGCACCTGGGTCTCCAGGCGCCCCCTACAAGGATAAACGCATGCACATAATGACACAGTTCAGGCTTGAATATCATAACTATAAATCTATGTCATGCATCACTCACTGCTACTTACAGGTGGCCCAGTTTGTCCAGGAATGCCAGCATTTCCTGGAGCTCCATTATCTCCCTGTTCTCCGGGGATTCCAGGACGTCCTGTTGATCCAGGGGGCCCAGAGTCACCTTTAGGTCCCCGAATACCCTCCTGTCCTGGAGGTCCAGATGGTCCTGCTGGACCCTATCATATAGCAGGAGAGAAGAAACGATAAACAAGAACGAAACAACTACAGCCAATTGAGATTGAACTCACAATATCTCCAGGGCTACCCCTAGGTCCTTGTAAACCAGGGGATCCCGTTGGACCCTAGGATTATTACAATGTTAAAAAGTTGATAATTTTTATGGTGGATTAAAGGGACATCCTCGTAATACAAGTTGGTATTATTAATCCCAGTGATCCTCATTCCCATTCCTATCAGTGATTCTTATTCCCATTCCTATCAGTGATCCTCATTCCCATTCCTATCAGTGATTCTTATTCCCATTCCTATCAGTGATTCTTATTCCCATTCCTATCAGTGATCCTTATTCCCATTCCTATCATGGATCCTCGTTCCAATTCCTATCAGTGATCCTTATCCCCATTTCAGTATCTTTCTTTCCATAAAAGGTAAATGGCCGACTTACCGAGAGACCTTCCTCTCCAATGTCTCCTTTCTCTCCTCTCTCTCCAGGAGTACCCTGGCAGGATCAAAGCACAAAAGATAAAGATGACTCCATGCTAATAAGCAGTAGCCACTTACAATTGGACCAGTAGACCCATCGTTGCCATTGAAACCTCTCTGACCCCTGTCACCCTGAGGGTATATTGCCATGTCAAACCACTGATATTTCAAGTCTACTGTATGATTTAACCTTTGAACCTTTGTCTCCCTTTGAACCACCTGACCCTGGGTCTCCACGATCGCCCTATAATTTTTGTAAATATTACGCAAACAATCCTCTACTTCCATGCACATTATAGTGATAGCTTTATTCGTCATGTGACAATCACATGATTATCATATGATAACTCACAGCAGTTCCATCAGCTCCGGGAGTTCCTGCAGGTCCTCTATCTCCAGGTGATCCCTATAAAGTCATGAAATACTCGATGCGTGCCTAAAAGGGGGTGTTGACTTACAGTCTCTCCACGAGGACCCACTGGCCCTGGCTGGCCTACCTCTCCATCTTGTCCCTAAGACAATCGATCACAAGGTTGTCATGTGACATCCTCATCGAATAACCGAAATGCTTACTGGTAATCCCTGGTCTCCTTGGTCACCAGGATCTCCAGCAGTCCCTATTGCACCCTGCAAGTTAGCATCAGGTAATGTATTTTTCTAAGTCTGCCCCCTTAAGATGAAGTGTAGAACCATTCTAGGCTATGTAGAGCAGGGGCAGATCCAGCAATTTTGAAAGGGAGGGGTCCAACATGCCCCTCCCGTGGAAGCAAAATTAGGATCCCTTTAGAGAAAATGAGTCAATAATCAAAAAAGTATGAATAATCGTCTTTTGTGCTGCATTATAAACCTATTAATAACTTGTCAACAAATGCAACTTCATAATTAAAAAAGGGGGGGTCTGGGACCCCTACCCTGGATCTGCCCCTGTATAACTTTGCTGACTTGAAATAACTAGCTAATAACTTTCTCAATGTGCACACACACCAGACCTAGGTTATGACCCTATCTAAAACTCACTGCAGCTCCAGGCTGTCCATCCTCGCCAGGGTCTCCCCGTTCACCCCTTTCTCCAGGGGCACCAGCTGCTCCAGGGGAACCTGGGTTGCCTGCCGTACCAGGGTTACCCTGAATCACACAGAATTGAGAAGGGGTTCACATATTCACCCGGCCACACCCAATCGTTAGTTCTTACAGGATTTCCAGGGGGGCCAGTTGGTCCAGGAAGTCCTGGGGGTCCCGTAGAACCTGGATTTCCATTCACCCCTGGTGTTCCTGGAGCCCCTTGAGGACCAGAGTCACCAGTTGACCCCTTCGCGCCTTGTTCTCCAGTGACTCCACGTTCTCCCTGTGGGCCGGAAGCTCCAGGTGTCCCGGGGGGGCCGTGGGGACCAAGATCTCCATCACGTCCTGGAGTTCCAGGGGTACCAACTTCTCCCCTGCTTCCAGGGATGCCTGGTTCTCCTGCATCACCTGGTGATCCCCTCTCCCCAGAGTTGCCTTTCTCTCCTCGTGCCCCAATGGTACCAGCCTGGCCGTCTCTTCCTGGTACACCCTACAATAGTTGACCAAGTGTGAATTACATACATGAGAGAGAGAGAGAGAGAGAGAGAGAGAGAGAGAGAGCTCTTGATGGCTACATAGCGTACAGGTTCTCCTGCAGGACCAGGGAATCCAGGACCTCCATCTCTCCCAGGTTCTCCCTAACAAATAAGAGGGAGAAAATTCAGTAGCACTAAAATTCAGCACAAGCTATTCACGTACGACATCACCAGTGGGACCGGTAGCTCCTCTTGGACCAGGTTCTCCTACAAATCCCTACACCACATTCAAGTCAACCAAGAAGCAACAGGATCATAAAAATAACAATGTTTTAGCTATGATATTACTTGGTCTCCTGGTGAACCCGGTGGCCCATCAGGTCCTCTTGATCCCTATCAATAAAATAACACTTTTCAAATGTCTTCTTGCATGCATGTAGGAGTGATGGCAGAGATTCTCACCTTGACACCTATTCTTCCTGGTGCACCAGACAATCCTCTAGAGCCTTGTGGACCCTGGAGAGAGATAACATGACTCACTTAGCTAGCTTGCTAGCATGCTATTTATGAGTGGCTATGAGTACATTGCATGACATGTCTCTATACTAGTGATAAGTATGCTGATAAGAATACTCCAGAATACACCATGGCAACGAGAGAGTTTATTCACAGCAAGTGGTGAATAAAGTGAAATAGTTCAGAATAAGTAGTACCAATCTATGCAGCTTACCCTTGGGCCATTCTGACCAGATTCGCCAGGGAAACCACGAGTTCCCCGCTTCCCCTTAGCCCCCTCTACACCTCTCTTTCCAGTGCGACCGGGGTTCCCCTTCTGACCAGGGGGGCCAGGATAACCGGAAAATCCTCTTGCCCCTTGTGGACCCTGAAATCAAGCAGTTAAGTAGAATACTACCAACAATAATTGCAACAACATACTCTTTCTCCAGGGTTACCAGGACTACCAGAATTTCCAATGTTTCCAGGGGGACCCTAGGCAGAAGGAAATGACGGTTCTCAAAGTAACACGAGGTACATAGAATCTTTCTTTTTAACATCAAAATTAACATGCGCAACTTTCAAAATAAAAAAAACTTACAGGTTCACCATCATCTCCATCGTTACCATTGATACCCGGAGTTCCTGGAGGTCCCTAGTAAAAAAGGTAAGCAAAGAGTATTGCATCCATGGAAACAATCAAAAGCTTTACAATCAGACTTGCAAGTCACTCCTTTTAGCTACAACTATTGGGCCCTAGGTACTTTCATTTACCAGGGGGCCCTGATCTCCAGGGGGTCCTCTAGCTCCAGGAAGACCATCGTGACCCTACATAGCAGCAGAAATGTCACTAGATATGCATTCACTCCATTGACGTACTTACCCGATCACCCTTGGGACCAAAGGGGCCTCTAGGGCCGATATCTCCCTGTATTTAGAGATTGGAGCATGTCATACAAAATCACATGAAATAACGAGTAGTTCACACACTGTTTCTCCAGGAAGTCCGACAGATCCCGGGGGTCCAGGAGGGCCATTAGTTCCCTGCATAGATTATTATTATAACTATCCATTCAGAGGAGGGGGGGGGGGGGGAGAGGGTTAGGGGTTTGGTGTGGGCTCAGTGACCAAAATAACTTACTGATGTGCCTTTGGGCCCTACAGGTCCTTCAGGTCCTGGATGACCCTATTTGAAATTATTATTATTACTAACTATAATGAAGAACCTTTACAAGGTGCTAACCCTCCGCAATTGTCAGAATTCACATGTGACGTGATTATGGTACAGTGTGTCAAATTTGCATCAAAGTGCTAATCACATGGACCAATGAAAAAATTGAATTGGCATGTATTCTTTTGTCATTCAAGAATCCAAATGAAACATAATCAGGACCTTCTTTAGTTTTGACAAGGAATGATTCTATCACAGATTCGATTGACATCTCTACACAGCGTCGCTTGTTGGCCATGGCTTTTCTGTTCTGTTGTTCATAGTCTTCTAAAGATCTCTTGTGTGCCTTTAACGCTGCATTAACTCGTCTACGGTGCTCTGATTCCTGCTCAGATTCTTGTGATCTTTTACGGGCTAGACATGCTGCATTAATTTGTCTACGGTGCTCTGACTCCTGCTCAGATTCTTGTGATCTTTTACTGGCTAGACATGCTGCATTAATTTGTCTACGGTGCTCTGACTCCTGCTCAGATTCTTGAGATCTTCTGCGGGCTAAACATACTGCATTGGCTTGTCTGCGTTGTTGTAACTCGTGCTCAGATTCTAATGCTCGTTTACAAGCCTGGCGTGAAGCATTGCTTTCTCTACGACTTGCTTCTACATTCTTTGTACTGGTAAGTCTAGGCTTACTACTAAAGGCATAGCCACAAGGACACTTCAACTTCCTAACATGAAGGTCAATCCCACAACCCCGACAATGCTTCATGAAAGGGGCCATTCTTACAACAAAAAGTACGTGGAAAACAATCTATAACTTACAAGTACGGTGGGATTGGTGAAGATATAAACAAGACATCAACACACACGTGTCACTTAGTACCACTGCGCATGCACGAATGGATGCACGATATGCTAAATACGCTGTGCGCTATTTGGAATTCGCATCGCTGGAAGCTAGCTTGCCGTTTGGACTTACAGTGCAGCTAGCAGAAATTTTACATTTAAAACGCTTGGAGTGTCGCGTACTACTAGTAGTCGCTGTATCAGCAGCTGAAGATTCGCCATCTTCGAGGTCTGCTGTGTGACACACACACACACTGACAAAAACTGACTACTGTAACCCTCCGCGCATGCGCTGCGGAGGGTTAATAATAATAATAATAATAATAATAATAATAATAATAATAATAATAATAATTATTATTATTATTATTATTATTATTATTATTATTATTTGCAGTTGGCTGTAGGCAAGGATTGTCATATGACTTACAGGTGGGCCATCCAGTCCTGGGCTTCCGATATCTCCATTAGCTCCTGCTGCACCATCTGCTCCAGCTGGTCCTTCTGATCCTGGCACTCCATTTTGTCCCTAAGTAGAGAGGAAAGGAGAATGACCCTGTTAATTAATAACATATCCACATACAGGTGGTCCAGTGGCTCCCCTTTGACCTGGGAACCCTCGAGGTCCAGGGGGTCCACGTGCACCCTTGCTTCCTGTCTCCCCCGTCTCTCCAGATGGTCCCTATCACACAGAGATTTGATTCACATGGTTATTGACAGGGCATGCCATACACACAGGATTGCCGGGAGGACCAACAGCACCGGAGACTCCTTGGATCCCCTGAGGTCCCTGAGGTCCAGGTGGTCCAATAGGCCCAGGGTCACCTGGATGGCCGTTCTCTCCATCTTCACCATCAGTCCCAGCTCGTCCAGGATTGCCAATAGGTCCCTGAAAATAGACAGAATACTTGCTTCAACCTATTTATGCTCTACAAGGAGATGCTGCTGGAATACTGCATTTTAGGACTTTGTTAGTGTCAACATACCGCTGGTCCCTTTGGTCCTTGTGGGCCAGTCAGTCCTGTCACACCCTTGTCTCCTTTCTCACCCTTGATTCCACGGTCACCTGGGTGACCAGGGGAACCAGGGGGGCCACGTTGTCCATCCTTGCCTCTAGCTCCCGGAGGACCAGTTCCTCCAATTGGACCCTGCAGACAACATAGAAACATATAACACACTCAAACATATTCATAAATGTTTTGAAAGCATTACGACTTCACAGCGATTATATTAATACATTGATTCATACCGGAGGTCCTCTTTCTCCTGGGTCACCAGTTGTACCTTCAAGACCAGGTGGACCCTTTGAAGTAAGAATAATGGTAAAGAAAAGTAATATCAAGCCTAGCCATTTCAAAACTGCAGCTTCATAACTTCATAATATTATATGAACTCCACTCACCGGTGATCCTCTTCTTCCAATGGGACCTGGAGGACCTCGGGGACCTATGGGACCCTAGTGTTACCATGGAACCACAATAGTAAGCACAAAATCTACATGAAGGAACTTACCGGTTGACATGTGATAGGAGCTTCATAGCCACCTTCTCCATCACCTGGAGGCAGCTGGAAAATATAAATCGTATAAATGCTTAAATAGCAAACAAACAAACAAACAAACAAACAAACAAATAAACAAACTAAACAAAAACAAAAAACAAGGGGCATAAGACTAAACTTGCTCCTAGAGAGAGCAATTACAGTTGGATACATGGGGGATGTCAGTTTATTAGCTGTTCCAAATCAATCAAACTCACAATCAGAGCCTGGCCGGGTGGTCCTGGAGGTCCACGGGGACCTGGATTTCCTGGAAGGCCAACATCTCCCTAAAACCACATTAAACTACCTACTGAAATTGATAAACTTTATAGGAACACTTGCCCTTGGGCCTTTTTTCCCTGGTAAACCGGGAGTTCCTGGAGGTCCTCTAAGGCCCTGAGTGAAAGAGATAAGGACAAATTTGACACCATCACAAGCTAAATCCATTGGTCCTTACAGCTCGTCCTTCTGGACCTTGAGTTCCAGGCACTCCAGGCTAGATGGAGAAAGTTACAGATCAGGTCTGGAAATGTATGATCAACAGCCAACATTAACTTACAGGTCCAAATACTGTATTTCCTGGACTTCCTGGTGCTCCTTTTTCCTGTGGAATTAACAGTCACGTCTCATAATGCAATGTATAGTATAGACCAATTCAAAACTCACTCCTTTTTGTGGAAGAGGCAGGCTTGTAGGTCCCCCCTGCACAGACACACACAAATGTTCATAGAATCAAAAAATTAATTATTTTAACACAATACTTACAGGAGTAGGCTGAACACCAACTTGCTGATTGATCACATCTTCAATGGTGATATCAGGAGGATTAAGGAGACTTGGTCTAGAGCAATCGAGTGGGAAAGCGTTGCATTGGACATTGACTAACTCCTGCATCGTGACACTTGATCGACACTGTGCTGAATACAATTGTGCCACTCTTCCCTATAGTAAATCAAGATTACATTCATCTTCAGTGGAACAGTTGTGGGGGGGTTCAGTAACTCTGTTAATTGCCAGTTTACTAATTTTGCTCCCTACAATGCTTGCCCTAAATTTATCGGTCTGCTGTTTTTCCAAAAAATTATTAACTACTGAATTCGGATGCATTTGCAAATAAGTGCTGCAGCTAATGTGGAGGGAAAGGCCTTGAGGGAGCAGAACTGATTGCTATGCTCTTAAAATACCCTTAAGCAATGTACATACAGTGAATCTATTTGTAGAGTTTATCAGTGCTGTCTGGAGTAATGTCAGAAAAGTGTTCGATGTAATGGTAGGAATTCCACTAAATGCTAGTCGTTCAATTTCTGTACAGTTGATATATAGTACTGCTTCACTGCTTGTCACACAGATTTGGATGTGACTGTATCCCTGTGGTCCAGGTGTATCAGCTGCAGGCAGGCGACCACTAATAGAGAATGTTATTGGGTTTCCAACTCCAAACTGCAATGACAGAGATGTAGGGCTCATTCTAACGAATCCAATATTATCATCATTATCATAGAGATTCAGAAGAAGATTGTTTTCTCCCATTGGAGTGCTGACAGTGGCAGCAATACAGTAAGAAGAACTCGTTGGGTTAAATAACACATCAAGCTCGTTCCCCTGTGTGGTTGGTGCCGTTCTGGGTGGGGCTGGAGGTGGTTGACTATCTTGAACAATAAAGACACTCTCTCCACGTCCTGGGACATTTGAGCAGGGGCCATCTAATCTAAGCACAGAAGTGAATTGAAAGCTTCCAGTCGCATCTTCAGAAGTGATAACATCAGTGAGATAATCTGTGTATGTATAATTACACATCCACTCAAAAAATTTCCAGCCATATCTTAAGGTTACTAATACCTTGAAATCACAAAATTAGCATAACCTAGACTAGTTCTAAATATGAGGATGTGAGGATGTAATATATAGAATGCATGCAGTGGCATGTAGTACCAGCCAAAAAAACTTCCCTCCTTGCACTACAAGTTAGCTATAGGCATTGACATTACCATCAACTTGGCATGATTGAGCTGAACCTCTTCTCCACAGAGCAAGTAAAAGAATCACTACGAATGATAGTGACCTACATAAATACATAAAGGGAGAGCTGAGAGCTATAGCCACATAACCACACTCACTGTAACTTCACCTGCATGATGCTAACCTTTTTATATTGAGCTATAGCTATGGTGTATTGTAGCTGCTCAGTAGTTATTCTGTACAGCTACAATTTAGAATTTAGCTGTTATGTCCTCCTCTGAACAATTTTTGTGAGATCAAGTTTTTTAATGTGCAGAATGTTAGATCTGTTTTCTAGGGGAGGGGGGGACCCAGGCCCCCCTAGCTCCCCCCAACGCTTCCATGAGTGCTAATACTAGTAGCACTTTGCTTCCAAGAGATTCTTCAGTCATAGATCAATTTTTGTCAGAGGGAGCTTTGTGATGACTACAGCTAGCTAGCTATTTCCTATAACTAAATAATATCCTAGATATAATTATTATTTCTAAAAATAATTAAAATGGGGATATAATAATTTTGACTCGAGTTACTTACCGCATCTTGACTAATCCTGCTACACTCGGAGCTGCAGAGAAGCGTCTGCAACAAGGGAGTGCAAACAGAGATTCGTGTAGAGTTACAGTTTGGAGAAGCTGCACTTTAGGCGGATACGCCTTAGGGCTTGGAGAAGAACAGGGTGATAGGCTCCCGTTGCAGCTTCAGGGGGCCATTTGCAAAGAAGGGCCCTGCGCGCAATACTCTAACAAAAGGTATTATCCGCGAACAATGCACCTCCTACAATGCAGAATGGGTGCATAAGAATTAGCCTTTTTTACGTGGGGTGAAATTATTGTTCTTTTTTTCCATTCCAAAGGAATCTTGGAATGGAAAACTCATTCCAGAAGTACGCTAGCTCGCCGCGCTGTCTTGAATAACGCATGCGCGCGCATTAATTACAAAGGAAGCTGCAGGTTAGAAAAAGACTAAGATATCAGTTGAATCCATCCTTAAATAGAGGATTTTGGGAACAATGTGATATTGTCAGCTGGAAAAGACACAACATCCACCTAACAATGGAGTCCCTTTATGTACAATTCACACCCACACTTGAGGCTGAACGAAGAGACATAACAGGCAGTTTTGCATAACTCTTGACCCCTATGATCTCCTATAAGCCATTTGTAGTGAGTAGGTGTGCTGTAGCTATGTTCTTGGCATTAGTATGTGTTGGAATGGCTTCCCTGTGTTGTCGTCTCATACTGACCTTGCTAGACTAACCAGATCAACTCTATGGCCAATATACATAGCTACAAAGCTTTTCAATACATGTGTGACAAAAAGCTCAATTTAGTCATCATATTCCTCTTAATGTGTCTGGAGAAGAAGACTTTTTGTCTCTTGAATGGACAACAATTGCTGGTCTGCACTGGAGGACCATTGTTAACTTTGAATGGGGCAGGGTGTGTATAGACAGTAGACACAAGTACCATGGGTTTATCTATCACAGTGGGCACATAGCACTGTTCATTATCTGGCAGTGTGCATTTGAGCTGTGCATCCAAGCTCAATTTGACTGAGCATTTCTCACTAGCTCAATCTCTGGAACTATTTCTCGGTCCAAGTTAGGCCTCTAGAAGGCATTGACTAGACTGACAGTAGTCCAGCACAGTAGATAGCTAGTTAGCTTTATCAGGTAGATCTTTTAGTTTGAAAGTGGAGTGGTGCTTTTAGCCATGGCAAGGACTATCCTGTTATTGTCTGTTGTGCTCAGTTTAGCATATGTTTCACTGGCTGTGGTAAGCTCGTTGACATTTATAGCTAGTTAGCTCATGTCATGAGAGTTGGCATCAACAAGTAGTTATCTATTAACCAGCAATGGCGCATATCATGATGATCAATCCTCTATCTGGTGTCATGTAGGTAGGGCCGAAGGGACCAAAGGGTTTCACCCCAGATCCAGTTGGACCAGTAAGTTGGCATATGTACTTAATGCATTTTTTTACTGCCCCGCAACTCAGCCAGCTCTAGCTATATGGGGAAAAAATGCAGCTAGCTAGCTAGCTAATGATTTTTATTTACTTTGTGCAGGGAGGAGACGATGGTGATCCAGGATTACAAGTGAGTGTTCATATTAAGTAGGCCAACACTAGCTGTTAGATAAAATGTAATTCAAATTTCTATGTTTCACTCCATCTCCATACAGGGTCGTCCAGGATCGGATGGTAGTGATGGACCATCTGGACGAAGAGGAGCAACTGTATGTTGCTACTAGCTACTAATATGCAACAGTTAAGAATACAATTTATTCGCTTTAGGGGGGACAAGGGGCCACAGGTCCACCAGGTGTCCCTGGAAAGCCCGGAAAACCAGCTGTAAGTGATAAAAAAACATGGCTACAGCTGTATGCATGATGTAGTAGTACACTTATACAAAACTTACCATTCACAATGACCGCATGTGTTCAGGTCATGCATAACATCCGAATCGACCCCAAGAATCCTCCAGAATTGAGTGGAGTGAAAGGAGACACGGGAGCACCTGGAAAGAGTGGTCCACCAGGGCCTCCTGGCATCAGTGTAAGGAGCTGATTATTTTTCGAGTGATTGAAATAATAATTTTCCATGAACTAATCCACAAGTTTAAATTGAATCCCTGATTTTTTATGTACGGAATTTTATTTGATAGGGAGATATGGGCCATCCTGGAAACCAGGGACCCAAAGGTGCACCGGGATCGAAGGGTCCCGTGGGTCATAAAGGTCATCCTGGCATTCCAGGCCACCCAGGAGAAGTTGTAAGTTGATGGCTACAATCATTGAAAGTGTATGTATGTTTATAATCATGCTTTCACTTTAAGGGTGATGTTGGGGTTCCTGGAGCTAAAGGGCCTTCAGGACCACCTGGGCCTCGTGTAAGTTTTTACTAGAGTCAGTAAAATAACTAGATATCAAATACAAGGGGATCTATGATAATATTCTGTCATACAAATTACAAGCTAGCTATATTATATATAGTCTGATTATGAATCCTCAGTGTGATATAAAAGCACATATCCCTAATTACATGTACCCCTAATTACATGTACCCCTAATTACATAGTGATGCTCTTACTAGTTTTGTAGGATAATTATTATATAGCTAGCAAACATTATGTCATGCATAATGCATGGTGGCAAGTAAATATAGCACTTTAACTGCACAGGGGAGAGGTGGACCTGCTGGTTTTAAGGGACCTGCTGGACCAAAGGGTGCTGCTGGTCCACCCGGAGCTGCTGGAGAAACAGGACAACAGGGTCGCCCTGGAATTCATGGACGTCCTGGAGCACCAGGAAATACTGGCCAAGATGGTCAACCTGGGGTACAAGGACCAAATGGAGAAACAGGTCTACCTGGAGTTCTGGGACATCCTGTAAGCCAAAAGGCTAATTAGATATAGCTAGCTACTAGCCATTAAAATCTGGTTGTTGTTGTCGTTCTTAATTCTTCTTCTTCTTCTTCTTCTTCTTCTTCTTCTTCTTCTTCTTTCAAGTTAACTAGCTACATAGTAGCCAGTTACAAGGAGAGGAATTAGATAGCAAGCTAAAGTAGCTTCTTTTGCGTTAACTAATGTTACTGAGTGCAATTTCTTCATGCCATAGGGACCAGTAGGACCAAGAGGTGATAAAGGAGGATCAGGAGGAAAGGTACGTATAGCCATGGATGCAGGCCATTTCATACCCCTTCATGCATGCTGCATTGCAACTGGCCCTGCAGCTATTCTGTAGCTATACATATAGCTATAGCTATAGGCCTTGCAGCTATTATGCTAGCTAGGGCCTGCAGCTAATGTATGATATAGTTAGGCCCTGCAGCTATTGTTGGAATTGTTGTGTCTGGGGAGGACTGAATGGATATTTGTTGTGGAATGGGAGTAGACCATACCTTAGGAACTCCCTAAATAGCTACTGCATGGTCTCTTTCATTAGAACAATGGGAGCTTTGTTCTCAAGTCTAAGCATGCTTTGCTGGTGCATAATAATTATTGTTGTAGCTATGGCACCCAATGCTAATTTCATGTGTTTTTTTTTGTTGTTTTTTTTTTTGATTCTTCATAATTGTTTCCATGTTTAATTCAGGGACCTAAAGGAGAAGTTGGACCCCATGGCTCACCAGGAAAAATTGGACCCCCTGTAAGTGATAACGAGCTAGAAATGCTTTAGGAAATTGGGATCTGCACTTAGCTACTTACTTACTATTGTATGATGACAGGGTCCCCGTGGTGGCCCTGGAGATTCAGGAGCTGCAGGAGATCCTGGCCAATCAGGCAACCCTGGTCAAGATGGTGGCCCTGGGAAAAAAGGTGCAGACGGTGCCAATGGTGAACCAGGAGTCCAGGGGGACACTGGATCTGCTGTAAGAGAGAAGGACTTGGCTATGATCATAATACCAGCCATTATTTTATTTCACATTTGATAGGGAGCACCTGGCGAACGAGGGAGCATTGGATATCCTGGTGTCCCCGGATCCAAAGGACCTGGAGGATTACCTGGGGTTGACGGACAAGATGGTGGTCGTGGACCTAAGGGAAAGCCAGGAAGTCCTGGTGATGGCGGTCATCCTGGTCACCCTGGAGTGCAAGGACACCAAGGTCATTCTGGACAAGCTGGAGACAAGGGAGAACCTGGTGATAGGGGACTGCCGGGAAATCCTGGTCCTATTGGACCAGCTGGCCCTAAAGGACCTGATGGAAGGCCTGGTGTGCCTGGAGCAGTTGGTAAATCTGGAGGTGCTGGACAAGATGGAGCACCAGGGGCTAGAGGATTCGATGGAAAACCTGGATTGGATGTGAGAAACGAAGAAGAACTAGTGGTTGGAGACCATAATGACAGTGATGACTAACTTACGTATCTTCCTGTAGGGTAAACCTGGAGCTCCAGGTCCTTCTGGTTTGAGAGGCAATCCCGGTGCACCAGGTAGAGCTGGCAGACAAGGAGGACCAGGACTGAATGGGGATCCTGTAAGTAGCAGCTAGCTAGCTAGTCTATCAGCCAAGAAGGAAAATGTCAAAATAGCAGCTAGCTATGGAGCCCTTTGATCATTCACACAAAACTGCTATAACTTTCTCAATTTTGAACCAAATTTCTAGTTTAATGCATTAACAGAGAGCTGATTTTGGTTAAGAATCAAGAAAATTATAGTGAATGATCAAGGGGCAAGGTGAATGCTTTGGCTATATATTATTTCATAGCTTTGAATGTCAACACTTCTAGCTATACCACAAAACTTGTTGCCCTCCACAATTCAAGTAGCTATAAGATCTTATGTAGCTATGAAGTTTCTTCCCCGTCATTCCTCCCCTCCACAGGGCTTGCCAGGTGATGAAGGAGATCAAGGGTCTGTAGGTGAAGTTGGCAGTCAGGGACCCCCCGGCACTCAGGGACCACGAGGAGCCCCTGGGAAGAGGGTATGTGATTATTGTTGTGTGAGAAAATAGATGCCAAACATAATCACACCATTAATGAACCAGGGAGAAGCTGGAGCTGATGGTCAAGATGGTAACCCAGGTGAGCCTGGCTCTGCTGGAGCACCTGGAGAAAGGGGACACCCTGGACCTATTGGACCTGACGGAGATAAGGGAGAGGCCGGAGATAAAGGACCTCCAGGAATCACTGGGAACACTGGAGATCAAGGAGATCGTGGACCCACAGGAATGACCGGTGCTGATGGACCTCCTGGTCCTTCTGTAAGAATACCAATTTAAGCTTAGCTACATGTTAGCTAGATAGGAAAGTGATAAGAGATTAATTTAGCTAGCTATAGCCATAAGGAAATAACTGCCACATAGATAGCTAAAATTAGCCACTCAATTCTTAGGGACCTCAAGGAGATAAAGGAATTGAAGGAGAGACTGGGGATAAGGGTTATCCAGGACCCCAAGGAGAGCCAGGTTTCCCAGGAAAAGGTGGCAATGGAGGACCTAAGGGTCCAGCTGGAGAGACTGGAGATGATGGAGCGAAGGTGAAGACTATAGCAAAAGATGATGATACATGATCATGATGATTGCTGGAAAGAAGGCTACGTAGCTACTCCTGATCATGATTATGTTTTTCCTTAAACACACAGGGATCACCAGGTGCTCGTGGAGCTCCAGGACACCCTGGACCTGAGGGAGTAAAGGTATGCATTTGATCACCATGCACACCACCACGACAATCCTGAATGCAATCATTGATTGAAGCTATAACCTTACAGGGACCCGTGGGAGCAACTGGGCATCCTGGAGAAGAAGGACTTCCTGGTGCTTCAGTAAGTTTTAGTTATCAAGTTTTACATTATCAATATGCATCTTACTTGGGAATGAGCTGTTCTGTTAATTAATGATAATATCATTATGCTATAGCTATGGATGGCTATGTAGCTACTAGCAAGTAATAGATTGACAAAAAAAAAAGAAAAAAGATAGCTATTGGTAGCTATGATTGTTGCTTTGGGTAGCAATGATATGGTTGTTATTTAGGGTATCAATGATATGGTTGTTGTTTAGGGAATCAATAAGATGGTTGTTGTTTAGGGTATCAATGATGTGGTTGTTGCTTTGGGTATCAATGATATGGTTGTTGTTTAGGGTATCAATGATATGGTTGTTGTTTAGGGAATCAATAAGATGGTTGTTGTTTAGGGAATCAATGATATGGTTGTTGTTTAGGGTATCAATGTGGTTGTTGTTTAGGGTATGGTTGTTGTTTAGGGAATCAATGATATGGTTGTTGTTTAGGGTATCAGTGTGCTTGTTGTTTAGGGTATGGTTGTTGTTTAGAGTATCAATGATATGGTTGTTGTTTAGGGTATCAATGATATGGTTGTTGTTTAGGGTATCAATGATATGGTTGTTGTTTAGGGCAATGATATGGTTGTTGTCTAGGGTATCAAAGGTATTCCCGGAAAGCCTGGTTCAAGGGGAGATCAAGGACAAGTTGGAGATTCTGGCCCCCCTGGGCCTGAGGGTACTCCAGGACCTGATGGCTTTAAGGGGCCTACGGGAGCTGTGGGTCCAGCTGGAGCTAAAGGACCACCAGGACAGGCAGGAACTGCAGGAGGCCCAGGACCCGTTGGTCCCCCTGGCCCTACTGGACCCCCAGGAGAACCAGGAAGGAAAGGAGAAGATGGAGATGAAGGTCCTCCAGGTTTTGCTGTGAGTGACTTCATTTGTCAATTATTGGATCACATGGTACATGGCTTCTTATTTGTGCGATTGTAGGGGGATGTAGGTGCTCCAGGTCCTGATGGTGAGCCAGGCCTTCTTGCAGCTGATGGAGAGCCTGGAGACGTAGGACACAAGGGACCCCAAGGACCTCCTGGACCACCTGTATGTTACCTAACACTTAAAAATAAAATGGTTGATGGACCTTAATAAGTTGATGGCTATTTTAGGGACCACCAGGCTCTCAAGGACTGAGGGGAATGACTGGTGCCATGGGTGTCCATGGTGATGATGGAGAAGCTGGCCCTACTGGACCTGCTGGCCCTGCTGGTTCCCCCGGAGAGGAAGGTGCTGCTGGGGAGAAGGGACCAACTGGAGAAACTGGACAACCTGTAAAAATTTGCAGAATCAACTTGCTATGTAGCTATATGATAATGTTTGCTCTGCTCTGTGTAGGGCAAAAATGGAGAAACAGGAAGACCTGGAACACCTGGAGCTAGAGGATTGCCTGTAAGTTTAATAGCTCATTCCAGCAGATGGTTGCTAACTGCTATTGTAAAAGACATTCTCACTAGCTATACCTTTTATTCTTTGTTGTTTTTTTTATTGTCTCATGTATAGGGACTGAGCAGTGATACTCCTGGACCTCCAGGATTGAGTGGAGAACCTGGAAATCCTGTATGTGTTTATCATTTGCATCAATTTTATATACAGTCATCTATACAAATTCTTTAGGGTAAACCAGGAGAGAGAGGCCACAAAGGAGAGCAGGGACCTCCTGGACCTAATGTAAGTTGCACAAGAGTCTGATAAAGTTACTCAATCATCCTGCTACCTGTTCTTGTGCATTTAGGGGGATTCTGGACCACCAGGCCCACAAGGACCAAAGGGACCACAAGGACAACAAGTACGTATAATTGTAATGATGATAATATTGATAATGGATTTTGCCTTAGGGAAATCGTGGCCCAGAAGGTGAACCTGGAGTAGCAGGACAGGATGGTACTCCTGGAGGTCCTGGAGGACCTGGTGGACCTGGACCTAAGGGAAGTACTGGACTTCAAGGGCCTACTGGGGCCCCAGGACCCAAGGGGCCCAAAGGAGCACAAGGTCCTGATGGAAACCCTGGTTTCCCTGGACGAAGAGGAGATCCTGGAGAGCCAGGCCCTAAGGGTGCTCGTGGGGATCCAGGTGATGATGGCAGTCCAGGAGGACCTGGACTTCCAGGAAAGCAAGGACCTCAAGGAGCCAAAGGACAAAAAGGAGCTACTGGAGCAAAGGTTAGTCAATCACTCAAAAGAAGAAGAACTCTCAAAAATGAAAAATGCAGGGAGGTGCTGGAGGCAAAGGTAACCCTGGAGGCCTTGGAGATCAGGGGCCTGATGGCATGGGAGGAGATCCTGGACCCCAGGGGCCAGATGGACCTCTTGGTGCAAAGGGGCCCCTCGGACATCCCGGTGCACCTGGAGGTGATGGTACAAGAGGTACACCAGGACCAAAGGGACCTAAGGGACCCAAGGGAGAAACAGGAAATGAGGGAGCTGTTGGACCCGCTGGCCCTCCTGTAAGAAATAGACAATTAAAAGAAAATTTTTTGTGAGTAATAATTATTTTCTCCTCCTCTTCCTCTTTGATTTTTAGGGCCCTCCTGGACCACCTGTAAGTTTCATGGCAGTAATATCCTTCATTTTTTAAAGTATGATATATTTCATAGGCCTCTGGCCCGAGCCCTGCGCCTCATGGAAGGTTTTATCGTGGTGAGGGAGAAGAAGTCAACCTTGGAGCAATTGATAAGATCCTTGAGCTGCACAAGAAGATGAACACTCTGAAGAACCCACTTGGATCTCGTGACTCACCCGCAAGGAGCTGCCAAGATCTCCTTCTCCAAAATGCAGAAGTTGAAAATGGTGAGTCAAGTATAAAGTCCTTTAAAGTTCAGCTAGGAGATCTTTATAATATCAGGCTTCCCTTCCCCTGCCCTTCTCCATAACTACATGTGTATGTACTTGTGGTCATGTGACTAGGTAACTACTGGCTTGATCCTAATGGAGGCTGCAATAGTGACGCCATTCAGGTGTACTGCAACTTCACCAATGGTGTGGCTAAAACTTGTGTCATGCCTGAGAAGAAACTAGCAGCTCGCAGAGCATGGTCAGGAGACTCCATCTGGTTCAGTTCACTATCTGGTGGATTCAAGGTGGCATTATATAACTGCTAGGTACATGCATGGGTGATTCAAATGGTACACTTTCTTTCAGCTCTCCTACTCTCCTCCCAAATCCCAACTTGAATATCTCCGTGTTGGATCCAGATTTGGAACACAGACATTCACCTACTACTGCCGAAACTCAGCTGCATCAGTTATATTCAAGACTCAGGATAACAAAGAAGTAGCTGCCAGCAAGCTCATTTATGATGGCTGTCAGGTTAGCAGTTGTAGAAAGCAATTAAGCTAATACTTGAGTTCATACAATGCCCTTCATTAATTATATTTTCCAATGCAATATTATTATGCATTCTGTTAAATAGAGTTTCTATTGTATAGCTAATCAGTAATTCATTAGCAATATAGAATAGTTTCAGTGATTCTATAATAGTTGTAACTTATAGCTAGGCACAGCAGCTAGAAAGTAGCTAGTCAGAATACAAAGTTTCATTTGCTACATTATTCTATCACATTACAGTCAAGACCATCAGTGCCAGATTCATCCATCCTCGAAGTTCACACAAAGAAAGTGGGGCAGCTGCCTCTGAAAGACTTTGCAGCTACTGATTTCGGTGGACACAGCCAGGAATTTGGCTTCGAGATGGGTCCTGCTTGCTTCTATTAGATATAGCTGACTTGGATGCTCATGAAGCAGCAGCCACCACTGTTTTAGTTATCACCGAACCATTATACAACACTCTAAACAGAGATTTTTTTTTCTTTCGCCTTTTCCTCATAGATATTAAGTAACCTTTAAGTTAGTGTCAGGACATTTCTTTTTTACTCCACTACCATTATTATTATCATGGATTTGTTGCAATTTTTAAACCTAAATGTTATTTATTAATTTTTTGTGCTCTGATTCAGTCATTGGCCTCCGCGGAATGGAAATTATAATCTGCTATAATTTTCATTCCAATAATTGGACCTGCGTGATACTAAAATACTATCAAAGTGATTCGGCCAGCCGGCCTTTTGTTTCGTCAATTGGCTGGTCTGCATAAAGCCCATTGTAACTATGAGCGCCTACCGCCAGCGTATTCTTTCTCGGGAACCTTTGAACCCTACCGGCTTTTCGCATCTGCACGTCCCTGCAGAGATACCTGTAGGGGAAGAAGTAAATTGTGGTACTTTCGCAAGGGTTATAGACCTTGAGTTTGCATACAGCAACCGCTGTAAGCATGGCTCGCATGGTATTGGAACTCTTGCTTCTACAGGCCATTGCGTATTTCTCTCTCGTCTCTTCAAGTGATCTTGGATTGGGAGGAGGAGATTTCGAAGTAACAAGTTCTGCAGATTTCCCAACCAATGATCCTACTCTAGTGGACCAAGAAGAAGGAGATGATGTTGTAGTTTATGACCGCTCCAAAATTAACATTTGTGAACATTATCCAGAGGGTATGAATAAAAAGAAATTACGATACCTATGAATTAGGAGTATAGCTAGCTTGGATACCTAGCATGCTGTTAATTACTGGGGACAATGATTGATGGGTGGAGTTTATACATGATCTACACATACATTACAGGAGCAGTGGAGTACTTGACCGAGGCCATCACGTATGTGCCCAACTTTCACAGTCTTGTTGAACGTGAAGACGATAACACCAGACAATATGGCATAAAGACTTCCCCAAGTTATAATCTAGTCATGAATGGAAGTGATGTATGCCGAGGTGATTTCCCCAAGCAGTTCTCTCTCCTTTTCAAGTTCAAGTTTGATAACACCAGATTTGCTACAACGCTGTTCAAAGTCAAGGGAGGTTTTTCGGTCATTCTCGATCTTTGCAATTTCCAAGTTGTCTTAGATTATGGTTCCGATAGCTCATGTAACTTCAGGAACAGAACATTCTCTCTAAGACAGGAACTAGCGGCAAACGAGTGGCATAAACTTGGTCTGGCTTTTACAGATGACACTATACAGATGTTTGTAGATTGCCAGCTCACCGACTGGAGTCTGTTCCCTGGATGTTCTGTGCAATGCAATGAAGATACAACGATTTCTATGGTGACCCCAAGCGAACTTTCACATTGCAGTTCCCAAGGAAAGGTAATTAGCTATATTCAGGGGAATCTTGATGGAAGTATCCGTGGATTTTAACTAATCTGTTACATACCATTGCAGTGATGAATAGCTAGTGCATGGATAATTATTTCATGTGCATATATGTAGGTCAGCATTGTACAAATGGCCATGGTCCCAGATCCTAACCCAGCAGATTTGCCCGCGGCTGATCAAATGTGCACAGTCAGTGAAATCAATAAAACTGCTGCTCTGTTTAATATTGACAAGTGTGGACAACCAATACAAGAAGAAACGAGAATTCCTGATAGTGTAGTGAAACCAGAGGGCCTCAAGCAACAAATATTACCCAATGACACGGTGAGATTTTGTGGTACATGTAGCATACAGTGATTATAATGATATTACCAATTTGAAGAGGGTCTTTCAGAAAGGAGAGAAAGGCAATATTGGAGTACAAGGAGCTAGCTTTCCTGGTCCAGTAAGCAAAACACTGATTCTTTGTTTAGTCTGTTCTGTTATCCATTACTCTTCTCTCTCTCTCTCTCTCTCTCTCTCTCTCTCTCTCTCTCTCTCTCTCTCCTCTCTCCCTCCCTCCCTCCCTCCCTCACTATAATTTAATTGTAGATGGGTGTACCAGGGCCTAGAGGCCTGCCTGGACCTTCTGTAAGTTATCAAGACAATTGCATTGAGTGCACCTGTAAAAACTCCTTTTGTGAACTCTTCAGGGTCAGGCTGGTCCTCCAGGAAACCCAGGAGTGCGAGGTTACCCAGGAGATATAGGGCCTGAAGGAAATCAGGGTACTCCCGGTCCTCCTGGAGTAACTGGACCTCCTGGACAAGTCCTTTATGCTACCGTGAGTCTTTGAAACAAGAATGGCCACAAGAGCAACTTGGTTGTAAAGTCGGCACTTAGCTAGTTTGCCCCCTAAAAAAAATTAGTTCCTCACCTCCTCCTATAATATTTGCAAAGTGTGTGGCCCAAAGTGAGCTAATAATCTATTATTAATACTATGCAGAGTTCCTTTCAGCAGCTAGGCAATGGAGGTAAGGGTCCTGTGAATCTTCTACCTGGTCCTATTCCTCTGCCGATTGGACAACCTGGGGCACCTGGTCCACTGGGACCCTATGGATCACTGGGACAATATGTGAGTATTGTCCGTTTATTTATTAATTCAATTTTGTTTGTTCATGAGACAATAGCTAGCTAGACTTAAGTACATATGCAGACAATCCTCACTGCCTTATATGCAGACAATCCTCGCTGCCTTACTTGATTCTTTGTTACTTATCACATCTTAACTTGAATAGCTATCAACATCAATTCTTTCCTTCTTAGGGACAACAAGGTTACCCTGGGATACCTGGACAGGCTGGGGACCAAGGACAAGCAGTAAGTAGTACTTTTTCTTAGGTGTGTGGATCGTTATGGTTATATGATTCTGATAGGGGCCAAGTGGACCCCCTGGGCCTATAGGACCACCAGGTCCAGACGGAAGAAGAGTAAGTTGTGTTTTTATAATAGCTACGTGCACTGCATAGATGGCATGCTGAATGCAATGGGTACAGGAATAAGTAAGACTAAGCTTTCTAACATACGATTCTTGTGATAGGGTCATCCTGGTCTGGAGGGTGATCTCGGTCATCCAGGGCCTGAAGGAGAAAGGGTCAGTTGTACTAGTTTACATAATTATTATAGCTATGGTTACCATAGCGACCTAGACTATGGAATGAGGATTAACTCCTCCTTAATGCATGCAGTCATCAACGTAAGTGTGATGTGTATTTAGGGAGATACAGGAGTAGGTGGGAACCACGGTGCAGGTGGACGACAGGGACATCCTGTAAGTCCGTCCATGGCAGCACTCCATGAGTTAAATATCATTCATTGGGGAATGGGAATGGAATATTTAGGGAGCCCGAGGGTCTATGGGACTTTCTGGACGAGATGGTGAAGATGGCAAGCGAGGAGATCCCGGTCCCCTTGGCTTCCCAGGACCAATTGGTGTGGAGGTAAGTAGCTAGTTGCCACTAGCTAACTTTTTTCTTTACTTTGAGAATCTGAGAAAGATGTCATTTTTTATTCATCCACTTTCAGGGTACACAAGGTTCTCGAGGTGAACGTGGTCCAGTAGGTCCTCCAGGACCTCCGGTGAGTTGGTGCACTCTCTCTGTAACCATGGACAGTTGTGACCTCCTGTTCTTACTGTTCTTTCCAGGGTCCACCTGGTAATCCTGGCACTCAAGGTCCACTGGGAGGAATTGTGAGTTCCTATAAGATGCTGCATGCACAGTTACTCTAGTGTGTGATCTACGACAGGGTCCTCAAGGTAGAGCTGGGCCGTTAGGACAACCTGGAGAAAGGGGAGAAGCTGTAAGTTGATTTTCACGTCGACCATGACATCCAGCTCATAACATGCAGCTCTTAAGTTATGATCTTCTCTTAAATTTTTTAGGGAGCATCTGGCAGTGACGGCCAGCCTGGAGATTCTGGTTCACCTGTAAGCTTAGTTTATTTCATGAAGATAGCTAGCTGATTATATTGTTCCTTTGATAGGGTATCGATGGTATAGACGGACGTCCTGGTGTTCGTGGAGCACCAGGTCTCAGAGGACTCATAGGAAGAACTGGTGTCGATGGTCAGCCTGGACCCCCAGTAAGTTACCTCTAGCCACAACTATCAGGCAGTGAGTTTGCATATCATACTGTGGAAATTGATTTCATTCTTACTACCAACCATGAGCACTTGTACCTTAGAGCACTCGTACCTTTCATTTTCCACTACACCTTCATTATGATTGCAGCTGATCTGGTGCTGGTACATTCTATTGTATGTGACTTTGCTCTATGTAGGGGGATGATGGAAATGTAGGATTCGGTGGTCCCCCCGGTCCTCAAGGTGACCCTGGCGCCAGGGGAGAGATTGGTCTCGTAGGCAAGCCAGGACTTCCTGGAGACAGTGGGACACCCGGAGAGTTTGGAGAAAAGGGTTCACCTGGGCTGCAAGGACATCAAGGAAGACCGGGTATTCCTGGAAAAGAGGGATTTGATGGTGCCAAGGGGGAACAGGGAGTGGTGGGTGTGCCTGGGCCTGCTGGAAGTCCGGGCAATACGGGAGACATAGGTCCTCCTGGTGCATCTGGGTTCACTGGCCCTCCTGGAACTCCTGGAGCTGATGGTAATAATGGAGCCCCAGGGAGAACTGGAAAGCGAGGAGAAAGGGTATGTTTATGTTTCTGACCATCTAGTCATCTTTCTTCCATTGTTTTCTGCTCATTGGTTCCGGCCACTAGGGTCCTGCTGGTGAATCAGGAGCAAATGGAGTACCAGGAATTCCTGTAAGGCAGTTTAACCTATGCCTCCTTATCACATGACTGGCTATTGCCGTTCTCCATAGGGAGAGGTGGGAGAGAGAGGGCCTGTGGGGTTGCCAGGAATAACAGGATTAGCGGTAAGGGATGTGATGGTGTGGAGGAAGTTGACTCACATACTTACATGGATGGATGTCTGTGTTGCTGTTGCTAGGGTGATCCTGGAGAGCCCGGTTTTTCTGGACCCACTGGTGTGACGGTATGTACTTATCACTATATTCTGAATCAGTTTAACTATAACACTATAACTATAATCTAATATACATCCAATTCCTACATATGTTACTATAACTATATGTAGGAATTGGAATTGCTTCTTAGTTTAAAAATTAATTATCCGATGTGATCTCTACACGTACCAAATTTCAACCCCAAGGCTATAAGTACTATTATAGAGAGGAGTGGTGTGGTCAGACATAGTAACCACGTGAATGTAATTACTAACCATAAATTTCCAGTGTAATACATAGAGTTTCAATGGGACTATATGAAATGTATTGTTTCTCTGGAATGAAGTATAGCACTGGGCCTAAAATTTGCATACAGCTATTATCTGAATAGGTGAACAAATTTACATTTGGATTTATCAATACCTATTCTAGGACTTCATTTAGCAAGCCATGTAATGTTGCCATGGGAATAAATTAACAAAAGCTCATGTAGATTTGTAAAGGATAGTAATAAGAAATGGTTGACCAAAAATCAGCCACTGAACTCAAGTATTTGATGAGAAATAGTTTCTTATACTTTGAGAGTGATGAAGCTTCATATCTTGGGTAAGAATTGTCCTTTCTCCTTCATATTTGGTATGTGTGATAGTGTTATAGTGTGTCTTAGTCATGTGGAGTTTCAAGTCCTTAGCATTAGTAGCTTTGGAGATTGGCTTCCTTAGCAACCATGTGTGGGCGGTATGTCTGACCACCCTTAAGTGAATGGGTCTAGCTGCCTGATAATGATATACTTGACCTTTGACCTTATGCAGGGAAGCCAAGGTCAGTCAGGAACTCCTGGAAGTCGAGGAGCTCGGGGATCACCGGTAAATTTGTGGATGGCATTATTTTCCTTTGAAGTGATTTTCTAATTTTACACGGTGAAGGGTCCACCAGGTTCCCCTGGACAGAGGGGATTTGCCGGTTCGCGCGGTGCACGAGGTGAGGATGGAGAACCAGGATCAGCTGGAAAGCAAGGTTCCCAGGGACCTCTGGTGAGTTCTGCCATCTTTTTAAGGGTGCAGAAAAATTTGATGAGGTTGTAGCTATGTAATATTATGTAGCATGCAGACTGTATTTTAGCTAAGATCTTTCCCATTGTTAGGGTGAAGTTGGAGATCCTGGACTGAGAGGGGAAGAAGGAGCTCCAGGAAGACGAGTATGAATCTCTCTTAGCAGAGAACACCACATTATATGACAGAGTTGTATGCTAGCTTCCATGACTATGATTACATACAGGGTGATCCTGGTGTCCATGGTGATGCTGGAATACCTGGCAAAGATGGCTCACCTGGTGCTCCTGGGGAACCTGGAGAAACTGGTCCAGTTGGAGCTCCAGTAAGTTCCATGTTAGCTAAGTGGAGAACTTCAGTTAATATTTCATTTGATTTCTACAGGGCATTTCAGGTCCTTCTGGGGAGTTGGGACTTCGTGGAGAGTCAGTGAGTGATAGCCAAATGCATTGCTCCCCACTTCTGCACAGCTCCCTTTCATATGCCTGTGCCAGCCTGTGCTAGCCTGTGCCAGCCTGTGCTAGCCTGTGCCAGTTCACAACTGAACACATATGCAGCTAAGCTAATTCCATACTCTTTGCAGGGCTCTCAAGGGGAAGCTGGACCACCTGGAAGTGATGGAACAGCAGGAGTGCCTGTAAGCTAGAGTTAGGGAGAGGGCTAGGGCAAGGGGAGGGCTAAACAGCATTTTAAGTTACTCTTTTAAGTTGATATTGTTTGTTTGTTTGTTTGTTTCCCTTGTTATTTTGTGATCGGTGATTCCTCCCTTCCAGGGTCCACCTGGTGAAGCTGGAAGTATTGGACCAGTTGGTCCTCCTGGACAACCTGTGAGTACTCCAGCTAGCTATGATTATAACTAGATGAATGGATGTTTGATATTCAATGTAGGGAGCACAAGGATTGAATGCTCTAGATGGCCAAGATGGTGACAATGGTATTAGAGTAAGTTGCTAGTTTCTTATTGGAGTATTCATGACATGAACAAAAGACTTCATGACTTCTATGCATGCAGGGAGCGACAGGGCCCAAGGGAGAAGTGGGAATCAGAGGGAGTGATGGTCCTAGGGTAAGTGTGATACAAGCAGTTCTTCAGAGAGATTATTTTGACGCTCCTTTATGAAAGGGTCCACAAGGAGCCAAGGGACGGAAAGGTTCCAATGGACCTGTCGGAAGACCTGGCTTGCCTGGATCCAGAGGCAACCCTGGAGCCACTGGAAATCGTGGACTAACGGTAAATACATGCAGTGCTATACTCGTAGCTACACTGTTATGAGGTTTATGCTGCACATGGCAGGGACCTCCAGGCTCTCCTGGGGAACAGGGCCCTCGTGGGCGCAATGGTGATGCTGTAAGTCCTGTTTCTGGTACTTGCTGGAGTGTTTTAAGTGTCACTCGACTTCAATGTCCACTTTAGGGAGTCAGAGGCTCTGTTGGCAGTATTGGATCAAAGGGGGAAAAGGGAGATGGAGGATTTGTAGGAGACAGGGGGCCATCTGGAAGAGATGGAGTGATCGGAGATCAAGTACTGAGATATACTAGCTAGCTAGCTACAAAATGACTAGTTTCTTCCTTGCAGGGTACACCAGGCATTAAGGGTGATAGAGGTGTTCCTGGAGAAAGAGGCTTTAGAGTATGTTATATCAATGAGAGTAGCTAGGGGAAAGAAGGATCTCTCTCTCTCTCTCTCTCTCTCTAGGGAGTTTTAGGAAGGGATGGTGTCTCTGGAAACATAGGGGAATCTGGTGCAGTAGTAAGTTCCTTGCTGTCAGTGTGTGTGATCTGAATTCATCTGTACATATCACAGGGTCCTGCTGGTCGTCGTGGTGATCCAGGCCATTCTGGGCCAACAGGTCAACAGGTATGATTCATGTATGCAATATCTATGATTAATTTTTCTAGATGCATTGCTAGGGCTAGGGCTAGGGCTAGGGCTGGGGCTAGGGGGCTAGGGGGTTAGGGCTGGGGCTAGGGGGTTAGGGCTATGCATGCATAAGCAGCTTATTCCACTGTGCAGGGTGATGTTGGTGATGAAGGAGACATAGGGTCACTCGGAGCCCCGGGAGAAAAGGGGAACAGCGGTCCACAAGGAGCTCATGGTGACGCAGGCCCGACAGGACTGCAGGGTATTAAAGGACCAGTGGGACAGACAGGGCCACGAGGGCCTCCAGGAATCACTGTAAGAATTAGATGACTTCACTCGTAGTAACTAGAGCATTCGTAGATCAGTTATTGTTCGGCTAATGTTCTATCTTGTGCTTGTTTCCAGGGAAGAACGGGCCCAGCTGGTGCTCCTGGCCCCACTGGTAATGAGGGTCCTAAAGGCTTTGCTGGGAGGGATGGGAATGCGGGAGAGGATGGCAATCCTGGAAATGCAGTAAGTGTCCTGATATTGAAGCAGTGGTGGTGTTAACTGAAATGAGTTTGTTTTTTTTTTTGTTTTTTTTTTTGCAAAATTCACACTTAGGGCTTAATTGGTACACCTGGAGAGAAGGGAGTCAGAGGACCTCGTGGTGATCCTGTAGGTTGCTCCACCCTCCAAGTGACCCTTTTATTGTATAAAGTATCTGAATTGGACCCATGCAGGGGTTTGTTGGAGCTCCTGGTAATTCTGGGGTGCAAGGAACTCGAGGGGCCACGGTTAGTGGATGTACGTACATGTACTTAGCTTGTACTAGGAGTGACAGACAGACAGACAGACAGACAGACAGACAGACAGACAGATAGGTAAACAGACAGCATTGCAGACAGGACAGGCAGACAGACAGACAGACAGACAGACAGACAGACAGACAGGTAAACAGACAGCATCGCAGACAGGACAGGCAGACAGACAAACAGACAGGCAGGCATAAATAATATACAGAGAGACAGAAGACAGACAGAACTATAAAATGGATGGGCAATATGAATTATCTATGAATTATCGTGACTCCAGTACAACAGTTAGTATTGTCATGCAAGTTGCCAGTATAGAAGCTTATGAGAAACCTATGTCAGCTTATTGGTAACTGTATGCATGTCAAGAGGATCTAGCCTGCAGCTACCATACTGATTAATACAGGGTGAATTTGGACAAGTCGGACCCGAAGGTCCAGCAGGTGACCCCGGACCCAAGGGAATCAGGGGAAGGGTCGGGCCACCTGGACTTCCTGGAGCACTTGGACAAGCGGTAGGTTTAGCAGTCTACCAGTATAGGAGATTATTACTGTGGTTTAATTTGTTGGGGGCTTAGGGGGCCGCTGGTGCCGAAGGGAGTGCAGGTTTGCCTGGACTGCAAGGAATCCGAGTGAGTTTAGCTTACGAGTTATACAGTGAACTACTCCATCTAATCAGGACCCCTGAAATGAGGCCACCCCTGTTATTCAGGACCCCTGAAATGAAGCCACCCCTCTAGTCAGGACACTTCTGCTGGCCCCAAAGGTGGCCAGATAAGAGGGAGTCCACTGAAATCGTAAATGCTACGATATTTTTCTCCTTTATAAAATTAGGGGCCAAAAGGCTCTTCAGGACCTTCAGGACCACCAGGAATTGCAGGAGATTTAGTAAGTTCAGCACAATAATATGAAGTAGTCACTGTAATTATAACCTGTTGATTGCAATATAGGGACGGTTTGGTGAGATTGGGCTGCTTGGGGATAAGGGTCCTCCTGGACTGATTGTACGAGTGTTACAATTACTGTATTGAACTGTTATAATTGATCATTCTGTCTCTCTAGGGTCCTGATGGAGATCTTGGTGAAAATGGATCACCTGGTCCCCCAGGACCTAACGTAAGTGCAGAATGACTGAAATCTTGCACAAGAATATTGCATTCATCCTTATAGGGAGACTTTGGACGACCAGGAACACCTGGAGAAGATGGAGCTCCTGGACCCATTGTGAGTCAAGAGTAGATTTAGAAGTTAGCTAAAGCCTATTTGCATTCACCTTGCCCCTTGATCATTCACTAACTGCTATAACTTTCTCAATTCTTAACCGAATTTCTACATCAACAGAGAGCTGATTATCCACTCTCTCTGCTGGTGTTTGCAATTTGAAAATAAGAAAGTTATAGTGAATGATGAAGGATGCAAATAGTGTTTTAATGTGCAATGTTATAATGATTATTGCAGGGACTTCCCGGTCCTATTGGCCCAAGAGGAGCAACTGTAAGATTTTTAAATTTTAGTTCCATAAAGCAGTCATGCATGTCATGTGATTATAGGGTGATTCAGGACGCCCAGGATTACCTGGATTGAGAGTAAGTTGATACAAAAGGGGATAACCTGATTCTAACTTTCCTTCCCCTCCTGCTGTCATTATTGTGACAATTCTTCAGGGAGATCCAGGACCACCTGCTATCCAGGCCTCAACTTCCAAAAAATCCTTCTACATCTCTGGAGAAGAAAAGTTTGTGAACTCGGTGAGAGAACTAGTTAAGAGCAATTATACTGGAAATTCTGCTACTTGGGCATGTGATAACCATATGGTTTTGAGCTTGCAGTGAATTATCCCTGAGATAGATGGGTTTGACTCACTCCTGAAATAAAAACTTTTCTACCCTTTTCTGGGCCATAAAGTGTCCACATGCATTGAAAGGTCTTGCTTTGTATGTACTTGTCACAGATGCTTTCCATGGTGGTAGAGATGGACAACATGACTCGAACAGTTCAGCTGTTGAAGAGACCAGATGGGACTCGGCAGTTCCCCAGTCGCTCATGTTGTGACTTAACGGAACAGTATCCTAGCAAAGAAAGTGGTGAGCAGATGCAATCAATTCTTAATTACCAGGGACTGTCCCCCCATAGTGTCATTATGCACTGATCATTTCCCTTTCATGCAGTTAGAATAACTCTTTTGATCAATAATAATATTTGGACATTTCGCTATTGTTATTATGATCTGAACCATTTCAGGCGTGTACTGGATTGATCCCAACGGTGGACACACTTCGGATGCATTTAGAGTGAACTGTGACTTCAGTGGAAACAGCTGTGAGACATGCATCGACACAGAGAATAAGGTGAGCTGGTAGTTAGTGTATCGTGATAATTGGAACTATGATGACTTCACTTTGCAGCACCTAAAGAGTTTGAGTTCAGTTGATGTTTCATCTGAGTCATACTGGTCACTCTCCAGTTTGTATGGACAGGTATAGTTATACAAGAGCTTTCTATGTACTCTGATAGTGGTGTCTGCAATCTGGTGATACAGTATCTTTCTTTTCATGCACACAGTTCACTTATGGTATCAGCAAAGTCCAACTGAAGATGCTACAAATCACCAGTCGTTCAGCTCAACAGAAGCTCACTATCCGTTGTAGAAACATTGCTCTTTCAAACAAACTACCAACCTTCAAGGGATTCAGCAGAAAAACAGATTTGACACCAACAGTCATGTCAAATGGCTGCAAGGTAGGGAGAGAAGGAGAGAGATGCATTCAATGTTGATCACTCTCAATGTACAGGAACTAAGTAACTCTGAGGGATCCAGCGTGTACAGCTTCAGCACCAGCAAGCCCATGACACTCCCTGTCATGGACGTCAACTTATGGCTGGGGAGACAAGAGGGAGAAGTGATTGGACTCGATCTTGGACCTGTCTGCTTCTCACGCTAGCTTCTTCAAACACACTGACAGCATGATTCTATTCTCACTCTTTCCTTTGAATGTTTGAATGTGAATGTTATGAGTAGATATGTGTAACTACAATCTTTTTTCATTCTGTTTTTTTGACCAACTACACTTGTCTATTTAATATTATTACATAGTGCATAGTGTGTGTTTCAAGAATTAACTTCATCATGTGGAAAGATGACAAATATCTGCACAGAACATTCTTTTACTCAGCCTGGTTCTTTATATACACAGATGTATGATCACATGACATAATATACAGTCATATGATGGTCACATGATCACATGTATGATATACTGTTGTGTGATCACCCCTTGTTTTTGTATTTCTGAACTAAATCTTTTCTAAACTCCTTGAGGACTTCCATGCAGTCCTTGTAACTTTTGCTCTGTCGGAATTTTGTTATGTCGGCTGACGGAGCATGGGGCAAGTGGATCATGAATGCCTCAGGCAAGACCACAAAGTCATAGCCTTGGGCAGCCAATTCTGTCACATGGGACACCTTATTCCACCCGAAACCAACAAATCTCTCGTCATATCTGGTCACATTCCGATTCACAATGACATAAGGCTCAAAATTCTCTGCCCATTTGACCTTATATGGTCTTTTCGTCTTTCTCCAGTGTTCAAAGTGTGTGGGGGCATGTCCTTCCCGCCACTCATGATAACGGAAAGTGAGCAGTGTCCCTGCTTCCAGCATGGAGAGGACTTGAGACTTGTTAGCTGGGAAGTCATTACGATAGCGGAGAGATTCAAAGGCTGGGACGATCAGTGCACGTTTCTCTGCCATTAAGACTCGGAGGGCTTCCTTCATGTACTCATAAAGTCCCGCCATTGGCAGGAAATCCATATCACTCAGAAAGATGTATGGTGTCCTGGCATAACCCAGGGCAATGTTCCTCAAGTGGTTGACAGGATAAAACCTGCTGCCCTTTGAAACGATGTGGAGGGCCAGCTTCCTGTGATCCCTCAACACGGGAGAGGCTTCTATGTGATTGGTCAGTTCCTTCAAGTCCGCGTCAGAGGAGTACAGGGCGATGCTGAGGGGTCCCCTCCAGGACAGGCACAATGGTTCCAACATATGCAGTCTGTCCATGGACATCTGTGTCACTAAAGTCACGTCATTTGGATCACGAGGGTTGTAAGAGTAATCGAGATAGAACGGGTGGATTCTGTGGACCAACTTTGCCTCTTTTCTGAAGTCCGAACAAGGGTCCTCCTCTTCTTCCTCATCTTTGAGAGAGATGATATTTGAATTTGGTGTGGAAGGACAATCAGTGAAGTGTGTCTTGAATAAGGTGCTGTCGTAATTTTCAAACATGGTGAATAGATTCTTGAAGCGAGGGGCATGGATGTTCTTCACATCCAGCTTTGCAGCGGAGTTCCAGTGGATGATCTTGAAGTGATGAGCTGACTTGAAGCAGTACTCACTGAGTGTGTTTTCGCTGAGTTGGATATTCCACACGCAAGGAAGCATGAGCACAATGTCCTTGTCTCTCTTCACCACTGCATTCATCACGTCCTGATCGGCAAGAGCTACTTTTCTGTGTTCCATCAGTGCCTCTTTCGCTACCAAGTGCCAAGTTGAATTCCAATCCATACTCCTCATAAGCTCAAGATTGAGCAAGATGACTCCCGTGTTGAACCCACGACCGACAGCAGGCCAGGGCTTGTGTTTCTTCCACATGTTTCCCAAATACCAGTCACTCTGGTTCTCCACCAGTCCAAGTTGCTTCTTCTTTCTCTTCAAGTGAGTTATAAATCTCCACAGCATGCTGATGTCGGCAGCCAGCATCAGATCTGTGTCCAGAACTATCACTGCATCCAAGGAACTTGGTAATATGGTTGCAAGAGTGAGCTTTACAAGACCAAACACTCCTGAATAGTGAGAGTTTGGAATCCATTCCACCATCTCGATGGCATGTGATATGGAATAAAAACTGACATTCACAGCTGAGAGATGCCAGGTGCAGAAGATGGTAGAAAGTACTTCTTTGGTGTGGGGATCAGTCAAGAGGTGGAAATGGAGAGGATTGTGACAATGAAAGAGAATCGATTTGACCACCACAATCAACCTCCTGATAGCCACTGAGCCAGAGACTACCATAGCAACATGAATAACATCACAAACTGGAACATCACTAGAATCGACTTCGAGGAGGTCACTTTTAGCACTTACTATACTCTTTGCATTTTCTTCGTCTGGTCCTCTCCTAAGGTAATCCAAATTGAGCTGGTCAGATAACACTTGAAGATTTTGATGGAGTTTGGTGTTCTGTGTTTCCAGTTGTCTTACTTTGAGGAGAAGACTGTAGTTTTTCGCGATACTGTGTAGCAGGAGGAGGATCAATACCGCTACTACACTCAAAGACACACATAAACTCAGCACTCTCCTCCACCTTCTCATCTTGTGGGCGGATCTAGTATCGAAGATTTATGGTGGGAAAAGGGTCGTTATGCCGAATAGAATAGGTACAGGGTCGTCGCACGCGTTACACATATATAATTGTGTTTTAAAAAATGGAAGAAAAAAGTATATAATACAGTTATGTGGTATGTGATGGTTCACTTGGGGTGGTTACTGTGTTGCTCTGTGAGGGATTATAGATACAATACATCACATGATCATCAACACCATAGGGTGGTTCAAACTTACCTTTCCTGATGCGTGAAGCAACCCCTTTCTGATCGGTGTCCTCTAGGGCTTTGATCAAACTGGACCAGGTGGGAATGCCACTGGTGTCCATCACCTCGTCTTCCATGTTCAACCACGCAGCAACCATGTCCTCAGGCAAGGTCTGCATCCTCTTCAAGTGTGGATACTCCAGCCCCAGTGCAGTGCCCAGGTGTATCAGCTGCTCATTATCAAGGGCTTTCAGGACTTTAGTGACTTTGAAGTGGTTAGCTGTTGATAGGTTATGTGAAGTGGTTTTTTTGGGAGCATGACCCACAGAAGAAGCTGAGAAAGAAGAGGAGGAGTTTTAAATAATTAAGTTAGATTTGAGTGAGAGAAATTAAACGTACCGATGAGTGTGTCTTGACGGAGTGAGGAGAAATCTCGGAAGGAAGTGGGAGTGGAGGTTAGGTCTGAAGGATAAAAACACAACATGAATTATATGATACCACATGATGGAAGTTTGCTGGGTTTACCTTTGAGCCAGACCCTGTGCTGGTCAGTTACAGTTCCTCCTTTGTCATTATTCTTGGTACACAGCAACTCATCTCCCATCTTGGAGACTGTGGCAGGATGGAGGGGAAGGTCCTTGTGTTGCTCACACAGGAAGGCCACCTCGGGGCTGTCTGGAGTGTAATTCAGCTTCTCTGTGACGTCGTTAATTGCCTTGATGAAGGTGTCTCGGACCTCTATGCACATTTGAGATAGAGTTTGAGAATAAGACGGTACATCACGAGGGATGTGGAGAGACACCAGGAAGAAGGAGTCAAGGACATCGTTGATGGTGACCTTCCCCCGATAGCCAGGGATGGAGAAATGGACACTATTTCGAGAGAGATGGAATGGCTTGCCAGTCGTGGGGATTACCAACTTCCACTTGGTTTTGGTCATCACGTGGCAGATGGTGCCACAGTAGACCCCATGTCTTGGCACACCTCCGGTAAAGTGGAGGACCATAGGTGGGACCGATTGTGTCTCGCATTCCGGATTGCAGCTGGCCATGGGTAGGACGCATGGCATCAAATACTCCCCCTGACTCACCTCTGACACAATGAACAGCTTCTCAAACAACTTCATCATGTCGGCAGGAGAAAATACACCCTCCACGTACTGGCCTGGGAACTTCTCCAGGCACTCGATGTTGAGGATCCCACACTGACTGAACTTCTTCCACTTCCCATCCAGTGCTCTCTGCTTCTTGGGGTTGGTGGTCAGCTCGATGTGGTATGCCACCAACTCGGTCAGCTTATCGAGGACGGCCTGAGGCTCTCCAATCACCACACCAGGAAAATCCTCCTCAAAGTAGAAGATAAGCTTAATGTCGTGCAGGTATCTCAAAGCTCCCTTCAGTGTATCCTTTGTCAAGTGAAAGTGAGCCACATCTTGCAAGATCTCAGACTCCAGAAATGCGATCTGATTGGACTCCTGTACCTTCTGCTTCAGAGTCAGCTCCACACCATGGTAGTTGACTGGGATGCGAATAATCTTGGCCACGGATCTGTCCATCATCAGCTCTATCAGCACACCAGCTGTTTGGTAGTCGGCTTCCTTGGGCTTCTTGGCATTGAGGGCAAAGATCAGCTCGTTGAACTGTTGATTGCTGTAGATGACGCTGTCTTCCAGATCAAAGGACTTCACCATCTCTATTAGCTTCAGATTCTTTTCCTCCCTTGACTCGGTGCATTCGTGCTCCAGATCACGATGAGTGCCCACGAACACGAACCTCACACGTCTGCCCCCTTGGGACTGTGAGACGATCATTTGCATGCATCGACAGAGGATCTGCTCATTTGTAAGTAACGATCTCACTCCTTCCCCGATAGGCTCCCCCTGGCTGTTGTAGTAGTAATTCATGGGACACTCGTCCAGACGTTGGCTGAGGTCGGTCACCAGTATGCCGAGGGAGAGGTTATCGATGAACCTTGGAAGTATTTCCAAGAACTGAGGCTGCCCACCGCTGTCAGTCACCTCCCCCACAGTCTGGTCTTCAAGGGATTCCACACTAGCTTCGTGTTTGTTGAACTGAACTATCAGATCCTTTTCCACTTTATCGGTTGGCTCAGAAACCACATATCTGACAACCTTGCACAGTTTCCCTTTGAACTTTAGGAATTTGGACTTGGAGACACCATCCCTGGCTGTTTTCATCATCATATGCGAATACTCCTCTTCGCCTATTCTCTTTAATAGTTTCTCATCTACACCAAATCTACTGTGGGATATGGTTCGTACTGGCTTCTTGGCACAGGCTGTACTGGTACGTATGTCAGGAGGAGGTTCCCCGAGCATGAGAGCAAGGACGTGGCTCTTCCCAGATCCAGCATAACCAAATATCGTCACTCTTAATTGCGGATATTCAAGGCAGCCTTTCTTCATGGCTTCACTGAAGAGGTCTCGATTCTCAACATCAATGGCAGCTGAGAGAAAGAGTGCAATGATAATAACATACATTAGCTCACAAACCTAACTGTTTATCTGCACACATATTTCTCTCCAACTACAGCATAACTGAGTCACATAGACAGAAGGGAATAATTTTTTGGAACAGAATGCACTTTGTTTGAAGTTGATAGCTCATTGCATTCTAAAGTTATGGCCTGAGACATTATTAATTAATTTCACCTCCTTTTAATTAATTAATTTTCATACTAATTAACCTTACTTACGTGTGACATGCGTATTAAATTTAATTCTACATTAATTATATCATCATGTTAAAATTAATTAACCACAACATCACTATTACATGACTTCTTTGTACTTTGTATAATTATTATTGTGACTTACCTTCTTTTTCCCCTAAGGCGATAATTTCTTTATCATAGTCATTAATTTCTTGTTTATACTCCTGGATCCATCCCTTATTATTTTCCACCTTCCCCTTCAGCCTTTCCCTCTCACTCTCATCAGTGGAGGGGTCATTGATGCTTTTCTGATATCTAGCAATCTCCTGCACACATGGAATACACACCAGGTATGGACTGGGCCACATGCCACGCCCTCATCACACCACTGCTACACTCATCACTCACCTGTTCCCAGTCCTTTATCCCCCACTGATAGTGTGCCTTCCACTGTGAGGAGTGAGAGAGAGAAGGTGAGACAACCATACAACCAACACACAAAGACAGCCATCATGCACCACAAAAAAAAATCACCACACGCACAGCATGTGAGCTACGGCCTCAAAACTTGGAGAACTTGTAGAGTGAATCATGCTCTATAAGGTCAAGGGGTCTATGATTCAATAGACCACGCCCACTTCCCTCGGCACACTTGAGTGGAGATTTGTATGTCAAAAATGGCTTGCAGAAAATTGAGCAGGGGTCTAGCATGCAAGGCATTTTAGCTGCAGATACCAAACATGGAGGATATATAGAGTGAACTATGATCTTTAAAGCCATGGGGTTCATGAGTCTCTAGGACCCACCCACTTCCCTCGGCTGGGAAGTATATGTTTACATGCTGAGTCAGCATTTCTTGGCAAAACTGAAGCAGGGGTCCTGCACGGACACTGAATGAGGCACGTCCACCAAACATGGAGGACAAATTGTCGAGGGACAATGTGTACACTTTCAGCTATAATGGTACAGTAGTAACCAAAGAATTCATGGGCCAACCAAATAAGGAAACTAATTACACAGCATAGCTAGCTACAAGGTTAAACACAAGCTCACCTCTTTCAATTCCTTGACTCTCTTCTTTATCTACATGCATGGGAAGAGCCACAAACTCAAAAACAATTTACTACAACTTGTTCTAGCTAAAACCATAGATATTAGACACGGAACACGATTGGAAACTGCCTACGTCATGTGACGTCACTCCCATTAAGTTAATACATTTCGCGCATGCTATCCGCGTTGTAACCATAGAAAATTTAGCCCTATTGTCGCAATACATTTTCTGAGGAAGAGAGGTACAGACTTTGTGGGACTAGAGCTACGAGTACAAGTGTTTTTCTTGCAATTTTATCCTATAGAAGTTTGGAAGGTAAAGTTTCTTACTGGAATAGACTGAAATAAAGAGTGTAATAACTGTTTTTGGTGTAGGATATGTTGCTAAAGATTTTATAGGCCTACCAATTTGTGGGACTAGAACAGGACTCATATAAATTTAGAAGTCAAGCGTTTGGTATCTTTTAGTAGTATAATAGTTTATCTATCGGATGATATATGTTATATTGATTCATAGCTGTTAGTTTTTTTTGATTGCAGTGTTAAACTATGGGTTAAATAGTTATTATTATTACAGTATTATTTATTTACATTATCATGTTTTATTATCCACTCCATAAAGCTCTCTGCACAAGAATGGGCATCTATAGATGGCTGGAGAGGAAGACTAAACTCTTCATCTTTCAAAACTTGAGATACTGAATCTCTCATAGATTTATACTATCTAGCTAGATCTAGTCTCATATTAAATTTTATTATTTTTATAAAAGCACAACATGGAAACACTCTAGTCCAGCTAATATTAAGCTACTAAACTAATATTTGCTCTGATATCTTTTGCAGAACTCATTCTTAAGTATTATGTGGTAACTATGCATTCATATCTCGCGCCAAAATTTCCCGGCAAACACGGATAGCACGCGCATGGTAGTATTAAGTTTCCAATCCTGTTCCGTGTCTAATATCTATGCTAAAACCTAGCAAGCAAGACTAGGAGAAAAGCAGCCTTCAAACTGTGTATCCTGAGGCAATGCCCCAAGGGATAGCTAGCTAGCACAAACCATAGCAGCAACTTTAACTATCAAGAATTAAGTAGCTAGCTAGTTAGGCTTAGCTGGCCTACAATTTCAAGCTGGCAGCTGCTAATTAAGATTTCATGTGGCGCCGTCCGACATCCAGCTGCTTGCAGCTTGACAGGCTGAACATAAACTGGCTAGCATACCCCAGTTTATTAATCTTACTCACCTTGCTTGCCATGGCACCGAGCTGTTGCAAGTGTAAGCCTAAAAGGTTCCTTTTACACTGATTTGCAGGTCGGTTGTCACAAAAAAAGGTCGTCAATTTACACGCATGCGTATTGAATTCCATTGGTTTTGAATTGAGATGAACGCGCATGCGTGGAAATTGACGACCTTTTTTTGTGACAACCGACCTGCAAATCAGTGTATTCAAGGACACACCATGTTTTAATAATCAATTATTATTGATGGTTTATGCGCATGCTCAAACTAACAGGCTAAGCGCTGAGGTGAAGAGGTGCACATAGCAGTTGTCACAGGTCCACTACCACTAATGGAGAATTCATCTGTCATTTCCACTTCTGGTCCAATATGAATCATGTATTTTCCAGGGAAGATGTAGTTGATGCCATCATCGTCCACCAGGGACATGAGGTAGGGGTTAATCTCAAAGGTCACAGTCAGCACTGGGGTGTTTGCAAGAAAACTAACTTTCTTGAATCCGACTAGTTGCATTTTAGGAAAGAATGTTTTATTGGGTAGGGAAGGAGGGAGGAGGTACACTTGGACCACTTCGTCACCAGGAACATCTGGGGTTTTATTTTCCACTGTCACGTTGAGAAGAAGGTTTTCGCATATACTGATGGTGTGTTTGGAGAGAGAGAGCACTGTATTCAAACTCAGAGTAGGAGAGTCCAAACCTGAAGGGAATGAGTGGTCTGGCTTGGGAGTAGCGGTAGGTTCTTCCCGGGGGTGAGGACATGTCATAAACTTGAGCAGGAGGGAGGTCTGATTCTGAGTTATAGACGGATACAGGCATCCTTCCACTCGGGTTGTAGTCTCCAAAGAGAATGCTGGCTACAGCTGTTCCTCCGAGAGCTCCAGGATAAAAAGCTTCAACGATTCCTATTATTCCTCGACTCTCAAATAGATCTGGGATACTCACCGGCCCCCCCATTGATGAGGACGAGGATAACTCGAGGATTGATGCCAATGACACCTTCCACAAAGTCTTTCTGGCATCCAGGGAGATCAAGTAAAGGAACCGCTTCTCCCTCACATGATGTCTTGACTCGATCGTAGCCCTCTGCCTCTATTTTCCCATTCAGTCCCATGACCATCACCACATAATCCGTTGTACGTTTCAGAGAAACCAGATTTATCCTACATGGAACATCTCACCCTTCAGCACAGTCCACCCTCGCATTCTTCAAGTAGTTCTGTATTCAGTGACTGTTGAAGACGGCTTTCCTTCATAGTTAGAAAGCAGAACTGCACTATCGTTAGCATTCGGACCCAACACGGCAATGTGCTGGATGCCGTCAGAGTGAAGAGGGAGACTACCCATCATGTTCTTCAGCAAAATAATTGACTCTTTGGCTACTTGTAAGTTTGTTTCCCTGTTTGATTCTGTATCGAGGCTTGTTTTGTCAATGAACTGATAGGGAACACTGTTAGGAGGATCAAAATTCACCTACAATTGGGACCAATGGGACCAGGGACCAATGGGACCAGGGACCAATGGGACCAGGTCCCAACGTTGACTTGGGACCAATGGGACCAGGTCAGTTAGTGCAATGCACATTACAATAGTAATCAGGATTATGTTACATGTAGCAAGATGACTCCCGTGTTGAACCCATTACCGACAGCAGGCCAGGGCTTGTGTTTAAGAAGTGTTCCTGGAGAAAGAGGCTTTAGAGTATGTTATATCGGTGAGAGTAGCTAAGGGAAGATCTAAGGAAAAGGATCTGGAAACATAGGGGAATCTGGTGCAGTAGTAAGTTCCTTGCTGTCGGTGTTTGCTGAATTCATCTGTACATATCACAGGGTCCTGCTGGTCGTCATGGTGATCCAGGCCATTCTGGGCCAACAGGTCAACAGGTATGATTCATGTATGAAATATCTATGATTAATGCATTGCTAGTGCTAGGGGTAGGGGGTTAGGGCTATGCATGCCTAAGCAGCTTATTCCACTGTGCAGGGCGATGTTGGTGATGAAGGGTCACTCGGAGCCCCAGGAGAGAAGGGGAACAGCGGTCCACAAGGAGCTGCAGGCCTGACGGGACCGCAGGGTGTTAAAGGACCAGTGGGACAGACAGGGCCACGAGGGCCTCCAGGAATCACTGTAAGAATTTGATGACTTCACTTGTAGTAATTAATATCTTGTGCTTGTTTCCAGGGAAGAACGGGCCCAGCTGGTGCTCCTGGCCCCACTGGTAATGAGGCTTTGCTGGGAGGGATGGGAATGCGGGAGAGGATGGCAATCCTGGAAATGCAGTAAGTGTCCTGATATTGAAGCAGTGGTGGTGTTAACATTGGTCTGAAATGAGTTATTATTATTATTAGCTATTATTATTATTATTATTATTTTATTTTATTGCAAAATTCGCACTTAGGGCTTAATTGGTACACCTGGAGAGAAGGGAGTCAGAGGACCTCGTGGTGATCCTGTATGTTGCCACGCCCTCCAAGTGACCCTTTTATTGTATAAAGTATTTGAATTGGACCTATGCAGGGGTTTGTTGGAGCTCCTGGTAATTCTGGGGTGCAAGGAACTCGAGGGGCCACGGTTAGTGGATGTACGTACGTGTACTTAGCTTGTACTAGGAGTGACAGACAGGCAGACAGACAGACAGACAGACAGACAGACAGATAGGTAAGCAGACAGCATCGCAGACAGATAAACAGACAGGCAGACATAAATAACATACAGAGAGACAGAAGACAGACAGAACTATAAAATGGATGGGCAATATGAATTATCGTGACTCCAGTACAACAGTTAGTATTGTCATGCAAGTGCCAGTATAGAAGCTTATGAGAAACCTATGTCAGTTGATTGGTAACTGTATGCATGTCAAGAGGATCTAGCCTGCAGCTACCATAGGGTGAATTTGGACAAGTCAGACCCGAAGGTCCAGCAGGTGACCCTGGACCCAAGGGAATCAGGGGAAGGGTCGGGCCACCTGGACTTCCTGGAGCACTTGGACAAGTGGTAGGTTTAGCAGTCTACCAGTGTAGGAGATTATTACTGTGGTTTAATTTGTTGGGGGCTTAGGGGGCCGCTGGTGCCGAAGGGAGTGCAGGTTTGCCTGGATTGCAAGGAATCCGAGTGAGTTGAGCTTACAAGTTATACAGTGAACTATTCCCTCTAATCAGGACCCCTGAAATGAGGCCACCCCTGTTAATCAGGACCCCGAAATGAGGCCACCCCTGTTAATCAGGACCCCGAAATGAGGCCACCCCTGTTATCAGGAGCCCTGAAATGAGGCCACCCCTGTATTCAGGACACTTTTAAAAGGTCCCAATGTATACTTCATTATATAAATCCACCCCTGAAATGAGGCCACCCCTCTAGTCAGGACACTTCTGCTGGCCCCAAAGGTGGCTGGATTAGAGGGAGTCCACTGAAATCGTAAATACTACAATATTTTTCTCTCTACAAACTTGCCTGCAGACAGTCTTAAAATTAGTATTAATTTAGGGAGTTGGTACCCACAACTTTGGTGGTTTTCGAAAATATTTCGTCGAACTTCTAGGCTTCATACTGCCTTCATACATGCCCCTAGAACCTTTTTACCACCAAAATGCAACTTTTTAAAAGAGCTTTCCAATGGTCTATTTAAAAAAACTCCTAAGTCCAACCATGACCGAGATAGCAAAAATATTTTGGAAAATTGTACAACTGATATCTCAAAATATATACATTTATACTTATTATGTGTTTAATACATGCCAAACACTACACAACGTATGAGGGAATTAGCTGTATCAACATGTGGTTGGAAGCTACTCAAGTGTGAATGACCACCACTTAGTGGTATGTACACAGCTGATTTCCCTCATACGTTGTGTAGTGTTTGGCATGTTTTAAACACATAATAAGTATGAAGGGTTATAAATGTATATATTTTGAGATATCAGTTGTACAATTTTCCAAAATATTTTTGCTATCTCGGTCATGGTTGGACTTAGGAATTTTTTTAATAGACCATTGGAAAGCTCTTTAAAAAAGCTGCATTTTGGTGGTAAAAAAAAGGTTCTAGGGGCATGTATGAAGGCAGTATGAAGCCTAGAAGTTCGGCGAAATATTTTCGAAAACCACCAAAGTTGTGGGTACCAACTCCCTTATCATGGGCTGGATCCAGGGGTTGAGGGGGCCTTTTTGTTCCCAAGCTATTATAAAATGAAAATGCAGTTTGATAATTCTTACTTAGCCATGTCTATTTTCTTTGATAACTTGTGTTTCTCCTCTAATGTGTAATTACACTGCAAAAACAGAATTGTTATTTCAATAAACATAACTGTTAATTAAGACTAATCATCGTTGAAATAATCAAACAGTTTGTTATATTCACCGAAAATATAGTGTCATTTTGACAGATTTCAAATGATTAACCTCAACTAAGTAGGTTTGTTAAAATAACAATTTCGTTTTTGCAGTGTAGAAGAGAGAACATGTTACATGTGTGGGTTGACTAAACTAGGAACTAATGTGGTTACTATATCATCTAAGGCTACGATCAACGATCTATGTATACATGACACATCCATTTTGGCTTTCACTTTCAAGGTCACACATCGGTGCATACTAACTGTTAAGATCACACCTGTGACCTTGCACGTGTCACTTCAAAGATATCTTTAGGAGCACTTTGGCTTACAGGCCACACATTAGATAACTCAGTGCATACTAATTATGATGTTTGAGGTATGACCTTGCATGTGTCACTTCATGAGTACCATTGTCTTTTTGAAGCCAACATGGGTCCTCCAAATAACTATGCTCCTTCTTGCACCTTTCCTCATGGTCCAATGTTTGTGCTCCTAGTCCTGCAACTCCACCTATCTAAAAATCCTAGATCCAGCCCTGACACACTGCATGCCTAGCTAGCTACCAGTGACCACATTATGCATGCAAAATTGAAATTGCAAGGACAAAGGACATGTTATAATGTTATAATGACATGCAGCTTGTCCACATGGCTTACTAGTTATTCAACTAGCTTGCCTCTTGATGAAAATGGATTAATTTGTCATCAGAACACACACTTCTACCCCAAATAATAATTTCTAGATAGAACACTGACTATAGCTATGAAGAAAGAAATTGTATTTAATATGATCTTGTAAAAGTGGGCATGGTTTTCCGGTGCGCAAGTGTACTGTTCTTTTTTGCCCCCCATCCTAAAATCAATGGAGCTGCCCCCCTCTAATCAGTAAATACTACGATATTTTTCTCCTTTATAAAATTAGGGGCCAAAAGGCTCTTCAGGACCTTCAGGACCACCAGGAATTGTAGGAGATTTAGTAAGTTCAGCACAATAATATGAAGTAGTCAGTGTAATTACAACCTGTTGATTGCAATATAGGGACGGTTTGGTGAGATTGGGCTGATTGGGGATAAGGGTCCTCCTGGACTGATTGTACGAGTGTTACAATTACTGTATTGAACTGTTATAATTGATCATTCTGTCTCTCTAGGGTCCTGATGGAGATCTGGGTGAAAATGGACCACCTGACCTAACGTAAGTGCAGAATGACTGAAATCTTGCACAAGAATATTGCATTCATCCTTATAGGGAGACTTTGGACGACCAGGAACACCTGGAGAAAATGGAGCTCTTGGACCCATTGTGAGTCAAGAGTAGATTTAGAAGTTAGCTAAAGTCTATTTGTATTCACCTTGCCCCTTGATCATTCACTAACTGCTATAACTTTCTCAATTCTTAACCGAATTTCTACATCAACAGAGAGCTGATTATCCACTCTCTCTGCTGGTGTTTGCAATTTGAAAATAAGAAAGTTATAGCAGTTATAGTAAATGATGAAGGATGCAAATAGTGTTTTAATGTGCAATGTTATAATGATTATTGCAGGGACTTCCTGGTCCTATTGGCCCAAGAGGAGCAACTGTAAGATTTTTAAATTTTAGTTCCATAAAGCAGTCATGCATGTCATGTGATTATAGGGTGATTCAGGACGCCCAGGATTACCTGGATTGAGAGTAAGTTGATACAAAAGGGGATAACCTGATTCTAACTTTCCTTCCCCTCCTGCTGTCATTATTGTGACAATTCTTCAGGGAGATCCAGGACCACCTGCTATCCAGGCCTCAACTTCCAAAAAATCCTTCTACATCTCTGGAGAAGAAAAGTTTGTGAACTCGGTGAGAGAACTAGTTAAGAGCAATTATACTGGAAATTCTGCTACTTGGGCATGTGATAACCATATGGTTTTGAGCTTGCAGTGAATTATCCCTGAGATAGATGGGTTTGACTCACTCCTGAAATAAAAACTTTTCTACCCTTTTCTGGGCCATAAAGTGTCCACATGCATTGAAAGGTCTTGCTTTGTATGTACTTGTCACAGATGCTTTCCATGGTGGTAGAGATGGACAACATGACTCGAACAGTTCAGCTGTTGAAGAGACCAGATGGGACTCGGCAGTTCCCCAGTCGTTCATGTTGTGACTTAAAGGAACAGTATCCTAGCAAAGAAAGTGGTGAGCAGATGCAATCGATTCTTAATTACCAGGGACTGTCCCCCCATAGTGTCATTATACACTGATCATTTCCCTTTCATGTGGTTAGAATAACTCTTTTGATCAATAATAATATTTGGACATTTCGCTATTGTTATTATGATCTGAACCATTTCAGGCGTGTACTGGATTGATCCCAACGGTGGACACACTTCGGATGCATTTAGAGTGAACTGTGACTTCAGTGGAAACAGCTGTGAGACATGCATCGACACAGAGAATAAGGTGAGCTGGTAGTTAGTGTATCGTGATAATCGGAACTATGATGACTTCGCTTTGCAGCACCTAAAGAGTTTGAGTTCAGTTGATGTTTCATCTGAGTCATACTGGTCACTCTCCAGTTTGTATGGACAGGTATATATGAGAGCTTTACTATGTACTCTGATGTGGTGTCTGCAATCTGGTGATACAGTATCTTTCTTTTCATGCACACAGTTCACTTATGGTATCAGCAAAGTCCAACTGAAGATGCTACAAATCACCAGTCGTTCAGCTCAACAGAAGCTCACTATCCGTTGTAGAAACATTGCTCTTTCAAACAAACTACCAACCTTCAAGGGATTCAGCAGAAAAACAGATTTGACACCAACAGTCATGTCAAATGGCTGCAAGGTAGGGAGAGAAGGAGAGAGATGCATTCAATGTTGATCACTCTCAATGTACAGGAACTAAGTAACTCTGAGGGATCCAGCGTGTACAGCTTCAGCACCAGCAAGCCCATGACACTCCCTGTCATGGACGTCAACTTATGGCTGGGGAGACAAGAGGGAGAAGTGATTGGACTCGATCTTGGACCTGTCTGCTTCTCACGCTAGCTTCTTCAAACACACTGACAGCATGATTCTATTCTCACTCTTTCCTTTGAATGTTTGAATGTGAATGTTATGAGTAGATATGTGTAACTACAATCTTTTTTCATTCTGTTTTTTTGACCAACTACACTTGTCTATTTAATATTATTACATAGTGCATAGTGTGTGTTTCAAGAATTAACTTCATCATGTGGAAAGATGACAAATATCTGCACAGAACATTCTTTTACTCAGCCTGGTTCTTTATATACACAGATGTGTGATCACATGACTGATAATATACAGTCATATGATGGTCACATGATCACATGTATGATATACTGTCATGTGATCACCCCTTGTTTTTGTATTTCTGAACTAAATCTTTTCTAAACTCCTTCTTGAGGACTTCCATGCAGTCCTTGTAACTTTTGCTCTGTCGGAATTTTGTTATGTCGGCTGACGGAGCATGGGGCAAGTGGATCATGAATGCTTCGGGCAAGACCACAAAGTCGTAGCCTTGGGCAGCCAACTCCGTCACATGGGACACCTTATTCCACCCGAAACCAACAAATCTCTCGTCATATCTGGTCACATTCCGATTCACAATGACATAAGGCTCAAAATTCTCTGCCCATTTGACCTTATATGGTCTTTTCGTCTTTCTCCAGTGTTCAAAGTGTGTGGGGGCATGTCCTTCCCGCCATTCATGGTAACGGAAAGAGAGCAGTGTCCCTGCTTCCAGCATGGAGAGGACTTGAGACTTGTTTGCTGGGAAGTCAATACGATAGCGGAGAGATTCAAAGGCTGGGACGATCAGTGCACGTTTCTCTGCCATTAAGATTCGGAGGGCTTCCTTGATGTACTCATAAAGTCCCGCCATTGGCAGGAAATCCATATCACTCAGAAAGACGTAGGGTGTCCTGGCATAACCCAGGGCAATGTTCCTCAAGTGGTTGACAGGATAAAACCTGCTGCCCTTTGAAACAATGTGGAGGGCCAGCTTCCTGTGATCTCTCAATACGGGAGAGGCTTCTATGTGATTGGTCAGTTCCTTCAAGTCCGCGTCAGAGGAGTACAGGGCGATGCTGAGGGGTCCCCTCCAGGACAGGCACAATGGTTCCAACATATGCAGTCTGTCCATGGACATCTGTGTCACTAAAGTCACGTCATTTGGATCGCGAGGGTTGTAAGAGTAATCGAGATAGAACGGGTGGATTCTATGGACCAGCTTTGCCTCTTTTCTGAAGTCTGAACAAGGGTCCTCCTCCTCTTCTTCCTCATCTTTGAGAGAGATGAGGTTTGAATTTGGTGTGGAAGAACAATCAGTGAAGTGCGTCTTGAATAAGGTGCTGTCGTAATTTTCAAACATGGTGAATAGATTCTTGAAGCGAGGGGCATGGATGTTCTTCACATCCAGCTTTGCAGCGGAGTTCCAGTGGATGATCTTGAAATGATGAGCAGACTTGAAGCAGTACTCACTGAGTGTGTTTTCACTGAGTTGGATATTCCACACGCAAGGAAGCATGAGGACAATGTCCTTGTCTCTCTTGACCACTGCGTTCATCACGTCCTGATCGGCAAGAGCTACTTTTCTGCGTTCCATCAGTGCCTCTTTCGCTACCGAGTGCCAAGTTGAATTCCAATCCATTCTCCTCATCAGGTCAAGATTGAGCAAGATGACGCCCGTGTTGAACCCACGACCGACAGCAGGCCAGGGCTTGTGTTTCTTCCACATGTTTCCCAAATACCAGTCACTCTGGTTCTCCACCAGTCCAAACTGCTTCTTCTTTCTCTTCAAGTGAGTTACAAACCTCCACAGCATGCTGATGTCGGCGGCCAGCATCAGATCTGTGTCCAGAACTATCACTGCATCCAAGGAGCTTGGTAATATGGTTGCAAGAGTGAGCTTTACAAGACCAAACACTCCTGAATAGTGCGAGTTTGGAATCCATTCCACCATCTCGATGGCATGCGATATGGAATAAAAACTGACATTCACAGCTGAGAGATGCCAGGTGCGGAAGATGGTAGAAAGCACCTCTTTGCTGTGGGGATCAGTCAAGAGGTGGAAATGGAGAGGATTATGACAATGAAAGAGGATCGATTTGACCACCACAATCAACCTCCTGATAGCCACTGAGCCAGAGACTACCATAGCAACATGAATAACATCACAAACTGGAACATCACTAGAATCGACTTTGAAGAGGTCACTTTTAGCACTTACTATACTCTTTGCATTTTCTTCATCTGGTCCTCTCCTAAGGTAATCCAAATTGAGCTGGTCAGATAACACTTGAAGATTTTGATGGAGTTTGGTGTTCTGTGTTTCCAGTTGTCTTACTTTGAGGAGAAGACTGTAGTTTTTCGCGATACTGTGTAGCAGGAGGAGGATCAATACCGCTACTACACTCAAAGACACACATAAACTCAGCACTCTCCTCCACCTTCTCATCTTGTGGGCGGATCTAGTATCGAAGATTTATGGTGGGAAAAGGGTCGTTATGCCGAATAGAATAGGTACAGGGTCGTCGCACGCGTTAACTACATATATAATTGTGTAAAAAAAATGGAAGAAAAAAGTATATAATATAGTTATGTGGTATGTGATGGTTCACTTGGGGTGGTTGCTGTGTTGCTCTGTGAGGGATTATAGATACAATACATCACATGATCATCAACACCATAGGGTGGTTCAAACTTACCTTTCCTGATGCATGAAGCAACCCCTTTCTGATCGGTGTCTTCTAGGGCTTTGATCAAACTGGACCAGGTGGGAATACCACTGGTATCCATCACCTCGTCTTCCATGTTCAACCACGCAGCAACCATGTCCTCAGGCAAGGTCTGCATCCTCTTCAAGTGTGGATACTCCAGCCCCAGTGCAGTGCCCAGATGTATCAGCTGCTCATTATCAAGGGCTTTCAGGACTTTAGTGACTTTGAAGTGGTCAGCTGGTGAGAGACTATGTGAAGTGGCTTTTTTGGGAGCGTGACCCACAGAAGAAGCTGAGAAAGAAGAGGAGGAGTTTAATTAAGTTAGATTTGAGTGAGAGAAATTATTAAACGTACCGACGAGTTTGTCATGGTGGAGTGAGGAGAGATCTGGGAAGGAAGTGGGAGTGGAGGTTAGGTCTGAAGGATCAAAACACAACATGAATTACATGATACCACATGATGGACGTTTGCTGGGTTTACCTTTGAGCCAGATCCTGTGCTGGTCAGTTAGAGTTCCTCCTTTGTCACGATCCTTGGTACACAGCAGCTCATTTCCAAATTTGGAGACTGTGGCAGGATGGAGGGGAAGGTCTTTGTGTTGCTCACACAGGAAGGCCACCTTGGGGCTGTCTGGAGTGTAGTTCAGCTTCTCAGTGACGTCATCGATTGCCTTGATGAGGGTGTCTCGGACCTCAAAACACATGTGTAATACGATTTGAGAGTAGGAGTCTGTATCACGAGGGATGTGGAGAGACACCAGGAAGAAGGAGTCAAGGACATCATTGATGGTGACCTTCCCTCGATAGCCAGGGATGGAGAAATGGACACTATTTCGGGAGAGGTGGAATGGCTTGCCAGTCATGGGATCTTTGAACAGGTTCCATTTGGCTTCGGTCATCACGTGGCAGATGGTGCCACAGTAGACTCCGTGTCTTGGCACACCTCTGGTAAAGTGGAGGACCATAGGTGGGACCGATTGTGTCTCGCATTCCAGATTGCAGCCGGGTTGAGGATCCATGGGTAGGACGCACGGCATCAAATACTCCCCCTGATTCACCTCTGACACAATGAACAGCTTCTCGAACAACTTCATCATGTCGGCAGGAGAGAACACACCCTCCACGTACTGGCCTGGGAACTTATTCAGACACTCGATGTTGAGGATCCCACACTGACTGAACTTCTTCCACTTCCCACCCAGTGCTCTTCGATTCTTGGGATTGGTGGTCAGCTCGATGTGGTATGCCACCAACTCTGTCAGCTTATCGAGGACGGCCTGAGGCTCTCCGATCACCATGCCAGGAAAATCCTCCTCGAAGTAGAAGATAAGCTTAATGTCATGGAGGTATCTCAAAGCTCCCTTCAGTGTATCCTTTGTCAAGTGAAAATGAGCCACATCTTGCAAGATCTCAGACTCCAGAAATGCGATCTGATTGGACTCCCGTACCTTCTGCTTCAGAGTCAGCTCCACACCACGGTAGTTGACTGGGATGCGAATAGTCTTGGCCACGGATCTGTCCATCATCAGCTCTATCAGCACACCAGCTGTTTGGTAGTCGGCTTCCTCGGGCTCCTTGGCATTGAGGGCAAAGATCAGCTCATTGAACTGCTGGTTGCTGTAGATGACGCTGTCTTCCAGATCAAAGGACCTCACCATCTCTATTAGCTTCAGATTCTTTTCCTCCCTTGACTCAGTGCATTTGTGCTCCAGATCACGATGAGTGCCCACGAACACGAACCTCACACGTCTGCCCCCTTGGGACTGTGAGACGATCATTTGCATGCATCGACAGAGGATCTGCTCGTTTGTAAGTAACGATCTCACTCCTTCCCCGATAGGCTCCCCCTGGCTGTTGTAGTAGTAATTCATGGGACACTCGTCCAGACGTTGGCTGAGGTCGGTCACCAGTATGCCGAGGGAGGGGTTATCGATGAACCTTGGAAGTATTTCCAAGAACTGAGGCTGCCCACCGCTGTCAGTCACCTCCCCCACAGTCTGGTCTTCAAGGGATTCCACACTAGCTTCGCGTTTGTGGAATTGAAATATCAGATCCTTTTCCACTTTATCGGTTGGCTCAGAAGGCACATATCTGACAACCTTGCACAGTTTCCCTTTGAACTTTCGAAATTTGGACTTGGAGACACCATCCCTGGCTGTCTTCATCATCATTTGCGAATACTCCTCTTCATCTATTCTCCTTAATACTTTCTCATCTACACCAAATCTACTGTGGGATATGGTTCGTACTGGCTTCTTGGCACAGGCTGTGCTGATGCGTATTTCAGGAGGAGGTTCCCCGAGCACGAGAGCAAGGACGTGGCTCTTCCCAGATCCAGCATAACCAAATATCGTCACTCTTAATTGCGGGTATTCAAGGCAGCCTTTCTTCATGGCTTCACTGAAGAGGTCTCGATTCTCAACATCAATGGCAGCTGAGAGAAAGAGTGCAATGATAATAACATACATTAGCTCACAAACCTAACTGTTTATCTGCACACATATTTCTCTCCAACTACAGCACAACTGAGTCGCATAGACAGAAGGGAATAATTTTTAAGAACAGAATGCACTTTGTTTGAAGTTGATAGCTCATTGCATTCTAAAGTTATGGCCTGAGACATTATTAATTAATTTCACCTCCTTTTAATTAATTAATTTTCATACTAATTAACCTTACTTACGTGTGACATGCGTATTATATTTAATTCTACATTAATTACATCATCATGTTAAAATTAATTAACCACAACATCACTATTACATGACTTCTTTGTACTTTGTATAATTATTATTGTGACTTACCTTCTTTTTCCCCTAAGGCGATAATTTCTTTATCCCAGCTATTAATATATTGTTTATCTGTCTGGATCCATCCCTTATATTTCTCCACCCCCCCCCCCCCCCCCCCCCCCCCCCCCCCCCCCCCCCCCCCTTCAGCCTTTCCCTCTTACTCTCATCAGTGGAGGGGTCATTGATGCTTTTCTGACATCTAGCAATCCCCTGCACACATGGAATACACACCAGGTATGGACTGGGCCACATGCCACGCCCTCATCACACCACTGCTACACTCATCACTCACCTGTTCACAGTACTTTATCCTCCTCTGATAGTCTGCCTTCAACTGTGAGGAGTGAGAGAGAGAAGGTGAGACAACCATACAACCAACACACAAAGACAGCCATCATGCACCACAAAAAAAAATCACCACACGCACAGCATGTGAGCTACGGCCTCAAAACTTGGAGAACTTGTAGAGTGAATCATGCTCTATAAGGTCAAGGGGTCTATGATTCAATAGACCACCCCCACTTCCCTCAGCACACTTGAGTGGAGATTGTCCACCAAACATGGAGGATAATATGCTGGTAACATCTACTTGAAGGTCATGTAGTTTAGTGGGTCAATGAGCAACCCCTCACTGCACACCACGGCCTAGCAGGTATGGAGAAATAAATAGTTGGCATTTATTATGAGGTTAAGGGGGAAATTGTCGAGGGGCAATGTGTACACTTTCTACAGTAGTAACCAAGAGAATTCATGGGCCAACCAAATAAGGAAACTAATTACACAGCATAGTTAGCTACAAGGTTAAACACAAGCTCACCTGGTTCAATTTCTTGACTCTCTTCTTTATCTACATACATGGAAAGAGCCACAAACTCAAAAATAATTTACTACAACTTGTTCTAGCTAAACCTAGCAAGCAAGACTAGGAGAAAAGCAGCCTTCGAACTGTGTATCCTGAGGCAATGCCCCAAGAGATAGCTAGCTAGCATAAACCATAGCAGCAACTTTAATTATCAAGAATTAAGCAGCTAGTTAGGCTTAGCTGGCCTACAATTTTAAGCTGGCAGCTGCTAATAAGATTTCATGTGGCGCCGCCCGGCATCCAGCTGCTTGCAGGCTGAACATAAACTGGCTGAATCTAGCTAGCATACCCCAGTTTATTAATCTTACTCACCTTGCTCGCCATGGCACCGAGCTGTTGCAAGTGTAAGCCTAAAAGGCTCCTTTTCTTCAAGGACACACCCAAAATATGTTTCAATCAATTATTATTGATGGTTTGTGAGCATGCTCAAACTAACTAACAGGCTAAGCACTGAGGTGAAGAGGTGCACATAGCAGTTGTCACAGGTCCACTGCCACTAATGGAGAATTCATCTGTCATTTCCACTTCTGGTCCGATATGAATCATGTATTTTCCAGGGAAGATGTAATTGATGCCATCATCGTCCACCAGGGACATGAGGTAGGGGTTAATCTCAAAGGTCACAGTCAGCACTGGGGTGTTTGCAAGAAAACTAACTTTCTTGAATCCAACTAGTTGCATTTTAGGAAAGAATGTTTTATTCGGTAGGGAAGGAGGGAGGAGGTACACTTGAACCACTTCGTCACCAGGAACATCCGGGGTTTTGTTTTCCACTGTCACGTTGAGAATAAGGTTTTCACATATACTGATGGTGTGTTTGGAGAGAGAGAGAGCACTGTATTCAAACTCAGAGTAGGAGAGTCCAAACCCAAAAGGAATGAGTGGTCTGGCTTGGGAGTAGCGGTAGGTTCTTCCTGGGGGTGAGGACATGTCGTAAACTTGAGCAGGAGGGAGGTCTGATTCTGAGTTATAGACGGATACAGGCATCCTTCCACTTGGGTTGTAGTCTCCAAAGAGAATGCTGGCTACAGCTGTCCCTCCGAGAGCTCCAGGATAAAAAGCTTCAACAATTCCTATTATTCCTCGACTCTCAAATAGATCCGGGATACTCACCGGTCCCCCATTGATGAGGACGAGGATAACTCGAGGATTGATGCCAATGACACCTTCCACAAAGTCTTTCTGGCATCCAGGGAGACCAAGTAAAGGAACTGCTTCTCCCTCACATGATGTCTTGACTCGATCATAGCCCTCTGCCTCTATTTTCCCATTCAGTCCCATGACCATCACCACATAATCTGCACCTTGAACAACGTTGTATGCTTCAGAGAAATCAGATTTATCCTTACATGGAATGTTGCACCCTTCAGCATAGTCCACCCTCGCATTCTTCAAGTAGTTCTGTATGCCCTGCAAAACAGTGACTGTTGAAGACGGCTTTCCTTCGTAGTTAGAAAGCAGAACGGCACTATCGTTAGCATTCGGACCCAACACGGCAATGTGCTTGATGCCGTCAGAGTGAAGAGGAAGACTACCCATCATGTTCTTCAGCAAAACAATCGACTCTTTGGCTGCTTGTAAGTTTGTTTCCCTATTTGATTCTGTATCGAGGCTTGTTTTGTCAAGGAACTGATAGGGAACACTATTAGGAGGATCAAAATCACCTACAAGCATGCGAAGATAAAAGTTTCTGACCACTGATTGATCAATAGTTGCCGTGTCAACCATATTTTCATTGACAGCCGTTCCGAGATATTTCGGGTATATTAAATCATACCCAAGATCTAGATCTGTGGTAGCATTCATACAGACGGCAGCTGCCTTTTCATTGGACGACACGTAGTGGTGGTCTGTGTACACTGCTACTACACCGCCATTATCAGAACAGATGGAGATATTTGTCGCTCCAAATTCGCCACGAAGGATTTTCTTGAGGAGAAAAGGATTAGCTGCATCTGGTGCCCCGTCAGGTTGCTTGCTGCACTTCAGCCCACTATAAGCAGGCATGATCTGTGCCACCTTGGCCCCAAGCACCTGTGACTTAAATGAAGGGAGATATGTATCATAAAGATCATGAAGAGAAACTTCAGCCACGAATTTGAGGCGGATATTCTCCGGTCCACTGTGCACAGCGTAATGCTTGGCACATGCAGCAATCTTGAGGTGCTTCTTGTCTGGTCCGTTCTGTAATCCATTGGTATAAGCATTTCCTATGACGGATATATGGTAAGGGTCTTCACTGAATGTCTCCTGGCCCCTCCCCCACCTTGGATCTCGGAAAAGGTTGACATTTGGGGAGAAGCAGTTGAGTCCAGCAGCTTCTGTGCTCGAGCCATTGTAGTAAACGAGCATCTCATTATGAAGGGCTCTCCCTTCCGAGGCAGTTACTTCTCCCACAGAATTTATCAAATCTGCATTAAAGGTCGCTCCAAGGCCAATCGGTGCAGGGAAAACAGTCCATCTCAAGTCGTTCCTCCAATGTCCCCCCGACTCAGACCAACCATGTAGGCAGTTTGATCTCCAGTTGTAGTCCTTGATCCCCAAGCGTGGGATAGCAGGAGCTATGGTAGAAGTTTGGTCTATCTTCTCCGCTAGAGACAATCGAGATACAAGGTCGATGGCTCGAGCCATTTGATCAATACTTGTATCACAGAAAGGATAGCTTGCCTGAGGCATGCTGGTGCAATCCACACTGGGTACTGGTTTAAATCCCCCTCCTTCCTTCCAACTCTGAGCCCTTTTCACCAGCTTGTTCCAATTCTGACTCACGGAGTTCAGACTGGGTAACTTCCTGTGCTTCATTCGCCATTCCTCCCTTGGTTCATACGCGTTCTCGGCAGAACTCCAGTTGTAGAGAAGGATAAGGGTCATTAATGAGATGAGACACACCATGATTACTTGTCTGCGTTTCCTCCTTGAGAATAGGTTGTAAACAAAGCGCCCTAACGCCATAAACATATATTTGGTAAAGGGGCGCGCACGCACGTGGACTTTATTTTCCCGCGCGAATCGATCTTTGATTTGTTGTCCGCATGTTGGGGAGAAGATTGTGGTAATATGGTTAGCCACACACAAACCAATCATTAGCTATTGGGTTTAGCACATCTGTGGCTAATTAATCCACCAGCAGATGTCCAGAAAGAATAATCCGAACCAGAGACTTAATTTTCAGGAGAATGAGAAGATGCTTTTCTATACCATTATGGCATATACCATTTAAATTCTGACTGCAATGCTGTAGCATTCAATGATAGTCTAATACTATTTCACACATCTCAATATAAAGCAACAGAGAAGGTATCATTGGCGGATCCTTATTGGCTACTTGACCTTTAATATCTGCAAAGTAAGCTAGCATTTGCATGCTGTTGTGAAAATAAATGTAAACAATATTATTATTCAATATAATTATTATAATAACCGCCTGATCATCATTTAATTAGAAGAAAATTTTTTACGTTTGCCGCATTTGAACAAGCTAGCGAGCCTATCCTAGCATGCATGCAGCGCAGTAGGCGCACATGCACACCATTTTTCATCCTCGCAAAGTACTATCTAACTACAAGTGGATGGCAAGATAACTGGGCGGCTGGCTTCTTACATTACATGGGTGCTGGAAGAAGAGTTCGAGGGTGGATGGTGCACTGCGGGAAACCACAGGGAATCAGAAGAGAATATTTGCAGTTTTGCATGCAATTTCATCGAAGTTTGTACAGTTTAGTGTGGTCAGTGCTACTACTACAAGCCACTGTTTGTATCGTGTCCACTGCTGAGGATTATCAGCTAAGGAGCTCTGGATTCTTCTCCAGTGGTGGTGATTCAGGCAGCGGATCTGGTGCTCCCTACGAGCCATCACCTACTACTTCACCAGCAAAAAAAGGAAATAAACAAGGTTGAGGTTGTGCATGTGTTATGACAAGGTGTTGTATTGATATTGTTAAGTGAATCGAGTTAGAAGAAGCTTTTTTTCTGGAAGGACGGGGGCGTGGCTAAGCCGCTGATTAGCTATTGTACGCGAAACAATGACTGCGCAACGAGGGGCCCTGCGCACGCACCAAATCAACACAATAATTAAGTTATTTCACTCTATTGCAGGACTTACCCCCTTTGATGATCTATCAGATTTGGACTTTGAAAGCATAAACCTTCTAACAGAGTACAGAGCTGGGAGCTCACCTATTTTCACAGTAGTCAGCACAGATACATACAGAGAAGAAATCGAAGCCTCTTCCGAACTCAGAAACAGAATCCTTCCTCCTAATTTCTTATTTTCTCTATCATACCGTCCCCATCGTAACACAGTTTTAAGGCTTTTAGCTACAGAAAGAACCAGTTTATCGGAACTCAGAATTTCGGACATTGGTGATCAAGATGAAGCAGATCCTGGGATCAATCCTGCAGGTGCTAGTGAAGGAGCAGAAAAGCCATTCTCCTCACTTTTGCTAGGTGCAGGAGCTCTGTATATGCAACCAGCAAACAGCAAATATTATACTCTCTGGAACAACATAACCATCAATAAACTTCACAGTCTTGTCTTCATTGTGTCCAACGGGTCCTTGAGCTCATGCAACGATGGATTTTTCATTGAAGACAATCCCAAACTCACTCTCTGGAATACTTCTATGAGCCTCAATGATAAACCTGTCAAAATCAGTTTCTCCCAACACATTCACTCCATCCAGAAACTAGTAAGCCAAATAACAATAACAATAATAATAATAATAATAATAATAATAATAATAATAATAACAATGATTACATGACATTTCAGGGCGTTCTTTGTGGTGCTACCATTCTTCCTCTGAGCCCTCGTCAACAGGCATCCAGTTCTCTCTGCTCCATGGTTTATCATTCCTGCCAGGTATGCATGCATGCCTCCCTCAACCCCCAGCCCACCCCCAGTACCTCTGCATGTCAATAAACATTGATGACACACTTCATGTCACTTAGGTTCCAAGTGCCAACACCGCACCTCAGAACTCCTCTGCACAGAACAACCCTTATGAAGGATATGACCCAAACCAGGTACGTATGCACTTCGATTGTCAGGAATGCCAGAAGTGTCATGAGGACCTGTTAATTTCACAGCCTTGGCCAGATCAGCCTTGTGTTGGGCCTAGAGGACCCCCAGGCTATCCAGGAAGGAGAGGCCCTGACGGCATCCAGGGATATCCCGTAATGTGATAAATACTTTATAGAAACTGATAGCTCCAATTTTGCTTGTTTGTTTGTTTGTTTGTTTTGTTTGTTTGCTTGTTTGTTTATTTGTTTGTTTGTTTGTTTGCTTGTTTGTTTATTTGTTTGTTTGTTTATTTTTCATTTTGTTTCCAGGGAAGGACAGGATTCCCAGGGGAGAGGGGACCACGTGGCCCACCAGTGAGTACAGGGTTAACATAAGTTACACGTGACTGTACTAACCATTGCACACTTGATTATTAGGGGCTTCAAGGAAAACTCGGCCCTGTTGGTCCTCCTGGACCTCCGGGGGACAATGGGATCACTGGTCCACATGGACCCAGAGGGCAGATTGGGCTCAAGGGGAAGAAAGTAAATAACAATGGCAACTTGTAGTCATTTTAGCTTAACTTTTTCTGTCCCTCTGAAGGGAGAGCAGGGATATCCAGGTCACGCAGGGCCAATGGGGATGCGAGGTCCCCGTGGGTTCCCGGGAGCAGAGGGCGTGGTTGGAAGAAGTGGGAAAAATGGTAAAATGGTGAGTTGGTAAAATTATAATTTCATAACTTGTGACTCATTTGGCGGTTTATCTTAGGGCCGTAAGGGTCGGAGAGGACTGAGAGGCCCTCACGGAGATCAGGTATAATCTGACATCATGGTGACCCTTTACCAATTAAAGGATCGTCACGATAACAGACAACTTTTTATTATGACCATGTCTCTGGACACAGGGAAAGAAAGGTTCCATAGGAGAGAAAGGATTTGATGGGCCCAAGGGAAAGAGGGTAAGTCACACATCTCCTGGCAAAAGGGATAGAATCTTTGATCGAGTTTGTTGTTTAGGGACTGAAAGGCCCCCCTGGACCTAGTGGGGAGAAAGGTTACACTGTAGGTTGCCTTATTAGCCGATGATGCGGGTCCCTGTAATAACATTATTGATTCATTCAGGGTTTCATCGGTAAACGGGGTCCCCCTGGACCTAGAGGTGTGCGAGGACCAGTGGGTCTGGATGGAGAGAAAGGGAAGATTGGTCCCATTGGTCCTCCAGTGAGTGCAAACACCTTCATCTTTTACATAGTCATTAATGTAGTCATGCGATACACACGTGCACACGCACACACACACACGTGTACAGGGACCGCGTGGTTTGCCTGGAAGACCTGGAGAGATGGGGCTTGAAGGAGAACCTGTAAGTCATGGATAATCATAATGTTTGCCTTAAGTACTCTGCACACTTTTTTATCTTCAGGGGCTGGCTGGTCCTCCTGGACCACAAGGTCGAACCGGTTCCCCTGGACCTAAGGGTCTGCGAGGGGCAAAGGGTCCCCCAGGGCATAAAGGCATCAAGGTAGAGTTTTATACTTTAAAGGGTAGGTTGAATGAAAAAAAAAATTTTTTTTAAACATCACCAAAACCCTTTCAAGGTAGTCTATAAACTAAATATATTACAATTTTAATTCACACTACAGCATAACACCCACAAAAAATCATTCTTTTCAGCTAGAAATCGACATTAGACATTTACTTCCTGTTGTGGGCGGGGCTTAACGATGACGCAGACGTAGGGATTCATTTGGCCACATGCTATGAATTATGGCAACAGATGGTAGTCTAGGTGACCATAGTTCTGGAGAAAGCACTTTAGACTCAAGCTCTTCACTAGGAAGTAGTTCAGGTGACAGCTCTCTAGCACTTTCATATGCATCTTCTGAGTTTGAAGGTGCTGATGAGCCAGAAGGAATGCATCCATTTCTCTATGAGCCTGTTACCAGTAGTGATGATGATGAAGGGAGTGATTCAAGTGATGGTGACTCACCTAGACTTCTCAATACAGATTGGTAAGTAAACAACAGTTCAAGTGTATTGATTTTTTTTTGTTTCTCAATGTTGAAGGTGCACTTGATAATGCCTACAGCTATAGAATGTCTCTGCTGTAGTGAAATTACAGAAATGATGAATAAAAGATCAACAGAAGAAGTAGGGTGTATTACTAAGTAGGGTGTATTACTCTTCACCCGGGGTTTCAAAGTGTTTGCTTGAATACATGGGTTCTCCAAACCGCATATAGCTATAGACAGCAGTATGGTGAAAATGCTATTGAAGGAGCTATTCAAGCAAACACTTTGAAACCCCGGGTGAAGAGTAATACACCCTACTTCTTCTGTTGATCTTTTATTCATCATTTCTGTAATTTCACTACAGCAGAGACATTCTATAGCTGTAGGTATTATCATACAGTGACCACAAGTGCACCTTCAACATTGAGAAACAAAAAAAAAATCTAACTATTCAATACACTTGAACTGTTGTTTACTTACCAATCTGTATTGAGAAGTCTAGGTGAGTCACCATCACTTGAATCACTCCTATCACTACTGGTAACAGGCTCATAGAGAAATGGATGCACTCCTTCTGGCTCATCAGCACCTTCAAACTCAGAAGATTCATATGAAAGTGCTAGGGAGCTGTCACCTGAACTACTTCCTAGTGAAGAGCTTGAGTCTAAAGTGCTTTCTCCAGAACTATGGTCACCTAGACTACCATCTGTTGCCATAATTTATAGCATATGGCCAAACGAATCCCTACATCTGCGTCATCGTTAAGCCCCGCCCACAACAGGAAGTAAATGTCAATGTCGATTTCTAGCTGAAAAGAATGATTTTTTGTGGGTGTTATGCTATAGTGTGAATTAAAATTATAATATATTTAGTTTATAGACTACCTTGAAAGGGTTTTGGTGATGTTTTAAAAAAAAATTTTTTTTCATTCAACCTACCCTTTAAGATTGGGTCTCCATGTACCCATGACATGATATGACATGAGGACAGCTGTGGCTCCATCTTATTATTATTATTGCACAGGGGTTCAAAGGTCATCCCGGAGAGAGAGGTCATAAAGGGGAACTGGTAAGTGGGAGGGGAGGGAGTTGGAGGTTGAAGGCATGCAGGGTCATTGAGTAAATTCCTTCCCTCCGGTTGTGTATTTTAGGGTCCACCTGGAATGGATGGTCTGCCAGGACCTAAAGGAAAGCTAGGAGAGATGGTGAGTGTGAGAATGGAAGCAGTCCTGCATGGGTCATGACCTGTGTTACATTGTCCATCCTCAGGGAATACCAGGCATTGAAGGACGACCTGGTGTAGATGGCACTCCAGGAGAGGATGTGAGTGTGAATCAACCTGTTCTTTTTAACTCTCCCCCTACCATCTCTTCCTCTCCCCCTACCTCCCTCTCCCCTCCTCCCCCTCCTCCTCTCCCCCCTCCCCCTCCCCCCTTCTCTCCCTCTCCCCCGCTCTTTCTCCCACTTTCAGGGTGATCTGGGTCATCCTGGAGAAGAAGGAGCACCAGGCCCTCCAGGTCCAACAGTGAGTGAGAGATGTGATAGGATATACACCATTACAGCCTTTCTCTGTTTAGGGCCCCATAGGCCATCCAGGCTTGCCTGGACCAGACGGCCCACCTGGGTTAAAGGTGAGTTCTAGTGGATAATCACGTTGTTTATTTATTTGTCGTTTTGTTGGCCATCAAATGTTGTGTTGTTGTGCAACTAATTGCAGGGGCTGACTGGATTGGACGGGTATGCTGGACTAAATGGTCTACCTGGCCCCAAGGCAAGTAAGTGCTCTCAAAGCCTTATTGTACTGTCAGTAGCTTAAACTATGTATGCTCAGTAAACTACGTATGCTCAGTAAACTACGTATGCTCAGTAAACTACGTATGCTCAGTAAACTACGTATGCTCAGTAAACTACGTATGCTCAGTAAACTACGTATGCTCAGTAAACTACGTATGCTCAGTAAACTATGTATGCTCAGTAAACTACGTATGCTCAGTAAACTCAGTAAACTATGTATGCTCAGTAAACTCAGTAAATTATGTATGCTCAGTAAACTCAGTAAACTATGTATGCTCAGTAAACTCAGTAAACTATGTATGCTCAGTAAACTATGTATGCTCTGATATGGCTCAGTGAACTACGTATGCTCTGATACTAGCTCAGTAAACTATGTATGCTCTGATACTAGCTCAGTAAACTATGTATGCTCTGATACTAGCTCAGTAAACTACATATACTCTGATACTCTATGCACACAGTGACCAAGAAATGTGTAGTTTTCCAAAGCTCCCTGTACATAAAACTCTTAACTTCAGAACCCTTAACTTCAGAACCCTTAACTTCAAAACCCTTAACTTCAGAACCCTTAACTTCAGAACCTTTAACTTCAGAACCCTTAACTTTAACTTCAAAATAGTTTTTATTTGATAATTCATTCACTTTTTCTTGTTCTAGGGCCCTCCTGGTTTCACTGGCCAGGCTGGAAGAAATGGCTTACCAGTAAGTACTTATAGTGTTATGAAGCATTGCACATAAATTATGCCTAACCACCTCTCTCTCTCCCTCTCTCCCTCACCCACTCACTCACTCACTCACTCACTCACTCAGGGGGCAAAGGGAGCAATAGGAGTGATAGGTCCTCATGGTCCTCCAGGATTAAAGGTATTGCTCTAAGGTGTGTTGCATGCTGTATGTTGTAACCCACACCAATACACCAATTAGTCCGTCTCTTACCTCTCTAGAGAGCCTTAACCCACACCAATACACCAATTAGTCCGTCTCTTACCTCTCTAAAGAGCCTCATTACCTAGCACAGTTATGGTGCTCCTTAATTTACATTCTTCCATTGTGTCGTCATTAACAGTTAATGACGACATCTTGGCCTGTTGGGATTCCTTATATTCTGCATGTACAGGGTCCCATTGGTCAACCTGGCAGTCGGGGGAGAAAGGGCAGTATTGGTCCACCTGGACCTCCAGGGGAGATTGGAGAACCTGGTGAAGCTGGCGTCATTGTAAGAGCATAATCTTCTTGAGAGAGAGAGAGAGAGAGAGAGAGAGAGAGAGAGAGAGAGAGAGAGAGAGAGAGAGAGAGAGATGACCATCTTGATCTTTTATACTATAGGGACTGAGAGGACCTCCTGGAGAAATTGGCCATCCTGGACCAACTGGTCGTCCTGTAGGTCTTTTTGTTTGTTTGTTTGTTTGTTTGTTTGTTTGTTTGTTTGTTTGTGAAGAGGATCCAATGAATTTTCTGAATTGGCAAACTACAATCTCTCCTCCCTTCCCCAGGGTTTGAATGGTTTGAATGGCCGACCTGGTCCCCCTGGACCTAAAGGTAATAAGGTATGTCTGTATGTACATGGCTATACAAGACATGGATGGAGGTGTGTCATCTTGTCTGTGTGTCTTCCACAGGGACACAAGGGCATGGGGGGCTTTAAAGGACCGCACGGCATTCCTGGACCCAAGGTACCTGTGTCTGTATGTTAGAACTTAGGTGTGTCTGTAAACTCCAGTTTTGAAATCTAGACACTAAAAGTATACAATGTAGTATAGAAATTTCAATGAGTATACAGAAAATTACACAAGAAATCTCATTGAGTATACAGTAAATTATAATGAGTATACAAGAAATCTCATTGAGTATACAGTAAATTACAATGAGTATACAAGAAATCTCATTGAGTATACAGTAAATTACAATGAGTATACAAGAAATTCTAATGAGTATACAAGAAATTACAGTGAGTGGTATTTGTACAGGGAAAGTCAGGAAAGCAAGGAGTGGTTGGATCTTTTGGAGAAGACGGGGAGAAAGTAACTAATGTTGTGCTGAGTAAAACCCTATCGTTATTGGTGCTGATTATCATAATCATACAGGGGTTGCCAGGGGTTCCAGGTTTGCCAGGGGCACCTGGTCCGATAGGTGTGAGAGGGGCTCCTGGTCCAAGAGGTTCAAGGGGGGACAAAGGAACCAAAGGAAGTGTTGGTGAGAAAGGCGTGGTCGGGCAGAACGCAATTGATGTACGTAAGCAAGTTTTAAATTAATGATCTTCTTAAGTCAACTGGGGGGATTTTGTCATTGAACTTTTCATAGGGTCCTGAAGGTCCCCCAGGACCCCGTGGTCCCATTGGCCCCAAAGGTCAGTTGGTAAGTTGCGATGTACAGCTGATTTGCAAAAACATTCCGTGCACTTCAATGAGGCCCCTCATTTCAGGGAATAGGAAAAAATGAAAGGGGCATAGCATGTGTTACCCCATGACCTTGGGGGATGACTGAATGAGAATCTCCACATTGTATAATGGCCAGCTCTAGCAAACAGGCAAACGTGTGTGTGTGTAGAGAAAGATGTGCCATAGAAACAGCTCTATTGTAGAGAGGTCCACGTCATTTTATTCTCTTTAGGGACCCAAAGGTCACCCAGGGAGAAATGGCAGGCCTGGACTGAAAGGAACTGAGGTGAGTTGTGTGCTAGCTGAAGCAGCTAAGAAGTGTTGGAATTGATCTATCTATCCTTCTGTCTGTCTGTCTGTCTGTGTGTAGGGTCCTAAAGGATTCAAAGGTGAACCTGGTAAAGATGGAAAGCCTGGTTTCCCTGTAAGATTTGTGAAAAATGTATCAGGTGAGATATTTTATTTTGGCCCCTCCCTCCTCATCGGCAGGGTCCAAAAGGGAGGCAGGGGGTAAGTGGTGACCAAGGTGACCTCGGAGACTTTGGTGAGATGGGGAAGAAGGGGGAGGAGGGTCCAGCAGGGATCAAAGGTATGAAGGGAATTATCGGACTGAACGGAAAACCAGGACTGAAAGGAGCAAGTGGGATAAATGTGAGTACTTCTAGTCAGGACTATGTCTCATTGTGACCCTAAAATGAGGACACTCCTGTAATCAAGTCTCTCTCTCTCTCTCTCTCTCTAGTGGTTTTACTGTTATTTATCTGCTGCAGGGGTCCAAAGGTGCTAAAGGGCATGTTGGTGCTCGTGGCTTTATTGGAGACAAGGTTTGCTGATTGATTGACGTGGATTGTGGGTGTGTCAGTGAGTGTGGTGTGACCGTGCTACAGGGAAATGAAGGTCCGAAGGGAAAGAGAGGCAGTGATGGACATCCTGGACCACCAGTGAGCGGGGGAGGGGGAATGACTCCCTCTCTATATGAAGTAACTAATAATAATTATTTTAGGGACTTCCAGGGAAGCGAGGGGAGAAAGGAGACCGAGGAACCAAGGGACCGAGGGTAAGGGCATCAACAGCTAGTAGTGGATGACCTTTGACCCTGATTGTTATGGATACATGTGCAGGGAGAGGAAGGGCCTAGAGGTAAAGGAGGCAAGATTGGTCCCCCTGGTTTGCCGGTAAGCAGAAGTAACAATGTTAACTTGAAATGTATCCCCTTAAATCCATAATAATGCAGGGTCCAGCTGGTCCCCGTGGAAAGAAAGGATTACCTGGTGTTCCGGGATTACCTGGACCTACAGGACTCATAGGGATTGATGGCCGGCAAGGTCTTAAAGGTACAAAGGTCAGTCAAAATAATAAAATTAATAATAGTGTGCTTAGTTTCAACTGGTTATAAAAAATGCTGACATTGCAGGGTGAAAAGGGAAACACTGGATTGATAGGGTTACCAGGGGAACCAGGAGCAGCAGTAAGGATGAATTAAATGCTCTGTTATGGATTGGACTTCATTAGTGCTCTTAATTACTAAAGGGCAAGAAAGGAATTGCAGGAGACCGAGGACCTATGGGGGATAAAGGAGTTAGAGGGGATATTGGACGACCAGGACCCATTGGACGCATTGGTGCACTTGGATACAAGGTAATGTGGTGTTGATTGATCTGGACCTTAATTCCAGGAACTAATTCGTGGATTGTTTCAGGGTTCCCATGGAATCCCAGGAGTACAAGGAGATCCAGGGGAGGAAGGTGTTCAAGTATGTTCATATTAATTAAGTTTGTCTCTATGTCTCACACCTTCGAACACTGCGCAATGGAAGTATTTGACACTTTTTTTGGTTTTGTCTGCAGGGCCCAGTTGGTCCAGTTGGAAAACCAGGTCCTAAAGGAGATCCTGGCCTTAGAGTGAGTCACACCCCTAGCCCCTCCCTTCCCTTCCCTTCCCCTCCCCTTCCTTCCCCTCCCCTCCCCTCCCCTCCCTTCCTCCTTCCCATAAACTGACTGTACTGTGTTCGTTTCAGGGTGTGCCTGGCCCACCTGGTCCCCCGGCTCCAACAGGAGAGAAAGGTTACAAGGTAAGCACGGAATTTATGACCATAAAAATTAATGTTCCTCATCAAATGGATCAGAATTATTTTGTTGTTGTTGTTTTATTTTGTTTTATTTTGTTTATTTTGTTTTTGTGTGTGTGTAGGGCCCAGATGGTCCACAAGGAGTTGCTGGACAATCAGGACTGCCGGGTTTAAAGGTGCAGGCATTATCTTAACATCTCTACAATGTTATTGTTGTTATTATTTTTGTTTGTTTGTTTGTTTATTCCCTCCCCCTCCCTTTAGGGTGACCCTGGGGAGATTGGAAGTCCAGGGAAGAGAGGGAAGCCAGGGGACTCGGGGAGACCAGGATTGAAGGGACCAAGAGGTCCAAAGGGAGAACATGGCCTTCCTGGCCCCAGGGGAAAAACAGGACCGAAGGGACAAGAAGGACAAAAGGGAAAAAGAGTATGTGTAGAACTTTAATGTGTAATCCGAAAATGTTTGGAACACTTTTTCTTCCCTTCCCCACCTCCTTCCCCTCTCATATCTCCCCACCCCTTTCCTCTCATACCTCCCCATCTCCTTCTCTCTTCCTCTCATATCTCCCCTTCCCCACCCCTTGCCTTGCCCCACCCTCTTCCTTTCACGATAGGGAAGAAGAGGATCTTATGGTAAAGCTGGACCAAAAGGAGTTAAAGGAAAATCAGTTAGTAACAACTCCCAAGCGTTGTCCATCCTGTTCAAAACATTTTTACCACCTTAGGGAAACCGTGGGACAGAAGGTTACCTTGGATACGTGGGCATTCGTGGTCTTCCTGGTCCTGTTGGTCGGCTTGGGGAAGATGGTTTTCCTGGCTTCATCGGTTTCCAAGTGCGTATGTGTGAAATAATGATGTCATTATAATGTTCAAAGTTAATTCTCCCTTCTAATTTCAGGGGCCTTTGGGTCCAAAGGGTAGGAAAGGATATCGGGGGAACCCTGGAATCAGAGGAGTCCCAGGACCACGTGGGCCACCTGGACCAGTCATACAGGTATTTGAAACAACACCGCAGCTGTTTAATTAAAGGTGACGGGATAATTTTTCTTCTTCTCCCTCAGCATTATCAGTACATTGGCAAAGGATTGGAAGATGAGAAGAATAGAAGCACAGATGAAAGGTTCAGATTTCCCAGTCTCAAAGACACAGTTGAAGATATCCTGAATGACAGCAAACGTGACAACAAGGACAACACCCACTTCTCTACTGTCCCCTTCTGCCTTCCTCAGATGGACACTGGTCCAGTTGGATCCACAAAGTTGTTTCCAGCACAAGATTGTGAGCACATTCAGCGTGTCAACACCACAGCAGTCAGCGGCTTCTTCTGGATCGACCCCAACTTGGGATGTTCATTGGATTCTATTTCAGTTTATTGTAATTTTTCTTCAAACGAAACCTGTATTTTCCCAAGAAAAGAAGAGGTATTTCTGCTAGCTCGAAAATCCTTACGAAGATCTCTCTCTCTCACTTAGATTCAGAGAAATCCATGGATACCATCATCATGGACGTCAGATAACTCAACATGGCTCTCTATGCTAACAGGTCACAAGGTAAAAATAAAGTTTTGTGAAGAAAATGACCAGAAAAATTCAACACTTTTTCTCATTCAGATTCTCTACCAGTTGGACAGAGTGCAGCTGAATTTTCTCCACCTGAGCAATGCTCACGCTGTACAGAGGATTTCCTTTGCCATCCTCAGCCATCACCACCCTGCTCACCAGAGATGGAAAAATGAAACCAGTAGAGATAAAATAGAAGATGCAGCAGCTGCCTTTCAGTTCAAGGGGTCAAATGGTGAAGACTTGGCATCCTCCACAAGAGAGAAGAATCACCAGCAACAGCAGCAGCTGCAAGAGTCATTTCTCGTGGAGAGCAGATGTGAACACAACACTACACGCACACACATATCACAATCACACACAACACAAACACTCACGGATGAGTGTACAATGCACTTTGAACTCAGCACACACTCGATCTCTGTCGTCGATATAGAACTCTTTCCCATAGTGGACATCTCCACACCAACCAAGATGTGTCTTGGAAGAGCGTGCAGGACAAGGATTGGACCCGTGTGCTTTACGAAGGACTCGAGTTTCAGCGGAGGGTGAAGAGCCATTAGAAAATTACAGCTTTGCTGTAATGGGGAAGTAGTTCTGTGCTAATAGAAGTCAGAGAATTAGTATTGTTTACTGTATGTTTAATTGTATTTTATCACATGTATGTGCAATGTTATTCAAGAATTAAACATTTAAAAATGGACATCTTCACTTCACAATCATACCCATGCATGCATGCCACTATAAAAAAGTAATTTTCTTTTTTTTTTTAAATTTAAATTTGCACATTTCCGTGGTTTGTGTTTATCGTAATTTTGAATCACTCCTCTTCAATAAATACATAATGATAACAGTAAGTTGAATGGGATTGGGGAACAGTATTGTGGAATAGCACAAGACACACGTACTGTTAAATAGAGAGAAATTTCAGAAAGTGTAATTTATTGTGCAAAAAAATTTAGATTGTAATGGATGATTGTGATAAAATGAATATGGGGAGGGGGTTATTCATGAACGAGCTTTCCTTGGGGGCTGCAAAATGAAAAAGAAAAATCAACCCTTAATCAAGCAATATTGTAGTAGAGTACAATGGGGATAACCCTATGATTATGTACTTACACTGCTGACTTCCACAATGAGTGGTTTGCTGTGCTTGGAGATGGCCTTCCCATGGAGACCGTCAATGGCCGATTCAGCTCCACGAGGATCCATATACTGACAAGTAACAAGAACAACACTGTCACCACAGCAACTTACCAGTCACCATACCCACACCCACACAAACCACAATGGAACTTCCAAGTAAGGACACTTGGGGGGGAAGGCCTTTGTCCTTATCTTGGCAGAGGAGTAGCTACACCATTAGGGCAACTGGGGCACTTGCCCCCAATAAAATTCAAACCTGTTTATTATGACTGAAGAATGGGTGTGGTCACCAAAAAGTGTATGGCTAAATTATTATTATTATTATTATTATTATTTCCCCCCACCAAATCATAAATCCTAGCTACTCCCCTGCTTGGAGATTATACTTTGTACTGCAAAAAAAAAAAAAAAAAGAGTATCTGATATAGTTCATTGTTTAGAAAAGTAGTCCTGAATGAGTGTTTTCCTTAAAACTGAGTGAAGGAGGTGATTTGCTTCTCACCAGCAGGCATTACTGTCTCTATAAGTGCCAAATGTTCATCTGCCTCTAAGAAGATCTGCTACTAGACAGCTCAAGTCTTAGCTAGCTATGTCATTGTAATGATAATTTCATTTCACGGGAGGCAATTTTATACTGATTCTGATTGCTTTGGACATCGAACAGTGTCCGTTGTCTGGAGTTCGGAGGTAGTTCGTTTCTCGGAGGTTTTAAATACATTAGTTCTATGGTAAGTCCAATCGGTGTCTGTTTTACGGAGGTCATCTGGTTCTGGGAAGGTCCACTAAGAGAGGTGTCAAAGAACCCCTTGCTATGGAGGACCTTTCTATGATCATTTCATTAGGGGCAGACATGTGTCAATTTTACAATCCCTTACCACAATTAATTATCATCCAAGCCTGAGCAGTGATCCCTTACCATGTATATGACATTCTTTCTATCGGGCACAGGGACCAATCCGATCACTTTCCCATACTGAGCGAACAGGCCTTTCATGTCCTGCATGGTCCGATCCAGAGGAATATTCTTTACAAACAGCTGCACATATCAGGGAGAAGAAAGACAAACTCAAGCAAATCAGAGGAGGGATAAAGAGTTTAGAGGAGTCTAGAATCCCTCCAAAAATTAGCTGAGGGTGGACTTACTCGTGTGCACATCATAACAGGGAGGCTGTCCAATTCTTGCTGTTCTGATGCTCGAATTGAGGCAACTTTCTGTGGCAGAAAAGGAAATAAAGCAACAAAATTATTAATGGTGAAGTAGTACACTCACATATGGCTGGACTGAGAGAGGTTTAGGACTTCCTGAAAGATGGTTGCCATTCAGTCCCTGCACAGCTTTCATGCCTCCTTCTCTGTCCATTATCTACAAGAGAAGATAAAAAGAGGCAGTAGCAAGTTTATGATATTGTAGTCGCTGGCTATTAGGTGCACTTCGTGTACAGGTGCTGGTTCTCTTGCTACTCTCATCAGTTCTACCCTTTGAAGCTCATGCTACTTAGAACATGGCTTGATTGATTCCTGCAATCTGATTGGTCAGTTAGAGGTAGACCAGTTCACTTATTTACTGGGAGGTGTCTACATATAGACTTACCTCCTCTCAGGGCATAGGTAAGTCTACACATATACACCCCGTGCCGAGTATTTGAAACTAGCTAGCTAGCTATAGCGCTAGGTTGTCAAGGTTATTGTCAAGGTTATTGGCATGTTCTAAAATAGTTAGACACCTCGACCAACGGGATCTACCGTCTGTAGAAACCCTCAGGCCCCTAGTAGTGCCCTCGCTACGCTCGGGACGCTACAGCCCAGGGCCTTCGGGTTTCTACAGACGGTAGATCCCTCGGTCTCGTTGTCTAACTATTATTTATAAGCTTTCTTCTAGTTACTAAGCTTACCTCACTTAGTGTTTATTTCTGCTGATTCTTTTATAAGTGTGAAGGAATTTTAATAAGATTCATAAGCAAAATGTGATCTAGTGATGTGATCTAGTGTTTAAACTTGTAGATTTATCCTAGCTGCTTCACCCCTAGTGGTGTATCTGCTTTAGCGTAAAAGGGTTTCTACATCAGAACTATGATAGGACAATTTTTCCCACCTATGGGTGTGGCCACCAGATCACTTTGAAATTCCTTCACACTTCTCTGCCGAAAAGGTCTATAGAGTGTTTGCCATACCAACGGCAGTCATTTTGGTGCACAATTTGTATTATGCTTTATGGGTATCATTCATGCTAGCTGACCAAGTGGTACTCTAATAATGCACACCCTAACATTCTTCTTGTTATAATTATAGTTGGGGGTGTGTGGAGATACAAGCAGCGTCTAACACCTGACAACGAACAAGTAAAGGAATTGAAAGAAATGTAGTGAAGTAAAGTGCAAAGTTCTCCCACTCCTCATTCTTGCTTCTTGCCACTCTCAGTTCTCTAAAGTTTCTCAAAGTTTCTTGATGCATTCCACCCCACCCCCCCCCCCCCCCCCCCCCCCCCCCCCCCCCAATTCTTTCTCTCTCATTCAAGCTCACCAAATACAGTTTGTCTTTGTGGTCTGTGTGATATTCCAGCATGTAAATATGACCGTACAAGTTAAAGAGGTGGTAGACGTCCTCCAGTGTCTTGTTGTGTGGCATGTACCGTACAAAGAGTTTTACCTGAGACTGGTCTGGCTCTGGAGACTTCCTGCGACGACCCGTGGGCGGGAAGGAGGTCCCGTTCCTGGATACCTGATTGAGAGAACGCACTCCTTTCGGCTGGGGGAGTCCAGGGGGTGCAGTCAAGTTGGAGGAAGGGAGGGAGGAGGGTGAGGAGGAGAGGGCTGTCTCGGAATCTATGGAATATTGGAGATAAAATTTATGTCATCCATCTCCCTGGATACTCACTGGCATTGTGTTCTTGTGGTGGTCGTGACTGGTTGGAGCGAGTTCTGTCTCTCCTGTCCCATGACTTCTCGCCACTCAGCAAGCTCTTTCTCACCAGCCCTAGCGCCTCACTGTGAATGCGAGGCACAGAGCTACTACGACCAACACTTGAAGATGTCTTCACAGAAGTGGGAGTCCTACGAACAAGTGGGGAGAGGAGAGGGTTACAGTGTTCTCCCTAAATATTAGGGATGGTTTCATGCATCAAAGGGTAGTTGTGGTTAATCAACATTCTATTGACCATATCAAAGAGACGATGTAGTGGGCCCTTATACTTAAGGTATGCTGGGGGGGGGGGGGGGGGGGGGGGTGATCTAGGAATAAGTGGGGGGTTGGATATTTCTCTATCTAGAAGCGAGGGGGTAGTGGGGTTAGACATTTTTTCCTCACCCGCTCCGAGGGGAAACACTCTTTGTAGTCCCTCCCCTTTCCCTGTGGGTGTTTTCGGAGTTGTGGTAGGGGGTCTGGAGTTTGGACGAGTAGGAAGGAGGGGGAGGGGTGGACCTGTGGACTTGGGGAGGTTGAGGGGAGGGAGAGAGACGAGGGGTGGGGGTCGGTGTGGGGGTGTGGCTGAAGGTCCCACCCTCCTGGCCTGGTAGTGTGAAGATGCCGTCGTCATTGTGAGGACTCTGGAGGTCGTCCATGTAGTCTGCCCAGTTGGTTCCAGCTGCAACCTAAACATTTAGATACCAAGGCAACAATAGAACTCCAAAAAAACAAAAACAAAAAAACTCTTTCCTCAATTGAAATTGTCACATTTTGGGCAAGCAAAATGCAACAGAATCCAAGGGCAAGGGTTTGTGTAGGATCACAGAACACAGATAGACACACCTCTTTAGTGGCAGCCAGTGGGAGTGGTGGTTCGGGTGGGGACTTGTCCTGTGGAGACGAAGTCTTGAGGGAGAAGCTCATGGTCTCTCCAATCTTCACATCGGCAGCATACACCTCTTCATTCAAGTCCACTGAACCACTCGGCAGTGACAGAATCAGCTGCACATTCACCGACTTCTCTCCATTTTCCAACTACAAAGTGCCACCATTACATCATCATTACATCATATCTAACACCTGCCAATGGGGAATTTTGTGCTACCATTACTTCATCATTACATCATATCTACAATCTGCCACTCATCACGTCACGTCACTTACAATCTTGGCCACCAGTTTCTGCGAGTCTGTCAACTTTCTGAAGCATTCTATCTCCTATAGGAATAACACTAAGGGTAAGCCCCTCCCTCAAATGCAATAAATTAAGCGAACCTTTTCGGTGAATGCCACATGACCAGGACATGCTATGGAACAGCAGAGGGCTTGGAATGGGATCATCCTGAACTTGGAATGGAGTGATATGACACACTCTTTCTTTCTCTTCTCACAATTACCATAATCCAAGTACCGAACCAAAAACTTAAGAAAAAGAAATTTAAGATTGTGAACAGCAAAAACAAACAAACAAACAAACAAACAAACATTTCCCATCCTCTCCAAAGAGAATTGAGACCTTTTACAGGGCTCATAACAGTCGGTCACAGGACATTTTCCGGTCAATTTTTTCATTTGTCCAGTCATTTTCTACCTTTGTTTTCTATTATACCTATACATTTAATTTTATCATGTCCAGGGACAATAATGAGACTGTTACTGTGAGCCCTGCTTTACTACAGGACAATTATAACAGGATAAAATTAATGTCCAGATAAAACTGGCAGTCTGGCTGGCCATTTTCCTGTTGGTCTGATACAACACTATTACAATAGGAAAAAGTATAGCAGGTCAGCAGTGCTACATATGCCATCAAAATTTAATGTCGGGTCAGGTCAACTATGATTTGCTATTGTTGATAGGCTCTGCCTTTACCTGATCGTCGATGATGGTCTCCACCCTGCCTCTGTACCAACAGCCGTCTTCTGAGAATTGGGCAGCACAGAGGTCTCCAGGGCTGAAAAAGACGGGGGTTGGAGGCTCATTCTGGCAGTGCTGCTGCAGTTTCTCCACCATCTCTAGGAACTCAGGCTCCTCTGAAGAGGCCAGTTGGACCCAGAAGGTCCCACTGGCAGAAAGAGGCATGGTCACGTACACATGGATTTCTGCTCCTGAATGGTTTATTAAAAAGTGGTGAACTTTGACCTCTAGTACTTAAAAGTAAAGGGGGTTTCCTCCTAAATTAATGTACCTTTCTTCACTATGTCATTCTCCATTGATGTTACTACTTTATCACTCGCTGCATTGACTGCTATGACTTCATTTGGAACTGGAATAGGATTATGGGAACTGGATCTGGCATCCATTCCTGACGTAGGTCCCAAAACCTTGATCTGTGCCGCAGAAGGTATGTCACTATTTCCCACCACGGGCTCCACTTTCGCCCCAACATCTGCCACATCTCCCTCAATTGGTGATCTTTCTCTCCCAATCTCCACACTCCCTTTGGGTTCCCCTGTCGCGCCTCCTTTGGGTTCCCCTGTCACACACTCCATCTCTTGCTTTGCTTCCACCTGAGCTGATGCCTCTTGGACAAATTGTTCTGAGTGTTCTATGCAAGGAGTGTTGCTATCTTTCAACTTGTGGGAGGATCTGGTGTTGGTGGTAATGGGCATGGCAGAGGAAGTGGAAGGCATGGCAGAGGAAGTGGAAGGCATGGTAGAGGAAGTAGAGGATGTGGTTGTGGAAGAAGCAGGTGCTCTGATGGTTGAGTTCATCTCTTCTTGGGAGAGATTTTGATTCGGCAAGGGTGAAGGTGAAATTGTTGCATTTGACTCCAACAGATGAACATCGGGTCTATCAGTTTCAGAAGTTGGAGCCGATTCTGTGTTGTCATTCTTTGATGTATCTGTGGTAACAGTGGGTATGGTTTCGGGATGAGGGGGAAGAGGGGGCTGAGGTTGTACGCTGCTAGATGCAACGGTTTGATTCTCATCCTGGTTCTTCTTGAGGATCCGAATGTCTCTGTATTTGATGGTGCTCGGCTGAAAATTAGAAAAGAAACATATAGAAACCACCCATCACCATAGCTACTCTACCCATGAAAATTCATACCATTATAGTCCATCACCATAGCTACTCTACCCATGAAAATTCACACCATTATAGTGCATCTGCTGAGGAAAGTTCAAGGAAACGCACTACATGCATTATCTCCCAAGGACATGCCCCGATGGCTACAGATCATTAACCACTTACCTGCGAGGTGACTTTACCAGCCATCATGGTGATGTTTATCCCTACATCAAATGGCTCTGCCGTAGAGCAGTTGGTCAACTTGACCAGATGAAGCCTGCCGTTGATTTTGTCTGGGAAATATTCCAGGATGTTAGCTGTTAGATCATTACCATGGGTCAAGTCTGTGAACTTCCACTTCACCTTGGGGGGGAAGGAAGAGGAGGAGGAGGAGGAGGAGAGAGAGAGAGAGAGAGAGAGATAACATAAGAATGATAAACTCCAACTCCTCTTTCTTACCTCTCGCTCATACTTCAAGTCAGGATCAGTGGAGAAGCAACACTGGATCATCTGGAACGGGTACACCAGGAATTTAGGGTCCAGCTCACACAAACCCGAATAGGGAATCTTCTCAATGTTACCATAATCCAAAAAGTAAACTTTAGCCTGGAGAGAGAGAGAGAGAGAGAGAGAGAGAGAGAGAGAGAGAGAGAGAGAGAGAGAGAGAGAGAGAGAGAGAGAGAGAGAGAGAGAGATAAAAGAAGGAGACCAGGCAGTTAGCTAGATAGGTCACATACAGTATGGCCGTTCTTTAAGAGTTCCACGACCCTAGTACGATACCACCTCTTGTCCTCCGAGTACTGAGCACAGCACACATCCCCCACACGAGGAGAACGAAGGATGGGGAGGCGGGAAGACAGAGATAACTCCATACTAAAAACAAGAAAGAAGTAGTTTGTAAACTTAATCACTACTATGGGAAGTTCCATCTCAGTCACCCCCTTAGGCTAAGTACCACTTTGTTAAGTAACCACTAACAAGAGGTGGAGACCAGTTGTACAAGTAGCTAAAATCCAAGCAGCTGGACTTGTCACTAGCACTATAATTAATACGACAGGGAGTCTCCAGATACACCAAGGATTGAGAAAGTTAGAGCCAATAAAATGATAACTGTGAATGCAAAGAGACTTTTAATAAACATGACAGACCTCCCTGCTACTCTAGACCTAACTTCTGCTAGTTGCTACTCACCCAATAGTACTGGATATATTCTGCAACATGATATCTTGTAGTCCAGCAGCATCTGGTAGAATTCTCAGCCAGAAACAACCCTTCATGTTCATGGACCCTATCACACTCACGCTCATCTCTTCGCCCACTGAAACCTCTTCACGATGCTCCAACATCAGACACGCCATCGAGTTCATCACATTCATCATCTCAGGGACGAAACCACACAGTGTGCCCCCTGTGAGGGAAGGGAATGGTAGTTCTTCATGAGAAGAGAGGAGTCTCTCTCTATAGCGACTCAAGGAGTCAAGTTTTATGTCATAGCTTGTTTTGTAAGTGGCCAGAAGTTCCTATGAGAGAGAGAAAGGAAAGAGAAAGAATTGCTAAGTTGACAGCAAAGCAATTAACATAAGGGGGAGGAGGTGCTTACAATAGAGAAGCTCCTCCCCAAAGGAGAGAGAAGGGAGGGTAATGTTGTCTGATTTATGGTATTCTTGTATCCTCCCTGAAGGTAATGCTTACCAGAGGGAAATCCTGTTCTCCCTTATATTATATGGGCCAAAGGGGAAGTCATTAACCAATTAAGGAAGGAACAGAAAGTTAAATTTTCCCCATCACCTCTTTATCTCAGTATTATAGCTATGCTGTCATTGAACATAACAAAGATTTTCTCATGTTGAAAGTGTAGATAAGGCTTTGTTGACTTCTCTAACAGGCTCCTATGTAGAAAGTTTCTCGTTTGATGAGTAGGACTATGATACTGTTTGCAGCTGCTTGATAGCATAACTGTTCCACATGCACTGTATGTAGCCCACTGTATAAACTGTCCACTAACAACTTGTGGTATTGTACCCATAATTATTTCAGTCTCTGTGTGAAATGATGCCAAGATCAAAGCTGGTGATGATAAGACTACAGTGGAACCCCTAAATGTGGACTCCCTGAAATGCAAAAACCTCTCTAATCAGGACACTTTTTCTTGTCCCAACACAATATAAATGTGTATAATTTAACCCCTGAAATAGGGACACCTCTCTAATCAGGACACTTTTCACTGGTCCCAAAGGTGTCCGCATTTAGAGGTTCCACTGTACCACTTTTCTTCTATTCTGTTGAGGATCAAAAAACGGAAATATTTGATCCCATTGTGCACTTGATAACACAACTCATGCTGCTGAATGCTGCCTTAATAAAAACCACAATCACAATACTTACTGCCTCTTTCTGATCCAGAAGCTGGCGAACAAGAGAGATGGATGCTTTGGCCTGTTCCTCCAGTGCTGAATAACTGGCAGTCAGTTCCTTCATAACTGCATCCACTTTAGAAAGTAGCTGACTAGACATTTTGTCTGCTACCTATAGCAACAGAGACGAGATAATATTAATCATGGAGGGGTTTCCCCCCACGTATAATCTCTATAGATCAGAGCATAGCTGTACTAGGGCTGAATAGGAGAAGGATCACACATATGATTTCTGATAGCTACCAGGGCTGCCTACCTGTGGGAGGTTACTCGAAGGTGTGATTTCCTGGGTAGGCAGGACATCAGTACGAGTTTCCTGTGCCAAAGATGGCTTGCTTGATTCAGCTAATGTAGCTAAAGAGGAGGGAGGGAGGGAGGGAGAATTAGATACAATAGCCAGTGGCTATCAAGCTAACTCCATCACTTACGAGATTCAGATGGAAGAATCTTATCCGATTCCGTGCAGCTTTCAGGCGATTCTTCCATGGCTACTTCTGTCGCTGAGAATAATAAGTATCTGACCAAATCAGTCACTTTCTTGTTATGGCATTCTGGAGCTCCAGGACGCGACGCCACAATCCAAGTGAAAATTGGAAAACGCGCGTTTTAAATATTATTTTATCGGGCAATAATATTCCTTTAATTAGAACTACATAAATCTTCCTAGGTAATGTGTTCTGGGGTAGAGTTTCTTCAGCTGAGTCCACTGTACAAATACGTAATCTGCAATATACAAGTAGTACAGAATCAGTCCTGACAGTGACAGTCTCTGAACTCGACATAAACTCTCCACATAGATGATCTTTGTTGTTTTCAAACCAAAAAATGTGAGAACATATGCACAAAAACACACTGGTATACAAGTACCCGGGCCATTGCACAGTACCAGGTCCGGACGAAAAGAGAAAATACATGAAAAAGTGCTCATAATGGCTCTTAAAGTTGAGAAGATGCTGGTGAAATAGGATTGTTTTACTTGACGAGCTCGTGGTATGGTTCTAACCAGTACATCTGATGATCTGGAGTTTCCAATGGATGCTTCGAAGACTGCAACCTTATCCTGGCTCATTTTATCTCCCTCAGCAATGACATACAACCTTGGGGTATGGTTTTTAAGAGTGAGGCCTCTCACAATGCGTACCATCTCTGATGTATGCCCCCCTGAGCCCATCACAACTGCAGTGCGACATGGTTGTCTTCTCTTCACGCGGTCCTTCGTACCACGTATCATGAGCAAGTATACGAACCTTAGTGCAGCCATGAGTGTCAAACCAAGGAAGATTGAGAAGGCATATTGAAGGTACATCCTTGCCTCGAGGGAGCAATACACTAGTTTGAAATTCTATTCACTAGTCATCATACAGCAACAGTCTTTATTTTGGCAGTCCCACAATGCTTGCTCTGAGCGCGAGCAGAGAGGAAAGTTAGTAATTATTGGTGTGCTTTATTTCAAATTGCTGGGTACGCATTATTTGGACTCTAGTGTGCTCTATTTGGAATAGTGTGTAAGGAGAACTGAGTGCTGAGTGTATACAGTAGGGAGCAGAGAAAAGACATGGCTGGAGCTGTATCAGTGGCTATGCCTAAGGGAGGCTTTTCATTTGACCTTTGCAAGAGGTGAGATTATAAAGAGTAGCTAAGTTGTTAGCTAAAAAACATGCTTTTTTGTTACAATTCAGAAATGAGTCATTGACTAAAGCAGGGCTGAAGTTCCCTACACCTGTAAAGACTGGTACAACAATTGCTGGGATTGTGTTCAAGGTAAAAAAAATTTAATATTGAACTAAATCCCACTTAATTGGAATATGTACAGGATGGTATAGTGCTCGGTGCTGATACTCGTGCAACAGAGGGTACTGTGGTTGCCGACAAAAACTGCTCCAAAATCCATTACATATCTCAAAACATCTAGTATGTGAACTCCTACAGAGTATTAATTCTTGTTGTTATCCCAAATGATGCACACCATAGCTGCTGTGGTGCTGGTACAGCTGCTGATACTGAATTCACCACCAACTTCATCTCTTCTAACATAGAACTTCATAAACTCTCTACAGGAAGAAAAGTAAACTTCCAAGGAGGGTTAAATTTATTTCCATTAATATGTTGATTCCTCTAGCCACGGGTTGCTACAGCTCTGCGAATGTTAAAACAATATCTCTACCGGTAAAACTAACTGCCCATACTTGATAACGGTGACCTTTTACCTATTGTCATGTGATATATGCAGGTATCAGGGGCATATTGGTGCTGCACTGGTATTAGGAGGTGTGGACACAACTGGTGCTCATCTTTATACTGTGCACCCTCATGGTAGCACTGACAAACTACCTTATGTCTCCATGGGTGAGAAATAACGAGTACAATTTTAATACGGAAGCAATGACCACTAAAATTAATGCTTTTGTAGGATCTGGTTCCTTGGCTGCCATGGCAACATTTGAAGATCGTTATAGACCAAATATGGAAGTAAGTAGAACAGATGTAATAATTACAACTTACCTGTTTGTTTTTGTTTTGCAGCGCGATGAAGCTATGCAGTTGGTAAGGGATGCCATAGCTGCAGGGATCTTCAATGACCTGGTATGTTCATGTAAACAACATGGTACTCAGCAATGTCCACATCTTTCTCTCTCCAGGGATCAGGAAGTAATGTGGATTTGTGTGTCATAACTGCCGACAAGACTGTCAATATCAGACCTTTTGATGAGGTAGCTACGAAAGGACCTAGGTAAGATAATCGGGCCAAGAAATATGGTCTCACAGTCTCAGTGCAGTATCGCTAGGGTCCCTTTCAGTCCATGAATCCACATCTCAGACACCCTTATTCCATCTTTTAATAGGGTGGTTTCACACATCAAAGGGTATTTGTGGGTTAATCTTAGATCACATCCTATGCTTAAGGTATGCTGAGGAGAATACCGAGCTAAAACACTAAATTCCCAGCACAAAACATCTCGATAATCCTGTAGGAGTGTAGATATGCCCAGCTAAAACACTGAACTCCCAGTATGAAATATCTCAGTATCCTGTGTACTTAGGAGTGGAGACTACCGCTACCAGCGTGGAACTACAGCTATCCTGGACAAGAAGGAGCGGAAGTTTGAAGTGGTGACTGAAGGAGTGAGTAAAGCGGAGTCCATGGAATCATAAACAACTCTACATTCTAATTCTACAATCATGGGAACATGACTCTAATAATTAATAAGGATAATTGTCTTTGACATCAGAGGAAGTGATAGACTTATTCGGCATGGGGGAACATGCTAAAACATATGGTCGAATTGCAAAACAATAAACTTGTATAACTGCTTTCAGGATGTACGAAGACCCTAGAGTTCCCTTATTGCACCAAAGCCAAGATCCCTTCACCCCCTACCCTTTGACCTGCTGAGGCAATTTCTTGAATGACTCGTCATCCTGTTTGCTAGTGCATAGCATATAAGTGTACTGTTTGATTGTCTTTCCTACAATTAATTTTAAGAGTGAGCTAATTCTCCTTCTTGGACTTGAGCTTTGTGTGCAGCTTCTTCACATCCATAAAGAGTTTTTCACCCTGTATCTTGCCTTCTTCGTCAAACCAACTTGCCACAGACCTGTGATAAAAAAATTAGTACACTCAAAAATAGTCCATGGCCAGCTGCTGCAAGTCCCACTTGACTATCTTTTCCTCCCTGGTTGTGGTGGATTGCCCATCCCTGTATGTGACCTTCAAGGTGTAGGAGTCACTGAACCGAGGCAGGGTTGATTGGAACGTCCACACTTTATCAGGACCCTAAAAATACAAGCAAAGATAACATCAAAGAAATGGTAGGGGGCATGTGGGAAGTTGACACTGGAAAAGTTGAACGGACTGGCCAAACCTCAATCTGAGACGAAAGCCAAACCAAAGCTCACTATAATAGTTGGTCACAGGACATTTTTTTTCCAGTCAATTTTGTTTGGTTATTTTCTGCCTTTGTCTGACCGATTTTTCTATTATAGCTATACTGCTATTATTAAATAATCATGTCCAGACAATAATTGAGTGTTACTGTGAGCCCTGCTATCTTACCAAGGGTTCATCAAAAAGTACTAAGTCTTGTAAGTTAGACACACATGGGACCCAGCCTTTATACAGTATGTATACAAGGGTACTTTTAGTTCGTTGAGAGGTTTGACCTCTTTTCAGAGTGTCCTTAATTGGAGGTTCCACTAGGACATGGAATGGAAAGAAGGTCCTGGGACAGGTAAATTGTGACGGGATAAAGTTACTCACCACTCCTGCTTGGTCCTTCTCCAGTGCCACCATGAATGTGTTGTCCTCCATGTATACAGTAAACAGGGTCAGCACTCCCATCATCAAGAAATAAGTGCAAAAGGAGTTGAGGAACAATTACCATACAACATATTATAGCCCCATTAAAACGATGGATTGCCTTGTTCATTGAATGCCGTGGTGACGAGTCACCAACACCCAATAGTTGACTCATTCTTCGAATACTTAGCTGGAGTCACATTTAAGGCACAAAAATGTAGCAGGTATTCATTGGAAGGTACTTTGAACCCTTATTATGGAGATGTAAGAACACATGGATTCCAAATTATCATGTGTGAACATCAGAAGGCACAAAAATGTAGCAGGTATTCATTGGAAGGTACTTTGAACCCTTATTATGGAGATGTAAGAACACATGGTTTCCAAATCATCATCAGAATGAAGCACCCTAATTGAGTAAGAATCAAATACACCTCAACAGCATGCCCTTATTTAATACAACACAGCAATATCACCCTCCTCCTTAATGGACCCCAATACTAGCTTGAAGAGTTTCCCAACATTGACTGCCATTAAAGGATATCAAATGGCACACACTGCCAGAACCGTACGAGACAAAGGGAAAGGGTTTATGTAGTCATAGGCAAGAGCAAATAGTGAGAAAGAGCACGCCACTGTGCATATGAAGAGGCGAAAGTCCATCAACTTAAAGTCTTCTTCACAGCTGTATTCTTCCTTCATAATCTATGAATATTAAGGTTTGGGTAAGGGTGGAATGATTGATGGAGTGAATACACTTTCACCTTTTTCACAGTATCGTCAACAGTATTCTTGACAGCAGATGTGCTCCACTTGTTGATAGCTGGTGCAATGTCTGTTAACTTCATCTACAATAATTTGAAAATAACAATATTATAGCTACCATACTCACATACCCTCAGTATACAGTTCAGATACACATTTAAAGTCAGTTTATACCTTGGTAGATCCACTGGAATCTTTCTCGGCTTTAGTCTGGCCCTGCCGACTTTTGTTAGTAGCCATTGTGAACGCTTTCTGTTTCCCTCTCTTTCACTTTTCCACACATGCGCTAATTTGAATTGAAAAGGGTTAAATTGAGAACGAAAAGGGTTACCGCATAGGTCAAAGGTCGATAAGTTTCTGCTCACCGGTAAGAGTTTACATAGAGGTGAGTCATCTTCATCTCTTGTGTCTTTAATATTAAAGTGTGAGCTAGATCTGATGGATGTTCTGTGAGTTGCCAACTGCCAGACAGACTAACCTCTCAGCAGACATAATAAGAAGATGACCAATGTGTACCACTTCGACGGTTTGATCGTATTTGCTCTTCTAGTCATTTGCACATGTGCATACATGAAGAGTGTGCCAAGATTGAAACAGATTTTTCTCTCGGAAAAGAAAGGGTTATTTGGAGCATTGTACAAAGCAGCTGTCATAGGAACAAGACTACATTGGGCAGTTGCCTTTGGTTGTATAGCAATGGCTGTTTATGTCATGTTTTTTAAATGATCACTATTTTAATCAATCCACTTATGGGTCCATGGGTGCCATAGTGATTATGAATGGAGTGTTCATATAACAACACATTTATATTTCTGAGAATAGTGGTGTCGAAAACACAAGTACAGATTTATAATTCTTGCATTGATGGATCAGCTCAATAGATAATAAACAGGGTGGGCTATGGACCACCCAAATGTATATCCAAGAACTGTTGGGATAACCAATCTTAAAGTCTAAGTATCAAAATATGTATAATCATACAATTCTCTCCCACTGGCCCACCCTTGCCATCTTGCACTTGCTGAGCCAATCATGTACTCAAAGTGATTTCTTCATTCAGACAATAACCGTCACAAAGTTTCCATCTCTTGAGGGCTTCTTCTGTCTGTCTACTTTACACTCACTATAATTATATAGCAATATCATTACAAGAGAAATCTGCAAACATTAAATTTTTGCTTCCCCCATACAGGCTAAAAGTTGCTAATGAATGTTACATGACACATCCCCCATATTTAGCGAGCTAACTAGTGAGGCCTGAAGATCAACAGAGATTCTACAATTATGAATAGCATTGATGTACACAAATGTAGCTGGAATAGGGTGTGATGGGGATGGAGAATATTATAGACCTTGCTTAGTATCAACAAAGTTACATTTCCCTGTCCATCAGTAAGAAAGTTTAAGGCCCCCCTGTCCTATCAGTAAGAAATTATTAATTTTATCTCCACCTTTTTTTTTGCAGCCTGCAGCTCCACCTCTTGTATTAAGAATTAATTTTATACATCAATAATTATTGTTGACGCATGTTATAAAGCATGAAGCAAAAGCTATAAAAACGTCGCTGTTTCTGGCTTCTGTTGTACTATTTGCCCTGGCTATATATAATATGCCAGAGCGAGGCTTTTTCATTCAGAGTCATTTATAGGACAGAACACTTCACTGTCTTCAGATCACTTAAGAAAACTTGTAAAACACGGTATAGAAAGAAGTCGATTTGTACTAGCTAATAGCTCCTTGAATAGCAGCTAGCAGAGAAAATTAACGCTACTTGAAGGCTACAATGCTCAGGCTGTGGATCTGCTTAACACTGCAGTTGCTGCACTGCATTAATGCCAGCACTCCAGATAACAATTGGGAAGGTAATGATAGCTAATATAAAGTAGCCAAATTTTTTTAAATTAATGCTGTATCTGAAATTGAAAGAAGGTAGGGTGTGTTGTGGTGTCTAGAAGTGTGAAGCTACTAGCTTCTATTAGGATAGTCTAGCAACTAAACTGAAAAGAGCTATATTAAGACGTCTGCATGCGTTGTCACAGATGGAGAAGAAATGCATCTCTATGGAGGAGATATTGTCCTTTCGCCTGCTCAAAGAAGAATCTTTGGAGTGGAAGAGAGTTCAGCAAGGGCTGTCCGCTTACCCAGAGCAGTTGTGATGATTGCAAGTGAGAAATGGCTGGATGGAGTGGTACCTTATCAGTTCTCCACAGCATTAAGTGAGTAATATATTATCATTATCAAGAACTAGTTACATGCACGACCAACTACATGCTTGACAAACAGTTGTGGGACATCTTCTGAGCATCAACATGATAGCTGGAAAGTTTCAAGAGACTGATATGACGCAAAATTTCATTCATAAAGAGCAGGTGCTCTTTTTTTAATTATTATTATGCAATGAAGTTGTTAATGGCATTGAATGGAACATGATGATGTAGTGTCATAGTTGCTTTACCATTGTGTGGATACATAAAATCTCTCAAAGCTAACTAGTGTTGCCGACCTTTTGACCCATTTCAGGCTTATCAGCTGTACCTGTGGCTGGTGTATTCCAGACAAATATTTAGTTTGTGGTGTGCAATGATAAGTGTGGCAAAAGTGGATATAAATATATGAATTCCCTTACCATGAGAAAGGACAACCACTGACTAGGTCTTTACGGTGATTGTCTCACGTATTGGCAATGTAAACTTGCTAATTCTCTGTTTGTACAATAGAGAAGGGAATTTAATTTAAAAAGCACTGTTTTCCTAGTGATTAAAATTCTTTAGTAATAGCAAAACGAGGTCACCGCAAATCTCAAACTTGTGCACACATTATAATTATTTGTCTGCCAAAAGTAGCAAACTTTAATGGAACATTCTAACAGTTCTACTTCAGCTACAGCTATACTAGAGCAAATCTAATAATTGAACTGCATGGGGTAATGGTACTGTCATTACTGGTCATCCTAATTTGATTACTCTTGAGGCTAATTGACTGCAGTTATAATAACAATGCTAATTTTTGCCTCATGAGTCATTAACTCAAGACTGAAGTTGTACTATTGCTGTAGAAAGAAAAGTTGTAATTGGGCAGACAAACACATGCAATTGCTTAACTTTTTTCTGCTTAGCATCCACTAATGGGACTGGAACCTCATGAATGATCGATTATCTCAAGCTCTTGTGGGGTATTATTAGTGTGGGCCTGGGAACCACTATGCTATACCTTTACTTCCAAACAAGGGTGGGGATTTTGTGTTTGAAGGGGCCATCTCCCTTAAGATATATTGCTTTGCACCCACTCACCACACACCCAAGTACAGCTGATACCAAGGCAACAGCGAGCCAAACTTGGTTAGTGTTTAAATCAACAAAAGATAGTCAAGGATGAGATATTATTTAGGGCTTGAAGATGAACATCAGATTTAACCTAACCTGCAGATAACAGTGCCAAGAGAAGTATCGAAGCGGCCATGAACCAGATAATACAGGACACCACAAACTGTGTATTCTTCAGATCAAAACAACCACATGACTTGGACTACTTACATTTCTTCCCAGGCAATGGGTGAGTATTTCCCTGGCAATTAATAGAAGTTTGTGAATCTAAGTCACTGTGGGAATCGTCACTGAATCAGGAAGTTTTTGCACTACTCCATAGTATTGTAGCTTAGCAACTGAGCATTGAGTCAGTCGTATGATTGAGTTAGGTAAATTCCAATTGCAATGCATTTTATCATTGACTTCCAAATTGCAGCTGTTACTCCCACATTGGTCGCCAGGGGGGACGTCAGAATATTTCCATTGGACACTTCTGTGAAGCCAAAGGAATCATCATGCACGAGATCATCCATGCCCTCGGGCGGTGGCATGAACAGAGCAGGCCTGACAGAGACGATTATGTCACCATAAATGAGAAGAACATAGAGAATGGTGAGCAGTTGCAAACATTCTGCAATTTCCTGTAGCAGAAGTGCAACAGGGGTAGCTTGTTCAAAAACCACACCCATTAAATTTGGGTCACAATTCATTCCCAAGGAGACGCTGTATGAGTGTGAGAGGGTTGTGCTAGACTAGCTAATTGTTGCAATAATCCACTCCACTCTGCTCAAATTCCTCAGGATTTCAAAATAATTTCGAGATTATAGAAGACGGCAAGACTTCTACTCAAGGGATGCCATATGACTTTGACTCCATCATGCACTACGATGCGTACGCCTTCTCTGCAAACGAGGAGCCCACTATTCTGCCGGTGGACAGCAATGTGGTCCTGAGCAGACTGGGCCAGAGGGAGAGACTCTCAGAGATTGATAAGCAGCATATCAGAAATCTCTACAATTGCGATCGTAAGTCCTTGTTATTGTTGTTGTTGTTGTGTTGTTGTTGTTGCTGTTGCTGCTGCTGCTGCTGCTTGTGCTAGTAAAATAGTGAATTTGTGATGAGCTTGGGTAAAAACCAAGCATGTGCACTCACCCCACAATGCTTCCATTCCGAGATACTTGGCCACAGTACGAGCAGTGAAGCTGGTTACGGCAGTCAAATCACAAACACACAAGATCATTATCAAAACACAGGTAGCCATTGCTCCTGACCCATAAGACTAAAACCAAAGGAATGAGAAGCTATGGAAACTCCCTTTTGGGATGGTGTGAGTGGTGACCCACAGTTAATGCACAGTGGAGTTGTGGTCTCACAGCCACTAATCTCTTATCAGGAGAGAATTTGTTTATGTCAACTATCGGTAGTAAACATATGGATGGGTCAGTAAAGCTATATTTAGCTGCCAACACACCTGCTCAAAGAAGGCTATAATTTGTGGGCGATGAAATACTCACCACTGATAAGAACCACAATGAACAATTCCTGCAGACATGGATAAACATAAAATCAGACTATGGCTGTGTTTGTAATAACAAGAGTATAGGATTATGGCTGCAGTCTTTAAACAAAAATATTTTTCTTCTTTTAGGGAGAAGTCAATGGAGTGTATGGACTTCGTGGAGTGATTGTTCAGTGTCTTGTGGGAGTGGCACCCAGCAGCGCACACGGACATGCATTGGGTTAGAGCCATGCAGAAGAGGAAGTAGCTCCGAGCAAAGGACTTGTAACAGTGGCGACTGCCCCACAGGTAGGTTACTGGCTACTTCACTCACCACATGTATAAATGCGGCAACAACTCAAGTTTGCTATAACGGATTGGAAATGGACACACTTGGGATCCTGTTTAAAAGTTGTCCTCTTTTGGAGGTTATTCGTATATTGAGAGGCTTGTCCTCTTTTAAAGTGTCCTTTATTGGAGGATCCACTGAAATCTTATAACTTGATATTTTTGCTACAGCAAAGACAAGCCAATGGGGACATTGGAGCCCCTGGTCTGGGTGCAGTCAGAGCTGTGGCAGAGGTCAAAGGTCAAGACTCAGAGAGTGTCCTCGAGGGAGAACTTGCGAGGGAGGAAAGATTGAAATGCAAGAATGCACCTTACGAAAATGCCCAAAAGGTGAGACGCAGAGAATAGCTAGGCATGTGGTAGGCTCAGACTATCAAACATCTAACATGGGATTTCAAGTTCCAAAACTAATTGGAAGTTATTAAAGTTCAAAGTTCAATCCCGTCATGATAAGCATGAGAAATGACCTGGAGCTCACTACCCATATTATTGTAATAATTATGTAATTATGACATCATATCTTCATCATATAATTCTCAAACCACATATGCTGACCAACTATTTGATTTTTAAGAAGTCATTTTGCCCAACCTCAAAAGGCATAATTATAGAGATGAGATAAAAGTTAGATCTGAAGAGGTTTAGACTACAAAAATGTCACAAATTATGCTCTTCAACTTGAATGTTTGCCAACTCTTCATTAATTAAGGATATCCTTTTTGCTAGAGGATGTTTGATATAGCTAATATCATTGACCTTTCTAGTAAAATCAAAAGTTTATTTAGCTACAAACTCTGTATTTATTTCCTCCATGCAGCAGCTAAATTGACCCAGTGGAGTGAGTGGACAGAGTGCAGTGGCGGAAGCAACTGTGAAGACGGGCATAGAAACAGGACCAGGAAATGCATCATTGCTGGTAGGACTGCAGGCAGCTATCTCTGCTCCGGACCAGCCATAGAAGTCAGGCCATGTTTCACCAATTCTAGCTGTGGTAGGTCAAAACATGGCACAAAGCAGTAGTTTAGATTACACATTGTGAACCGATTAGGGTAAGTTTAGATAGGTAAAAGTTATAATGATAAGTGTTAGGATTACCTTATTATTATTATTATTGACTATGTTGACATAGATGCAGTGTGTAGTAGCAGGTCTTGTGAGGGCAGTGGAGACTATCTTACTGGAGAAAGGAAGATGAAACGTTGTTGTAATCGTCCATGTTACAACAATACCTGTCTATCAGGTAGGGAAGGAATACCTTGATCATTAGTCAATTCCTGACCAAATTTAACAGAGAGCTGGCCTAATCATCCATTCTCTCTGCTGGTGTTTGAAATTTTGGAGCAGTTATAGAGTGAATAGGCTACAGCATCAAATAATGAAACAGTTCAACTTACTGGGTATCCATTTTCTCTATCCATTTTCTCTGCTCAGGTCTTGAACTCATAGGCTGCTATCACTTCTCTGCCTCTCTTGAATCCATGGCAACAATTGAATGGGGTGGAGTCTCAGATAAAACAACGATAAGAAGAGCTATTGCACTGAGAACATGTGGAAAAGCTGCTCAATTGGAAGGGCACAATTACTTCGGTTTGGAGGGAAAGGAGTGTTATAGTGGAACTGGAAACGTCACAGAGTTCATTCAAAGTGGGTCATCAAGATCCTGTGAAGGAGGAGGGGGCATATTTGTCTACCGAATAGTTGACAAGGAAGGATTTCAGCACTCCGTTGGGATGTCCGAGAAGTGTGGTCTTAATTTTTGTCAGCAAACTTATAGCAGTGCCTCCACTGTACTTTTTACTCGATTGATCTTTTTCATATCACTTTGGTCACTTCATTTCAGTTATTTTTGATGTTGTGTTATTGTCACTATTGTTTGTTTGTTTGTTTTTACTTTTTGTATCAGCAGAATCACTGGTATTGCTCCACAAATAATTATTTGGTAAAGGGTTTCCGACATATATGGGTCCGCGCGCGCATCCAGCATGCGCGGGCGCGCGCGGCGCCGCGGAAGTAAAGTTGTAAATTGACGAGTTATAAACACATCTCTCTATGCTACATCGTTCAAAATGGATGAGGATGTCTACATTTTTACTGATGATGAATACATCAGAGCTTGCGATCTTTCTCAAGCCGGAAAAACCAAGCAGCTGAAACACTTTCTCTCGAGGACTCTCCACCAGAAAAAGATTGGCCCGGAGACCTTCTATCCCAACCCCGTTGTCTTGGACGTGGTAGCGCGCAGGTTCTCCCCCCTCACCTATGCTACTCGAAGCGGCAGAGTGGACACTGTTAAGTTCCTCTTGAAACAATATGGTCGCTTCATTCAAGTGAATCCGGGCCAAGAAGCCTTTGCAAAAGACCCCCTATTGGAGAAAGAAGTCCGCCATGATTTACCACTCTACTGGGCGTGTTTGAATGGGCATATGGAAGTTGTCAAGATTTTGCTAGCAGCCAAAGCTGATGTGAATCTTCCAAATTGTATGCTTTCCTCTCCTTTACATGCAGCTGCTTCCAATGGTCACCTTGAGATTGTAGAGTATTTGGTGAATAAGAAGGCTAACATCAATGCAAAAGATGTATTCCACTCCACCCCTCTCATGGTAGCAGCTAAAGGAGGTCACTTGAAGACAATTGAGTACCTACTACAGAAGGGGGCAGACCCTCTTATTATCAACCGTGAAGGGTATACACTTATGCATTTTGCAGCATTACATGGGCAAAATGTGGTGGTGAAGGCTCTACTGGAACGTGGTCTCTCTCCCCTTTTTCAAGATGCATCATCGTCAACGTCAGTCTCAGCCACGAGCCCAGGGGAGTATGTACCCTGCCCACTCTTCCTAGCAGCAGCTAACGGTCACTACAAAGTGGTCTGCATATTCCTCAACGAAAGCACTTGTTCCCCTCAGGTGGAATCAGATGCTCTCATGCTTTTTGGGGTGGGGTTACACGAGGTGCTGCATAGAGGTACAATGATTCAGTTACCAAAGATCACAATGAGACCAGGTCGACGACCGTCTGAATACCCGAGGGAAATCATTGAGAGTTGCTGGATCAGGGGAGTGTTGTTGAGAGCGGAACATAACTTATCCATCCACCTCCCGAAGATTGAAGACTATGGAAGCGAACGAGAAATGAACTCCATTGAAGAAGTCCTAGCAACAAGTCAGGACATTACACGGAACGTGTGCCAAAGTCTTTTGATCCTGGAGCGTTGCTTGGGGGCGGGGCATCCCCTTATCATACAATCGTGTATCGATAATGGTGACTCCCATTTGGTTGACATGTCTCTGTACAAGGCCATACATCGTGTGTTGCATAACTCCATTGACCGTTGGACGGCCGAAATGAAACAATCCTTCTACCGTGATCCCATGTCAATACACTGTACATTGGAGAACTTTCACCATCGTTTAGTGCCGTGGTCACGAGGTGCATCCCTTTACCACATTGGCGACCTGCCGACCCGTGATTATGTCAGATACATGGACATTGCTCTGAACATGCTCGACATTTTGATTCAACAAAGGAAAATGCATAAATGCGAAGGAGATAGTGTGCAGAGCATCCTCTCAGCTCTCCTCTACTTCTTTGCAAGTTGGCTCCAAACAACATACCAAGCTTCTCTCTACATTTCGCTCCGTACCATTGATATGTACATTGGGCCTAATGAGTGTGAGAAATTGGGGAAGAAACTTGTGGCGAATCATTTGAACTCGCTGGAAGGAACCACACTTCTCCACATGTCTCTCAATGACAGTCGACTCCTCAAATCCAGTAGGTCCAAGCGCTATACATGGAAGAATGGTGTGGCATGTGCAGATCTGGAAGTGGATCTTGGACTTCTCTTGTATGCTCTACTGAGATGGGGTGCAGATTCAGCACTGGATGTGTTTGATTGGAATGGACAATGTCCACTGCATTTAGCGGTGATGTTGACAGAAGAGGACAGGATCCATCGTTGTCCTACAAAGTACAATGTCATCAAGCCGCTTGTTCGATATGGAGCCCACCTTGATTACATCAACAAAGAAGGGAAGACCCCTTTTGATTTGTGTCGTTCAGAAGCCACAAGGAGCCTGCTGATGTCTCAGGGTCCACGACCCCTGGCTTGCTTGGCCTGTGTCAAGATCGTCAGTGAGGGGATTCCCTATGAGGACATGGTCCTTCCACAAGGAATCAAAAAACTCATCAGAAACCATCATGGTAGACCATAGACAAATTCTAATGACGTCATGATATTGATCATGCGTTGGCGTTAGATATAGCACGCGCGTGATTATTATAAGCTTACTCAGCAAAAAAAAAAAGTTGAGAAGATGGACGAACCTCCAGCGACCAGCGCTTACGACCATTTAATGAAAATCCTGATCATTGGGGACTCGGGCTCCAACAAGAGGCGGTTGTTAGGCAAGTACCTGCGAGACGACGAGCTCACTGACACCACCACTCTTGGTGAGGCAGAACTTTGAATATTAAACATAATTATTATGTGCATGTGGAGATGTAGCAAGCTATAAAAAGCTGCAAGCTCCAACTATCTCTATGGGGAACTGCAGAGTAGTCTAGTATTGTGATCTGATTACAACTTGCTATGCACACAGCAATCTTTGGGGAAGTGTGTGCTTAATCTCTATATCTCCTGACCATTCTTTTAATCTTTCTAATCTTCGTAATTACTTGCCAGCTATACTCACCCTATTCCCTGGTGCATTTTTGCAGGGCTAGACTACAAGCTGAAGGATGTGATGGTGAAAGGGAAGAACATCAAGCTCCAGCTGTGGTGAGTTCTGTAATGGCCTGTGTGAAGCACAGGTGTGGCATGTTTACTGTGTGTGGCTGGGTGATGTGTGAGAACAATGAATCAGCTACTCCTGAACAATAGGAGAGACAGATCAGAAGTGAGAGCTAATGTCCATTACTTTGTCGTCTTCTGCATAGCACACTGTATCATGCGTACACCATGTGTTATTGAACTTATTTTATCCCTCCTACTAGGGACACAGCTGGCCAGGAACGATTCAGATCAGTGACTGCATCTTATTACAGAGGAGCTCATGTATGTAAAGTGAGGGATTGGGGGGAGGGGGAGGGTGAGAGTTACAAGGAAGTGAAGGAATGAAGGTGGGGCTAGGTGACAGTGAAGTTAAGCTGTAATTAAGGTATTAACTATGGCCATGGTGGGTGATTAAGATAGCACTTAAAATACTTTGGACCTTATACCACTTTGTTACAAGACAAATAGTATATGCAATCACAAAGTCATTCTCATCTACAGGGTGCACTTCTAGTCTTCACAGTTGCCAAAGAAACATCATTTGTTGGTTTGAACTATTGGCTGGAAGAAATCAAGAATGTGAGTAAAAGGATACCAGTGCCACAAAGCAATGGCAGTTTAACTGTAACTCTAAAAATCTGCCATAAGACTGTTTACGGATGTACAGTAAATCATTTTGTTTACTCTATCTTCAGTCTCCCAATGATTGGACTGCATGAAAACACAGGGCCGTAGAAAGATGGCCTCACCACTTTTTTTGGCCAGGACTGGAAATATTTGTGCACCATTAGCCACGATAGTCACAAAGCTACTCAAAAGTCTTAACCACACCCAAGGCCTCTCCACTTTAATTTTTGGTTCTTATGGTCTTGAAACAGCATTGTGAGTATGATTTCTGTTGGTTGTGTAGAATGCTCCCCAGCGGTTTCAGATTGTACTGGTTGCCACGGATATAACTGATGAGTCAGCAAGTGTGAACTTAGAAATAGCCCATCAATTTGCCAAGGAGAAGCGCTTGGAGCTGCTGGAGTGTGACACAGATGACCAATCACATGTAGACAGCACGTTTTTGAGGCTCATCGAGAAAGTGATGACCAGTTGGGAAGGTGGAATAACTGGAGGTAATGATATTGTCAACCCTTTACCAACTTTGATAACTTTTTGCCTCATAATTAGAGAGCATTCAGCTGTCAGGCAGAGATCATGTAATTGAGGATGGAGGATGCAGTTGCTAGTGCAGAATAATTTGAAACTACACAGCACACATTTGTATGCACCATGTATCGTGTAATATGTACTGTATGTATCGGCCAAATTTGAATAATCATTTTGTGTAATTTTCAAAACAAATGACCTGATTTGCTAGAAAATATATAATCCATGGGGTAATGATAAATATTTTCCTCCAAATTTCTAAAGACACAAACAAACAAACAAAAAAAGCATGACATCCGAGTACTACTTCTAGTAAAGGTCAAAGGTCATGCTAGGTGAAGGTCTCTGTGCTTGTGCAATTCATGCATGATGACTTCTTCTTTCGGCTCTTCCAGTTGTGCACTCAACAGTTCGTGGATGTTAGATGTCTATAGGAAACAAACCAAAAATACACAAATTTAATAAGTGGTCACTCCGAATACCAAATAAAGGACACCTCTCTGTAAAGGACACTTGTTGGTGTCCCACCATAGTACTTTGTGTATTAAATGACCTCTGAATAAAGGTCACCTCTCTGTAAAGGACACTTGTTGGTGTCCCACCATAGTACTTTGTGTATTAAATGACCTCTGAATAAAGGACACCTCTCTGTAAAGGACACTTGTTGGTGTCCCACCATAGTACTTTGTGTATTAAATGACCTCTGAATAAAGGACACCTCTCTGTAAAGGACACTTGTTGGTGTCCCACCATAGTACTTTGTGTATTAAATGACCTCTGAATAAAGGACACCTCTCTGTAAAGGACACTTGTTGCTGTCCCACCATAGTACTTTGTGTATTAAATGACCTCTGAATAAAGGTCACCTCTCTGTAAAGGACACTTGTTGCTGTCCCACCATAGTGCTTTGTGTATTAAATGACCGCTGAATAAAGGACACCTCTTTGTAAAGGACACTTGTTGCTGTCCCACCATAGTACTTTGTGTATTAAATGACACTTCGACACTTGTTGCTGTCAGTACTTAGTGAAGTTAGTGTTAAACCTCTGAATAAAGGACACCTGTTTATAAGGGCAATTTCAGTGCCCCTACTTGTCCATTATTCAGAAATTGCATTGTAATGATTACATGGGCCTACACCCCCTACATTATTGGAGCTGTCATCACAGATACGGAACTTAATTAAGTGACTACAGGGCTGTTCTCACCAGATTCTCTGGAGAGTTTGAAGCTGTTGCTTCCCAGTTGCTGGAATTGGCAAACTTGTCAAGTTCCTCGTCCAGGATCCTGTCCTCTTCCTGCTGGTTCCCGTAGACAGCATCCCACTTGATGAGAAACGTGTCCAGCACGAGGGACACAAATAGATTCATTCCCATGATGGCTGCAAGTAGCCACCACATGATGAAATACAGCCTTGACCAACCCCCCAACATGGAGTCAAAAGCAAACTTATCCAGGAAGATGAACCAGTTATTCACAACCATAATGTCCCAAAGAGTCACCAAAGAAGAAGCAAAATCCTTGAAATTATTGGCAAAGTATTGAATATTGTCGTAAGTGCCGCAGTCATCAACGAAACCAGTGTTTGGGGTGGCACCATTGATATCCGAAAACAATGCCATCCCCAAAAGGGCAAAGAGATAGTAAATGATGATCATAATGCCAGCAAAACCTGCTAAATTCTTGAAGAGATCAATGATGATGCTGATCAAGATACGAAGAGCTCTGATGTGCGCTACAATTCGTAAGAGACGGAAGACGATAAGGATATTCATAATACGAACAACTGTGTCGTAGTGAATCACACCACTAGCTGAATCATCAGCGCCGTTATAGAAGGACAGAACCAGAATCTCGAAAAGCACTAACAAAATAGTTAGTACGCCTTCATAGACGTTACCAAAGCTCCTGAAATAACCTCTGAATCCAAGACCAATCAGCTTTAGAATCTGCTCAAAGACATAGTAGATGACGAAGAAGAGGTTATAAAAGGCCAAGCGCGAGTCTGGTCTGCTCAGAGCTATGTCATAACTTATCTGGAGCTCGACTGTGATGAGGATCACGTTGAGCACAGAGAAAATGTATGTGAAGTATGCAAAGAATCGATGCCTGATGGCAAATTGGATCCACTGGAACCAGCGATATTTTCCATAAAACGGCAACCTCATAATCCTCTTTCTTGCTGGTTTCTTTGAGGCCAAGTCAAAGACTTCACGAAACTGATGCCAATTGAGGCACTGTGAGTTAGTGGTCTGCACTTTCGCACTCATTTGAGGCTCCTGCTTCTTAGGGATTTTGGCTTTCTGGAGGACTCTTAGTACCAAATCCCTGCTTGCTACTTCCTGGATGTAACTGAGCCTGGAGCTACCTTTCTGCTGAATTTGGTGCGTCTTTCTTGCAAGGATCGTGAAGGCAGCCCGAAAAGCCACTCGACGACGAAAGAAACTAGCCTGCAGGGATTTTTGAAAGAATCCCTTAAACTGATTGTATGTGGCAGCGATGAGGAGATTAAGGATCAAGAAAGCCCCAATACCCAGGAAAAGGATGAAATAGACAGAAGAAAACCTGTTATACTGGTAAATTGGCATCATAATGTCTGGATGATTGGCAGTTGTGAGCAGGACTAATAATGAGGTGAAAGCTTGTGTGACATTATTGAAGTATTTGCTTCCTTCCAGTTCTGCATAATGAGAGTATGTTAGATTCAATGTGCTGTTGTGCATGACATCAGAGGGAATCATCCTATCAGGATCAGAGGGAATCATCCTATCGGGGTTGTAACTTGAAAAAGAAGTCTCATTGGTATAGTATTCTGTTCCATTATAATTGGGTGGGCGTGGGAATGCAAGAAGACCAATCATTGCAAAGACGTACAGATGGAGAACGAGAAGAACTAAGACGGAGATAATCTGCGGGAGAGTGCGCACGACTGCTTTTATGAATTTCTTCATGATGGTGGAAGAGAGGAGGAAGAAGAGAGGTCGGCAGTAACGGCGGAAACGGAGTGTATAAAGAAGTTGTTTTGCTGATGGTGGATCCCTGGAACTATAAATGGAACCATCTCTAGCTTCACAGAAGGAAAGTGAGATGATCAAATCCACAAAAGAGATGGCAATCATAATGGCATAGAGGACCAGCCATGGTTTTCGAATGAAACGTCTCCAGCCTATCAGATAGAAACGTAAACTGCAATCAGAGAGGAAAGCAAAAAGGCAGAGAATTTCTATGGATTCTGTGACACCGCAGGGAAGATCAGGAGCGTGCCATATCTTGAGACGGAATCGACTATCAGATGAAAGACTTAGTGATGTTGGATACTCGATAAATGCTAACATTAGATCGATGAAAATGATCACTCCCAAAAGCCATCTGATGTACTTTGAGTAGTAGACGCGATACACTTTCAAGGAAGTGGGGTCGATCCGATGATGGATGGAGCGATAATGGATCCCATCTTCAATGAAGATAGCACTCTGGAATATGGCAGTCTCAGATGCTTCGGAGACTGCAGGGAGATCATTGATGTTGATAACTGAAGTGGCCATTTCACTGGCTGTGGAAGGGGGACCTGCTGTTGCTTCTCCTGGCCTCCCTCCCTTAAGGTCCGCATACAGATCCACTGCAATGCAAGCAAAATACATGTTACTGAAACTACAAACTTATTTTTCTGTCAGATTAAAATGCTAGTCAAGATAGCTACCCTTCTCCAGGGTTCCGTCCACACTGGTTGACAGCGGGCACTTTGGCTATTTCGGCCACCACTTAGTTATTTTTGGCCATCACTCATCACACTTAGCTATAGTTTGTATCAGTGATGGTTTTGATCATCCAAAGGGACCCTTAATCTTATAAAGTGGGCAATTTCGGCCACCAATCCTGCGCAGAACCCTGCTTCTCGAGTTACAGCAAAAAAACCATACAAGATTTTTAGACTTACCGAATGACCCATAACTGCCTGAATAAGTGGCACTTTCTAATCTATACTTCTTCAAGATATCATTTTTCTCCATTTTAAACCATCAATATTGCTAGCTATGTACTGAAAATTCGATCAAACCAACAACTTTGATCTAGCTAGATATTTTTTAACACACAGCAAAGCTTAGATAAAATATGGATAGCCATTCAATATCACTTGTTGGCTTGCTACTTGCTAGCTGTCAATGTTTGGCTTCGCCGCTGCAAGCTGATTTTTATCACAATTTTCACGTGAAGTAAACAGGTGTTCTCTATAAAGAACTTACTATTCATCCTTGTCAGTTATTGAAAAGAATCTTGCTTGCACCATGTCGAACCACTATTCATAAAGATAAATATGCTAATAGTGTGATCACATACATGACGCAACTCAACTGTTTCCTAATAGAGCTTTTGACGTGTGTGATCAGTTATAATACTGCATGCTGAGCTTGCACAATTTAAGGGGCGCGGTTTCTGTCACATGATCTAATCAGAGCAGCTTTCGTCTTGAAAGTTATTTTTAGCTGCAGATTTGTACAGTCAGTACAGTGCTTTAGAGAGCCTATTCAAAAAATTTGAAAGAGCTGTAGCAGAAAGTGAAGACTGCTGTTTGCAGCCGGTCCATGTGGAGTCGAGTCATATCATTCTAGCAGAACGGGGGAAAAGCAGCTGCTTGTGGACAATATTGTAGCAAAGTACTAAGCTCTGAAGACTCACAAGGAAGAAGCAAGGAAGATACATACATAGGAGGTGATTCGAAGATAGCAAAGTAACTTAGAGTCTCTTCTGGATGCGTGAAATTAGTTTGATAGCGAGCTAAAGGTGAGTTATGAAATGAAGCATAGCGAGCCTCAGTACTTGGAGTGGGTATAAAATGTATATAACGTATCATAAGGACGTTTTATTGTTGTTTTATAGCTAGCTAGCTACTGTGCTGTTATATTATTTTGCAATGCATGTACAACAGCTGTGCCAGTGATAAAAAGCTTTCAGATAGGTTTGGTATCTTTTCTCTATGTGTTGCTAACTGTCCTGGTAGCTATGTAGCTACTGACAAGCATAATGATCTCTTTAGTAGGAATCATCCTTTATAGCTTTGAGAATTCATATTGCAAGAAATTAGACTTGTGTGCGGAGGTATTTTTCAAGGGATTGGAAAAGAATTTCAGACTTGAGCAACCTTTGTGGGGTTGTATTATTAATGAACCTAAGGTTTCCATAGTAATGAACTATACGGGGTTCAATACCCTGGAGTGTTAACCTTTGGAGAAGAATAGAGGTGACCTCACATTACAAATCAGGGTAGAAGCTGGAGTGTTTTCTGACCAACTGGTGATTTAACTTCAAGGGGTGGGGGGTTGGACCATAACCGCTGATATTTACTTGTATTGACTTTCCATGGAGACAGTTATTCTTAATGCAAGCATGTGTGGAATTAGTCATCTTATGGTTTCTGAATTCTCTAATTATAATGGATTCTGGCCAGGCACCCGTTCTCTAATTAGATTCCATCATACCAGTCCAAATGGATTCTTTGAAATCTTAAAGCTGTACTCCCTTCCCCTTCCCTTGCTGCTTGCTTCATCTGATTGGGAGGCCCCTTTAATCATCTTGTAACTGATCGAGAAGAAGTTATTTTTAGACTCCTATATTTACCAACTTGTAGCTACATTAGTTGGAGAATGAGATGGCAAGTCAACATGAATGATTGTCTTGGAACCATGTACCCTAACACTCCTGTTATTGTTGACTTCAATGCATTAAATTGCCTCTATTGTCACATTTGATGTGGAATCCCACCACTGACGGAATGGATACAGAGCAGTCCGTGATATTAAATTATGCATTAGTTGATTGCTTCATGGTAGGAACATGCATAATTGCTACACGATACTTATGTGTAGCGTTAGTTAAGACTGGATGAGTATTCCAAAACAATAACAAAAACTATCATTAGATGAGATGATGGATAAGAAGTCTGGCTCGTGACAGACAATTCTGTAATTCAACACCTTTTTTAAAACTATCATTTAGCACTATATTAACAAATTTGGCCGTCAGAACTATTGACCCCAAAAATACTAAGGGGTCAGGCCAGGACAGTTATTGAGTAACCAATACTACTGTAGATTTCAGGTTGGTTGTCAGAAAGGTTAGGGGAATAGGTGGATACAGTTTGTCCTATGGTTTACACAACTGCATGGATTGAGTTTCTTAGGTCCTTGTAAGCCACTACCTATTTCTCATTCCTTATGGACAACCATCCTGAAATCTACAGTAGTCAGGGGTATATAGTAAGTCATGTGATCAGGTGATGTTGACCATCCCAAGTCATGTGATCTGGTGATTTTGATCACCTTAGTTTTTGTAGCATATCACCTGTGGTCCACTCAGACGTTAGACTGCCACTCTTGACTCAAAAGTGGTGAGCTGAATGGAGTGGTGGTCTTGCAGAATGTTTGCAACAGATGTACAACCAGAAAAACCTCTTGTGTTCCTTTAATGAGACAGTTCTCACTTAAACTTCACTACTTGATGCCCATGTATGAGGCACTCTGACATCTGTTGCAAGGAATGTCCTGGTAGAAGTCGAGTGAAAAAAGTATGTATCAGAAGCAGGCAGGAAGATATATAGGAAATCATTTACGCTTATGTGGGTGATTTTTTGTTTTGAAAAGCAAAGTGGGCCTGGGTATGAGGCTAGTTAGCTGCTGATGTATTGTTATTAGCAGATTTTGTGTTTATCAATAATTGGTCCCAGTAATGGAGGATAGATGGGTGTTGATTCAAGCTAAGTTGGCTGGTATGAATAACTTTTTAACTGCAAAAAACAAAAACAAAAACAAAAAAAAACAACAGGGCCACTCGTAACTGTGTCTTCATTATAATATTATAGTGGGTGGTTTATCAAACAACAGCTATTGCCTCATTCAGAATGTCTTAACAGACTACCTACAAATATAAACAATTCTCAATCATCAGAAACTGTTTTTCGACTGGCTACACATGTGGGGTTTTTTCTTCAAAGAGGATGTCTTCCAGCTGGATTATTTGTCATGTGGTTATGGAGGGGCTTCAAGCAACAGAGATTGTTGTCTGCTGCTTGATTTTTGAGCCAGATTTTTTGACATATCTCTTTGTGGAGATTAGATAGAAAACCATCTCCCATGTAGAATCAGTGTTGCCCTATTGCGCATATTACTAGATTATGCTAGACTCACTGTGTGTGGGCAGTGTCGTGTACTGCTGGTTGTTGCTCACAAGCTCTGTAGCCAAACTATTTCCATATTTTGATGAGGTCAAGAGGCCTCCAAGAATATTCAATGATCTGATACTGTTGATGATAAGAAACTCTCCACTAGGGGTTGTATTGATGATTCTCTCTCTCTCTCTCTCTCTCTCTCTCTCTCTCTCTCTCTCTCTCTCTCTCTCTCTCTCTCTCTCTCTCTCTCTCTCTCTCTCTCACATACACACACACAGCTATGGCATCTTCACAGTTTGCTCGCATGCCTCAGTACCACCATCAGCCCTTGTGTACTCTGCCTAGTGAGATGCTGTCAGAACATGGTACTTGCGGTGCCCACTCTGCCCCCCACACGCTCAATGGCATCACACCATTGGAACATAAAGAACAGGAATGTATCATTGCAAATGGCTATCCCATGTCACCTGTATCAAGTCCAATCGTAAGTTCAGCAGCTTCATAAGGGCCCAACAAATAGAAAACTTTGGGGGAAAATTGCAAGATTCAATATAGGGGATTTGCTTGTTTTTCCTGTTTGATTAACTAATGATTGTGTGTATGTGTTTTAGTCGGTGGTGGAAGATTCCCCAGACACTCCTGGAATATATCGTACTCAGAGCTTTGACGTGGCCATCTTTGACCTACGAAGAGTACCTCCAGATCAGATTGCAGTGAGTGCATTCACATAGTTAGTGATGGAACTATTATCATTTGGCAATTTGCAGGCACAAATCACTTTGATTGACCTTCAACTCTTCAAAGCCATACGCATGGAGGTACGTATGCTTCCCTGGTCAGCACACGAGAGTAAATATAGAATCATGCTGGCTTCATTACCTGTCACTTGGCAGACTGCTTTAGGTTTCTCAGACCTCTGTGGTGTGGCCTTAGGAATCAAGTTTCGTATGCTTCCTCCAAAGCTAGTTGCCCATCTGTTTCAATATCCATATATCAATATTGCTGTAATAAAGGTTCTCAGACCTCTTTGGTGTGGTCTTAGGACTCGAATTTCCTATGCTTTTTTTATACTTCCTCCAAGCCAGGAGCACTTGCCCACCTGTTTCAATATTCATACATCAATATTGCTATAAAGGCGTGTTTAAGACTTCAGGACTATGTACCTTGTTCCTGTCTGAGTTAAAAACCTGCTGATGTGCTTCATGTTATGCTTTGAATGAAGAGGCTTTGCTTTGTTCCTTTGAGTGGTGTCTGATATTCAAAGCCTCTTGTCTTAATTAACAAGAGTACATCCATCCATAGACTATTCAATTAATGCTTGGATTCTTTCCATGATGTTGCAAGTGGATAATAATTATTCTCTTTGCCCCTGTCATTAGGAGTTGTCAAATTGTAATTGGACCAAGAAGGAAAAGCAAAGGTTGTCCCCCAATATCGTGGCCTTCACACAACGCTTTAATCATGTAAGTGGGTGGATACCATGGATACCAAGGGAGGAGGTAGATAGGAAGTATCTCACTGTGTTATAAGAACAAGTTACTCAGAGTGGGTGGACAACGTGTGGGACTTTTCTTTAGTCAAAATAACACAAGTGTGTGTATATTTGGATAGTGATTATATTTTCATTGCTGACGTAGACATCCTTTCTGGTGGTACGAGACACCCTAAATGAAGAAAATGAAAAGGTTCGTGCAGAGTTCATTTCTCAGTTCATCAAGATAGCCAAGGTAAGGAAAAATCATTAATTTGCGTATAATTATTTGTGACCCTCCTCCCCTCACCCCCAGAAACTCTATGAAATGAACAACATTCACAGCTTGAAGGCGGTGGTATCAGGTCTGCAGAGCACCCCCATCTACAGACTCTCACACACCTGGAAACATGTACCCAAGAAAGACAAGTCAACATTTGAAAAACTAGAAGACTTCCTCTCTGACAATGAAAATCGGTAAGACTAATATAAGAAACAATTAGTTTTGAACAAATTGCCTTACAAAGAATTGTTTTCATAGATAAATCTCAATGACTATTCAGTTCCTCTTTAGGATGTACAAATGTTGTGAAATTCACAGATCTATAGTTTAAAGCAACACATTCTTCCTGTGATTGCACACTAACTCTCTGTCACTTTATTGAATGAAATACATTTTTTTTTTGTAGGAAAGTGTTAAGAGAACACATGGATGCAGCCAAGCTCCCCTGTATACCCCACCTTGGTACAGACACACACGATACCTTTAACTTCATTGATACAATTTTTCATCTCTATTCCTCACCCTCATAGGACTGTTTCTGACAGATCTGTGTTTCCTTCATGATGTGCCCAATAAAGGCCCCCAAGCAGAAAGCATACTTAACTTCATAGCATACTGCCAAAACTCAACCTATGGTAAATTACTACAGCCTTAATCTATTCCTTTATTCATGATCTACCACCTCCAGATACATTTATTATTGAGCCTCATATACAAAAATACCTCAATCATGTACGCTACATTGATGAGCTCCAGAAATTCTTCGAAGACGATAATTATAAGTGAGTATTTTAACATCACGTTGTGACAAGGAAAAATTTTTAATGATACTTCTTTTTTAAGGTTATCACTTAAGTATGAACCCAAGGAAACACCCGAAGTTGTGAGACAGAAAACTGATTTTTCATCTTCTCCTTTCCCTCCTCCTCGCTCGACAGAAAAGACTCTTTTACGGACCTCAAAGAGCCATGAAGACTTGCTGACTCAGCAAGCCCTGGAGGAAGCCGAGGACCGGGACTTGGAGTCCCCGTTCTCTTCAAAGCATCGAAACTCATTCTTGAGACGGAGTTTAAATACTGGTTCTGGGAAAGAATTTGCTCCAATGAAGAAAGGAAAGCATAAACTGTCAGCTTCTGGGCTGGGAAGCGCCGAGGAGGAACGCTTCAGTTCCTCTTTAGTTGTAGAGAGAAAAGAGAAAAAGACCACAACTCTTCCTAATAATTTCAGAGGCATGGATGGTTTGGGTCTCTCTCCTTTCATAAAACCACGAACTTTATCAGAGCGGGGAGACAGAACAGGTACCAATTTCCTGAATGGATCTGGTGAGCCTTTCTCGACCTCTCTGGTTGTGCCCGGCCTCCCTCCATCAGGTTCGCATAAGGGATCCCCTGCCTCTTCTGGCAGAGTAAAGAAGGATACCAGAGGTCACAAGAAATCTCACAGCTTGGGCACCAAGTAAGTGAACATGGAACTAGCTTGTGTGATGGTCAAACACTGCTTATTGTCAGTGTTAGACATAAATTTACAATTTTTTTTTTGTAGTGTTCTATCTTCTATGTTTGGTGTGTCCAAACCATCCCCTCCAGAGGTCAAGAAGGACCTCTCCTTGGAGCCACCTCCTACCACCAATGCCCTCAGTCTACTAGATGATAGTTTACTTGATGACTTTATCTCTGACTCCATTGGCAATGGTAGGTCCTTAGAGGAAACCATTCAGTGATAGCAGCAAGGGGAGAACCCCAGTATTTGTCCCAAGACTAAGATATTAGGGGAAGTACCCTGGTATTACTTGAATCATGATGTCAGCAACAAGGGGCAGTATTTAATCTAACATCAACGAGGGGAGCCACCCTAATATTAGTGGCTATGGTCAGGGAAGCACCCTAGTATCAGTGGGAATATGGCTTTGATTAGGGGAGCACCCTAGTATCAGTGGGAATATGGGTGTGATCAGGAGGGGAACACCCTAGTATTAGTGGGAATATGGCTGTGATTAGATAACTAGAAGAGTTACCTTCCCCCTGTTTGTATTTAGCTTCAGTGAGTGGTGGAAGCAGCAGTCACTGCAGCATGGAGGACATGGAGGAGTTCTCAGAAGAGGACCAGCTGTGTAGGGGGAGACGAGTGGAGGACACTGATGAATCCCTGGAGGGCTCTTACAGTGGTGCAAACATCATCAAACAAGGAAACTTGAAAAGGAAAATACTCAAACTAAATGGCCATGGATATTCAGTATGTGGTATAAAATTTATGATAACAAGTGTGTATTCATAAGTAAATCATTATGTGGTATACAATTCATGTATACATTTTATAGCTGCTCTGTTTCCCTTTGTGTAGCAACTAAGAGGAAGGTCAAAGTGCTGGTTGGAACTAACCCCTCACTCCATCGTCTTCATGGAAGCAAAGTCCAAACATGGCAAGAAACAGGTATATATCTGTACAGCTACCCCAAACTTGGAAACCTGAAAATTAAGCTCTACTTGACTAAGATTATAATCTCCTCTCCTCCTCGATAATGAATAATTCACTCAATGCTATAGTGCATCACCTTCCTATTGTCAATTGATACAGAGTAAACCAGACAAGACAGCCACTGTATCTCTCAAAGACTGCCAACTGAAGCACAGGGACCCTAGTTTGAAACTCACTGATGAACAGTTCATTATAAACGATGATGATGGTATGTTATTCAACTTAAAGGGATGAGATTTCTGCACAGAATTGATGTAGGGTTTGTTCCTTTCAGGGAATAGTACAAAGTTCACAGCAAAGAGTGCAGGAGCTGCAATGGAATGGGTGGTAGCTATCAAGGAAGCCATCAGAGAAGAGGAAGAAAGAGCACGACAAGAGGTGAGCCAGCAAGTAACACCTTGTACCAATTACTTCAATTTTCTCTTTTAGGCGGAACGTTCATTGATCAAGTTATGACACCTGTGACTACCAGGGACTACCTCTCACTGTCTCACTTATGAATTCTTCATCATTATCATTCATCTGGTCTAGCTCAGGATAAATTAAACAATCAACCACAGCTTCATCAAAATAATATTACTTTCATTGTACTGTACTGTGTATACTACTACCCAGCCATCCATAAGAATTATTTTTTTGAAAATACCCTTTACCAAAACTGTAAAGCTCTAGCTCTGTGACGACCCCGTACCCTCCAACCTTTACCAAAAGTGCATTGTGACTACCCTGTACCCTATAATCCTTTTAAAGTACAGCATAAAATCTTTATAAAAAGCAACTAACTTTTGGGATACATGATTGGAAAAAAAAAATCTGTTCACTACACAACTCAAGTTGCAGGTTAGTCCACATCACTGCTATCATCATCATCATCATCATCTTCTTCCTCCTCAGGAACTTCAATCCCCTTATCGATCAAGATCCCACGGTACTTCTTTATCTTGGTATCATTCTCTGCCAGCAGCACCAAAAGGTCCTCCTGCTCCGACTCTATTGCCTGCTTCTTTTCTGTCACTTCTGCCAGACTAGCCTCCAGTTGGCGAACCTTGCGTTCGAGGTCAGCTACGAGCTGTGAAGAGGAGGAAGGGGGAGGAAGTTCTACCTGTGTTGGGGGAGGGGCTGCTTGGAGTTTCTCCTGCAGTGCATTTATCTCTTGCTCCATGGAGTTCCTATCCGTAAGCAAAGCTTCGTTATCAGCTCTCACCTGACTCAACTCGTCCTTGAGTTGCTTGATTTCAGCATTACTCAAGGCACTTGCTTCTGATTGCTGAGCTTGAGTCTTGCTCAACACTTCAACTTGCTGTTGCATCTTCTGTATCTCAACATTCTTGCTTGCCAACTCCTGCCTCTGGGAATCTTGAACTCGCTGCATTGAAACTATCGTATTCTGGAGCTGCTCGACTTCAGAAGACACCTCTCTAGCAGCACCGTCATTTTCCTCTCTGACAGTATCTTTAAGCTTGGCATACATGGACACCTGTTCCTGCAATGTCTTGAGGGATGTCGCTTGCTGCTGAATCATAGATGAATCCCGAGAACGCAACTGTTCGAGCATAGAGTATTTCTTCCGCAAGGAAGTGAGTTCTTCATCTTGATCTCGTATCAGTTCTTTGTACTGATTAACAATGGAATCATGATCTTCAATACTAGTGTCCGGATTCACCACAGAACCGTTGGCTTGGGATGTTGCATTTTGAGCTGAAGTGAAGTCTGAATCTAAAGACCGGATGATCACATCCGAGATCTGCTTGAAAAAGACAGTGAAGTTGTGATCGAAGCAGATATCATCGAGGGAAGTGGCCTGGCTATGCGGGTACTTTGCAGCTTTCGTGAAGTGTTCCGAGCTGGAGATGTGGCGAAGGCATTCGATGAAGGCGTCCTTGCCAATCCGGTGTTCGATGATCTGCCTAAGGGTCTCCTGGTTGTACTCGGTGGAAGACCCAGTGTCGTAGGCAAGGGCCACTCCAAGGAGAGCGGCACAAAGACAACGAAACAGCTGCCCCAACTCGTTTGAATAACTCTGATCCAACTGCCCAATCAAGAATGGGATGTTTGTGTTATCACCGAGAAACTGAGTCACAGCTATGTTGCAATTTGCCAGCCACGTGCACAAAAGGATGAGAAGACCAATTCTCGTGTGAACTCTCAAATCAGAACGCTGCGATAGAAACATTGTTATCTGCTGAAGTAGAGTGACCTGTGATCCTCCTTGCATTGAAAGCTGGACACGAAGAAGTTGTGGTTTGAGGTTATCGTTGAGGGCATTGGAAACTGCGATAGCCGTGCACCAATTGGAGAGAGGGTCGCTGCCAAAGAGTCCGGCAATTAGAATCTGCCCTGGAGAAATTGAGGTTTGCTCCGTGGAGGAGGGAAGGAGAGTGTTGATGATGCTTCCTTGGCTCTCTTCGTTTTTGTACACGTAACACACGAAACAATAAAGAGCAGAGAGACGCAACATCAAGGGTTGTTTCTCCGTCACCATGGACATTAATATGGCTAAAATTGCTGAACGTGGAGGAGTGGAGGGGGTGGACACAGAAGATAAATACTTTTGGTTGTCACTGGACCCTCGTATCACTTCTGCTACCGTACTGATGGTCTCGGTGAGAATCTCAGTTGGTACTCCACCGGCAAACATGAACGAGCAGAGATGATCCAACAACTCACACTGCAATATAAACTTCTGGCAAGACGTGGTGGATTGCTGGGGGTTCTTTGGAGAGACAAGGGTACGTACCAAACGAAGCATTTGTAACACGTTGGACACTTTCTGTGCGGACCAATTGCTAGTATCAGCTGTGGTTTTAAAATCAAAGAACGGGACTAGTTGACCAATGAGGCTTGCCTCTCGGAAGTAGGACTGATTTGAATTATTTCCAATGAGGAGGTTGTGAAGGACGTTAATGCAGTCTTCAACTATAATGCCTCCATCACTGTACCCCTCGTTATGAATGATTGCCAATAGACGATCAAAGGCATTCTCAAATGCCACAATCTTCTGAATCTGTTTATTGGACTTTGTCAATTCATCAAGAAGCAAGATGGCATCATTACGAATGACTTCACGACTGTCGACAAGAAGATCCATCATTCTGGAGATCCCCATAGGACTAACTAACACTGCTTCTTGCATTTCCGTCCGTTTGTTCTTCAGAAGCACCCAGAGCAGGACCGTGGTGGGCCTCCGGACTTGGAAATCAAACTCTTCAAGGAGGTTTAACAGCAGAGCCGTGTTATCTTGGTTGCTGACTATCTTTTCACTAAATTGAATCTCAGGGAGAGAGTTTTTATCTTCACTGCTCTTTGAGTGTTCAATCTCTGTTATGTTCCAGAGTGACTCCACAGCATAGCCGATGATTTCAGAGTCCATCTTGTCCTTGCGTATGACATCCAGCAAGACTTCAATGCAAAGGGCACCCACTTCACTCTTGTACTTCTTGGCAAGAGCCTTGATGGCACGCACAGCATCTCGTCTGTCTTCAAGTTGTGTGGAAGTGACCACCCTGTATTATTAGAGGAGATGGTTGAAATAGGTTTGCTTCTAAATAAAGCACACCATAATCATTAATGGGTGATATCAAGTGCTAGTTGCATGCAATAGTACCACAATAATACCCAAAGATTCTATAGACTATAATTAGCAATGCACACAAAAACAAGGAGCAGAAGGAACTTGGGGATTATTTTACTTTTTAGACCTTCCACATCAGTGCTAATTACCTATTTTTTAGCTTTTCTATAATTTCGGTGCCTGAAGGCTCATTTTCTACCCCTCCTCCTCCAAGAAATCCTTTGATTAGGGACGCCATCTTTCTTTATTCCATTGTCGACAGACGGCTAGACATGCGGTTTCTCACGCCACGCTCATGCGCACACGGCTCATTGCCTAGCAACAGGAGAGTGGTGGTAAACAAAAATAATGGCCGCTGCCGGTACAGGGAGATGTGGGGACTATTGCCAGCATCCCTGCTGTTGGTCCGCTGGAAGAAAAGACCAAACCATCTACCAGAGGTCGCCTGAATATGCAAGCTATATATCTCGGATCACAAATCGAAGGAAACTCCAAAAGAGAACAAGTAAGAACGGTGTGCAATAATTAGAAATTAATTATCACTTAGGTTATGATCATTAGAGTCTTCATACACTGTGGATGGCCTTCCCACCTTAAAGATTCAAACACTCCATGGTGATAATGAAGTATGTGAATTGAAGGAGCCTAGAATAGTGCCTCTACCAAGCCACAGGAGGGGTCAAAGACATAATATACAATCTAAGCCTCATTCTGTGCAACCACCAGAAGTTAAGTATGTCCAAGTATCCCTAGAAGAAGACGATGATAGCATTGAAGAGTCTGGCGACTGGTGCACTGACTTGAAATTCACACCTGTTCTGATTTGGAAACCAGGGCAGAAGCAGCATCAAGCCCTTCCCTTGACCAGAAGGCAACAAGCCTCAAAGTCAAGTATTAGTAACATCCCCCGGCCTGTAACCAAAGAGGAGACTCCATCAAGGAGTGGAAGTGGTAAAAATGCTAAGACCACCAGTCATACAGAGCAGGAAAGAACTTTCACTTTGACAGAATCAACTAAAACTCAATTATTTGTTCGTAAGACTAATTTGACAGACATGCTTCCACCTCTGAGCAATCATCCACGACAAAAGGTACGATTAAAGAATAGATATTCTTAGATTTAAAGAATAGATATTCTTGTGATCCCACACCCCCCTTAGCAACGTAAATCAGTTTAGGTGCTTCACTGATGCTTAACTTGGCATTTGGGTGTGATTCTCAAAGAACTATTTGTGTTAAAATATTTACCTTATTTCATTTGAAAATTCCCATTCCATTGGCAGTAGTGGATCTGTCGATAAGAGGTTGCCTTTATAAGCAGTGTACACTAATAATGAATCTTCTAAGGTACACTGAAAAACCTCCCCTTCTACCCTTTCATGCCACATTCTACGATCATGCAAGCACTTTTGTGCATAGCTGTTCCCTTTAGCACATTCTGCATCTGCATGTATGTAGAATGTCGTTCACTCCTTTTCATTTTGGGACTGTACGTGTATAAGCCATTTCGTACTCCTCTGCAACTTTTTTCGTATTCCACAGAACTTATTAAGGAAATTAAGTACACTCCAAATGGTCCTCAGTCCACTAATAAGGATCACAAGCTAGTTATGTGAATTGGCATAATCACATTTATGTTCATGACTTATTAAGAACAATATAATCATTCAATAGAATTAGTTCTCATAAAAATTAGCTTATGAAACAAACCACCAACGTTTCGACCAGAATACTCTAGTCTTCATCAGGATGATACTAAAAATGCACACAGAAAATTTGAATTTTTATCATGTTAGCTGAGAAAAATAAGCAGAATATAATCATTATAAGGAAGACTTTAACTGTGTGAATTTCCTCCTTATAGTAAAACCTACACAATGGCAAATTCCTAGTATTGAAGGCTGGGTGGGCTGAGAGGGAGTACAATGGCTTAGCAGCACAATGGCTAGCTCCTTCCTGTAGTAATTGCAGTAGAAGAAATTTACTATATTAGTTCATGCGTTATCATATTTCATTATTACTACTACTTTAGGCTTCTATGGTTCCACTCCTTAAGATGCCGGCTTCTTCCGTTGCTATGAGGTCAGTAATGTGGAAACCTTATGTACCAAAAGCGGTCAATTTCAATATTGGTGGTATTAGGTTTACTATTGTTGTCAATTTCTATGCATGCAGCTTATCTTATTTGGACGATATCAATCTTCCACCGCAGCTGTTGGAGAAGATCCTGCACCATTTACGAAGGTATGATGATTATGTGGGTGGAATGCCCAATTATCGTTATTCGGACATTTCAAAGGTTTCATCATAGCCCATTTACTGTGTTTCATATGTAATAATATAGTGAGAGTTTGCCTAACATTGATGACCCTACACTAACCCATCGCGTCCCTCCTGATGGTCAGCTTTCTTCTAAATCAACACCGCTCGAGTCTAAAACCACTTCAACTCCCATGCGGCAAAGTGTACATTCGCCTGTTCTCTCTAGACCACCATTTGGTAGTAAGAGGATACGCAACCTATCCACATCAAAGCTCGCCAAAGTGACTCAATACAGTGATGCAGAAAAAGCCAGTTCTTATTCTCGTAGACTCACTAAAAGTCCCAAGTCAGTTCTCACAAAACATTCCCGAGTTCCTAGAAGATCAGGCCTGCAGTTCCCCAAATATAGATTTAAAGAAGAGAGGCAAACAATCAATAGGGCATACTATTCAACAGATGTACCTGTGACTCAGCTGTCCCCTGGTGAAATCATCCCCATGTATTTCCCTACTCCCAGTCAAAATAATAAACAGTATCAGTTTTCTCCTGCCAATAAACCATACGTTTATGCACCTAAACACGTGGCAGATCAGCTCACACAGAAAGATCAACGGCCAAGACTGTTATGCCAAGATTATCTTAGTCCCAAACCGTCAAATGGGGTCGACACATTAACTGCTCCTATTCAGATCCCTCATGTGGATAGATTTGGAAGTAATGGGTGTTGTCCCCATAGAGTTACATTGGAACTTGGCTCAGTGTATGTATCACCACAGATTAGGGATACAAAACCAAGTCCAAGTCCATGGTTAGTATCTCAGCAATCAAAACAATTTAATGATATCTCCCAATCACGATATGTTGATGTGAAGTATACAAGTCATCAATATACCAGTACAGTGACTTCCAGGATTCATCAAGAACATCAAATGGTATCTATGTCTCCAGATTTCATGCTGATGGGTGCTGAGTTCTTGGGGGATCAGTTAATTCTCAGCGATAAGGAAGGTGTGGTCATGAAACAGTTTACTGAGACTGAGTCTGAATCTAATTTTGATCCATGTTCGGTGGAAGAGAAGAACATTTCAGCAGGATTGGAGGACAAGCTGGCATCTCCTACATCCAAGGAATGTCTGATCAAAAATCAGTGTCCCATCTCTGAATCAAACCATGTCCCAACGCCATTTACTGTTCAGTCTGTATCAAATATCCAGTCTCCAGCTTTAGAAGAAATCAAGGATCTTTTTGCTGAACTTCTACAGAAACCAAAGAATACTCCGGCTGCATCTTATGTGGATGAGGAGGGCACAGTCAAACACCATGTTTCAAAATGTGAATCTGAAATCAAGTCCCAGATTATGGATAATACAACTGTACAGCATTCTAAGAGTAAGGAAGATCATTCTAGAATGAGTTCGCCATGCTCCTTTGGGGATAATTCTTCATCTGAATTCTTCAATATGCATGTGGAGTCATCAGAGAGTGAAGTTTGTCCACGTGATAGAAACCCACGGGCATTGATATGCACTTCTGCTGCAGTGGAACATGTTAGACCACTTGGAAAAGTGGATGCTGACAATGATGACTGTCCACCGATAAGTGAAGATGTGGGCATACTTGAAGATGATAAAGCTCCACCCCCTACAGTAATAGAGGAGGCTCGTGATCAACTGGAAAGAAATTCTTCCATCTCCATAGACTTGCAAGATATGAAGCACGAAAAAGACTGTGCTATAACAAACTCCCCACCACCATCCACAGTAAATGTCTCTGAAAACAACAATAGTGCTGAAACCCCAGTGATGGATGGTGTGGAACCTTCTATAATACAGGAGGTTCATGACCAACTGGAAAGAGATTCTTCCATTTCAGTAGACTTTCAAGATATAAACTGTGCTACCCCACCGCCATCCACGGTAAATGCCACTGAAAACAACAATAGTGCTGAAACCCCACTGATGGATGGTATGGAAGAAACATGAGAGCATGGGAAATGTTGATACCAGATGCTAAGATTTAACAGCCATAATCACCTTTATTGGTAATTTTTGTATCCTCTGTTAACACTCATTTGAATGACTTAATGATATCCGCGTTAAAAGGTTTGAAGCCTTACCCTTTTGAAGTACTAATCTGGGCTTCCCATAGCGCTACCAAATAGAGCAATTTCCCGGGACCGGTCCGGGAGTGAGGTCAGCTCTGCGTGGGCGTTGAGAGCACGCATGTGCATCTCTAGAGGTACGTGGGTGTAGCTAGCTAGCTGCTATAAAACTGGCCCGAGCCCACAGCTATAGTCATAACAAGACACAACAAAACCACTGCATCAATCTTCACTTTGAGCAAGGAGAGATCTGATAGCAAGATGTCCAATAGAATTGGTGTCTGCATATTCCTGGCCATCTTAGTGGCAGCAACTCAATCACAGGATTCTCAACTGGCAGAAAATCAAAACTGTAAGTAGTTAAGAATTATTGAGCATGTTGTACCTACCTACATACTGTTGAACATTCATTATGTACAATATTTTTTCTAGTGTATGGAGGAGATATAAAGCTTACCCCTGAGCAACAGGCTACTCTGGAAGCTACTTCTAACCCTGACGACCCCTTTTCACCACAAAATGCTGTTGTTCGCAACCAGCGCAGCCTCTGGCCAAGTGGAGTAGTTCCATACATAATGGACTCAAGCATTGACAGTAAGAAGATCATATAGTCTGCATAGTAGCATAGATGGTGTCAGTAGCTACTGACATAAGTGACACCATAATATCTTCTTAGGTCGAGGACGAGCTGCTATTAATGCTGCTATAGCAGACTATACTAGTCTAACCTGCATCAGATTTGTCCCACGATCCAACCAACAAGATTATGTTCGTTTCTTCCGAGGCAATGGGTGAGGATAGAAATAGAACTGAGATAGAGAAGCAGTTTGTACTGTATCATCTTGTCATTTAAAGTTCACAACTATAACTGCTACTTTTTGCAGGTGCTTTTCATTTATTGGTCGGATCGGAGGACCTCAAGATATCTCCATTGGACAAGGATGCGAGTTCAAGGGTGTAGTAATCCACGAGATGTTCCATGCCTTGGGACGCTGGCACGAACAAAGCCGACCCGACAGGGATATGTTTGTGAGAATCATCACTGGCAACATCCGAGCTGGTAAGTATGATAGTTATAGTTGCCTGGTGAATGGAGAGTGACCTTATTAAGCTAATACTATTGATAATTGCAACTAGCTACTGAAGATATTAATTCAGAGGTCATGGAATGCGTAATCCATAATTGTAGCTGGACTATTAATATTATTGTGGCCAGTTTTGGCAATTCTATTGAAGAGTGCCTTTTTTGTGAATGGTCCATATTCGTATTGCTGACTACAATTAGCCATTGTGTTGCATTCGCTATCATGTGGTGTCTGCATGCATATTATAATATTATACACGTAACTGGATGAAAAACTACAGAGTTTAGGCTAGGCTTACAGCACTTACCTAGCTATGTTGCAAAGACCACCATCCCTATATTGATTATTGTGTACCTTGAATAGGGCTGGTATCCTAACTATGAAGAGCATCATACTATTATTTCCCCTTCCTATTAATAGGAACAGAAAGTAATTTCGAAATCACCAATCCCTCTTTTGTGACAACACAAGGTGTCCCCTATGACATCAGCTCCATCATGCACTATTCTTCACGAGCTTTTTCGACCAACGGCAACCCTACCATCGTACCTGTTGATTCTACTATCCAACTCAACCAATTAGGCCAGCGAGAGCGTCTTTCCAATCTTGACTTGCAACATGTGCGAACTTTGTACTGTGGTGGAGGTAAGTATGTTATTAAGTAGATAGCCACCACCACCACTACTGTAGCACACCATAACTTACCATAGTGTAAAAATTTTATGGCTTCAAGTCAATGATTCCTCCCTCTCTCCTCTCCTTGACAGCTTCCACAGGATCTTGGTCATCTTGGGGTTCCTGGTCCAGTTGCAGTCGAACTTGCAATGGCGGAATCCGTACTCGAACCAGAGAGTGCAGAGGGGGAACTGCCTGCACAGGGAGCAATATTCAGACTGAGAACTGCAACACACAAGGATGTCCTGGTCAGTTGAATTTCATATTTTTATCCCGAGTGAGAATAGCTACAGTGAAAAAGGACAAACCTCTCAACAAAGGACAATCCATAGGTGTAGCGCTGGGTCAGACAGGTCAGGCACTTGCCTGCAGGTTACAGGTATTATGGGAGAGAACCTGACTAGCGAGACTATTTGCCTGACCAATGCACAAAACACTGCTACACCTCTGCAATCTACCTTTGTAGTTATAATTGAATACTCCATTACAATTACACCAGTAGTAATGAATTTCATAGTGTCATTATACCTCATTTCACAGTTCCTGCTTCTTGGGGTGCCTGGAGCAGCTGGAGTGGTTGCTCGGCAACCTGTGGAGGAGGCAGGCAGAGGAGAATCAGGACATGTCTGAGGGGCAATGACTGCACTGGACAAAGTTCTCAGTTCAGAGATTGCAGTATCAATGCATGTCCACAACGTGAGTATAGCTATAGTTAAGTTTAGTATAAGCTATTATTTTGGGTCAAAATTTCATGGGAAGTTTTTGTCAATTCAATACATTCCACACTTTAAAATTTATACTGATCTTGTCTCTATGCAGCTGCCACTTGGGGTTCATGGGGGAGCTGGTCCTCCTGCAGCAGTACCTGCCAGGGTGGGATCAGGCAAAGGAGACGCATGTGTCAGAATGGCAACACGTGCCCTGGGGCCGATTTCCAAAACCAGAATTGTAACAGCAACATACCCTGTACCACTGAACGTGAGTAAACTAGAGACCATGTTAGCTTGCTAGCTAAAATTGTGGTATTTGCAGACGTTAACCATGCATCATAACTTTCTCAATTGTATGCAGCCAATCCTGGCAATGGGGAGTGGTCATCTTGGAGTCAGTGCTCTCTACAGTGTGGTGGAGGAACACGCTTCAGGACAAGAATGTGCGGTAGCAATGACTGTGACACTGAAGAAGAGACTTGCAACACACAGGAGTGCAGACCAGAGCCTGGATTGAGGGGTATGTCATACAAGCATGCAAAGTATCCTAACAAAATTGAGTAAACTTGGCATGAGCTTTGCATCTCCACTAGCAAGCTAGATTACTAGCCATATTACTAACCAGATTACTAGTCCAGATTACTAGATTACTAGTCCTGAATGATTACATGAACCCCCTGATTTATTCAGGTTTAACTCATCGTGGCTGTTGGTACCTCAACAACAGGAATCGTCGCCTGGGTACCTTGGAGGGACGTACACGTGACCTCTCTGATAACCCCATCACTAGAGTTAATCCTGCCAGTAAATGTGGAGTTGCAGCCCAGACTCTAAACTTTAGATTCTTCGGGGTAACACTCGGCTATTGCATATCAGGATCCAACCTCCTGTCCGACTATCAATATGTGCAGTCACAATTGTGCAGGGATGCAAGAGGAGGATACAACAGAGGGTTCTTCATCATGGACGTCTATGAAGTGACCAATCAGCAAAGTTTCAGTGACTCGTTAGAGAGCATTCAAAATGGCAACACGTCTAACATCACCATGACCACACAGAACAGCTCAGCCAGGGGATTGATCACACCCACTTCACTATTACTCACGATTGCTCTTTTCATTGGGAGCATAACATTCCTGTGACATTCAGCTAGCTAGCTATGAACTAGCAAACATTAATAGCTAAGATTTTTCTCTTGTATAAAAGTTGTGTGTCCTTATTTAATATTCCAGACTCAGACCATGCATACATCTTAATTATTTAGGAGGTGTATAATTTATAATTTGCTCAATATTTATCAATTAAATTCATAATTATGTGCACTGTTTTCTAAAAAGAGCAGGAAATTCAAAACTAAGTAGCTAGATTCTCGTTAGCCTCGAACCCAGGCTCGTTTCCTGCTTTTCCACTGAAAGCAGGCCTAGGCCTGGGTACGAGGCTAGATTCTCGTTTACCTAAAGTAAATCCACTTCCATTTTTATAAATCACTATGTATCTCTGTAATAATGGAGACTGCTGTGTCATCCCTATAGAGCTGACACTTAGTTACCTAACTATTAGGTTGGATTTTAATTCTCATTATACTGATTATACACATATTGTCATAGCAATAAGAAGTCACCTAGCTACATAGAGCTACATCCCTTTTCATCAATCAGAGGAGTCGTAGATTGTGCGAAATTTGAAGCTCTCTTGTTTTCCTCCATAAGACCTGCCTCTAGCTATATATAATGATAAAAGCAGTCCTAACTCATAACTCAAACAGTCACCATTTCATTGGAGTTAAGAGCCTCTTTCATACTCAATGTTACCACAATGTTATTCAATGACAACTTGAGGTTGCACACTCAAGCACATGCATGTACTTTAAGATATATCCGAGCCCTGTTCTACACTCAACTAGGAGAATTCTGCTAATTTACCGGCAGAGGGCCACACTCAAAAATGAAAGTGTGCATATTGCGTATCTAAGGAATGCTCTCTGAGGTATAAACTATACATAGCTACTTTCACTGTTTACAGGGAACACTCAAACTTGTTTTTACAGTCCAGGGGAATCCCTGACCAATACGAATCTTCCCAACTCCAGGTGCCTGACCAATCAACTCCACTAGCTAGCTAGCTACCTGACTGATGACTCTCCCACATTCCAGAAGTTTCAGAAACTATTGATCTCTGCATCAAAATAGCTATTTCATAATTAGTCTTGCTTTTATAAACTTCTTAAATCTCCTGTCAGCAACAGAAAAAGAATAATAATTTGCTATCTCCGTCACTCTACAGCAAGTTCCTAAAATGAAGACTTTCTTCATGATGATGAGTTTAGTGGCTGTGCTAGTTCTGGTGGAGTGTGCAGTAGTTGCTGCAGTGCCAGTTCTAATTCCTGAAGCCAATGTGGGAGCTACACCTGACAGACCCATTACTGAAGAAGAGCTGAATTTGGGTACGTCAGTAGTTAGCTGGCTGTTGTGCTGTTTTATTGTTGTTCTTGTTGTTGCTGTTGTTGTTGTTGTTGTTGTTGTTGTTGTTGCTGCTGTTTGATTTTTTGCATGCATAATAATTGCATGCAGAATCTGGCATAGCAGATGACATGTTTGAAGGAGACATCAAGTTGACCCCCAAGCAAAAGGAGCTGATGAATATGAATGATGAAGTCCATGAAAGTGCATTTCGGAGTAATAGAAATCAACACTGGCCAGGAGGTGTTGTTCCATATGTATTGGATTATAGTCTTGGTAAGCGTAATAACTCCTTATAGTGTGGTGGAAGGACAAAGTGTTATTTATTGCATGCTCCTATAACACGATTATCATGCAGGTCCTGCTCAGAGGAATGGAATCAATCGTGCCATACAGGAGTACCATGCTAAGACATGCATACGATTCAAGAGGAGGGAAAGAGAGAGAGACTATGTTAGATTCGTCAGGAGAAATGGGTGATTATATAGCACTTGAGCTCTTTAGCTATAAGCTTCAAGAAGAGTGTATTGATTAGATTATATCCACCACTGTTTATTACTTGCAGGTGTTATTCAAGAGTCGGTCGGGTTGGAGGTCATCAGGAGATATCCATAGGGAATGGGTGCCAGAAAGTAGGGATAGTTATACACGAGATATTCCATGCTCTTGGGAGGTGGCATGAGCAGAGCAGACCTGACAGAGACCAGTACATCAGAGTAAACTACAACAACATCAAAGATAGTAAGTTGGCCATAATGACTTAATTGTTAGGTTTCAGCTGGCTACTATTATACGCTATTCAGGGTATGTCCACAATTTTAGAAAAGAGAGAACCACAACTACCACCACTAGTGGAGTCAGCTACGACTATTTCTCCCTCATGCACTACGATGCGTACGCCTTCTCCAGAAACCGTCAGCCAACCATTGTCCCATTGAATCTCGGCATTAGTCCCCGCCATCTGGGACAGAGAGGCACTTTCTCCCCCAAAGACCTTCAACATGTCAATGCACTCTACTCATGTGTTGCAGATGAGTCCACAAACAACGAATGGAGCAAATGTTCTCGGCAATGTAATGGATATCGCTGGAGGATGAAGACTTCTCTTCCTTATTTTGATTTTGAGGTCTGTAATGAAAACTGCAGGGAAACAGTATCAAAGCCGAGGGTAGACAGAGAAGCAGGGTCGCAGCTAAAGGAAAGGGAGACTGGATCAGAGCCAAAGGTTGATAAGGAGATAAAAAATCCACAGCCAAGGTTTAAGAATGCAGGTATGCAAAATGTCTCCTAAGTTAACTTCTTTGCATACCTATACTGTTTACAGGGAACATTCCTGTAGTATAAAGTACACACTCTTGTTTTTACAGTGTAGCTGTATAAAAATTAGTACATGTAGCTAGATAGTGAGCAGAATTCATATCATATGAATTCTGCTCACTCACTAGCTACTGAACTTGTGTTTAATCATAGCATCCATGATTGGAATGATCAGTTTATACCTTACTGTTTACAGAGAGCATTCCTTAGATATGCGATACACACTTTCATTTTTAGAGTGTATAAGCCAGAGTCAATGGAGTGTTAGCATAATATTATGATCAGGCAATTTTTTTTTTCCTTCTCCCCCAAATAAAATTCCTAGACATGTCAAATGGCCTCACTTATGTGTCAATGGATTAAAGAAGAAGAAGAAGAAGAAAAGGGAAAAACAGAATTAATTATTTGTGTGTTTCTATTATGCAAAAATTACTTTATACGTGTAGTTACGTAGTTACGTAGTTACGTAGTTAACTAGTTACGTAGTTACTTAGTTACTTTTTTTCACTGCTTTGTTTTATTCTGCTGGTTTGAAGGATTAAATTGCTTGTGGGCATTTAGGGCTATGTACATGCATATATAGCTGCTAGCAAGTCATGAGTTACTATAATGAATATAGAGCAAAAAGTGGTCAAAACGAGTATTCCCTACTGAACTGTAAGAATGAAAGTGTTTACTGCACACGATTTTGTTCCAATGCACACACTATTTTTGTAGTGTGTATTGGGACAATTTAGTGTGCAGTACACACTTTCATTCTTACAGTGACATAGCTACATGTATATATTTCAACAGCCTTTCTAGTCTGTGTATTAAAGCAAATTATTCCTTCTTTTTTTTTAAGGCAGGCATTGTATAGCTACTGATGTACTAGACTCTGTCAGGTCTAACATGCCCGGGCCTGACACAGAGTCCAGTCCCAAGAGCATTACCTTTAGCTACCCATCCATTTCTAATTGGACACGCATTCAAGCAACAACAACATAATGAGTAGCTATAACAAGCCATTGGATAATCTGCAGACAGCTCTAGCTCTATAGCTGGTTACATAATTATACCCACTTCCCCTGACAAATGAAATCATAGTTTCTCTCTCCAGCTGAAACTCACACATGCAAGCACTAGTTTTAGTGTGATAGCTACTCCTGTACAACACACTCTATATGATCTCTTAGGAGAACACCAAGATTCCAGGGTTGTAACTACATGTTAAGGAGCTGCATCTTGTTCTTTATCATGCAGCAAGCCAACTGTTTCTTAAGTAACCTGCTAGCTATCAGAGTTAAATTGGAGTACGTATTATGATTGTTTACCATTAACCTCAAAGATCTAGCAGCCAGACTAATTAGGGTGCGGGTTCTTAATTTCACACACATGCACCACCAGTGATATACTTTATCATGTGTGAGCAGATCTCTCCTAAGTGCCAACAACATGCATCATTTTGATCCAATATATTCATATAAGTACAATGACAATATTAAAACCCCATTATGCTTATTAGACAGCAATGCATTACATCACAAGGTGGGGCTAACAACATTGGCAGGTTGTAGGATTTTTTTCTTTGTAGCTAGCGCTAAGTATTTTTTGCAGATTTTTTCTTCCTTTAAACGTGCATAACTAATTATTTTTAATTTACCACATCACTAGTTGATAAGTACTCCTAGCTAATGGAGCTCTCCTTTATAAGCTCCTCAAACTCAGTCATGCCAGCAGCAACAGAGTATCTCCACTAGTCAGCATCAGTCACTTCTTCTTCCCCTCCAAAAATGAAGACATTCTTCATTATAGTGGCTGTGCTAGTAGTAACTGCAGCTGCAGTGCCAGTAATTCCAGTCCCTGAAGCCAATGTGGGAACTGTCCAAGTGACACCCAAAAGACCCACCAATGAAGAAGAACTGAATTTGGGTATGTCAACTATAATTATAGGCTAGTTATGTGCACTTGAAAATCATGTTGTATGTTTGTTTGTTTGTTTGTTTGTTTGTTTGTTTATTTTGGTTAGTATATTTTTGCCATATAGAGTGTTTTTGTGGTTGTTGTTTTTTGAATGTATAATTCAGAGTATGGCATAGTCAAAGACATGTTTGAAGGAGACATCAAGTTGACCCCAAAGCAGAAGGAGCTGATGAGTGAGTCGAAGCACCAGATTCATGAAAGAGCAGTTGTCCGTGATAGAGATGAACGCTGGCCAGGAGCTGTTATTCCATATGTAATGGACTCTAGTCTGGGTGAGAGAAATAGCAAGCTAAGCTATCCATGCAGTGGAAACTCTGACCAAAGATAAATTAAATTCTTAACTAGCTACTTCCAAATTAGAAAAGAAATCTCATCAGGAAAATGACTGATCTCATTGCGATATCATTTTCTGGAATGCTCCTATAGCATATATTGTAATTATGCAGGTTCTGCTCAGATAAATGGAATCAATCGAGCCATACAGGAATACCATGCTAAGACATGCATACGATTCAAGAGGAGGGAAAGAGAGAGAGACTATGTTAGATTCGTCAGGAGAAATGGGTAATTATTAAATAGCTGAAACATCTTAAATTGAACCATACATAATAGTATTAGTCATGATTAACTATTCGGCTGCAAGAATATAGTCCAGCTGTATATTGCACTAATCTTTAGCTAATACTTAATCCACCAGGCAGACACTTAGCTAATCATTTTTTTGGCTAGCTCTCCATAACGCATTAATTTTATTCCTCACATGCACTTTGCAGGTGTTACTCGTATATTGGTCGTGTTGGAGATTCTCAGGAAGTATCCATAGGGAGAGGGTGTGAGAGTTTGGGGATAGTTCTGCACGAGATGTTCCATGTTCTTGGGAGGTGGCACGAACAGAGCAGACCAGACAGAGACCAGTACATCAGAATAAACTTTAACAACATCAGAAATGGTAGCTAAATGGCTATAATTCCATACTGATAGCTACAGCTTTCAGCTAGCTATTACACACTCTACAGGGCTTGCCGATCAATTTGAAAGAGTGAGTACAAGACTTGCCACCACTAACGGAGTCGGCTACGACTATTTCACCCTCATGCACTATGATGCATACGCCTTCTCCAGAAACCGCCAGCCAACCATCGTCCCATTGAATTCCGGAGTTAATCTCAATGACCTGGGACAGAGAAACACCTTCTCCCCCAAAGACTTTCAGCATATCAACGCACTCTACTCGTGCGGTGCAGGCGGTCCTGAGAGTGAGTCAATGGTTATAATTATCCACATAAGGGATTGCTCAGTTGTTGTAATGTATAACAGAGCTTGTGAAAATTCTATAGCTCTTGAGCATTGTAGTTTAGCTAGCTATCTGGAGGGGTAGCTAGTCAGTCTCGTTGTGTATGAGATTCTGGTCTGTGCAAGGAAAGAATCCATGATATGCATGAGATTAAAGGGTGTGACCCGTGACTGAGACTGGCTAATCAGATGATTTCTATCTCAATGCAGCTGTAACCCTTGCACCATCATCTCAATGGTCGTCATGGTCACAATGGAGTAGTTGTTCTGCCGCTTGTGGTAGGGGAACTCGCCAAAGAACGAGGACTTGCACCAGAGGAGGAAACTGCGTTGGAAGTTCAAGGGAAACAGCTCGCTGTTTCGTTCGGTCTTGTTCGAGTCAATGGGGCAGCTGGGGCTCATGGTCATCCTGCTCACCATCTTGTGGGAATAACAGAGTGAGGTCAAGGTCCAGAAATTGTCAAGGATTCAGGTGTGAGGGACCTTCTAGGGAAGTTCAAAGATGTCAGAACATAGACTGTGGCTCGACAAACAACAATTGGTCAGAATGGAGCCGATGTTCTCGACAATGTAATGGATATCGCTGGAGAAGGAGAAGATCTCCTCCTTTTTTTGAATTTGAGATCTGTAATACAAACTGCTCACCACGGCAGAGGGTAAACAGGGAAGTGGAATCAGAGCCGAGGGAAGCAAGGTCACAGCTAAAGGTTATCATCGAAAGAGAAACTGGATCAGAGCCAAAGGCTGATAAGGAGATAAAACCACAGCCAAGGTTTAATAGGAATGCTGGTGAGTAAAATGGCCACTGTGGCTAAGTCCAGAGACCACCAATTAAAAGTGGGCATATAGTCAGGCACCCCCCCCCCCCCCAACTCTCCCCCATAAATAAAATTCCGAAAAAGATTAGCTAAGTGGCTTCTGTGTCAATGTCCGTTCTTCTGTATACCCTTCATGTGCTATGATTGCCATTGTCTAGTGCCTCGTGGAATTAAAGAAGAAGAAGAAGAAGAATGACTGAGAAATCCCATCAAACAGAAAGACTGACTCATATTAACTAGCTAACTATTCAGTTTTCAATATTGAATTGCATTTAGGGATAGTTATGACTGTCACAATACATAGTTAGCTAATGTACATAGCTAGGAGATATAATAATAGAATCTATTAGCTATACATACTATGAAATTATTATAGTGATCTATGCTGCAGGTGATCCTTTAATAGAATAAGAAGTTAGCTACAGAACTGGTCATTGTTACTTTTACATGAGATGCTATTACTGATTCCCGTGCATTGTTTAAAAAAATCTTGAGGCTTCTTAGGCCTATAGCTAGCTAGGGTATCAGTGAACATCATAAAAGACATCACATAACAAGATGGCATGTTGCACTTGAATAGCTTGTTGTCTGATCACCAGCTTGATTTTTTAAAAATATTTTTGCATAGCTACTGGCAATGCTGGCTAAATAATGCATGCATGCATGCATGAATCAAGTATAAAATGCTAGCTAGTTACAGACGTTGATTTAGGTGGGGCACTTTGCATTTGGCAAGCTGCAGAGGTTAGCTGCTATAAAAGTTGCAAGGTCCTAGCAATAGTTAGTGACAGCTAATCAAGTTAACTAGCTAACACTTGTCACTTGAGCAAATAAGGGTTGCAATTGGAATGAAAGTTACTTCTTTATTCTGCTTGGTGCTTGCACTGGTCCTTGTGGAACTGGCTGCTGGTGCAAAGAAGAAGCTAGGTGGCAGAGTCAATGAGGCAAAGGGAATGTTAAATCGGCCCTTGAATGAACGAGAAGTGAATTTGAGTATGTAGTTATATTTAAATTAAGTCCATGTTTAGCTACCATTTTATGTTCCACAGACTCTGGATACATTCACGATATGTTTGAAGGTGATATCCTTTTGACACAAAGGCAGAAAGCACTGATAAGAGCAACAGATTATGCGTCCAAGCACAGTGTTCATGAAAGAGCAGTTGTAATAGGAGCTGCAATGAAATGGCCAAATGCACAAGTGCCTTATGAACTCCATTCTAGTCTGCGTAAGGGATTACAATTCCCTATTCGTTATGTTTCAATTAGTTATGGAAAAAAATTTTTACAGGTTCTGCTCAGAGGAACAGCATAGAGCGTGCTATACAGGAATATCACACTCAAACCTGTGTGCGGTTTCGGCCAAGGAATGGAGAGAGAAACTATATTTCATTTGTCAGGGGAACAGGGTAAATAAACATGATAGCTAATGCAATAGGTACCTGCAGGTTATTTTTATTGAGCAGATGTTACTCATATGTTGGTGTTGTCGGAGGTGCTCAACGTGTGTCCATTGGAAGTGGATGTGAGGATATGGGGACAGTCCTGCATGAGATGTTCCATGCTCTTGGGAGGTGGCACGAGCAGAGCAGACCTGACAGAGACCAGTACATCAGAGTAAAGTACAACAATATCAGAAATGGTAAGATGAATCTAATTTGGTGACACTGCAGCCAGGTAGCTGGCCAGGTAGACGTTTTTTTCGCGGGGTGATGAAAAGCAAAGCCCCTACCCCTAGCCTTCCCTTTTCCACCACACTGCGAAAAAAGCAGGTCTAGGTATGAAGTTACAAGTTAACTATCATGAAAGGGAGAAATGGTATTTTGGCTAGCTAATAGGCATCATGCACAGTCAAATGACTAACCACAGCACTTAGAAGATGATATCCTGTTTCCTTCCTTCTTTCTTCCTTTCTTCCTTCCTTCTTTCTTGCAGGTCTAAGTGATCAGTTTGATAAAGTGAGCACAACCATGGCAACCACAAATGGAGTCGGTTATGACTATTTCTCCATCATGCACTATGATGCGTACGCCTTCTCCAGAAACAAACAACCAACCATCGTCCCATTGGACTCCAGCATTAGTCTCGATGACCTGGGACAGAGAATGACTTTCTCCTCCAAAGACTTGCAGCACATTAATGTGCTTTACTGTGGTGGTGGATGTAAGCCCATTGCAATTACAGCTAATTAGTGGTGAATTCAGCATGTGTGTGGCAACTGATGGTCTATAATTTTATAAAAAGCAGTTTCAGGTTTTACCAGTCAAAGGAAATATATCTAACTAGGCATCATCAAGTATTATTTATTTATTGTTGTTGTTATTGTTGTTGTTGTCGTTGTTGTTGTTGTTGTTGTTGTTGTTGTTAGCTCCATCATCTCAATGGTCTTCCTGGTCAGCATGGAGTCAGTGTTCCACCACTTGTGGACAAGGGACACAGCGAAGGTCGAGATCTTGTATAGGAGAAGACAAGAATATCTGTCGTGGAAATGAGATAGAAATGCGATCCTGCAACAGCGGGAGGTGTAGAATGGATACGGGGATGTCTGATTGGTCCGAATGGAGTTCACCATGTACTTCAAAGTGTCTTGGGTTTCGTTGGAGGAGGCGTCATTGCATCAACCCCAGCATTGGTTGTTCTTCCCCTTATTTTCAGTTTGCTGTGTGTGGTGATTGTCGCTCAGAGCCGAGGGTTAACAAGGAAGCAGGGTCACAGTTGAGGGTTAACAGGGAAGCAGGGTCACAGTTGAGGGTTAACAGGGAAGCAGGGTCACAGCCAAGGGTTAATGAAGCTGTTGCTCTACTGAGTAAAACAGAGGGATCACAGTCAAGGGTTAACAGGGAAACACACTTGCAGCTGGGGGATTATTGGAAGAAGAGAGGTGAGTCAATAAGTAAGCTTACAAGGCCATATCACTAACAGTCTATCATTTAGAAAACAACAATTTAATATAGCTAGTTATGTGGGAGTAGCAATTTATTCCACAATGCGAATTATTGATTGCCAAAGTGATTTGCATGGACACATCACCAGACTTATCAGGATTAGCTACATGTATTTTTCCATCCACACCCTCACTCACTGCATCACCATTATTATTAGTCAATTTTCATGTCTAGCTACATGCATTCCTTCCTCCACCCTGTACTTGAAATAATATCACTGATTGTGCTTTTGAGCTGGCTTGTTAGCCAGTTCAATTATTGTACAATACAGAAATAGTAGCTATTAACTTAGCCCCATCCCATCCCATCCCATAACAGCATAGCTATATATTGTGTGATATAAATCATGTGATTTTCCCACTAAACATCTGCAGGGCTGCAACAGTCTGGTTCCAATGGCTTCATCTATGACATCATATCAATGCATGCTCTGATCTTCACATGCACATCCTCAATGCTGGCTCTCAACTTTCAACATTAACTGAAATTGTGTATATATATATACATTATTGTACTTCATTATGCGTGTGCTTGGTTATTATACCCTCCCCTTCATTGGTTGCCATAGCTCCTCCCCTTCATTGGTTGCCATAGCTCATATATCAGGCTGGCTCCATTGTCTATTATGCATCAATTACTATTGCATGGAATGGGTGGCATTGCTAGGCTACAGCTCTCCCTTCAAGTTCAGCTAGCAACTATTTAGTTGTCGTGTGGGAGAGGCTGACCACAGAAAAAAAACTTGATACAGCTGTAGCTGCAGCATTAAAAGGCCAGCATGAGCCTCTGACATCTGGCAGTGGTGGGGAGAAGCCAGAGTAAATGTGAACTTATTAAGCATAATGCACAATGTAGCAAGAGTAACTCCTTCTGTTCCTACATACTCCTCCAAGACTAAACATGTAAATTCCATAGTTAGTAATACCAGTGGTTTTATTTCTTTGTAGCTACCAGGCATAGTATATACTTTATTAGGAAATTTTGTGTACCTAGCAATCTGGTTAGGTGCTATATAAAGCAATAGCCATCATAGTACTGCTAGCTCCACTGCAGGAAAGGCCAGAGTACACAGCTAACTACCTCTGCAGGAGTGCAAGATCTCTTCTACAGCTCTACAGCTAGCTAGCTGTCATCATCATCAACCATCAGCTATGAAGTTTTTCTTCTTTCTGTGCACTTGCCTTGTGGCAATAATGGTGCATGTCACTGTGGCTAGTGCAGCATTAGAGGAGGAGGAGACAGTTGTAGTGAGTGAGATCCAAGGACCTGAAGAAGAAAAGGTGCCTCAAGAAGGATCCATGAATGATGAAGAAGAAGTGAATTTGAGTAAGTCCGATAGCTATCACATGTCATATTGAGACATGCAGTTTTCTGAAGAGGCAACTCTCCATTAGCATGCATGGCCATGCAAGATACCTCAATATAAACTGATAATAGGCACTAATTTATCCTGCAAGTAGCTAGTAGTCCAATTAGCTGATAATTAACTGCATTTTGTGTATTACACAGAGACTGGACACATTCAAGATATGTTTGAAGGGGACATCATTTTGACTCCGTGGCAGAAGGAACTGATAAGAGAAACAGATGGTCATCAGGAGGAGTCTGAACACCAGATTCAAGAAAGAGCAGTCGTGAGAAGTTCCTTTTCAAAGTGGTCTGGTGCAGTAGTGCCGTATGAACTCCATTCTAGTCTAGGTACATTATCCTAACTAATTGGCTGTATTAACTATGACTGTGGTAAGTCTCACTTCTTCACAAGATTTCTAGTAGCTAGCCTTGGCTAAGTTTCTACATCAAATTTCGATGCAGAAATAGTTATGGAGCATGTTTGGGATGAGTACAGTCTTATTGAAGAAATTCAAGCTAGTCAAGAATGGGATAAATCATTTGATTTCTTCCTTGGTTACCACATAGCTACTAAATCTGTATTGCTAATTTACTCAGGGTCTTTTCAAATTGCTGCTATAAATCGTGGCATTCAGGAGTACCGCAGTAAAACCTGCGTCCGATTTCAGCCCAGAAATGGAGAGAGAGACTATGTGCTGTTTATCAGAGGACGAGGGTAAATTAAACCACCCCCCCCCCCCCCATAGCTAGCTAGGTGTAGCTAACTTCGTTGCTAAGAAATCAATAGCCTTCATCTGACTCATTATCTCATGCTCATGCATTTTGGCACTCATCATTACATTGATTATTATACGACCAGGTGCTACTCGAGTGTTGGTCGGATCAGTGGTGGTCAACAAGTATCCATAGGGTCAGGGTGTGAGAGCTTAGGGATAGTTCTGCACGAGATGTTCCATGCTCTTGGGAGGTGGCACGAGCAGAGCAGACCTGACAGAGACCAGTACATCAGAGTAAACTACGAAAACATCCGAAATGGTAAGACAACAACAGCCTAGCTTCAACTCATCTCATAGTGAATGAAAGACCTCATTTGGACTAATACACAGACTAGAATACTAGCCAATTCTTAACAAATCATAGTACTATACTAGAACTAGATTTCCCATTGCCATGGCAGCAAAGGATTGTAGCCAATAGGGCTCTAAAATTAATAATATTTCCATGAGATTCATTGGCATTAGCTAGAGTTCAAACTTGGCTGATCTCCATATATACACTATCAGGTCTGCAAGATCAATTCGAGAAAGCAAGTTCTAGAGTAGCCACGACGAATGGAGTCGGTTATGACTATTTCTCCCTCATGCACTACAGTGCATATGCCTTCTCCAGAAATCGCCAGCCAACCATCGTTCCATTGGACTCCAGCGTCAGTCTCAGGCAGCTGGGACAAAGAAACACTTTCTCTTCCAAAGATTTGCAGCACATCAATGCACTCTACTGTGGTGGATGTAAGTCTAGTGATAGAGCTAAGGTACATGTAGCTGCTGTCTCTAATCAGGACCCCTGAAATGAGGCCACCCCTCTAATCAGGACACTTCTGCTGGCCCCAAAGGTGGCCGGATTAGAGGGAGTCCACTGTAGAAGCAGCAGCATTCCTTGATGCCAATAGCAAGAAAATCCATGACAAAATTTCTGTAATCCTAGCTCCACCCCCAGCTCCACCCACAGTTCCAACTTCACCTCAATGGTCTTCCTGGTCAGCATGGAGTCGGTGCTCTGTAACTTGTGGACGAGGTAATCAGGAAAGAAGAAGATATTGCCTCAGGGGGAGTTGTATTGGAGATTCTCGGCAATTAAGACTCTGTATCACTCCTCAAACATGTCCATCCCTGATCCCATCACAATGGTCGTCCTGGTCTGCTTGGAGTCAGTGCTCGGCAAGTTGTGGACAAGGTAGTCAGGAAAGAGTAAGACGTTGTCTGAGTGGGAGTTGCACTGAACGCTCCCGTCAATTCAGAGTGTGTTACATTCAGACGTGTCCCACTCAATCTCAATGGTCGTCCTGGTCAACATGGAGTCAGTGCTCAGCAAGTTGCGGACGAGGTATTCGGAAAAGAACAAGAAACTGTTTGAGGGGAAGCTGTAGTGGGAGTAGGATTGATATCGGTTTCTGTAATACTCACACGTGTCCTACGACCCCCCCACCAGCATCATCCCTGTGGTCACCTTGGTCAGCATGGAGTAGGTGTTCCACGAGTTGTGGAGTTGGTATCAGGCAAAGAACAAGGACATGCCTCAGGGGGAGCTGCTTGGGAAGTTCAAGTGAGATAATTCGCTGTAATAATATTGGAAATTGTCCAACGACCCCACCCCCAACCACACCCACAATATCAACCACACCTACAACTCCACCCACAACCCCAACCACACCCACAACCCCGTCCATAACTTTAACCACACCTACAACTCCACCCACAACCATGCCCCCAACCCCAGCTCGATCTCGTTGGTCTTCCTGGTCGGCATGGAGTCAGTGTTCTACGACGTGTGGTCCAGGGACACAACAAAGGACCAGGAGTTGCGAAGGAGGGGGAGGAGGCTGCAACGGCGCTGCCAGAGAGACAAGGACCTGCAACAGCGGGGAATGTGGTTCATCGCTTCCAGGGATGTCTTCTTGGTCAGAGTGGAGTCGGTGCACACGTTGTGGTGGATTTCGTTGGAGGAATCGGAGGTGCCTGAATCAGAACCTTGGCTGCTCCCCTCCTTATTTTGAATTTGATACGAAGTCTTGTGAATGTTTGCCAGGGGCGGCACCAGAGACAAGGATCAAAAGAGAAGCAGGAGTGGTCAAAAGGAGTGATCTAGGTAACCATAGAGACATGATGTTTAATATTTTTAATACACATACTGTTACCCCCACAGGTACAAGGGAATCTGATTCACATGGTACCACCCTAATCTCAGTGCCAGCACTCATTTTAACGTCCTCTTTACTACTCTTTAACATTATTTGAAGAAAAAAAAAACTTTTGAAAATAATAACTCTAGCATAATGTTTGTTTGTTGATTATATTTGCATACTGATGTCTCTCTAGAATCCAGGTTTCCTGATTTTACTTTTCTTGGCTCTCTTCTTCATCTTTTTGGCCTTAATCTGCTCCACTCTCTCTTGAATGTTCCTCTTTCTCTTCTCCTGTCGCTTTTCCATGGCTTGCTTTTCAAGCTCCTTCCTCTTCTCCCACTCTTTGCTGCTCTTTTGTTTCTTCTTATCTTCCTTCTTCATTGTCTTCTTCAGCAACTTGGGGTCGTCCTTGAGTTTAGTGCCCCTAGCCATATCCACTGCCTTCTGCCACTGCAACTTCTTCTCCAGTTCCTCCCCACGTTTTTCATCTTTCCTCTTCAATTCATCTAACTTCTTCTGAGCAACTTCAGCTTTGGCTAACAACTTCTTATAATCCTTCTTCTGTGGGCCCTTGTCTTTCTGTTCAACTGCCTGAACTGATGTGCTGAAGTCAAATTTGTTGAAGACGATTCTTCCAGTTTCATCTTTAATGGAGGGTCGCTTTATAGCCTCCTCTGATACTCTTTTCAATAACTTCTGCCGATCATTGCTATTTTTCTTCTTCTGTCGAAGTTCTTTCTTCCGTTTCTTTTCCTCCATCCTTTTCTGTCTCTTTTTTGCTTTCTCTTCAACTGTGCCCTCCTCATCCCTTCTACCTGACGGTGTGTTCCTTTTTCTCTTCAGGCTCTCGATCTTTAGCCTCAGTCGTTCCTGAAGATCATTCAAACTGGTACTCTGCACGTTTTCCACACTGAAGCCATTGATCAACTTCACTTCACCTCCTAACACAAGAGGTGCACTCCATGGATCTAGTCCAGCCTGTTCTCCCGCCACTTCTCCCCCAGCTCCAGTACCAGTCTCAATCTGAACCCCAGCTGTAACTGTGCGGGTTTCTGGATCCAATTTCAACCTCTTTGCTTTCCTAGTGGTCTCTTTCACCGACTGTTTCGGGGCCTTCTGCTTCTTCTTGTTGACCCAGTATTTACTGTCATTTTCTAAATCGACGGCGTTGTCTTCTTTCACGATGTAGAACTTGGGAGGGATTAGTTCCACCATAGATTTGAAGTGGGAAGAGTAACTTCTCAATCTCTCTTCCATCTTGTACCGTGTCCACGTGTACGTTTAGGACCGCGCCTCCATATCTAGTAAACTTGTTCCGTAATTTTGACCTCCGAACTTTATTGACTGCTATGCTGGAAAAAGATGATTGAGATTACATGTAACGATAGATTGGGGAAGAAAGTAAGAGTCAAGTGCAAGTATCCTAACCTAAAAACAAGTGTAGTATGGTTCTATGCCACCTCTGACTAATCAGACTTCCTGTTGTTGTTTCTTTGACCTTGGTTGACGAAAGTCCAGATGACACGATTGGAGACTTGAAGAAACTTGTGGCAGCTCAGACAGGGACAAGACCAGAGAAAATCGTCCTCAAGAAGTGGTAAGTATGAAAGTGTTGTGTCTCAGCATGGGATAGTTACATTGATAAATGTTACTTCAATTGAGAGGTGGCTATGTACTCTTTGATTGAGCATCACTTCTCATTGCTTGCAGGTACACTATCTTCAAAGATCACATCACATTAGAAGATTGTATCCTTGCTCTGCTAAAAGATAAGAGACAACACTCCTGAAATGAGAACACCTTTATGGAATTCTTAAAAAATGAGGGGTGATCTCATTTCAGGATAGGATATATAAAAGGGGACTTTATCCTTGACTGCTACTTTCAACCAGATGAGATTCATGATGGCATGAACTTGGAACTATATTATCAGTAATTCTCCTGTTGTCTTCCTGTCTGTTCATTGTGCCCTGCTGTCTAAGGGTTCTTCTATTTTGTGACGACCTTTACCATATATAACCTGATCTCATTTACAAAATTGACGACCGTTACCTAACCGTTTTACCATGATGCAATGTTCGGTAGTATTTGAGTTACTGAGATGAGCATTAGCAGTATAGAAGCGTACAGAGCATCTATAGAGACATCCAAAAATCATGGAGAAGCACAGTAAAGAAGACGAGGAGAGATTCGCTCGGTTATTTGAGAAACTTGACAAGAATCGAGACGGGAAGATTGATGTCCACGAACTTCGTGAAGGGATCGAGAGATTGGGTCTTCCCAGCGCCTCAGGCACTGCACAAGTAAGCCTTCGTAGCTTGATAACTGTGCACAGGAGTGGTGTACAGTTAGAAACAGCTCTTTGGAGGAACATAATGCTCACCATGTACCATGAGCCAAGGTCAAGAGGTCAAGTGTATTCAATTTAGCTATCTAGCTAGCTGGAGGCATTCCACAGTTGTCATGTATAACAAATGAGCACTTATGTTCAGATTGGAATATTTTTGCTGTTTCTCACCTTATCCCTTGGGGGTATATGTCACACCCCCTTATGCAATAAACCCCAGGAATGGAAAGATCAAAGGAGTAATAAAATTTAAAAAAGAAACTGACTTGGGCCACCCTATTTGAGGTCCCTAACCACTTCTGGAATTTTTCTCCAAGAGGAGATATTTGGCTTGTCTCCTTTTTAAAATATCCCTGCCCTGGGGGAGGGCTTGGACAACATTACCTTGTTTTGGACAGATAGGTGTTTCTGGTTTCTCAATGGTATCTATAGCGACTGAGATGTATCACGGGGGCGTATTATACAATGGTGCAGGTGTTTGATCTATAGCAGGCAATGCCATTGTCACCCTGGTGTTAAGTGCAGTTGTAAAGATGTGAGAAGTAATTTTCTTGTTGCAACAGATTGAGAAAATATCGATGAATTTGGTGGGTCATTAAAAATTTGGTGATCATCATTTGCAGGAGGTATTTCGTATGGGTGATGTGGATGAAGACGGAAGTATCGACTTCAGAGAGTTCCTCAATTACTGCGTTGAGCACGAGAAGAAGCTCCGTATCGTCTTTCAGGCCATGGATACCAACAGAGATGGTGGGCATTGCATGCATGAGAAATAGCTGTGCTATCAGCATTAATTCACATAATCACAACAACTGACCTCAGTATGTACTCTTGATTTTTATGCTGATTCTGATTTATAGGGGTGTTGGATGCCGTTGAGATCAAGCAAACTTTGAAAGACCTCGGTCTAAATGCTACCGACCAACAGGTGAAGCACCTGCTTCAAAAGTGAGCCAACTGAGCATGTTTATCATACTAGCCGTTATGAAAACTGTTTGGCTGGAAAAAAACTGGAAGTTGCAGCAATCAGTGACTTTGATGATCTTTACCATACAATACTTAAGCAATACTCATTCTTAATTGAGGCTATACTGAGTGTGTTCGTGTCTGACTAGGATGGACAAAGATGGCAATGTGCAGATCTCGTGGGAGGAATGGAGAGAGTATCTCATCCTCCAACCACATACCAGCGTCGAGTCTATATTTGCCAATCATGCAACTGTGAGTTCATCAGTGACACTACCCCTCCCCTCCCTTCCTTTCCTCCCCTTCCTCCTCTCCTCCCCTTCCTCTGCCTGCCCCTCCCTTCCCCTTCCTCTGCCTGCCCCTCCCTTCCCCTTCCTCTGCCTGCTCCTCCCCTCTCCTTCTCTCCTAGCCCTGGTCTTCACCTCTTAGAATCTAACACCTCCCCATGGCACAGGTGATGAACATTGGAGGAGAGGCCAGTGACAACATCCTTGTTCCTGACGAGCTCTCTGGAATGTGGTGGAGGCAGCTGCTAGCTGGTGCAGGAGCAGGAGCCGTCTCCCGTACCTTCACTGCACCTCTTGATCGACTCAAAATCTTCTTTCAAGTAAGTGCAGAGAGAGAGAGAGAGAGAGAGAGAGAGAGAGCGAGAGAGAGAGAGAGAGAGCGAGCTGTACCTTTGAGTGCTATTAGTACTTGGCCATTTTGGGGGAATTTCCCAAGTCTTGGTACTGATTTAACAGTCAAAAGTGAGTCTAGGCATCATGCTACATTAAAAATTTGGCTATTTTTCAGAAATTTCCCAAGTCTAAATTTCCAAAAAAAAATTTTTTTGTAAGTCAAAAGTTAATTTAGGAATCATGCTGAATGGCTCGTTTATATGGAAGTGTTGTTATTCTTATTTTTCACTTCCTCCCCCCTCCCCGCTATTATTGCCATTGCAGGTATCATCAATGCAGAATCAGCACTTTACTCTAGCCTCTTGTTTCCGACACATGATGAATGAGGGCGGGGCCAGGTCGCTATGGAGAGGAAATGGCATCAACGTGGTCAAGATAGCACCAGAGTCGGCACTTCGCTTCTTTGCTTATGAGCAAGTATGTTACAGTAGAACGGATGAGTCACATAGAGAGGTGTCCTTTAGTCCTCGACTCAGAGGTTAATGTCAATTCCAACACACCCACTAATAATTGCCTGGATGTAAAAACCACACCCATTAATTAAGATTATAATTACATCTTTATTATGTTTTGTTGTCATTAAATTTGTTGTTTGTTTATTAATCCTCACTTATCTACCTCTCTCTTTTGTTTTGCAGGTGAAGCGTTTGTTTTATCGAGAAGACGGGCAACCTCTGCACGTCTTCCAGCGTTTGCTGGCCGGCTCAACAGCAGGAGTTATAGCTCAAACTACCATCTATCCCATGGAGGTGTGTGTGTGTGTGTGTGTGTGTGTGTGTGTGTGTGTGTGTGTGTGTGTGTGTGTGTGTGTGTGTGTGTGTGTGTGTCGCATAAAGACATACAGACATGATCTTAGCTCTGGGTACAGGGCACACATATCGTAGTAATCCAGATATGATAATGATCGCACAAAATTAATGATCTGTAATACTCCGTTGTGAAGACCTCTTTAGGGGGGATACAAATCCCTCTTTAGGGGGATGCAACTCCCTCTTTAGGGGGATATAACTCCCTCTTTAGGGGGATATAACTCCCCTAATTAGTGAAATAGCAAGATAATTGCTTTAACGCTTTGTTTTTTGAATGCTTGATAAGATCAGTTGAAATGTGATACTAATCAAGAGAGTGTGCCTAAGGGTCTCACTCCACATACTATGCAAATCACACGGGCAGCTGCACGCTCCCATGACGGACAGCTTTTCTTTTCCCTGAGTGAGTGCGTCCAACGTCATAAGATGCCAGCATTTGTGATATGATCAGTACCGGATGCTTTGATAGCACGATTTGTTTGGTGTTCAGGTGACTTGCCCTCTGGAGTTCTCATACCTCCTACACTCTGACGTAGGGGTAGGTTAAGAGGGTGTATCCGGGATGGGTCAACCGCCGGTATGGGTCACAATTAGATTAGGGATAAATGGTAATGATTGCTCATTGTTGAACACATGTTCCTCGGTACCAAGACGGCTCGTCTTTTTTTCCCCATCTTCCGCAGAATCAATGGCTCCACATAAAACCAATTCAATTGAATTCCCGTGGGTTTATTTTTCCAACTCAGAGCCTCAAATAGTCTTGTTTTGCGTGGGGCGCTTGATTGGGAGTGCTGTGGCGTGAAGTGGTTAGTATCAGGTGCAGGTTTGTTGACATAATGCTCGCCAAAAAATCATGTCGCTTCTGTTCGTCGGTCACTGAGTTGGTTAGTTCTCGTGTATCGGCCGGTGACGTACATTAGTAGTAATACTTTATCTGATGAATCTGATCTCGTTTAACCAGTGGATATTGATTTCACATATCGGGTGGATATTGGTCCCACTTATCTCACCAGTAGGTACTGGTGGTAAAACTCGTCCCATTTAGAATACTGATTCACACTTACCCATTCATAATAGCGGATACTTTGGTCCAGGACTCCAGGCAGCTGGTGAAAATTGAGAGGGTCTAGGGGTGAATTCACTACTAATTGCATCAAAGAGGACTTTCATTTCACGCTTTTGTGGACATCCGATGGAGTGGCCACATTTTATTCACACATCATAATATAATTATTAGAAAAATTCCCTTTCCAAGAAAAACATTTTTTCTTTTTCTTCTTCTTCTCGTACAGGTTTTAAAGACACGCCTTGCATTGGGTACCACGGGACAGTACAGAGGGATGTACGACTGCCTCAGGCAGATTCTCCGCAACGAAGGAGGACATGCTCTATACCGAGGCCTCACTCCAAGTCTAATGGGCATCATCCCCTACGCTGGAATTGACTTGGCAGTCTACGAGGTACATATATTTATTTTAATTTTATTTTTTTGAGTGTCAACTACTCACACTTCTCAGACATTTCGTAATAGCAAAAATAAAAGTATCAAGATATATGAGGTGTCCTCTTGGATAACACTAAGAGTTTCCAGCATTTGATTGAGATGATTAATTAACCCTTAGTTAACTGCTGGTTTAAAAAATCTGTTGAATGTAAGGAGCCGTGTTGTCCTCACTATTCATTATGACTTTAATTAATTATATCAGATTGAATTATTTCTTGTAGACAAGGATCCTATCCTCTACTGTTTCTGGCATTAGAATTCTGACCTCTTGTAGTATAGAGTCTAGCCACTAGCCGGACTGACTCCTTATTATCCCTGGCTGATGATTATATTGGAGGCTCCTGCCTTAATCTACCTCAATATCTTGTTTCTGACAAGTGTATTCCATCTGTGTACTAACGACAGAGTGTCTATGGTCTTGATGACATGAAGACATAGTGCCAGGCTGTTCCAGCTGCGTTGCTATCTGGGACCAGCCCAGCTAGCCAGTCACTCGTCTAACTAGATCCCATAGCCTGATATTATGCTGCCTACTATAGCCTGATATTAATCTGCCTAAATGTCTCTGTATTATTGTGATGGATGGTATGAATAGAGCATAAACACTTTTCAAAAGATGACAATGGGATTAGTCGTTATTATTTCCACACTAATTTCTAAAGAATGTGAAACATGTTTTTGACCCTATCATTTTCTCCCTGAACTCTCTGATATACTTTTCACATACCTCAGGACTATTGAACTATCCAAAACCTTCTTTGGAAAGACTTTTAAGGTAGAGATCTTGGGTTTCATTTGGGTGACGGTGGTGATGATAAGATGTTACTATAATTACAGGATAATTAAATTGGAACCGCTTAATCTGTAGACTTTTTGGGGCCAACGGGAAAGAAAGAAAAGTGTTATTTAGAGAGACACATTTTATAGTAGTTCACTATATAAAATCAAACTCTTAATAATAGCTTGATACCTCATAAAGGACCTGAAACAGTGACTATTGTGCTCATGAAAGCGTTGGCTGCAGTACAGATGCTATACAGCATGTCTTCAACTTATAAATACACAGGGAAAACGAGAATTATGCAGAATACCTGATAACTTTCTTTCTTTCTTTCTTTCTTTCTTTCTTTCTTTCTTTCTCTTTCTCTTTCTTTTTCTTTTCATGTAGACAATAAAGAATTTGTACCTCTCTCGGAAGAGTGACTCTGATTCTCCTGGAGTCCTTGTACCCCTGGTGTGTGGGACCATTTCCAGCACTTGTGGTCAGCTTGCCAGCTATCCATTCTCTTTGCTACGCACAAGACTTCAAGCCCAAAGTGAGTGTGAGTGAGCGAGTGAATGAACAGGTCAAGAGAAACAGCCAAAGTAGAATAGTTTTAGCTATAAATATTTGCCATTAGCTAATGTTTTTTCAGCTAGTTTGTTCATAACCTCAGTCCCAGGACTTCTTAGCCTCGAGAGAGAAAAGGGCCTGTCTGGTTTATAGAGTAACTTAAAGCTGCATCACTTAGTCTGTTATTGCCTAGACATTGGGTAGAGGTAGTTAGCTCAGCATAATGCTTAGTGAGGCCATAGCTGTTCCTATATAAGTGTGTCCACTTTCTCTAAAGTGGTCTAGTTAGCTCTTAAGCATAATTATGCTTCGTGCTGTGTTAGCCTCATACTACATACTTAAACTAGGCTGGATAGCTCTTAAGGAGAGAGATAGTAATTATAGGCCTTCTAGTTAGTGTTGTCTACTTTCTCTGAAGTCTAGTTACTTTTTCCTTCATGCATGTTCCCCTAAATCCAGCTAACCCCATGAAAGGTGGTGATGCTGGACACAAAGCCCTCAGCATGACGGAGTCCCTCTCGGGAATCGTTCGTGAGGAGGGCTTCAGAGGATTGTACAGAGGTCTTCTCCCCAACTTCCTCAAGGTCATCCCAGCTGTCAGTATAGGTTACGTGGTGTACGAACAGTTGAAACTACTGCTTAGAGTGGAGTCTGTGAGATAGCTTATATACGACATGGCAGTCTATAGAAGCTCTAAGAACACAAGTATGGGAAAAATCCAGATCTCTTTGACATACCTCATCCAACCATTCATTCTTTCACATCAACTGTTTTCTACATTAATCAGATCATTTATAATTTATTATCATTAATTTTATAAATGAAATCAATTCAGTAATTGAACAGCTAGCTAGTGCCTAGCTGCATAGCTAATAACTGTTCATCAGTTGTGCATAACTTGTCGGATTTTTTTTTTTTGTATCGATTAATTGAAATGATTGTCATGATGAATAATATCACATGTGAGATGGATGGTGAAAATTACACAGAATTATAGTGAAAATAGGAACTACTTCACTTAATTAACTATTTCCTCACACGGTCCTGCAAGGCCTTCCCCACCATCAGTTCTTTTATTATTCTTAATCTCCAAATATTGACTGTACATGGCGGCCGCTGCAAACTCCTTATGCTTGCTCCAGTCAGTTTCAGTGCAGTCCTTCTTCCACTTGGTCCTTCTGTTCTGGAACCACGTCTTGATGTGTTTTTCCGTCAACCCCAGGTTACTAGCCAGGTGAGTGCGATCATGCTTAGTCAGGTACTTTTGCTCGCTGAACTTATTCTCGAGTTTCTGTAGTTGAGTTTTACTGAATGATGTGCGTGTCTTTTTGAGTGTCTTGGCAGCCTTGTGAGAACCAATGACATGATGTGCCCTCCCTTGCATTCTGAGCTGGTCAGAAGAGGTAGAAGAGAAACTACTACTCTCTTTCATTTCTATGTCATTCTCCCCATCAGAGTCATTACTGTATTCTGAACTCTCTTCTATGCTCTCTTGCCTTCTTCTAGGACTCCCAGTTTCTATCTTATCCCCAATGTCCTTACATTTCATTGAGTCTGCGCAGTACTGGCGGTTTTTTCCGTTGCTAGGCTTCTTGTTGTTAACAAATGTCTTGTTATTAACTGAAGACACTTTTCTCCAAGAAGGCCAGCCTGGAAGAAGCGATGTTACTCCTTGCAAAGCGGTGAGAGATGTCGAGCTCGTAGTGCGAGTACCCATTCCGCACCCTTGGCCCTGCGGAGAACTGAAGGTGAATTGTGCATGAGCTTGAGGCTGCTGGCTGCACACTGCGGCTATGGAGAGAAAGAAAGGTGGCGCGAGGTCTCTGTATCGGATGAAATAATGGTTGCTGATTTGCTCTCGAGCAGCTGGAGCTGCAGGAGTAGTAGCAGGGCCCGGGGGCATCTGTGGTGTGTGCACTGCTACTGTTGCTGTAGTGCTGGGACTTTGCAGAATGTGATCAATCGAGAACTTGGATTTCTGCAGCCGGGGTAACGGATTAGCTGGTTTTAGCCGCTCCATGATCTATTTGTGTTGAGATGTAATCCGCATTGTACTTATAAAAGATAATTAGTGGGTGTGGCTCGTATTCTCCATGGAAACTAGTAGGAAAAAAGCCGACAAGAGGACGTTGTGGACCTTAAACCAAAGTTAATGGCAAATTTAGACGTGGTGGCTACTGAGTCATCAGACTCTTACCACACTCAGAAGAAGAAACGGCAGGTACTTACAAGCTAGTAATTTTATTTAGCTATCAAAAAGCCATAATATAAGAGTTCAGTACGACTTGATATGACCACAAAAATTATGTATAATGAATAGGTTCTAGTGAAAGAGTCTGTTGCCCAGCGTGCCAGTGAGCGAGGAGCAGTGTTGGTCAAGATAGATGATTTGCCTGGAGAAGCTGCCAAGGCTAAAGGAAGCATTCTCACAGACAGGCAAAAGCAATGGCTGAACACAGCCACTTACGACTCCACCACTCAGAACCCTGTCCTCTATAAGTAAGAAGATAATTACTTATACAGACTGGGGGACTACTCTCTTTCTGTGCATCCATCGTAGGTACATTAGCCAATCCACTAAGCCAAAGAAACGAGTGATTGAGAATCAGGAAGCACGTTTTGCAGTTGAGGGTTTATCAGACATTCCTGCCCCCCAACCTCCCAGTGGAGTGCCCGAGAAGATTGCTCAGAGGAGAAAAGAGAGGTATTTATGAAAGATCATAAGCTAGCTATGGTTGATAAGGTTCAGGCTCCCAAAGAACTGCTCTTTAATCCAAAGGGCTTCTCCTTAATTAGGGTTCTATTCTATCCAAAGGGCTGCTCCTTATTCCAAAAATCAAGGTTCTATCCAAAGTGGGTGCTCCTTAATCAAGGTTCTATCCAAATAGTCTCGCAGGCCAGACTCAGTTCTTTCCTTTTTCTTGGGGGCAGGGGAAAGAAAGAGTCTGGCCAAACTGTGGGAATTTTTTAAACGTCACTATATATTATGTCATAGTAGTGATTCAATTAATGATGCATGGTCAATTAATTTTTGGCCTTCATTAAGAAAAATTTTTCTTGATTAATTTAGAAATGACAAGTTGGTAATGGATATGGAAGAAGAACTAGCGATGATTGGTCAGGTAAGTAGAGATAAAGAACCACTACTAGCTAGCTTAGAGATTTACGAAGTGCTTCATTGATAACAGGAGTTGGAAAATCGTATTAAAGATGCCTCAGAACTGGTCCAGTCTCAATTGGCAGAGAATGATGAATGTGAGTGCTGTTTCTTGGTTTCCTTCCCTTAACAAACTCATGTGCCCTCACACATCTTAGATTTGGAGTCACTCTTTTCTGAAGTGAACTCAAATGAAGAACTGCAGAGGCAAACCATGGCAGACCTAGAGCGCATCTGGAACAAGGTGGTCGAGCAGTCGGCTGTAAGGAAAGAGTTTGTGCACCAGCTGGATTGCACACTGCAGGCAGTGGAAGAAGAAAGAGCAGACAGGGTCAGCAGTAGACTAGTATAGCTAAGTAACTCTAAGGTATAATTTATTGCTAAAGTTTAAAAGGATGATAATGTCTTCCAGTTTGTGTGAGACTTTCTTCTTGACTTCATACTTGTCTAAAACTGATCTCCTTTTCTTTCTCTTTGCCCATCTATACAGATAAAGAAGGTGTTGCTTGGCTGTGCAGAGGAGCTGAGGAAAGTTTCATACATGTTACCGGATGATGTGGACCGGTTGATGGAAGGAGAGGGACTTGCAGCCAGCAATGATATAATTGCCAACAAAAAAAATTATGTGGAACTCTGCACACATCTCTTGACTAGTGAGTAATATGCATCTTTAAATGCATGTTGGGGAAAGCAAGTTGAAAATTTTGTACTTCGGTACCTTGTTCTTTTTAGCCGATTGTTTTCGTGAGAAGCAACAGTACAAAGAATGGGAGTCCTTGGTGACAGATGCAAAGCACCTTCATCACAGAAACCTCTTGACCGAATTCACCAAATTCATGGAGAGACAAGAGGCCACCAATCTGCCTGAGGTGGTGGAGCTGAAGGAGAAGCTCACTGTGGAACAGAGAGAGATTGTAGCCAAGAGAACCAAGTATACGAACCATATTCTGGACCTCAGATCCCCCAAGGCCAGTGCTGCACAGGTGTACGAGTGGAGGGAGGCAATAGAGAAACTCTATAAGGAACTAAGTATGCAATCTTGTAGTGTTATAGCTCTGTGTGTAGCTATCTAGCAATTCATACACAGAAACTCTATCCTAGAATCTGACTACTCTATCTTCATTCAATAGATGGTATTCATGAAAGCCATATTCTGAAATTTCAACAAGCCTTGGACTCCAACCATAGGATGTGTGAAGACGAGATGGAAAAAGCACGGGTAATGTCCACCTCTGGTACATAGCCACGATCTTAATGGGTATGATTTGACTTACAGAAGTACTTGGTGAGAACTGGACTGTTTGACACCACCGAGACTTACGAGCTGATGTGCAGGGATTTCGTTCCTCTGGTCGACCAGCACTGTTCAAAGAGACGTGAAGAGATCCAGACTCTAGAGAAAGCCCTGGAGAGTGCCGTCTCTCTCCAAGAAAAGCAATTTTCTGAAGTGTTTAAGTTCATCCAAGGAGCAGCTCTACTGTGGGATAGTCACAGAACTGACACTGATCAGATTTGCAGAACGTACCAGGTCAGTCTTACATGGATACACTATGCCATACTAAATTCACCTGGCACCTTGATAACTCTCTCAATTCTATCTAGTTTAATGCATCAACAGAGAAATTTAGTTAAGAAGTTATAGCAATGATCTAGGTGCCAGGTGAATACAAATCTAGTCATGCTTTATAATAACCATTCACTTGCAGGAGATGCTGGAGAAAGTTCGTTCAGACCATGATATGGAGAATCAGAACTTGGAGGCCAACCTGGATGTGGTGTTGGATCGATTAAGACAAGCTCCTACCCATGAGGTCAGGCGAGTTGAAGACCCCCTATATTGCTTTGTGCAATGCAAGCACATCATGTTGTGCTAAACTATAGTTTAATACATGACAGGAATATCTTAAATTTAAATAGGAACTGTGTGCTTCAGTGATTCTGTTAGTGGCTGTTTCAGTGAGGGACTGTCCATATGGAGGGCAGCCTCCTGCATTGCATAGTAGTGAAGCAATAATAGTTAGGCACTGAGACAAAAGGATCTATGACAGTGCAGTGAGGGTGCTACTAAGGGCCAGAGGGTCTGTCAGTTGAGGTGTCTAACAATTATTTTCCATTTCCTGTTTTGTCTTGAAGAATGATCGCCCCTCTACTTAAGCATAATATTGTCTTCATTTGTACAGGTTTTATCCAAATACCTTGAAGAATCCTTTGGGATGTTGGAGATCATCAAGGAAGGTTACCACAATTTCAAAGAGGCAACACTCTTACCTGGGATACAGTTTCCTTTGTCCATTGAAGTGGAAGTCAATTCCTATGACACTGCTCTCTGCTCCTATTTAAAGGTGGAAAGGCAACAACCACAGATGCTTGAAGTTAAGAAAACAGTTGAGTTCCAGCAATTACAAAAATTAGTTTGTGAAAAAAATCCTCAACTCACTTTCATTATCCTACAGAGTCGCCCCGAGTTGAACAAGAGTCGCCTTGAGTTGAGCAAGAGTCGCCTTGAACCCAATAAGATGGGTCCAGGGAAGTCAACCCCTACTGGGTCCCAAAAGACCTCTTCTAAGAGACGTGTTAGCAATGCTAAGCATGTCTTGACCATCAAATTCAATCCAAACAGAACGAGAGCCAAAGATGAAGGAGAGGAGGAAGAAGAAGAAGGAGAAGAAAAAGATGAAGGGAGTGAGGAGGAAGTGGTGCAATATGTGGTGTTGGATCCAGAGGAAGCTGATCTTGATCCAGTACCAAGTGACTTCAAAGATCTAGGAGAAGTTCCTGGAGGGAAAGGAGGAAGAGGAGTGGCAGGGGGAGGAGGAGAGGAGGAGGAAAAGGAGATGGTAAGGGGAAAGGAAGAGGAAAAGGAAGTGCCAGAAAGAAAAAACCAAGGAAGGCAGAAATGATTGGGACTTTTATGACACAGGATGAAGGTAAATTGGGAACTCCTGAAAAGAAAGTACAGGGACACTTCTCTAATTAGAAGCAACTTTTTCTAGTCCGTGCAGATACTGAAGGCTCTGTTGTTGTTGTTATTGTTGTTGTTTTTTAAAATTTTATTATTATTTTATTCAGATGAAGAAGTGACTGAGGTGTCCATAATTACTGATAACATTGGCATTGCTAGTCACGCTACCCTCCAAATGAAAAGAAAGTGAGTTCAAATCACTTTTGCTCAAAATGCATGCAACTCTGTGAGAATGAGAACATACCCTTGACTTAGACTGGGCTATTTCTGCATACTTTCAGTATACGAATGATCTTCTTGAAGCACTTGGAAGAGTGGAAGAGGGAGTGCAAAAAGATGACAAGTGATATGTTGACTGAAAAGGTAGTCTAGCTGCTGCCCCTCTAATTGAAGGCAATACACTGGCATGTAACTCTTCCTACATAATTATTATGCATTAGGAAGAAGAGGCACAGACAGAATTGGATCTGAGGCTCCATCTTCACAAACCACGTCCTTCCAGGATCATCCAGGACATTCATAATATCCGAGCTGGTAATGTATTATTACTATTAATTATATATAATATTGATGTTCCTTTGTGCCTGTGCAGCTGAAATCACGGCACACAAGGAGAGACTTGGAGGACATTCCAGGGCTATTGTAGAAGCCTTGGCCAACCTAAGGAGCTCAGTGCCAGTATTAAAAGGGAAGCTGGAAGCAAAGGTATGCATGTAACAGGGATAACTATGATGCTGCATCTCTAACTCTTATCTCTTCTTTCTTTCCAGATGGCTGAATATGTAGCTGCATTATCTAAGCTGGATTTTACCTCAATTTCCAATTGTGCTGAGTAAGTTTACAACCTCCCAGTACCCTGCCCTCCTCCAAACTCCAGCTAACCAGCATTCATTTCATGCAGACTGAAGAAGCTTGAATCAAAGGCTGAAGACATTAAAAATCAAGTATGTATATTGGTTATTTACCTGCATGCATCCTAGCTTGAAAATGATTCTCTGCAGCTTTTGGTTGCCGTCCGATCGCTTGCCTTGGAGCATAAGCAGACCTCAAAGTCTATAATACAACAGCTCACAGCCTCTAACAGTGATTACAGAGCTTCTTTAAAGTCGGTCAATTGTTGAGTTCATTGATAGCTTACTTTGCTCCAAAAGTTGTATCAGCTACGGCTAATTAATTAATTATTGCAGGCTGTTCAGAGATGGAGGGAATTATTGCTTAGAAGAAGCTGATGCCTTCATCAAAAAGATTGTATATATCTAGCTGGCTATGCCTATTATATTATTAATGATGGTTGTTTTTGATCCTACAGGATAAGATTTCATCCAAGATCGTTGCTGCTGAAAGTGCATTGAAGCAAGAACGCAACCACCTTGTACAGGCTCAAGAAGACAGGGTCGCACCACCTATGGATAGCTTCAAAAAAAGGTATTTAGTCTAGAATCAATTAGGGTGCAGTATTACAAGTTTCCACAAATTCCTTCAAGCTGCTAACTATAGAGGGCCTTGGTACTTAACTATAGCTCAGATATTACTAGCTATAACATGACGCTGTTTCTTCCCTCCATACACTCTCCACAGCTATGATGCTTACGCACAAGAGTTCTTTTTTTCTGAGAACGTTTCTCGGTACTTGGTATCTGTGCAAGTGAGCATCAAGACTGAAGTGAGTGCTAGCAACAGCCAGGCCAAGCAACTTTTCTTCGATATTGAGGACTTGAGACATTCAATTGCAAGAGTCATGAAAAAGGTTAGAGGGATACAATTTTGGTTTTTAAAAAAATTACACCCTTCCATCCATCCAGGAATTACTTCCAGTCACTGTCTTGCTGAAACTTCCAGAAATATTTTCCTCTGTTAGCAAGCGAGTTGAGTACCTTTACTGTTATGCCCCCAAACGCAAGGTATCTATGAGCAAAAGTGATGAAGACCCCTTTAAGACTCCTATATCTGCCATCAGCGTCTCGAAGGAAATACTAGAGTAAGTTCATATGCTTTCTGCATTTCTTTATATACAATTTCCATGTCTGCAGGTCTAGGCATTCTGATAGAAGTCCATCCATGATGTCAGATGTTTCCCAGAACAAGTTGGACCACCAAAAGATGAGCCCTAACAAGACTAGTCCCAAGAAGACTGATTCTTCAAAGCTTAAGGATAAGGTCTCTGCCTTCCCCTCCCCTTCCCTCCCCTCCCCTTCCTTCCCCTCCTCCCCCTCCCCTTCCCTCCCCTCCTCTCCCCCCTCCCCCCTTCTCCATCTCCTCATGTCATAAATGTGAATATGCAGCTCAGTGGTAGAGAAGAAGAGCGTGTGACACCAAGCCCCATTTCGAGCCCCAGGCAAGCCCCAACCAAACCTCAAGCAAAATCAAAAAAATCTGCAAAATCATCAGCCAAATCTTCAGCCAAATCAGTGTGCGCTATTATAAGTGGCTATATTAGGAGTTGTGTATGTTAGCTGTCGTTTCTTTTATCCAAATAGGAAAAAACATGTGAAATTTGAGCGGACTGAACTCCACCTTGGCATTGTGGAAGGTGACAAGTCTCTATGGTAAGCTCTGCTGCGTGGCATCTTTATTTGTTTTCATTATGCAATGTTCTACTTCATTGCATTGCAGCTATTTCCTTCCAAAGGTCAAAGCTATGATGAAAACAAAATTCAATGAAATCTTAGATGCTGCAGAAGTAAGTTATACTAAAAACCAAGTCTTATAATTGATATGCATGATTGACTTGCAGGATTTCTATTCCCTCAAAAGTCAGACAAAGCATATCCATATCAAACTAGAGGGAAGCTTTGAGGAATTCAATGCTGCCATAGTCAAGAAATTCCAGGCTTACCGTTCACAAATTGAGGACTATAGGCGTGATTGCATTGAAGGTATGTGAGAATTTATTCATGATTACCATAGTGGGTCAGGGAGATATCTTAAATTTTATCTGCAATGATACAGAGCTTGGAGGACAGCTTGATATGCTTGTAAAGATACTCCAGGAATTACCCCAACTTGTGTGTCAGGAGATCTATGGTAAACACATGGCTGAAGTCAAGGCAGCTTGGGAACAGAGCTCTGAACAATTCCACCAAGAATTGGACAAGAATATTGCCATGAGGGTGAGTTGGTACTTCAATCTTTTGAGGGAAGATCCTCTAATTAGTGTTATTTAATAGAAATTGCACGAGAAATCTCTGGAACCATCACTGGGACGTCCTGATAGACAGACTGAAATGAACGCCCTGTGTTCTCGTGAAGAAGAGAGGAACAAAGCCTTCTCACTTTTCATTAAGGAGCACACCCAAACTATGAGGGAAGAACAGACCAATATCTTCTATAAATTTGTTCTAGAGCTGCTGAACGGTGTCAAGTCACTGATGAACCTTCTGGATGGGGTGACCAGTTCATCTGAAATTGCCATAAGTATGTACAGTGCAATAACAGACAGGTTGGGGCCACTTATAGAGATGTCCTTTATTCAGACATTTAACTGACAGCAACAACAGAGGTGTCCTTTATTCAAAGGTCATTTAATATAATACACAAAGTACTATGGTGGGACAGCAACAAGTGTCCTTTACAGAGAGGTGTCCTTTATTCAAAGGTCATTTAATACACAAAGTACTATGGTGGGACAGCAACAAGTGTCCTTTATAGAGAGGTGACCTTTATTCAGAGGTCATTTAATACACAAAGTACTATGGTGGGACAGCAACAAGTGTCCTTTACAGAGAGGTGTTCTTTATTTGGAGTGTCCCCATTATTCGGAGGTTTCACTGTGTATATATTTGTGGGGGAGAAATTGTTTTGCAAATGTATTGAAATCCTATTTTTACAGAGCCCAGGAAAGTAAAGCCCCCTTTAGAGGAACTCGTGAGACAAACTGTTGCCAGTAACCGGCCTTCTCTTTCACTGGCAGCCCCAGGCTCCAGGAGTGGTACCCGAAAGAGCACACGAGAATCTGTGCAATCTGCAGCTGCTTCTCCCACTCTACCAGCACCACCGCCATCAATGCTCAGTGGCAGTGTTAAGAAGGGGAAGGTCAAGGGTACAAAGCACTGGCCCAATCTCCCTCAGATGGATTGGCTGAGTTCCTTTTTTCAGGCAAAGAAAAAAAAGTTACAAGAGATCCAGTCAATAAAGGTCGTTAAGTCAACATCAGCTCATGAAGAAGTTATAGAGACTAGAGATAGAACATTTGAGGTGAGGAAGTAGTAGTTTAGTGATGAAAAATTCCAAAGCATTCTTTATTTCTTGATCAGGAATTTGTGGTATGGTTTAATGACATTTCAGTGGAGATTGATAAACTAGAAGATATTAGTCGTAAGGGGGAAGACAAGTGGATATATGGTTGGAGAACTTCTGTAGAATCTATCAAGAAACTGTATGAACTTTGAGATAAATAATGATTGATCATGTATTGAGCATAATGGTAATTAAATCAAGGATGATAATAACAGTACCATTATGGCATAATTTTGTCCACAGCATGATATTGTACAATTTATAGCAAATTATGCTTATTAGTCTACAGTCATAAAAATAGAATCAACAGTAGTTGTAGAGTACTTCACGAGAAAGTGTCCATTTCAAACTGATTCATAATGTCCATTTGGTGGGTCATGTCTATTTGTTGCCTCATCTACAAACATTAATTACAGGGATAATGACGTTAGGAATGAGATTTTGAGTCCAGAATCCAGATCACTTACAGCTTTCCTCTTTTGCCTCTGCTCTTCCCTCAGCCGGTCTCTCTTAGCTTTGGCCTCTTCCTCAGTCTCTCCACTGTCTATTTCTGCTTGTCCACTTGGAGAACTGGCCGCTGAGTCTGCACTGTTAGTTTCCCTAAAAGAAAGTGCCATCAGTGTCAACTTGCACTGCCAGGCTCATATGCTATGCTATACCTTTCTTTTTGCAACACATTTTGTTTCTCTAGCTCTTTTTGCCTTTTTCGAAGTTCCTCCTGCTCTTTGGCCAGTCGTTCCTACATGTGGACACAACAAAGGGTACCGATAGGCTTGAAGGAAGAAGGGAAAATAATAATCCACTCTTCCCAAAACTACTACGAAAGACTCTGTTGAACTCAAATATTTTATTTTACTTTCATTATCCTTACTCGTTCTGATTTTTCCATTGCTTGCTTCTTGAAATGTTCAAAACTTGTCTTGGTGGATGGGATGATTTTTTTAGTGATGGCCACATCTTTTGATGTGTTCCCACTCCCCTCATGGTCAGGTTCAGGACTTCCCAGGACAGGTGAGATTTCCCTTGGTAACCCTCCAGATATGGGTGGGACTACGGGTGTGGCTTTTGGGGTTTGTGAAGAAGTAAAAGAAGAAAGGATGGAAGCAGCAGACTGCTTTTGGAGGGATTGTTTGGTGGACATAGTTGGACCACCAACAGTGGTGCTGCCACGCCCATTCCCAATGACTTCTGCAGCTGTGGCAGTGAAGGTTTCAGAGCTGACTGTCATCACTGTGGAACCTCCAGGCTAAAGTACAGCAAGACTATTAATTACCCTCAGGCCCCTGCCATTACAACCCCATAATCATAACTCAGAGTCCCAGAATCGGAGTATTGGAAGAATTAGTTGATCAAAAATTTAATGCATATACAAAAATGATTAATTTTGCTAACCTTATTTGCAGATAGAGGTTTGCGTTTGTTGCTTCGTTTATTATCTAAATAGAGAAAAAGAAAAGGGGGAAAATGTAACTCTTTATACTTAACTCTTTAAAAAAAATTAATTTTGGGGAGAAAGAGGTGGTAAAATTATTTCTCTATTTAGAGCACACAAGAAACAGAGGCAAACCACTATCAATTTTTGACAAATGAGTTTATCAAATTCACAAAAAGGTAACCAACGCAACAAAAACAAACAAACAAAAAAAGATCACATAATAAACTTCTAACAAAGTGAATGAGAATGATAGCAGTGGTCCAATTTAACAACTCCTTGCTATGTAAGGAATGGTGTCCAACTCTCAAGCTCAAAAGTGAATTTTAAATGCACAGAGCTACTCACTAATGCCTGCGATGGCATGAACACCATTATAAATAATGTCCTCCGTGAATTCAGCACAGAAAACAGAACATACAAAAAGCAAATAATAATAAAAGCAGATAAAGATGAGTTGATTAAGGGTAAGTACCTACTAATCATTGATAAGGAGGGGCAGCAATACACTGTCAATAACTGTTGTTTTTTTTTTGTATTACTCATCGACCTTGTTCTGAGTCACTGCTAGAGCTTGTGCTGGATCCTGAGCCAGAAGAGCTGGAGTCATCATCGTCATCCGATTCTTCTGAGCTTGAGCTGCTACTGGCACTGAGTCGTGAGGACTTGGGTTCCAGACTTGCCATACTTCCTCCAACAGGTGTACTTCCAGAATCTACATACAAAAAAAAAAAAAAAAAAAAATGTCATTGGCAATTTAGAAATTATTGCAGTAGGTAAGCTGCCATAAGTAAAACACTTACACTTAAAATAATTGAGCTTTGATGTTGTTGGTAATGAGGGATAGGGATAGAAGCTCACTTAACTTAGTAAAACTTGCTGCTAACCAGTTAATAACCTAGGGTCAAAGGTGACTGTTTTTGCCATTTTCCTTTTATTTGTTATTGTTCTTCACTGTCTAAATAAACATTACTTACTCTTTCCTTTTTTAGATTTTGCTCCTAATTTGCCACTGACATCCTGCAATCTCCTTTCCAGCTCAGCCTTCTTCTTTGCCGCTTCAGCTGCAGGATTCTTGGACTTTTGAACTGCACACAACATAGTGAAATATATGCTAAAAGGGGTTCACAGTATAACATTCCAAGCCAAGGAGAGGTCATAGAAACGTCATTCTTGGCAAAAGTTATGAGAAACCCTTTCATCTTTATCATAATGTAATCAACCAGGGTCTTTCCCAACAGATATATTCATTTTCAAGATCAATTTCCTCAGACCTGGCCTACCACTATCACTTACATGACGGCCTTTTGTTCTTGAGCACATTGTTAATATACTTCTCCAAGTCCCTGAGAGTAGAGGCCTTGAGAGTATCAAAGTCAATCTCTATCTCGTTGGGAGAGCTGTCCTTGAGTGTCTGTTCCCTCACATGAATAATCTGAACTACCTCGCCCAGTCTTGTGGCTGGTAGCTTGTTGATATTCAGACTGAGCTGTCGTTTTTCATCATAAGACATAGGTTCTGCATCTTCCTCATCACTGCTAGGCATACTACTCAAGGGACGTTTCTTTATCAGAGAGGACCTGAAGGGAAAAATTAGAAAAATTAGAATGCTCTAGTCTATAAATATTTTCTATTCTCTCACTTATTAGATGATGCTTTCTTGGCAGGTGGTACTGGTCGGACTTTATTGGGTTTTTTTACAGCAGGATTAGCCACTGCTTGTGGTTTGCCGACTTTCTTTTTCACCTTCTTCTTAGTGATTGCAGTGTCTTCTATAGCCAACGAAGGGGGCAAAAATAGGGGGTCATCCACCTCCAAATCTAACGCCATCGATTTTCGTCTCTTTTTGGGGTTACTCAGAGCCTTTAGTTGCTCATGGACTTTTTTCACCTACATACAGCAAAAAAAGAAAAAGAAAAAAAGAAAGAAGAAATCTAATAAAAAGATGCCATTATAAATACAGACATTGCTTGACATACCTGCTCATGTAAGTAACTAAGCTGATTGGCCCTCTTGGCCTCGCTTTCTGAGTCCTCCCCACTGGAACTATCCTCCCCTCCCTCATCCGCTGCTTCCGATCCACTATCATCTGAATCTGTAGACGTTTTCATTTCAGACGGAGGCTCCTCTGGCATCTTGGCAAATCGCACTTCAAATACTTCCTAAAGTGGTAAAGAAAAAACCAACTCCATGAGATATGTGCAGGCTTCATACCAAAAAGCAACACAATACAACTTCATTTAAAGGAGGTGTCGGGATTATAATTGTCACATTTTAGGAAACGCTTCCTGTAGAAAGCAGTGCTCTATCTCATATTCTGCTTGACTCAGCATTGCCACTCCAAATATAACAGTAGAGCCTTTATACCCCCTATAACCTTATACCTATATAATTAGCTTAATTAGAGGAAGTACCTGTAGCTTCATGCACATTTTCACTACATCATGCTCTGGAGGATTGTATTTGTAACAATTGGTGAACATCAATCGAACATCAGCAGCGAATTCATCAGCATTCTTGTACTCTCGATTATCAACCTTTTTCTGAGGAGAGGAAAAAGCATAATGAACTATATGACCCAGATTAAGACATGTTTATGGTATGATGTGAAAGTTTTGTAAAAATTAAAGTGTGGAACTTTTCCCATGTCGTAAAGAGCAATTATTAAGGGGAATCCAAGCACTCAGAATTTTTTTTGTCTAATCATCTCCATAAATAAACACCCCACCATAACAACCGGGTGTGTTGTGTACAATATAATCACAGGGGTGATCCCCATAATAAATACATTGTATACAGCCGTGGATCTATGATAACAGGGATCATCCCCATAATAGTAATTGATATTGTGTTGTATTATACATTGTGTATCAGCCGTGGAACTATACAATCACAGGGGTCATCCCCATAATGACAACAGGACTCACTGGGTGTACTAGAATAGACTATCTCTTACTCTGATAGAGTCTAGATCCATTGGTTTCTTGATTATCTCGTGGTAATCCCGCAGGCCCAATGCCTCAGCATCCACTGCTTGCAAAAACGGCCATGAATATGCCTAAGAAGATATAAAGGGGAGGGATAATCTCACTGTTGATAATAAGTACACATTCTTTCAAATTTACTCGATGTTTCTTGGTGAAAAACTCCTTTATTAGAGCACTGCAGAATTTCATCTGAACTGATAATGGCTTCAACTTTTTCGACTGAAAGCAGGAAATAATGATAATCAATAAATCTATACAAACTGAAAAAATATAATATTTTCAATACAAACCTGCTGGTAAGCATCTTCTCCTGGTAGATCAAGTTTCGGTCTTTTGACCTGCCGTGTTGACTCTCTCCGGTTGGGGATCAAGGGATGCGGGGTGATGGGAGTGGCCGAGCCAGGACTCGGCTGGCCTGTGGAGGGCGTGGTGGTATCGGCTTGCCTTTTGACGCCCCGCCGTGCCTGCATAAACAAAAGATGGAACAAGGCACAAAAGTTACTAATTTACACACTGAATCAAAACTATCTGCTGCTAATGAAGTCAATAAAGAGGTGAGGATAAACAGATTGAAGAGTAAGCCATATATTAATTAACAGAACATGCATGAAGGATCAGAGCAGTGATACACAAGATTCCACCATTCTCATTTATAAGGAGTCAAACCTGCTTATTCCCACAATTCTAAACCTACCAATGGCCACTGCATGTACGAGAGAGAGAGAGAGAGAGAGAGAGAGACTTATATTAGCTTACCTTGATCAGCTGCTGGGGAGTAGGAGTAGCAGTAGATCCCGGAAGTGATAATGCATTTGTAGAGCTAATGGTCTGAGGGGCGGATATGGAGTCAGGCTTTCCTTCGGGGGTGATAGGCGTTTGAGCAGTGACTGTAGAGTGAGGAGTTGGAATGGAAGTCTTTCTCGGAGGCCCTCTACCTTTCTTTCCCTTCATTGTGGGATCGACTACTAACTCCTAATGGGGAGAGGAGATAGCTCTGAGATTACTAAAGCTTAGCATTAGCACAGAAGAACACGTACTTCCTTGGGCATGCCCAGGACTTTCTGATCAAAGAGCCTCTCTAGAGTCTGACACATTAGAGTGATATCCTATTAAAAAACACATAAAAACATTAATTGCTATATATAAGCCATACTATTTATAGATCAATCAGAGATTGTAAAGGAGCAAGTTAACAAATAGGTGAACAGTGATGTTATATTTAGGGAAACCTTGGATCAACAGGTACATCACCATGGTCTCATTTACACCACTACAAGTACTTGGTGGAGACATACATGTACAGACTTACATCTGTAGGCTTGTTATATATGTAGCAGTTGTTGAAGATCTGCTTGAAGTCAGCTATGCACTCCTTGGAACTGTAGTACACATTCTGCTCCAGTTTTTTCTTGATACTCCCCATGTCCATAGGCTTCTTGACAACATCAAAGTAATCCTGAGAGAAAAGGGGGATGGACAAATCTCACTCAATAGCCAAATGGGCCACAATTGTGTGCAGTGGCAAAATCTTTTCATGGATAGGGGTTTTTTTTTTGTTTTTTTTTTTCAAATGTGACCATGATTAATTTTGATTGTGTAAAGACAGCATACAGATCAAGATAACTGTAGAACCGAAAATTAAGTAAAAAATACCAAACTATATTGAAAGTTGAAACACCTGTGGGACTCACAGGGATTTTGAGGGCTACTGGATCCACCGGTTTCTGAAAGGGCCAGGCATAATGATGTCTCCACAGGACACGCAACACTGATTTCAGTAAGTACTGAAGTTGGTTTGTGACACGTCCCTGGCCTTCACCTTCGACCTTTTCGACTGGATTAGTAGGTGGTAATGGTGGGGGTTTCGGTTGAGCCTGTGTATGATGTAATGATAGCAGGTAAACTCCATCTTTTCCATTAATACAACCAATTATGAAGCACAACTTAGTAACAGCATAACAATTCATAACTCCAGCATTCAGACAGAAAAACAACCTTATTCAGCACTTTTGGAGACCAGCCAGCATTGTGTAAGAACTGGACGAGTAGGAGTACTGAAACCACTATACTACACTGCCTCTAATTAACAACCCATAGGGCATGGGATCTTGTAATCAAATAACCACTCTACCATAGCAACACACATACCGTGATAGCTGGTTGTTCAAAATCCTCATACTTTGTTGATTGTTTCCGAACTCTTTTTCCTAATGAGGAGTCTTGGCCACCAATACCAGAAGTAGTTGTAGTACTGGCCACTGTAGTGACAGCAGTCAGGTATGAAGTAGGCGTGGCTGTGATTGACCCAGTACCAGTTCCACTCAAGTTCACTTTACTCAGTGTCTGCGTTACAACTGTGCTTCCATTGCTAGGGGTAGATGTACACTGAACAGGAGAGGTGGAATTTCTGGGTGTGGTCAGAGTTGGACCAACGGTAGTGACCGCTTCAGTCTTAATTTCAAGGGTTTGATTCTTCAGTAACTGATTAGCCTGAAGTTGGGCTGAAATTCTTTCTAACGACGAAACTTTCGCCGTGCCTTTTGTCTTTGATTTCAGGGTAGGGAGTGGGGAGGTTGACTTGGAAGTGGAATCAGTTTGTTTGGTAGGGGGAAGTGCATTGTTGGATGGGACCGGTTGGGCACCATCTAGAGACAGCACTCTGGTTACCCCAGTAGTCTCTACTGCTAGGGAAGGGGGGGCATCATTATTAGGTGAGGTCTTCGGTGTGGTTGTTGCACTAGAGGCACTAAAATAAAAGAAAATTTACATCAGTGAAGCACCTCATCTTAACAGAAGTTATATTGGCAACTGTCAGCTGTTTGGCATTTGAAAGTTCACTTTTCTAAACTACAGCTTTGTAGAAAGAAGCTACGTCTTCAGTAGTACTAAGCTGCCAAGCGGCAACTTGCCAGCATTACTAACTTCTTTATGCTAGAGATAGGCACCATTCTAGTCGCCTAAAAGAATTAAACTTGCAATTTTTTGGCACCTCGTGTGTTACACGTGGCAGACAGAGAGCACACTCTACGTCTAGGTGCCACGTTCAAATCATTCATGTAGTCTCTAATATTTTAGCGAAGCTAGCTACAGAACGACCACCTCTTTAGAAATACTGTTGCCACACGGTCACGTACCCTTCTGCGCCAGTAGCAGAGGTGGACCCAGCAGTTTCTACACGAGGATGGCCTTCCTGCGCTGAGCCTGGAAATGGATCCATCACCTCTTCTTTTGCGACAACACTTCGGCAACTTTCGGGCTCTCGGCCTCTAAGCTTAGACTGGCTCCTTTTATAATCAGCCAGAGGCCGGACAAGGAAATCACGTGGCAACCACCTGCTCAAGAACTGGCTCGACCAGAAAAACCGGTTTGTGGTCAAAATGGCGCCAAATCTATTCAAATTTCCCCGGAAAATCGCGGGAGCACAAATCAATTCGAGTACGAGTAAGCACGGCCAGTAAGATTTAGCTTTCAAATTCCAGCTTGACAACCTCCCTACATTAACGTTCTTTCGTGGGAAAGCCATAACTCACTAAGTGTGACTCACAAACTAAAACTAACTAGAAGGGCTCCAATATAATCACACGAAGAACAAGGAATCAGTAATGATTCTTCAGAGCAAGTCCAGTATCAGAGCAAGAGCTATCGCAGACCTACTACAATAGAGAACAGCTCCCGTCTCAACTCTCAACCATAGATCTGTACGCTCGAACTAACTCCGGAAGGAAGTTAAGTTGATTGAATTCTATGCGCATGCTCACTTTCTCAAACGTGGCAATTAATTTGCGGGGCCGGGGAGGAATTTAGCTGACGTGGACAAAAAAATTATGTCTGAAATCAAGGTTGTACCATTAGGTGAGCATTCCATTTAGTAGCTTTGATCAACTACATTATCCTTCTTTTCATTTCCCATGTGCCAATAACACTGAAACTAATGATTCAGGTGCTGGACAAGGTATGTTCCAAATACTGTAATCTCAAAGGATTGATGAATGGCAATGCAGGATGTAGCTAAATACAAAGTGAAATGAGGAAAAAAGTGGAGTTCAATTGAATACTCTATTATTAAAAACCACACAACAGATGTGGCCAATTTTCTATTATTCACTCAATTATCATCAGTATAGACTTTAGAGGACCCTATGTAACGAGGTCACTGTCTTAGTCCATCAATATATAAGTGATCCATGGTTATGAGTCTGGACATCCTATCCCCTTATAATCACTGAAATCTGGTGGATTATTTTCCATCAAAATGATGTTAGCTCTCCCGGTCCCAGGGAGGGGGGAGGGGCATTTAGTTATTAATTCATGGAAATGGATGATGTAAATTACCACAGATGTTGGTCGCAGCTGCATCATTGTATCGCTGGGTGGGAAGAATGTTATGCTGGACTGTGGTATGCACATGGGATACAATGACCAGGTAGGTAGGTAGGTAAGTATCCAGTTACACTTTCTCTTTCAGAATTACTATGTAGGTGTGCATTAATTAATATGTATGTAGTGTGGGAGTGGAATACGAGGTTTCTTGTTTCCTGGACATGGGAGGGATATTCTTTGTTTAGCAGAGTTAAAAATAACAGCCAGTCATTGGACGATGTTGGGTCAAATCTGTAAATTGACCAACCAAAAAAAAAAAAATAGCCAAGTGGTTGCCATGCATTCTCTCACTGCAGTAAGAGCCACATGTTTTATATTAATAGCAACCAACTTGTAATACTTGATTTTGTAGCAGATCATATTTCTAAATCATGTGTCCAAGCACTTAAAAAATATATATTTTTAAACTCTGGTTCAGTGGTATTCATACCCCCACTTGTTACAGGGTTCTCCCCATAATTTATTGAAGGCATACCATGAAGGAGAGGGGCTGAGGTGGCTTGAGTCACCAGTAATGAATAATACGGCACTGGGTAGGGAGAACCCTGAATAGGATTGGTCATCAGCAGTAATTTATCAGTCATTTCATGACAAATGACCAGTAATAACTTCATGGGTCTGATCTAGTGTTGATACGACTTTTGCATGAACTCATCATCCTGCAGAGAAGGTTTCCTGATTTCACTTACATCACAGAGTCTGGTCACTCTCTCACTGAGCACATTGACTGCCTCATCATAAGGTAAGCTACAGAGAACCTTCTCTGATATCATGGGGAAAAAAATCTTTTCTTCTTGTTTATTTAGCCATTTTCATCTTGATCACTGTGGTGCTTTGCCCTTCTTCACTGAGATGTGTGGTTACGATGGTCCCATATACATGACTCATCCAACCAAGGCTATATGCCCTATCCTTTTAGTAAGAACCTATTATATACAAGTCATGTGACCAGGCTATAATGCTAGCACAAACTTGTTATGATCCATCCAACCAAGTCATGTGACCAGGCTATATATGCTAGCACAAACTTGTTATGATCCATCCAACCAAGTCATGTGACCAGGCTATATATGCTAGCACAAACTTGTTATGATCCATCCAACCAAGTCATGTGACCAGGCTATATATGCTAGCACAAACTTGTTATGATCCATCCAACCAAGTCATGTGACAGGCTATGTATGCCTGTCATAGCATTCCATGACTCCATCTCTTGGGCTAGCTAATTCCTTTCCTTTGATGTGGTCAAGAGAATATCCTTTGATCTTTATTTATTGAGAGAAAATTTTGTCTGCAGGAAGATTACAGGAAAATAACTGTGGAGAAGAAAGGGGAGGTGAATTTCTTTACCTCCCAAATGATCCAGGATTGTATGAGGAAGGTCATTACCGTCAACCTCCACCAAACAGTGAAGGTTAGTACTTTTATTAACTTTCTCGGAGTTATATGATCTCCTTTTTTTTTTTTTTTTTTTTTTTAGGTGAAGAAGGATCTTGAGATCAAGGCTTACTATGCAGGCCATGTTCTTGGTGCAGCCATGTTCCAAGTCAAAGTTAGAGACCAGTCTGTGGTCTACACTGTGAGTAATACCGGGAGAAGAACTCTGAAAATTCAAAGGGGTATTTGTTTATGAACTATAATATTATTTGTCTGTATTTAATAATTCCTTTAGGGTGACTACAACATGACTCCAGATCGACATTTGGGGTAAGTCCCATAATGTTGCACACGATGTTATCAATGAACAGCATCTCTTCTTTGTAAGGTCTGCTTGGATTGATAGGTGTCAACCTGATCTACTCATCACTGAATCAACTTATGCCACTACAATCAGAGATTCTAAGAGGTCTGTGGTGAAACAGTTTTTATAATGAATAATAGGAAGCTTATCGTGCGTGTGGTCCTGTGGTGTAATGGTTAGCACCTTGGACTTTGAATCCAAAGATCCGAGTTCAAGTCTCGGCAGGACCTAGCTTTTTTTTCTTTTTCTTTTTTTCCCCTAACCTAAATTTATTTCCCACTTCTTTTTGAAGGTGTAGAGAGAGAGACTTTCTTAAAAAGATTCATGAATGTATGGAAAGAGATGGCAAGGTAAACTCGTTGCCATTGCCAACATAAACCATCATAAACAATGATTGTGTGTGCTTATTATTGTCAGGTTCTCATCCCAGTCTTTGCATTAGGGAGAGCACAGGAGTTGTGCATTCTTCTGGAAACATTTTGGTAAGGTAGTAAATACTACTAGTTGCCTGCCCACCATCTGAGAAGATATTTGTCCCTCTAGCTCCAAGCAAAAATCTGTTCAATATGTATAGACATTTCATATTGTGTGTATGTGTGTGTAGGGATAGGATGAACTTGAAGTATCCAATCTATTTCTCCACAGGACTCACTGAGAAAGTAATATTGAAATATTGATGTGTTTGTTTTATTATTTCACATAATTATGTTCTTTCTCTTTCAGGCCAATCACTACTATAAGCTCTTCATCACATGGACCAACCAAAAAATCCGAAGTACTTTCGTCCAGAGGAACATGTTTGAGTTCAAGCACATTAAAGTTAGTCAATTGAGTTTCATGATGAAACAAGAAATAATACTATCATTCTCTACATAATGATGATATCCTTGCCTGTCTCGACTCTTCCTCCAGCCGTTTGATCGCTCGTACATCGACAACCCAGGACCCATGGTTGTGTTTGCAACACCAGGTATGCTCCACGCCGGCCTCTCCCTCCAGATCTTCAAGAAATGGGCAGAGGATGAGAGAAATATGGTGAGAGAAAGCTGCATATTTCCTGACATTGTGCATTGTCTGTAAAGGTAGCAAGAATTCATTTCCTTGTAAACTTATCAGTAACGCTGTTAAATTTTCACAGATTGCAAGGAAGTTAGTCTTCTTATGTAGTGAAGACCCTCATGAAGTTGTCATATCATGCTGTTTATGATGTCCAGTTACTCAGTATTACACTTAAATTCTATTAAAAGTGTAGTGAAGCTGATAGGTTACCAGTATTACCCTTATGTTGGACCTAATGTCTTTTCATGTGAAGTTGTCATATTGTTACCCTTAAATCCTAATGTATTGCATGCTGATAATGGTTATGCCTGGTTACCAGTATTACCCTTGTGTTTCAGTTGATCATGCCTGGTTACCAGTATTACTCTCATGTTTCAGTTGATCATGCCTGGTTACCAGTATTACCCTCATGTTTCAGTTGATCATGCCTGGTTACCAGTATTACCCTCATGTTTCAGTTGATTATGCCTGGTTACTGTGTGGCTGGTACCATTGGCCACAAGGTGCTCTCTGGAGCCAAGAAGATTGAGATAGACAAAAAGGTGGTGAACGTGAAATTGTCGGTGCAGTACATGTCCTTCAGGTAAAGCATAAGATTTACACGGTAGTACCCTTGGGTGGGTGTAAAATGCGACTTGCCTTATTTAAAGAGGTGACTCTCTGGAGTGGATGTTTCAAAGAGGTGTAAAATGAATGACTTGTGCTGCTGCTATAATAGTCCATATGAGAGAGAGAGAGAGATTATTCCTTCATTCCATTTCCTTTAAATCTAGTGCTCATGCAGATGCTAAAGGAATCATGCAGTTGATAAGACAGGTAAGTAAGACAGACACATCACTCAAGTCAAGTCAGTCAACAGTTAATCTTGTTCCATTCCATCCAGACATTAAATTTGGTTACTTCACTTTACCATACACCTCTCTAATCTCCATGGCATTTAGGCTGCCCCAAGGAATGTGCTCCTTGTGCACGGAGAGGCGGCCAAGATGGAGTTTCTGAAGCAGAAGGTGATGCAGGAGTTTGGAATCAACTGTTTGATGCCAGCCAATGGGGAGACAGCAATCATCCAGACTGTCCCCACAATCTCTGTCGACATGTCACGAGTGCTCTTCAAGAGGTCACTGGACCACCTCTATTGTGAGTTCAGCAGAAACTCTCTCTCTCTCTCTCTCTCTCTCTCTCTCTCTCTCTCTCTCTCTCTCTCTCTCTCTCTCTCTCTCTCTCTCTCTCTCTCTCTCTCTCTCTCTCTCCCTCACTCACTCACTCTCTCTTCCTCCTTTCTCATGCAGCATCAGACAGCAAACGTGTTTGTCAACATCATCCTCGTGCTGTACCAACTACAGGACTCCTTATCATGAGAAATGAGGTCTGTACTGTACTAGCCAGCCAGGGTGACTAGGTCCTGCAAAGAGACAGTTTATGGAGCCAGCCTGTCCTATTTCTTGTTCCTATCCATTATGTTAATTACCCATCTGTTAACCACAAGACCACCTCTCTTTAAAGACCACTTGGTTAGTCCCAATTAGTACTTGTACCATTGATTTTGAACTCTGTAAAGAGACCACCTCCACCTTTAGGTGGCCCAGAATTCACTATAGATGGATTTCACTGTGCTCCATTTCTCTTCCTCAATAGACACTACAGATTTTGGATTTTTCAGAGGCCCAGGCAGAACTTGGACTAGTTCCTCATGATATTCGCTTCAGTTCCAGCCTCTCTCTGGACACACGGTCACGCCCCCCTCACGAGTTCATGGAGAACCTCTTGCAGATCATGGTGAAACTGTTTCCAGATCAGCTGATGAGTTTGTCCTCCTCTGGGGAATACATGATCAACGTGGAGGATAGAGATGTGTTTGTGGAAGTAACCAGCTTCGAGCCCATGCAAGACATCCTTGTCAACTGGAATGCAAGAGTGCGTGGGCATTTATAATTGGAGTAGATCTATTTTCCTTCTTCTTTTTTTTTTTTTTTTCAGGAGGAAGCATTAGGAGAATTCATATTTTCAACACTTCAGAGAAACTTGTCAAGACTGCTATGACCATTTCTAATTTTTTTCATTGTAATCATAATTAAAAAGGTGAATAAGCACCCCCCTGACACTCCTGTACGACACTTTTGTATGGTAAGCTAAGCTTAATCCCCACATGACACTTCTGTACGACACTTTTGTACGGTGAGCTAAGCTTAATCCCCACATGACACTTCTGTACGACACTTTTGTACGGTGAGCTAAGCTTAATCCCCACATGACACTTCTGTACGACACTTGTATGGTGAGCTAAGCTTAATCCCCACATGACACTTCTGTACGACACTTTTGTACAGTGAGCTAAGCTTAATCCCCACAGTCATTAACACAAGAACTGATGACTCTGCCACATTATAACACACAAAGAAGGGGAGGGGGTTGGGAGGTAGTACTGGCTAATGAAAGGGGAGGGGTTTGGGAGGGAGCTAGTGGATATGTACAAGAAACTAGAGACTGTGTAATATACAAACGAACTAAAAAAAGAAAAAGTTGAGATCACTGCTCCTGTTGTGTGAGTAGTTCAACCTCTTCCTGGGGACTAATGATCGAGGTCTCAATGAGTTGGGATTTCCTTCCCAGCACCGGCCCCTCCCCTTCTGACTCTGAGCCGCCACCACCCAGCATCAGCAGTGAAGACGATTGTCTCGTTCCAGCGGACGACCACATCTGACCTGGAAAAAAAAAAGAAGAAAAAAGTGATAATTAAATGAGAGTCCAGATGGCACACATGCATACCTGTGGGATTGGTGATGGCCAATGCTGGAGTTCGACTGACGCTGACTTGTATCAGGTTCTCATCGTCCAGTGTCCCCGGGATCCCAGAGGTGTACACCGTCTCCTCTGTGGAGACGGACGACTCCAGCTGCTCTGTTTGAGCCAACTCGACCCCAGGGGTGTTGGCTATGGGGGATGTTGCATCATTCGTCATTGAGACAACCTGCAATAAAATATTCCAGTGGATAAAGAATAAAGAGGACATCAACAAAATAACCTCCAAAAAAAAAAAAAAAAAAGAAAAAGAAAAAAAAAAGCTGCTATACAAAGGACAAAAAGCTGGTTATGGGTTCCTAGCCCAGAGGTCCCCAAGTGTGTCCAGCTTTTGGATATAATTCCTGACTTTGGAATTTTAGAAGTACATTGAGCACTGAGTTGCATCATTATTGAGTGCCCCACCCCCTATTGTCTCAAACCTACAGGCAACTGTTCTCCCGTTCCTAGTTTGCTGCTGGTGGGTGGAGAGATGGTGACCTGCCCATTCTGAGCGGGCTCTTCCCGTTTCTGGTTAGCTCCTTGCGCCGACTCGGCAATACTGGCAGGAGGTGTGGCCTCGTTAGCAATGTGTTGCAGGAGCAGTGCTTGCAGCTGTTGTAACTGCTGCAAATGCTGTGAAGGGAAGGGGGGAAATAATCATGCCCCCTATATCGCCCTACTCCTCAAGGACCATTGCATACCCTCCAAGTGTCCCCCCCCCCCTTTCCTGGAACCTCCGGGACTGTCCCTGATTTGCACTTAGTCTCGCAAGCCTGCAGGGATTTATATAAGGCTGGTATTTGTCCCGGAAGCCTTCTACAAGCCACAAAGATTGGATGTAGGTGGAAATTTACACACTAGTTCATAATTTCCAGGTATCCTTATCCTTCATCTTATCACTGCTTCTTTATGGCTGAGCCTGAATGCACTGAAATACCACCAAACTTGTAGTTGATATTCAGGTCATTATTAATTGGTGGGTGTGATTTGTCCGTTTTGCAAACTTGGAGGGTATGCTACAGTACAAAGTACAACCCAGGAAGGATTTTTTTTTGTACCTGCTGCTGAGATTGAACTTCGGAATCTTGTTGTTGTTGTTGTTGTTGTTGTTGTTGTTGTTGTTGTTGTTGTTGCTGCTGCTGCTGCTGTTGCTGTTGCTGCTGCTGTTGGAGCTGCTGATGTTGCTGTAAGAGGAGGAGAGCCTGCAACTGAGTGAGCTGGGCTTGTTGCAGCTGTCCCCCCTCTCCCCCAGCTTCCTTCCCTGTCAGAGCTCCCAGTTGCTGTTGCAGCTGCTGCAGGATGGCCAGCTGTGCATTCACTGTCTGTTGTCTCAGCAATGTGTCCTCTTCGCTGCCGGCGTTGGCCTGGAGTAAAGGATAAAGGGAGTCATTGGAATCACATGACAGGAAGTGAGGAATTTGCTGGAATCATATAACGGGAAGTGAGGAGATATGTGACAGGAAATGAAGAGATATGCCAGAATCATGTGACAGGAAGTGAAGATATGCCAGAATCATGACAGGAAGTGAAGAGAGATGCCAGAATCATGTGACTGGAGATATGTGACAGGAAGTGAAGAGATGCCAGAATCATGTGACAGGAAGTGAAGAGATATGCCAGAATCATGTGACAGGAAGTGAAGAGATATGCCAGAATCATGTGACTAGGAAGTGAGGAAATATGCCAGAATCATGTGGCCAGAAGTGAGGGAAATTTATTGGGGAAAAAAACAGGATGGTACAATTGAGAAAAAGAAATCCATGTGAGAAAACAATTTTTTGAGAGAGAAAAAAGTCTAATTTGTTGGAATACACACATTTGTTTAATTTTCTGAAGTACCTGGTTGAGTAGCATGCTGGTAGCAGAGGCCAGGGCATTGCCTGAACCCATGCTTTGGAGGTGAAGAAGCAAAGCCTGACAGAATTGGTCCAGAGCACCAGGGCCGGTATAAAGGATCTTGTTGCTGATCACCCACGTCGTCAGATCATTGGCCCACTCTCGCTGACTCAGGTTCAGCTCCAGCCCTCCCATGTTGGCTCGTCCCACTCCTCCCTGGTTCTGAATCTTCTGGATGTACTCAATTGTCATCTCAAGTATCTCTGCTTTGTCCAGTTTTTTGGAACCATACTGCCTGCAGTCAGGAACCAGGGATTTGAGACTCTCCAGAGACTGGTTGATCCGGTCACGCCGCTTCTTCTCAATTGTTTTGTGCGAATCAAGGTAATTCTAGAGAGAGAGATGTAATTAAATTATCATCATCACATACAACCCATGTCCCTGGAGCTAATTCTAGATATCACACCACGTTCAAATGCAACCCTTTCTGGCATTTTTCTGTGTCCAGATCACCTCTCAAGACAGAGTGATGCCCCCCCCCCCCCACACACACACACACACACACATATATACACACAAATAAATTTTACTCTGGATTTTTTCCTGGGGAGGTCAGGTGTGATGGTAGTGCCTGAGGCTGTAGTGATAGCAGTTGGGGTCACATCAGTCATGGAGAAGTGAACACTGGACAGGAACAGGAGAGAAATAAACAACAACAACAACAACAACAACAACAATGAAGCTAGAGACATACTGGGCCGAATCGGGATGGCTCCTTTTGGTCCCCAGAAGGATTCCTTGAGTAGGGGACGTGGGTTCCACAGGAATTGTCACCACTCCCATCCCTGGCATGGAGAATGTCGAGTTCTCCGGATCCAGAACTGGAGTAGAGAGTGTCTGTGACTCAATCTGGACCTGAAATGGGAAGAATCAGTCAAAAAAATTTCATTCCATGCTACAACATACGTACTATAATTAATAATGCAATTTGCATTGTTTCATGATTAATGCAATCCATTCCTGTTTTGTGATTTTCCCATAATCATGATTATTACACTATTCATAGAATTCATTATGTCACAACTTCTCATGCCAAATAAGAGGTGGGGCTGTTATGCAAAAAAGATGTAGTTTTCAAACTATAATTCAATTTCAACAGGACATATTACCTCTGAAGTAGGCACTAGAATGCCTTCAGGGTTCGCTACAATCATGTGATTGTGTTGGTCCATCAGTCCCACATTTGCAGCAGCACTGCTCACAACACTGGTGACATCATCCCCCGATGCAACAACTTCCACTGTCTCAACATTTTCCAGCACTGTTGGATCTGTGCCTCCTACATCAATCTCCATAGTTTTTTCCTGTTCAACTTTCAAATTTTTGCAGTAGGTAGCTAGTGAGTATGTTCCTCTGACCCAGGAGATGCTTTGAATGTGATGTGTGGAATAAAGTTTTTAGAATCTTCCTTTTATGCACAATCTGATGAGATTCATACGACGTGTATAGTGAAGATCGTGGGACTCCGGAGGAAGGGGAGAGGGGAAGAGGAGGGTGCGCGCCCTCACCCGCGCGGCTTGCCTCGCACTTCTTCTCTCTTTGGATCGGCGACTTGGAAAGACCGTGGAATGTTTACCGCCACTTCTCAAACGTTAATCTGTCTCCTGATCTCACGTGGAATCATGTGCTGGAAGAAGGCAGCCATTTTGCTTCAAAAAAACAATAAAAAAGTGATCTTGTGATCTATCTATTTAAGCGAAAAGTTTCATATTTTTAGAGGGAACTTTAAAATTGCGCATGCGTATTGTGCAACTGGCTTCTTCTGCCAGCTAGCTAGCTGACTTTGCACTGCAGTCTAGTCATGGAAAAAGATATAACGAATTCAAGCACCTTTGATGCAGAGTTAGTGCCTTAAAGTTAAATTTTCTTGACAGTCATTTTATTTGCTCTGGATAGACTCCAGCCTTCGGAAACCACAGCAGATAAACCAGTTTCAGGTGATGACAAGTTATCATCAGAGAGAGAGCTCATTTCTTTCAATATTCAACAACTTGTTGATGAAATTAACAGCAAGAGAAAAAGGGATGCTTCACTAATATCTGGTATGAAGGATTATGGGATTAGCCTCATCGTACTGCTCCAATGTTTAGTAGTTAAATGTTGATATGATCATAGAATATAAGAAGGCCCTAGACGAGCACACCAGACTTGCTACAGAAGCTGTTGAGGTGACTATTCATGAAGTGTGTGGGTCCTCCAATGAAGTCCTGGATGCAAAGCTCCAGGAAGTATTCGTTGTCCTAGACAACATAGGTTGGTCCTAACCCTTTAAAACATGGTTAATTAATTTTCTGTCTTATAGAAAAACTTGAAAATGAATTGGCACACTTCAAGACAGCATTCTCACAGCTCTACAGTGACACACAACCTACAGCAGTAGCACAATAAACTGCAAAAAAACATCAATATCGACATATCAGTGCAATAACGCGCGTGCGAAATTACGGGATAATTGAAGGGGTGTGGTTTACCTGCTGACTTTGCACTTGCACCGTATACACAAGACAAAATGGAGTGGAAGTTGATGATCTTGGATCAGCTCAGGCTTCGCAACCACAAGGAGAGCGGTGGATTCTCTGAACTTATCACATCACGTAAAACAAGCTAAGCAGTTGTCGGGATCAGTCTTTACTTGTTTTTATCACCATCACAGATACCAAATTACAAGACCAAGTTGAGTCACTGAAGAGGGAGACCACGCGACTAGAGTATCAAAAAAATGAGCTAGAACGGGTAAAAATTTCATTATACTGATTCTTGCGGTTTGATGTGATTTAATATTTTTGCAGACTGTGGATGAGATGGAGAGAGATGGAGGGCAAGGCTTGGGGTAAGTTCAATCATGCCAGGACACTCAAACTTATTTCCCCTCCATATAGGGCGAGTACTAGTGGCCAAGGAGATGGTGCAAGTAACAAGGACACTATGAGGCTGAGGAAAAAGGTACCCCTATAATTAGTGGTGCACTGTTCATAAACGCTCTTCCCAAACTCATTTGTAATTCCCAAAGAAGAATGCTTTATCAAGATGCTATCTAATGTCTGGTGTGTCTGTATTTCAGATGGAAGACCTGAGCAATAGGCTGATGAGTAAGCAAGATGAGTTGGTGGAGAGACAGAGGAAGTTCATGGAGATCACGGATTCCCTCAGGAAGAAAGAAGACGAGATTAAAAAATTAGAAAACAAGTGAGTGTCACTCTGGGAAGAATCTGGATTAGGATTGGGAATTGGAATGGAATTGAAATTGACCTTAATATTGATTCCAGTATCAAGGATCTGGAAGCTGCCAAGGGTAAATTGCAGGGTGAGAATTCCGATCTGAAGGATAAAATGAAGAAACTGGAATCAACACACCAAGTGCTTCAGGACGAATACCAGGCCCTCCAGACTGCCTCCAATTCTAGCGACCAGAAAGTCGGAACTCTAGAGAAAGAAAATGATCGATTAGTGAGTTTTGTTTGATGTGGCCAAGTTAGAAGTCTCATGTAGTATTATTGCTTCTGTTCTTGTTTCAGAGGAAACAGTTGATACAGCTGAAGTCACAGCAAGCCGACGAACTCAATACTGCTAATGAACACTACAGAAAGTAAGAGTTCATACAATACCATTCCTCTTGGAACTAGTAGCAAACTTCTTTGTATGACCATAACTGCCATTTTAGGAAACGTGATAAGATGCTGGAAGAAGAGATTCGGAGGGCCTCCGAGGAAAAGGAAACATCCTTGCCCAAGACACACCCCCCACCAGGACGGAAGATTTCTGAGAAGCGATTGAGGTCTGGGAGTTCAGAGACAGAGGAAGCCTGTGGACCTTCAATATGTCCTTCTTCTTCGTTCAATACTTTTGTAAGTTGGTGCAGTTTTCTCACTTTAATCTGTCAGTAAACTTTACTAATTTGTCACTGTAATCTGTTAGTAAGCTTTACTAGTAATCTCACTGTAATCTGTCAGTAAGCTTTACTAGTAATCTCACTGTAATCTGTTAGTAGTTTATTGTAATCACCAGTTATCTATTGTAGAGTAAATATCTATTGTAGAGTAAATCTATCAGTAACAATGCAAATTATGATTAGTAAACTCTCTATTTTTGTTCCAGGATGCCCATGACAGTGAAGTGAGTGCACTGTGCTTCAGTTGTGATGGGAACTTCATGGCAACAGGAGGAGCTGATAAACTAGTCAAAGTGTGGAGCTGGAGAGCATCTCAAGGTGAGAGCTGTGGAAATCAATTTCTTCTATTTCAATTCTCCTTTTCACCCCTCCTTTTCCTCCTCCTCCTCCCTCTTCCCCTCCCCCCTCTCTCCCCTCTCCTCCTCCCTCTTTCCCTCCCCCTCTCTCCCCTCTCCTCCTCCTCTTCCCTCCTCCCCTCCCCCTCTCCCCTCTCCTCCTCCCTCTTCCCCTCCCCCCTCTCTCCCCTCTCCTCCTCCTCCTCCCTCCTCCCTCCCCTCCCCCTCCCTCCCCTCTCCTCCTCTCCCTTCTCCTCCTCCTCCTCTTCCTCCCTCCCACTCTTCCTCCTCCCCTGTCCCCTTCAGAAAAAATGGAGTTGAAGTTCACACTTAGAGGATGCAGTCAGAGCATCATGTCCATCCAGTTTGACCAAAATGTATGCCACTAATGAATTATTACCATGGATACCCAGACAATAAATCATCCCATCTCTGACATTTTCCCTTCTTTCAGTGTAGACAAGTTTTAGCAGCATCAAATGACTCTGGGGCCAGAATCTGGACTTTTCATGATGAGCGACCCAAAGTATGTTCAGATTTTTTGGATCCAAAATAATTGATCCATTCTCATTCCAAACTTGGTTCTTTTTCAGCACACACTGACAGGACATGCCAATCGTGTGATGGCTGCTCGGTTTTTGGAGGACAACATGAAAGTGGTGACCGGGAGTCACGATCGCACCCTCAAAATCTGGGACCTTCAACACAAAGCCTGTGAGTGTGCAGTACGTGGGACCTCTGAAGAATGAACACCATCCTTTTGTCCTTTGTAGAGAGGTTGTCCTCTTTTGGAGGTTATTTTGTATAGAGTGTATATACAATGAATCATCCTTTGTTAGGTTTGTCCTCCCTCTTTCAGAGTAAGGTGTTATGGCCTTTATGTACCTGTGACCTGCCATTACAATGACTCTGCTCTTACTCTTTATGTTATGAAGGAACTACACTCCATACTGATAGTAGTAGAAACAATCTGTCCAACTGACCAATCAGACTCATACCCCTCAATTCATACCAACATTGCAGGGTTTTCCCCCCTTGGGTTCACCCGTTCACCCACCCACCCATATCTGCAATGCCATGATTACTTCTATTCCAATAAGCTGATCTGGTTCCCTCATTGCTTGCAGGTACTAGGACTCTCTTTGCCGGCTCCAGCTGCAACGATGTGGTAGCTGGGCGTGGCATGGGGACCACTGTCATTAGCGGCCATTTCGACCGCAGGATCCGATTCTGGGACACAAGGACTGCAACGGCCAACGAGATTGCCCTCCAGGGGAAAATAACATCCCTTGATCACTTCCCAGGTGAACTTGTAACTGCTAACTTTCTTAATTTTTGACCAAATTCTTGCACCAGCAGAGAGTATCTCTCTGTTGATATTTGAAGTTAATTTTAGAATTTGGTTGAGAATCAAGCTAAAAAATGACTGCAAAGATTGCCTTTTTAGTCATTCTAGGTTCTTTTTTTAATTTTAATTTTAATTTTTTTTTAAAGATCGTCACTTGTTGCTATGTTGTTCTCGTGATGATGCTCTCCGTCTAATTGACCTCAGACAGAACTCCATCGTGGCTACTTTCAAGTAATAAGCCATTAATTAATCACTCCACGTTTTTTAAAAATTGAATTGATGTGTATATTGTAGTGCTAATGGTTTTCGTGTTGGTGTGGACTGGACCAGAGCTTGTTTCAGGTAAATAGAGAGAAATATTGTAATCTGCATGCAGTGCAGTATTATATAGACCAGGGCTTAGAAATACCTGGCTGACTTCTCTCAGCTAACATGGTTGAAACATTGTGGTTTGTTTCATAAGGCTAATTTTTATGAAAATTAATTTTAGAAATATCTGCATTCAATTTAATGCACACTGTTCATCAAAAGGTGGCCGGGGGTTTACGAGACAGACTAACATAGTAGATAGAATCATAGCAATTTTAAGGATAGCAGTTTATGATGTGGGTTTGACATGTGTTCCTTCGTACACAGTCCCGATGGTCAGTACGTAGCTGCTGGGTCGTCCGATGGGTCCCTGTTCATCTGGGACACTATGAACCCTGGCAACAAACCAAAGAGGGAGAAGTGCAGGGAACACACGTAAGTCTTGACTCTCTACCATGGCTAGCTGAGCAAGAAGAGGAATTGCATACTTTAAAGAAGTGGTGTTGGAGTGTTGGTGTATATATCTGGTAAAGGGTTTTCTTTCAATGATGCATGGGCAGTGGATTCCTGTATTTAGTGCTGCCTCTCTTCCTTTCCCCATGCAGTAAAGATGTGGTTGTGTGCTCCTGGCACCCAAAGGGTCAGCTGTTTGTCACAGCTGATAGGAACAAAAAGGTCACACTGTGGAGGAGGTGAATGCACACGCACGAGCGTGCTGGTCCATATTCATTTTCTCCTTTATTTTAAACTCTTTGTCTAATAAAGTCACCTAGTGATTTCAAATTTAATGTGATATGTGTGCAACTTGAAACTGTTCCATTTATTTCATTAGAGATTTTTAAATGTAATATTGTGCAATAAAAATTCCATATAAAGCACACCATGTATGTGTCATACATACATACATACATACATACATAATTGCAATTTAAAAATTTGAAACAAAAAAAAACAACTCAATTTCTAATTGTCACAGTCATGACGTGTGGCCATGGACGGTGTGACTCCTTGCATAGTTGGTGTCTGTCGTCTCTTCTTCAATGGTCGAGATCTCTGTGGTGGTAGGTGCATTTACTGGTGGAACGTACGTCTTATCATCAAATTTCTTCCGAGGGAAGTAAGTCGCTCCATTACTGTTCATAGGCTGGTCAGTGAGGGTCAACACACTACTTCGTGCTCCAAACTTATCAATATCGTTTTCTGATTCGTGAAACTGACTATCGAGGAGAGGTTCCCGGTAAGATGTGGCGTCGACTGTCTGATACTTGGGAATAAAGGTGGAAGCTGTTGAGCGAGTCGATTCTTCCAACTCGTGCTGATCACTGCGTCTTAAAGTCATACTCTCCCCAAGATCTTTGAGCCTTTGCGAATAGCGTTTCAGGTGAGGCCTCACATTCTCTTTATAAAACTTCCCGACGGTTTTCTTCTTCATCTTTTGAAGAATGACTTCGGTTAAGAACAAGATTAAGCTGCAAAGGATTGTAAAGACGACTAATATGAAGCTGACAATGGTGACGGCAGTAGTATTAAGAGTCATAACGGGCTGCGTTATGATGGCTATTAGCAGCAGCATCCATGTGACGAATAGAACAAAGTAGTTATTGATGTTCGTTTCATATGGCCACGTGCTCACAGTTACCACGAGTATCACGGCTATGCAGATAAGGAGAACGAAATGTCTGACGATATAAGCTTGGATGAAAACGCCCACCATCACAAGGAGAAGTCGTCTGATCAAACTCAGAGATATCCACCAGCGACGATTGTCTTTATAGCAGCTGCAATAAACGTCTGATATCGGCTTCAATTTGGGGATTTTTCTGATAATTAGAACGTAAATTGGGAGAGGGATGATGAAGAATGTAGCTAAAATCAGAGCGATGATTGCAAAGGGAAGGTGGAGACCGCTGAAGCATTGAACTGAAGCATCTTTGACTAATACCAGCTTCCGTTTAGTGGAATTTCCATAACTCTCAGTGGGGCCTATCTGTTGGCAGTAGAGGAGTTCAAAGGTGATGAAGGCAATGTTGAGGTAGGAGAGAAGGAAGAGGAACCAGAGCCCCTGGAGGATAGAGTGTTTCCCGAGGGCTCTGGAGACCCGTTTGAAGCAGGTGAGGAGGAGAGTGACGATCATTAGGAAGAGAATGTAGAGAGGAGTAACGTACAGGAGGATGAGTCGAGTCAGACCGTCCAGATCGGGCGTGATACACATATCAAAGGTGAAATCTGGGTGGAAGACTGCTAGGAATTTCAGAAACTCGTACTCGTTACGGCCGGCTAGAAGGAGGTAGGTGGCCTGAACGAAGAAGAGGAAGGAGTCTATTGTGGGGGAGGCTCCGATGTTGAGACCAATGACCAATAGAACCAGGAGAAAACCAAAGAAGAGTGTGAAAGCCAGGGAGAGGTAGTACTGCCACTGCTTGTCTGTACATTTGTGGCAAGTCTGTTGGGTAAAGGGACAACAGATTGATAAAATACATTTTGAGGGCAAAATCAGCAAGGGGGGGGGGGGGGGGGGGGGGGGGGGGGGGCTACCCATTTAGCATGGACACTCTGAAAGAAAATAAACCACTCCAACTTGGGACAATCTAACAAGTACCTTTGCATATATAAAATACCCTGTAGCACACTTACTGTGGAGTATAGGGTCTGTGCATATTCAGGCCTGCACTGACCGCAGAGTGGACCCATCCTGTTCTCCATGCACGGAAAACTCTCATTGATCACGTACCAAGTAGAAGTTGCATTCCCCTTACAGAATCCCTGCCCACACACCTCGATGGAGAAGACTCGTCTGGATTCAAATGCTATGATCTCAGATGTGCTGTTTCTATAACACTTGACCTTAGCCCCGCCTCCTGGTCCAATCACTCCATTGTAGGGAACGACGTCAATGGGGTCAAAGCGCAGCACGGAACTGTTGGTCAAGTTGATACTTTTGTAGTATGCAATCAGATCCGTCAGTGGATCTTTGATTGGAGTCCCTTCACTTGCATCATTCGGGTAGGGACAATTTTCACTCAAAAGAAGGTTCTCAGTATCACTTTCTGGAAGGAACCCCGCCCACAGAATACTCCTGAGTTCAATGGTGTAACTGGCAATACAATTTCCGGGAAAAGTTTCCACAAGGGAGTTGAATTTGACAGGGGAATCAGGTCTGGAGTAGCAGTGACAGGCGAGGGGTTGGTAGGGGTCTGTGGGGATACGTTGCGTCTCACTGTACATATCAGTAATCATTGAGTACACCTGAAAAGATATGAGAAGAATTTAAATATCTATATTTAAATAAGAAGAATTTAATAATAGAAATGGTCAGTCTCATAGTGTCACTTGCCATTGTGGAGTCCAGGAGCGTGGGAGGAGGGAAGAAACCCTTCGGACAGTGAGCAAGCTGAAAGGGGATGAGCAGCACCACGTCTTGTCCCAGCACCTGCGAGGAGGCCACTACTCTGAGTCGTCCTTCAGTCCCTGGGGCTCCCACCAGGGCAATGCCGGAGAGGGCTCGATTGGGAGTGAAAAAGACCCTGAAATAAATAAACAATGTTCTTATAAAAGTTTTAGTTGACTAGAGTTGAACCTCTGATAAAGGACAATCCATAAGAGGACAAACCTCTCAACAAAGGACAATCTAAAGTACCTTTGTGACTATACATCTATACGAAATAACCTCCAAAAGAGGACAACCTCTCTAAAAGGATGGGTCCCAAGTGTGTCCATTATACTGTACCTAATAAAGAACTTCAAGTCTGTTCTTTTTGAAATTCCTGGTTGTCCAAGTGAGTTAATTACAGGGAATTTCCCCCTCGGACTTACCTTTCACTAATGCCAAACTGCAAACCATTGAGTTGGATCAAAGCCCCCGGGGGTTCCTCCACTGTCACGTACACTGTATCGGATACAAAGTTAAGCAATTGGTCCGCCAACTGGACAGTAAGGTCAAACTGTTCCCCAGGGGCGGGGCTAAGCACCAGGTTTCCTGGATTGGGTTCTGGACACTGCGAGCGTAAGACCTCAGGAGGCTTCAAGTAGTTGGTGTCTATGGCTGACCACGGAGCTATGAGCTTGTCAATAGTGGGACGCAACCCTGTACCCGGTAAGGCGTAGGTGAATGACAGCTCACTCGTGAGGTTAAGTAGACCACATCTCATATCAGGATGGAGGTAAAATCTGCACGATAATAGGTCAACATTTCATGTCAGGATGGAAGTCAATGATAATATAACTGTTATGATCTCAATGTTTAGTGGCTAAGAGCGATTACACTATTGGTAGCGCCTTGATATTTTTATTTCAAATTGAATTTTGGCCATGTCTTCAAACAGGGACTACATCAGTTTGAATGGCTAATAGGTACTTATTTGCATGGAGTGGTAAAACTAGTTTAGCTTGGTCTATGTATGCACTCACGTGGAGTTGAGGAGAGAGTGCGAGCAGTTTGGAAGGAGATAAGTGAGTCCGTTGACTCTCTTATAGCATTTGGTGGAGGCACCAAAGAAATAGAGGGAACTTGGTCCAGTTGCTGTGCTCTGGAAAGGGTTCATGTCCTCGGTGACCTCGTAGAAAACTGTGCCATCATTCTTGAGAGAGAAGAACTGATTGGCAATCTCACTGCTCACAAAGTTTGCAGAGAGACAACCCCTTAGGCTGTAGGACTGGATGTTCTGTCCCTCGGAGGAAGCAGTGTTACCACGGAATGTGAATCTAGTCGTTTCCTGTGGGGGACAAGATCAGGCCATCATCAGGGACAGACTATGATAAGTAACCGTTTGATTGGATTTTCACTAAAAGCTCATGTGAGTACAATTACTCACTAAAAGCTCATGTGAGTACAATTGAAAATAAAGATACCTTTTTATTCAGGACACCTCTCTAATCAGGACACCTCCCTCTCTAATCAGGACACTTTTCTGTGTCCCATAGCAATATAATGTGATAACTCCTGAAATAAGGAGACCTAGCTCTCTCTCTAGCAATCAGGACACCATCTCTCTCTATCAGGACACCTCCCTCTCTATCAGGACACCTCCCTACTATCAGGACACCATCTCTCTATCAGGACACCTCTCTCTATCAGGACACTATTTTTCTGCTCCTAGCTCTCTCTCTAGCAATCAGGACACCATCTCTCTATCAGGACACCTCCCTCTCTATCAGGACACCTCCCTACTATCAGGACACCATCTCTCTATCAGGACACCTCTCTCTATCAGGACACTATTTTTCTGCTCCTCAAAAAGTATGAAATTCCTTAGGATGCTCACATTTGTGTTGGTTAGAGTTCGGAGTTCATTTCCAAACACGAGGAAGCAGGGACCAAAGGTCCCCTGGGCCAATGAGTGGTTGTATTCGGAGGCAAGTCGTCCAGCGCTGGACGAATCAGCAAAAATGGCACCTCCTTCAAAGGAGGCACTGTTGTCCTGAAAGACTCCTCTCATCACTCCAGACATGTCAACCTGCAGACAGTATAGCACCACATCACAGATAGTTGCGTGGGGAAATCGATTTACAGGAAATTTGCATGGATTTCATTTCAACAAATTGTTTAAATTTCCACTACATAAAGCACTCTATTAGGAACAGTATCTAGTAAGAGTAGGTCAACTCTCCATAAGTTTTTTAATTAGAAAAACATCTAGCTAGAGGTCAATTATTAACTAGATTCATTACATATCGTGAGATTCACAGCAGCTGTAAGTCAATTAGCTGCTTGTTAATGAATCTAGTTTCCATGCCGATATAATTGCTGGCTCGGGATGAGCACATGGTATGATTTTGTCACCTTAATAAACTTAAGGGGGGTTGTGCTCTCATAAGGGAGGGAGGAAGGAGAGGGAGAGGGAGGGAGGGGGGAAGGGGAAGGGGGAGGAGAGAGGAATGAGAAGGAGGGAAGGTCTGGGGAGAGGGAGGGGTGGGAGAAGGAGGGAAGGGGGAGAGGAGAAGGGGAAGGGGGAGGAGAGGGAGAGGGAGGGAGGGGGGAAGGGGAAGGGGGAGGAGAGGGGGAGAGAGGAATGAGAAGGAGGGAAGGTCTGGGGAGAGGGAGGGGTGGGAGAAGGAGGGAAGGGGGAGAGGAGAAGGGGGGTGGAGGGAGAAGGAGAGGTAGAAAAATCAACCAGAGAGTTAGGGATTTCACTTTGACTAGACCACAATGATGCATTGGTGACTGACTTTGCTGCCACTTCTGATGTTGAGAGCTCCACCAGTGATGGCAGTGTTCTGAGAAAAGGTGACTTCTCCCTCGAGGAACAGCTGTGAGATGCGAAGCAGCACTCCACTCCCGATATTCCCAGTGAAGGAACTGCATAATAATGATCGTGTGGATACTCATAATTAAATGCAAGGTAAGTCTACAGATTTTTGGACTCTTTTAGGGTGGTGCTTCAAAGTGTGACTACTGCCCAGAAATGAGAGACCTGACTCACTCACTGTCAAGCACACACAGAGATTGCAGAATGATTGAAAGCGCACTGCCTTCCTTATATGGACTTGATAAACCCAATACTCAGTTGAGTATGTACACTATTGTACTGCTTAACTGATCTCAAGCACTAAAGAGCTATCTACTGTCCATTGCAGGTTGGTTGTCAGGAAGGTTTGGGGAATAGGTGGATACTATGGTTTACGCAACTGCATAGATTCGATAGGACATGAAAGGATCAGGTCCTTGTAAGCCACTACCTATTTCTGATTCCTTCCTGACAACTGTCCTGAAATCTACAGTACTTCATATTGTAAACATTCTACAATCTCCTGTAACAGGAAGTTATCACTTTATGCACAAGGTACTTGCTGTATGCTGTGAGAAGTCGTAGTGCTGTTGCGTAACTAGAAACCATATAAGGAGGTTCTGAGGCCAAGAAAAGCCATAAGAATTCGAATGCTCTGCCATTATAAGTTTATGAAGTTACGTAGCATTACATTACAAGTTAGGGGGCAGCAATAAGTAATAAGGTAAAATCTCTGAGGTTCATTCTAGTGTTAGGAGATGACGTAATGCACAAGGATGCCATGTATGCAGCCTTTATGATTGTAAGTCTGTATAAATATTACTCCAGAAGTGGTTAGACAATTAGACACTATGCCTCTTCTACTGACCTAACTTTCCCTGTATGTCTAGTTATGAGTAAAAAAATTTCACTCATCTCTTACCTGACTCTGCTGATGTTAAGAGCAATCCTGAGGACTTCCACTACTCCATTGGATAAATGAGCCATGTTCCTCTCAAAGACACACCCTCTAAGCTCCACCTCCACCAGAGGGGCGGCTAGAGGACTGAAGGCACCTTGCTGCATCAGCCAGTTTGGATTGTTGAGTAGGAACACAGCACTGCCTGATTGAGCCACATTTTGTGAAAATCTACTGTTGGAAATCGTAATGGTATTGCTCACACCTCCAGCCAAAAACACACCCAGCACTCCACCCCCTTCAAAATCGGCAGTATTATTGATAAAGTCACAATTTTCTATCTCCAAAGTGCCATAGGATGGACCCACGTAGAAATATACAGACAAACCTCCACCATAACGAACTCGGTTCGACTCAAACCTGCAACTTTCAAATAACACAGTGTTGTTAGCCGATTCTCCACTGTGTGTCACTGATACTCCATTTGCTTCAGAGTTCAATATCCTTGAAAAGTTGGAGTGACTCACCACGACTTCATTATTAATTGATGAGTCAGCAAATCTCAGTCTCATTGCAGCAGCATCGTTACGGGATCTGCTGTAATCGTCATTTGGGGTACCCCTATTCGTTAAATCTTGAAATACGCATTTATCAATCATGAGAGAGAATGATAAACTGGAAAAATCATATGGATCATCGCTGAATGGCATCATGCAGTCGTCACAGCCGTGAGTTACGTCCAGAGCCAACACATTGGGATCCTTTTCAGAATTTGTTTGACTCACACCACCGTAAAACACATTCCGAGTCAGATATATCTCTCCAGCACAGTGGAGAATTTCCACTCCGAGGCTACTGACTTCAGAGACTTGGAAGGAACATCCGGATATTTCTATATCTGTTGTAGCTTGGAAGAAGAGGATGGAGCGTCCGAGTGGTGAGGTTGTAAAGTTCAAGTTCTCTATGGTGATATTGGTGCAGTTAATAAACTCAAAAGTGCCTCTGACTACTCCATAGATGCTGCTTGTGATTGAAGTGTTACTGTGGAGACCAACCACTCTGACATTCCTCCAGTTCATGAGGCAAATAGGGGGAGCAAAATTAGCCCCTCCCATGAAGTACACAGTTGTCGAGTTTCTGTCGTCTGTCGTTCCTGAAGAAAGGAAGCAGGTCACTGAACCATTATCGAACTGCGAACTCTGGTTCAAGATGATTTCCAAGCCGCTGCAGGGTGTATCAGGAGACCTACCACAGGTTGCTGTGTCGTTAGAACCCGTGGGGGAAATATACCATTCTACATCCGTGCCTTCACCCCTAGGCACTCCAGCTGCAAGTATGACAAGGAGAAGAAGGAAGAATTTAACCGGAGGCGAAGAAAAGACTTTACTCCTAGCAGCTGCAGACATCTTTAAGTTTTAACTATAGCTACGTAGCTAGCTAGCCAGGAAGTAATTATTATCACGCGCGTTTTTCGCAAACAATTAATATTTAGTGATATCATAGATATTTATATACAAGATTACCACCTGAATTAGAGTCCCTGTTCACGCTCCCAGAGTTTGAAAGTTCTATCATATGAGGCAGTAGCAATGTATTTTTGATCTATTATTGCAAAATAGCAAGATAATTAGAAGGATTCATTTTTAAGAGGTCAGCATACCAGGGGAGAGGTCGACGCACATAACCTTGCCTTCATGACCGGCCAAAGTTTTGAGTGGAGTCCATCCTGGATGGGCCCAGACTTTAGCTGTGTTGTCATATGATGATGTAATCATAAAATCACCTTTTTCATCTATACAGGGGCAGAGAGTGATAGAGAGTAAAGTGAATTAAAGTGGCTTAGTTACTTTGAAACTTAAGATGGGAGACCAGGTTGGTATGAGCAGGGATGGTGTATATCCTCCCTTTCCTGCGAATGTCCCAAATGTCCACTGTATTATCATCACCACCAGTTCCCACATGATATCTATAGAAATAAAACTGTGATTAAAGGGAATTTGGGGAAACCAGAGAGAGAGATAAAAGTTCATAATACCCATTTGGGGAAACGTCGATCGCTAGAACACTCTTAAGGTGAGAGTCCAGAAGCATGATACACCTGCCTGATCTCAGATCCCAAATCCTTCCACACCCATCCAAACCACTATAAAGTAAACAGCAGGCATTTTATAAACTGACGACCCTTTACCAGATATAGCAACTTGCCTGGAGCAGGCTAGGGAGCCATCAGGATGGAAACAGATGTTGTATACTGGTCTTGAATGTCCTTCCTATACAGTATTCAAGGTCCTATGTATAGTGCAATGGGAATAACAGTGTACCTTACCTGGTGAAGAATCTCTGTTTGTGTTTCCAGATCCCAAAGCCTCCATGAATGGTCGAAGCTGAATATCACACACACATGTGATGAACTAGCAGTACTGATCCAGTAAATGCAACCCACCAAGCAGTGCCTAGGAATCTACCAGATGGGTGATATGCCAGGCGAGAGACACGTTGGTAATGACCTTCCAATTCTGCCATGGGAGTATCCCTAGAGAGAGTGAGAGAGAGAGTGAGTGAGTGAGTGAGAGAGAGAGAGAGAGAGAGAGAGAGAGAGAGAGAGAGAGAGAGAGAGAGAGAGAGAGAGAGAGAGAGAGAGAGAGAGAGAGAGAGAGAGAGAGAGAGAGAGAGAGAGAGAGAGAGAGAGAGAGAGAGAGAGAGAGAGAGAGAGAGAGAGAGAGAGAGAGAGAGAGAGAGAGAGAGAGAGAGAGAGAGAGAGAGAGAGAGAGAGAGAGAGAGAGAGAGAGAGAGAGAGAGAGAGAGAGAGAGAGAGAGAGAGAGAGAGAGAGAGAGAGAGAGAGAGAGAGAGAGAGAGAGAGAGAGAGAGAGAGAGAGAGAGAGAGAGAGAGAGAGAGAGAGAGAGAGAGAGAGAGAGAGAGAGAGAGAGAGAGAGAGAGAGAGAGAGATTGTATCAGGAAGCCACCATAAACAACAGCAAAGAAAAACGAAACTTACTCCTCCATGTTCCAGAGACAGACAGAGCCATCTGCAGCACAAGAGGCCATGGAGGCTGCCTTAAGGGAGAGGGAAGTTGTGGCTTCAGGATGGAACACAATTGCACCCACCCTCTCATTGTGTCCTGCAGGGGAAAAAACAGTCATTGTCCACATTGACTGTGAAGTTCGATACTTACCATTCAATACTCTTATTAATTCACAATCGGGAATAGACCACAACTTACACTGCCCTTTCCTAAAAACAACAAACAAACAAACAAACAAACAAACAAACAAACAACAATATTTATAAGAATGAAATATTACTCACTGACCACACCCACCAGGAAGCAGTGGCAAGGATCTGGGAATTTGGGGAGAACTGGCAAAAGGATATTGGTCTGTCGTCCCCAATCTGACTACACGAGTTAGCCAATAGCTGCAAAAGGTTATTATTGCTCACACATTAGGGAGTTGGAGAGACCTCCTGGCTAACTGGCATCATATCCAGGCCCACTTTTTCACAGGCAGAAGAAAAGTGAGAGGGCTAGGGCTAGAAACTAGTAGTGGGCCTGGGTACGAGGCTAGGCTAATACATACTCTCAGCTTCTTGTTGAGTTCCTGTTTCCGGGCAGCCTTTTCTGGGCCGGGCTTCTTGGCCTCTTCTCGACCTAACCTCAACCTCTCTCTTGCTCTTGGAATGGAATAGTCTGCAATCCAGTAGCGGGCTGTAAGCAGCTCGGGCACACCCTCATGGTACCATATGTCACTCTCTTCATCCTGTAAGGGAAGAAAAATGAGTTAAGTCTGCATGTCTCCTCCTGAGAAGCACATACATCAAGTTTGCTTGGGTCGATGGAAGCGATGGTGATTGCTTCAACTTTTACACCCTTTTCAGCTGCAGAGATACGTACGAAAGGATGAACGTCGAGGGATCCAATTCCCAGCCGTTTTTGACTCACCTAACTCAGCAATGAGGGACCTCAATCTTATTCGCCTTTCAGCTGGTCCTTCACCAAATAGACCTGGAGAGATCAGGATATGCAACCACCATGAAAGCTAAGGGAGAGGTGATCCCATCTACTTACATATTGGTTCCTTCATATCTCGTAGGAGTACTTTGACCTCTGCATCGTCTGTAGGGACCACAATGGACTTCACCTGAGGGGAATAAAGATAATTCAAACACTTTCCGTCTACTATAATAATGGCTTAATTAACCATCATCCATTATTAAGTCGTATCAAAAAAAAAGGTGGCATTTAAAAACACTCTACCCAGACCCTTCACCTTCTTCCTCCGTTCAAACTCAGCAAGCAACTCGTCTTGTCTCCGCTCAGGAATCTTTGCCACCTCAAGAATTTCATCCCCTGTATAGCATTGCTGTTAGCACCTTGTACCACAAACCAATAATATTTTTTGACAAGCCACAACATAACCCAACGTGACTGTGATAAGGATGTCTGCTATAAAAGGCTGCAGTTTGCACTTGTCAGATTCAAAAAGGGCTTTTGCTATCAGTTGCACAGAGGGGGCATCCCACAAGGAGCACTCTCTGCGGAATCGCTATCAAGAGATTTCGGAAGCATAATTTTTGGAAATGAGGGCTGTCCTAATCCCACTTGGAAAGACGCCCCACCATTATATCTTGCATGAAACAGAAAATTTGCTTGCTGGCATAGGACTTTATTTCCCAGTAATGGACCAATTAGGCAAATAAGATTTTTTTCTATAATGATACTCTAGATAAAGCACACCTAATTACTGATTGAAAGAATTGGCTAAGTGAGGCCTGAAAGTACTGTGGAAATTTCAAATTATATATATTTCTACCTCACAATAAGTCAGTACTGAGCTTTCGGTCAAACTTTAGATATTATTGCATGCAAAGTATAGGGATGATGAAGAAAAGTTTCCTCCATCACATTCTGTCCATCAGTCTAAACTACTGTCATTTTCAACCCGACCTACTTACCCATCAGTCAGCATATTTTCACCCGAGCAACATATTTGGTGCAGCCTTAATGTACACATATCACCATGATAGTTTCCAGCTTTGGTGCATGCATGCAGCATGCACTAAATTATTCTGCTAGGACCCTGTTTCTAAATAATGCACACCTACCTTCCGCGATATTGATATTGCCAGCTTTGATGCCTGCTAGCACTGCAGCTGATACGCCGCCATTCTCTTCTTTTTTGTCTGCACTACCTGCTTGTTCAAGTCTTTTCTTCTCATGTTCTTCCAAACTCCCAAAGTGAACTCGAGACTTCTTTGCAGGAGGTGCCTCCATAATAATTATAATAGGCCAACGTTGAGAAAACGTCGATTCAGCTAAATGACGTCACCATTAATTACATCACAGTGAAGTGGGGAATAATTAGAACAATAATTACTAGACAAAAAAGACTTCCGAACAAACTTTGAATAGCTCGGCCAACCTCAAGAAAAGATGCCGCCAAGAGAGAAGAGAAACTACGGACGTATTTGTATCTTCTTATCACGAAGTTGTGGCGCTTTTTCAGCTATAAGTGAGAAATAGAACCATTATTTTTTATGTTCTGGCTACATTTAATATACTCTCTTTCTCATGCACCCACAGTAATTCTTATCTGTGGCTTCATAGCCCTGATTCCCTTCCCTTCACAAATAGCTGGAAGTTTGGGAAGATGTATTGCAGCAGGTCTGATTATCATGTGAGTTAATCCTGTTCGATCAAGTCTATTACTTGATTTACCTTGTCGTCAGACTGAGCTCTGTTGTAATGTTCTTTCTGGAAGCTACTGTACTGGGCTATTGCTTCGATAAGATATCTTTCTTGGTGACCATCAGCAAGTACATTAACAATTGGGTTCGTTTCATCCTTTACTTAGTGTAAGTCAAGAATGAATGGGCAACACTGTGTACTCTTTACTTTCTAGAATGCTTTGACTAATTTTAGAATGTTTAGACACTTTAACTTTAAGTTTTCATACAGTACTTTGCTTTAATTCAGGTCGCCCTAGTACAGATTATGACCTCAACATGATCTTTAGTTCATCCAACCATAAGTCTCCATATTTCTACTTTTTCATCATTCATTCATAGTTTCTCTGCAATCCCCTTGGCCTTGTGGTGCCTCTCTGCCTCCACCATCATCGCCCTTGGCCTTTTCTTTGTAGTAGCCGCCCTCAATTTTGTCCTTGCCATTGGTATGAAGTAAGTTTTACAACCACATCTCTATTTTGTGTTAAACATTCCTTGCACATGTAGGGGTGATCATGCTTCTACTTACTCTCGAGTGACGCTATCTGATCTTAATCCTCTTGAAAATGGGAGAAGAAGTGAAGAGGAAGGAAAAGAAGATGATAAAGATAAAGAAGGATCGACATGACCACTCTTCAATTTCATAGAACACACCATAACACCTTTCCCATTTGAGGTAGTAGATTTAATGAGATACCAGAGACATTGCATTTTTGTTGCAGAATCATCTACTGTTTTTAATATTCATCATCTTTAAAATAATTATTGCTACTTTGATATAATGAAGTTCACCAAATGAATTTTTTCCAGTTATCCTTTAAATTTGTCTGTGATGAGTAACGGGAAGGATAACTGCTCTCCATGCCCCTGGGGAGAAAAAATAATGTTCTTAACCACTGGGGAAATTAGAAAAATGGAAAATGGCCCACACTCATGCACCCTTTGGGGACAGACAAAATGAGACTTTCAGTCTGAATACTGCTAGGTCTTTGCGACTGACTGTTTAGTGGCAGAGCCCAGTGACTGAGGTTTGTGTTCGTCCTGGTGGTAAGGGTTGTCCCTCCCTCCTCTTCTCTCATTACACTGTCCAAATCTTGAGTAGCCAAAGGACTGGACGAAACCGGAAGATTTCTGGGGGAAGGTGTGATCATAACTTGTCATAGCAATGCTGGAATATTTCCTCCGTGTATTTTTTCTCATGTTTAGATAGGGTGCTCTTTCTTTTTCAGTGACCATACAAGTCAAATCATTGCTGTTATCAAGAACCCCTTTATTTCCAATACCAAGACAATCTCCTTTGACCATATCACTCCTACATGTGTAAGTTGGTCTAGGTCTTTGGAATAGATAGTTCTGCCGTTGGACATGTCTTGGAGTCCAATTTCCACTCCCTGAGCTCAAAGAGTTTGAACTTGACTCCATGTCTGTTCGATTATTAGCACTGGAGCCACTGATGGAAGAATTGGAGGAATCTGGAATGGAGAAGGTCTTTGATAGCATGGAGAATGGAAATTTTGTGGGTCTTGAATGTGTTATTGGATCTGAAATGTTGGATTCATATGAGTGCAACTGTCGAACTGATTTCCTAGAAAGATCTAAAAAAAGAAAAGAAAAGGAAGATAGCACTTGCTCTAATCTAGTCAGAATAAAATCAATGAGTATTACCTTTGCATATTTTAAAGAATTCTGGAAACACGACATAATGATTTGCCTGTAAGAGATTCTAGTCGTATCGCAACCAACTATTACTAACTTGCTCACCTGTTTCATGCAAGTGGCTAAACCATAGTGCTTCTTCAAAAAACCAAGGAATTTCGATGATGGTCTATCTATGGCCACCTCAAATGCCTTCACCCCTTCTCTCTGATAGTTGAGAATAAAAATTTGTATTATTAAAAATGAAATAATTTGAATGCACACCTCCATCATAGCTTCAAAGAGCTTCTTTCCGCAACCACTTCTCTGCCTGGACTCATGGACATAGAAGTCCAACACACACAGGGGTTCCACTTCAATCTGTTTTCCACGGATATCCTGAAAGAAAGCATTAACGATGCAACAGAAATTGTTCTCCTAGCTGACAGTAGTTGGCAACATACATTTAAGAAGAGCTTCCGCTGCCCTACTTTGAGAATACCCACGACGACTCCCTTCCCACTGCAGAGGATGGAAATAATGATTATGACAAATAATACCTAGTATAATCTTCACTTTTCTTCCTCCAGCTCTTCCTTCAGTACATAAAGAGTGTCATTATTGGATTTTAGCTTCTGGTAAGTGGTGATGGGTACACGAAGTCCTTGAGCCTGCGGGGGGACATATCATTGTATTATAGAAGTGGATGCAGTACCACTTACTCGAGCAGACGCCACGCCCATCTTGTTGACTACCTCGGCAAACCATGTCACACCGTCGCCTACTCTATTTTGAAAGCGAGAAACGATCTAGTAATCATATTTTCGTAAACTATTGAAAAGTACCTTCTGCAGTCTCCTCCAACAATTCTGGTTATGGTATCCGGGAAGAGATAGTTTGCGTCGAAGGAGAACTCCATAACACGGAGCCAGAATTGAAAATGATTGTTTACTACGTACGTACGGTCGTCAAGGTATTCTAAATGACGCCCTCCCACGTGTCCTATATATATAAGTGCGTCTGGCCCGCGCGAGACTAAAATTTGAAACAGTTTTAGTCCTCTACAAATGGCATTACTCTACGAGAGCGAAGATGAAGAGGACACAGAATCCTTCTGTGCTAGATTTTCTACGACTATTGGAAAAAGCCTCGCATTCGAGCCGTCAGATCAAGAAGGGGAGTGGCAAGAGGGCGGGGTCTATTGTGGAGAAGATGGAGAAGACCTAGGCATCATTTCATTGACAAATGGTCACACGACCAACCATCACAACTCCTTTCAAGTGGAGGAGGATGACACCTCAAATCTCGTACCCCCTGACCCTAGCAACGGCAAATTTGAAGAAGATGATGAAGATGACGGATGGAATTCTGATCCTGAAGGTTTTTGTGCTCTACCTGTATCCCCCAATAGTAAGATATTAAGTTTCTTCTCCTTATTTTAAGCCAAAACTGTTTACAGAATCATTAGATGTTTATCGATCATGTGGTTATGGTGAGTGGGAAGATGAAGTGAAGGCAATGTTTGCCAGCAGCTGGAAGAAAGAGCCTGAAAAAGTCCGAGCTCTCCTTCGAGAGATGTTTGAAGAACATGAAAATATTCACGACCTCATTTGTTTCTTTTTGAGAAGGGCAGGGAAGAAGAGGCTGAAGGGACACACCTTGAACAGGGAACTCCTGGAAGAGTTCAAAAAGTGGAAAAAAGAGAAAGCGAATAATCTTCCCAAGTAAGCCATTGTAAAACCGTAACATCTATTCTGAAGAAGGAAATGATATTCCCAAGTAAAATTTGACATCTATTCTCTTTCTCCTGGTCCCAAAAGTGATAGAGAGGTTCCACTGAAGTGAGATCAGTGGGGTAAACCCTGTAATAAAGTAATGAGGCTCTCTCATCATAGAAATGCCATCCTCACTGCTGAGCATCAGAAGGAAGTATTGGGGATCCTGGCACGCTCCCACACCCTCTACTTGGCTCCCCTCTGCTCCATCTTTGAGCTCCGCTCTGTCCCCAAGGGAGAACTGGTGGCACTAGTGGAGAAAATGCTGGAGTCTGGTCACCACAAGGAGGCTGTTACCTACGTTTTTACCTTTGGACTACAGAAGCATTTCAAAATTGAAAAGGTAGAGAGAGAGAGAGAGAGAGAGAGAGAGAGAGAGAGAGAGAGAGAGAGAGAGAGAGAGAGAGAGAGAGAGAGACTTATATCATAAAACACTCCTATCTAATTATACAGATGCTCCTTCCTCTTGTGGCTCTGGATAAAGTCAATTTAATAGAAAGGTAAAATTGAAAATTCTCCCATAGTGACTTTAAAGTCCTCATATTATAGGTATATAGAAGATGAGGAAGATTTGCAGATTGAGTTTGTGCGTCTTTTGGACCAATTATCTGAACCAGGGAGCACCAAGACACAGATATCTCAGTAAGGCTTTATCAGACTGAGGGAGTGTTGGGCTCAAAAAAACCATCGGTATTTATGTTTCCCTTTAGTATTCTTTCAGAGTGCAAGTGGCTCGACGTCAAGATATTTGATAACCCGAACAGCAAGCTGAACACAAGGCAGGTACTCAAGCTTGGTTTAAGATTCATGATCAAATACAAACTTGACCTTGGTGAGTGAGTGTGTTGGTGCTGAGGGCGTGGTCAATAGGGAGGAGTTTATGGTTACATATTTTTTCAGATTTGTTTCCTAATATGGCAATGAAGAAGTCGTCAGGTTTCATACATCACATCTTACACCTCCATTATATTGATGTAAGTTAGTTTTCTGTAGCTCATTTGTTAGTCCAGGCTGCTGTAATCTGATTGGTCTGGTTATATATTGCATATCCTGTGTAGGAAACCATCACAGATGAGAATATCGATGATCTGGTTGAGGTAAATGGAGTTTTATGAACACTAACACACATTGTTGATGACTTATCCGGATTTTTCAGTCTGCTGTGATGGACAACGATCCTAAAGTTCAGCTCCAATTGATATATGAGCTGGTGCAGTTCAACGATGTGCCAGCAGCAGCCAAGTGGTCGGTAAGGTGTGGCCTATCCAGGGACTCGCTCCCGTGTGCCGTGCAGATGTATCTGAGCAAACAAAGAAACAAGTGAGTGAAGGGAACATTGGACAAAGTTCACAAAGGTCAATAAACATCTATGTACTCACCTTAAAGTTGATAGAACTTTTATTTAAAAGAGCACTCTCATAGTGGGCTCGTTGGGCTCACGATATCATCTCTTTTTCGTGTCCAGGATGAGTGGTTCGCTATATGGAGAGTCCAAGGTGAAGGAGAAAGAGAAAGACAAGAAATCTCACGATTTTCTTGCTCTCAGCGTTCCTTTTTCTAGCATCCTGTTTGTCGACAGGAGGGACAAGCTGCAGTTGTGCTGGGAGGCCATTGCCAAGGTATAGAGGAGAAGTACTGTAGCAAGAGGTCGAGGGGAGGGGAGGGGAGGAGAGGTGAGGGGGGGAGGGGAGGAGGAGGAGGAGCAGGGAAGTGTCTAACTTTGCGTCTTGTATTTTGCAGTACAGAGCTATCATAGGCATAGACTCTGAGTGGAAACTGGTGTATAATCCCAGTATGGAAAGGTTGGTGTAGTTTATCACAAACCAAGAAATCCCTTTTTGTCTTCTTTTTTTTTTTTTGTTTGTTTGTTTGTTTTCAGACTAGCAGTGATGCAGTTGGCTGTGGAGAATAAAGTGTTTATCCTGGACATGATAGCCCTCCCTCTCCTCATAGCTCCAAAGATACTCCGACATTTTATGCACAACCTTTTTGGCTCAAAGAACAATATCAAGCTAGGTACAACACCCATTGTAACTCATAAATATGACTGCGTTGTAATAACCCCTTTCATTTTCTTGTTACTATGTTCTGTAGGATATGGTATCGTCTCAGATTTGAAGATGCTGGAAAAATCGTGGCCTTTTGCAGCCGATATTATATCAGATCCCAAGAAATTGATAGATCTACAAGCCTTGGACTTGCAGGTAATGAGGACAAATCTTAGGCAGATGACCTGATCGTGATTTTCTTTTTGCAGATTCAGAAACTCTTGCAGTCCATGGAGCAACGACAAGTCACACCCCCAACCCACCCACTTTTGGAAACCACACCCACAGATAATATCTTCCCAGTGCACCCTTTGCTGGCAATGTATGGAGAATTGGGAGCGGAGAAGGACGAAACTGACGGTGAGTCTATCAGCAGTGCTGATGATGGGATATCGCTTGAGAGCAATGCGGAGTGGAAGAGCCCCTCGGGGCTCAGCTTGTTGGTGGAACGCTATTTGGGGAAACCCCTGGACAAGTCACAGCAGTTATCAGACTGGGAGAGGAGACCCCTTCGTAACGAGCAAATCAAATATGCAGGTACTTACTAAATCTTGTACCTATGAAGTATTGTAGAACATAATAATAATGAGCTTAGCCTTGAACCCAGCTAAACCAACACCCTCGTGTAAACCACTTACCTAACATCAGAACCCAGACTTGACGATTACCCATTCCATAGCTCTAGCTCTTAGCCTCCTTTATCCTTTCTTGGGGGATCCCCGAAAAAAGGAAAGAAAAAAAAGAGGTTGGGTTCGAGGCCAAGTATAAACTGTATGTTCGTTGGAGTGTACATGGTTGAATCGTTATAAACCAATGTTGCCACTTCTCACAGCTCTTGATGCTCACTGTTTGTTGCAACTGTACCAATGTCTCAAGTCCAAGGCTCTGTCCCTCGACCCCCACTTCAATACAACACCTTTCCTTTGCTACAAGTCAGCACAGTCACAGCCTCAACGGTAACCATTAGCAACAGTCTTCACGCCTCCCTTGCTGATCAGCTGGAGTGATATACTCGGTTGGACATGCATTTCATTCTGGAACCAAATATGTAACCGCACTCGATCCTTTTTTTATGAATCCAATTCTATATCTCATCATTGGCAATCCATATATCCTTTGATACATGTTCTTTTGGTAGCATATTATAGTTATCATCAAAGTAACAGATCTGATGAAGTTTAAAAAAGTACAGTCAGCATAATAATAATATTAAGTAGTACATAATTATAGCCCATGGGCCTTTAATAAGATGAGATGAAATGAATCCATGACTTGGAGATATGTGCAAGTACATTAACCAATAAGTTGCTCGTGATAATGAATGAACAGAAAAGGAACAGCAAGCAAATTACATACAAAAAGAAAGAAAGAAGGAGAAAAAAACCAAACCAAAAAAAAAACCATCCACTTTTATTATTACATATCTACTTTATAGTTCTTAGAGACAACTAGACATTTGATGCAAGTATTTTATACACGCAATATTGCAGGCCTAGTTGTCAAATTTTCCACTACCAAGCTGAGATATCACTCGCAACAAATCGGGGTTGACTCCTGATGGGTCATCGTGAGAATTATAATTTGGCATGGATCCAGGGATCACCCCGTGTCCATTTAGAATGCCACTTGGCATATATGAATTCTCTTCATCTTCGTCCAGATCACTATCACTACTGTGCGCAGGCAGAGAATTCAATTCCTGAAAACCAGACCTCAACGTCCTGTTCGCTTCCACTAAACTTGCTATCTTCTTATCTTGTATGCTGATGATGGCGTCCTTGGCTTCAAGCTGTTTCTTTAAATTCTCAAAGTCTCTCTTAAACTGCACCATGGCAATTTCAGTCTGTGTGTTCAATCCTCTGAAAATCTTCCCCCTGCTTTCTTTGAGGTGTCGAAGATCGTGATCGGACTGGCGCTTGGATTCTTCCATCCTTCTGAGCTTGTCGTTATCCTTGATACTCTGCTGGTCAAGTTTTTGCTGCAATCTCTCCAGTTCGTATTTCATCTGAGCATTCTCCTCCTTCAGACGGCACATCTCTAATTGTTTATCATAGTCCCTACAAACAGAAACAGTATTGAATCAATTCTATGTACCCAAATACACACAGCAAGTGCTTATGTGGGAGATTTACAGTGAACTTTTCTGAATAAGGGACAGAAATTTGGAGGTTATTTTAAATAAATTGTTCTTTGTTGAGAGAAGTTCAAAGTGTCAGGTTCTATTGTACTGTGGTAAGTTACATATCCCAATACCAGTGGTGGTATGTACTCCCCATTCTTCAAAAGTGTAGTAAAACTCTATTCATTTAAACCTTACTTGATCGAGGTCTCAGTAGTGGCACTGGAGGGACGCACTCTATGTCTCTGTACGTCAGTTTCAGATTTCCTCCGTGATGAGTTCCCGTGGGTTTCCGAGTCACCACTTCCCCGATCGGACACATTGAGTGTGTTCGACGAGTGGGAACTACGAGATCTGGTTGTAACAGCCATGTGCGAATGAGTGGCCAAACTAGAAACCCGATCGCAGTGGGTTGGGGAAGTGTTGGGCGAAGAGGAACTTGGAGAGGGTTCGTGAGGTGGTCGGGTATTGTTTTGAGAGGTAAACACCTGAGCAGCCGAGCCAACAGTGAAGCGGGCTACCTGTACTGAGACCCCTGGGGGAGGGGGACTCTGCTCGTGTGAAGGGGATGTGGCTTGCGATTGTGCTGGGGTCGTATACTCTGAAGAACTTTCCGAATTTTCGTCGCTGTTATTATTAAACTGCTTAATAGTGGTCTGCATTACCCTCAGTGCTTCAAACGTTGATCCAAGAGGGTCCACCTCATCTTCCTCGCTGGCTTTCGTGACTGCTTCTAGAATGGTAGGTAAAGGGTAGATGGCCTGTTTGGTGCTCTCTGAGAGGTTGAGGGTTCTGAGTTGGGTGGAGAGGATGATGTGCATGATAGATGTCTCTCTTCCGAGGTCAATGTGACGAGGCTTCCACGCCACCACCGGGTGGGACTCCGGATGGGGAGACTACAGGGGAACAGACAAACAGGTCAGATAAATAATGGGATATAGACCCCTTATAATTAACAATCTTATGAGATGGACCACTCCATTCCAATAACCTTAAAGTGGGATCACCTCTCTCATAATTAATAGTTGATCCTTATTAACTCTAGAAGCGGGACTGACTCTAAAGGAGGGACAATCCCTGTAATTAGAATAGTTCTGTGGCTATGAATTTTCGTATTTCCTATTTCCCTATACTTGTACACAGCATGCCACTATGATTAATGGTACATACCGATATCTTCTTGATAAATTCCTTCATGTTCTTGACTTCCATAGACACAAAGTCATTCATGAAGCACATGTATTCCTCCTTGACACCGAAACGAGCAAAATTGGCAAGGTTCTGCAGCACCTTCGCCACCAGTGTTAGTTTACGAGATGTCCTCTCATTAGGGTACTCTACAGCAACACACATTGGACAACAATCATGTACTGAGTAGTATACTGAGCAGTATACGGAGCAGGTAGAATAGTGGGCAAGTGCTTTGTGACTCAGCTGGAGTGAAACCTACCAGTATCTGCAAAACGCCCTCAACTTGAAATTGGGGGATGCCTGGGACTATTTTTTCCTTAACACATGTACCTTGACAGAGGTGAAAGAGGCTTGGAGAAAGGATGGCTGGACAGAAGAACCGCAGAAAGATAGAGCCACTGATCAGCTTGAAGCAGGCATCTTCTTTATCGGGACCAAACTTCTGCCTGATACTGTGCAACGTGTTCTGTAGGTCACTGTAAGATCACGTGACAGTCATGTGATATCAAAAAGTAAGAAAAGAGGATATCATGTGATTATCATATGATAATCTGTGTTTCTCTGTACTGACCTCGGGAATTTTGTGTAAGAGGAAAGGATATCAAGCCAGGCTTTCCTGACAAGCTTGATAAGTGCTTCCTTGTTATGTTGGAGGTTAGCTCCAGGTTGCATCTTTGTTGGGTCCACTTCACAATCGTCCTCATTCTCCAACAGCATGTGTACGAATGGAGCCAGTGTCTCGTGCAGATACTGAGCAAGAAAGTAGAGTTGGTAAGGGGTCATCAAATCAATATACTTTTAGTATCTGCTTGGATCATGTATATCATGGTCGACAAACTTACCAGTTCTCCAACCATCTTCATGTATGTATCAACCGCTTTCGTTGCAAATGTGTTACCTCTGAAGATCAAATTCTCGTTCTCTGTCAAGAACAGTCTCTGTACTCATCATTGATATATGCAGAGTATGCTGCTGACTCACCTATGTTCCTGACTTCCGACATGACAATGTCACACAGGAAGTCCTTTGCCTTCCCCGCCAGCTGCAAGATGTAGACTAATGTCTGTGCTATCTCATCCTACACAAAGAGCAGGTGCAGTAACAAGTGTCAGGGTTGTGAAGATTATTAGGGGACTAACCTTGGCTTTAGCTGGAATGACTGGCTCCAACACCTCACACACCACACCATAGTCCTTCTTGAGGAACTGCACCATAAAGATTGAAATTACAACACTTCTTTTTTTACAGGAAGATACAATAGGTCTTGATTAGAGGGGCTGTACCCACTAGGAGTCACTCTACCTTGAGCAGGTCATCATAGACTTTGAGTGGTTGAATATGAACCACGTGGTACTGGATCTTGAAGCGTATGGAAGGGGTCTCCCTCTCTTTCTCCTTAGTGGTGATGGAACTGGTCTTGGGGGGTGGGTGCATATTCACCGGGTACCTGCAAAATCACGAACAAGATTTTGTGGTGGATAAATTTTTGCACTAAATATAATATCAATTACCATTTTTCATGGACATGTCCACTCTCTAAGATGAGTGCTGGGATCTCCACATCTCCTAGTTCCGTACAGGATACTCTTTCCCTCCGCTTCTTGGTGTGACCCTCACGATACAGTTTGATCATGATTGATCCTAGAGGGGGCAGGTCACTAGAGAGAGAGAGAGAGAGAGAGAGAGAGAGAGAGAGAGAGAGAGAGAGAGAGAGAGAGAGAGAGAGAGAGAGAGAGAGAGAGAGAGAGAGAGAGAGAATCCTAGTAATCAAATAATAACAATGGTCTGATACCAATTTTTTGAATATAGAAATATACATATCCTGATTCCTGAGAATTCTCCACTGAGTAACTTACTCGAAAATAAAAGGCTCCCCCCAGAAGAGGATGTCATTCATTATGACCTTGCAGCATGTCTGGGCATAGAGGATTCTGTTCAGGTAGATTTCACAGTAGTACTTCTTCTTGGGCTGGAGGTTGCGAGCTTCCATCACCCACAAAGTCAGCTGTGTGTCCAGGCGACGAAGATGGTCACGATTTGGTCTTCGACAGTTGTTGAGGCTGAGAGAGAGAGAGAGAGAGAGAGATCATAGCTTATCATTTTTGCTCTTTGATCTAACTACATCAGAAAGAAATTGTAAAGGAGGGAACATATTTAGTACAGTTTCCTCAAACCACATCAAGATGTTTGACCACATCAAGAGGTACATTTACAACAGACAAAAATGGGAGGAAATACTAGTTAGCAAGTCTGTTATAACAATATCAAAGGCTGTTAGAGATACATCAAAACAACACAATGTGTACAATAATAGGAGGGGAGGACTCGGTTGGATTGAAGAAAGGAGGACTCTGTAGTAGTTTTACACTCACTTTGAGAGCCATTTGTCCAGTTCTTCCTGAGAGCCGCAAGAGGCATAGAGAATGTCGGCGTCTGTGACTATGCGGAAACAGGAGTGACGAGGAGACACGCTCTGGTGCACTGGCAAGATGCTCAAGGTGCCTCTCATTGCCAGATCCAACTAGAAACACATGTTTGAAAAAACACATGTTTGAAATACCACGTTAATCTCACATTAACTAAAAACCAGAGTCATAATAGTATGGCTGGCCTTACCGTGGTTCCATCCTCCCCTAGGGCAATATAATGGGTGTCAGGGTTGCCGTGACTACCCACACGGTGGAGATTCTCGAGGGAGTGACCAAGCTTCAGTCCTGGCAAATTTGGATGCCTGAGAGAGAGAGAGAGAGAGAGATATTTCATACTATTGCAGGAGTAGGATAAGGTTTAACTCACTGGTCGATGGTTAGTCTGTCTGTTTTTCCAAAGCTCCTTGAACGACTGACACGAACAGATCCACCCTGGATGCCTGGGAAGTTCTCTTGTTTGGAGTTCTTCTTCACACTCCTTGTGATCGAGGACTTCACTTTATCTCGGAAACTCTAAAAGGAGAAAGGAAGGGGAACTATATAAGACGTGCTGGTATGCAAGTAGGGGAGATATGAATACTGCCCCTTTACTTACTCTTGTTTGACGAGTTCCCCGGTGAAAATTTGACTCAAAGAGGGTGGTTGGAGCACTGCTCTTGTGACTCGACTGTGTAGAGCCATCAGTTCGATCATCTGCACAAAAAAGGATCAATTTAATCATAGTAATATAGGTCCCACCTCACACACATTGAATACACCTAATTACATCATTTCTGGGTTAAATAATCTTAGCCAACAGCACTAACACGATAACCCTTCCCGTCTCCCAGCAGGAGTGGTATCACGCAACGCCAGCCAACCTTGAAACTACTGCAATACGACACCCTATAATGTCATTTAAGAGCACTAAGGGAAATAATTAATCAAGTTGTGTTATTATAACAGTCATTCAATATTACTATTTGACAAGCACTCTATAGGAGTAACAGTTGCTCATGTGCCATATTATACTTCATTATTAGGTAATGAAATTGCCGGTAATGTGAACTGCAGCTGTTGGCTAATCCAGCGGCCACACACAGCACAAAGAATGTGACAACTTATGCTATGTATGTATGTATGTATGTATGTATGTATGTATGTATGGATGGATGAATGGATGGATGGATGTAACATGTGAAAACCAAAACGAGATTTTCAGATTTGATGTAAGTGACATGCATTTATTGATAAACAAGTGTTGCTGGGACGTGACCCATGCTTTCATTTAGGATATGAAAACAAGTGTTTTCACATCACGCAGTGTGCACTACATGAAGAGCCATACTTAACGATTCCTCTTACAAACACACCGTGAGAAAATAAGTCTTTTAAAGGCATCTCCCAATAAAACATCAAAGTCCCAACTTCTTTCTGAAGCACTTCTATCTATTTGAGTAACAAGTGTTTGAGCTGAGATATATGGCATCTCTGAACAGCATGTTCATAATCATTAGAGAATCTTCAATAAGCAATCCTTCAATTTTTTTTCTTCCAGTTACTATTTTGACTGGAATGTGAAAACATGCTACAACAGAGAATCCTTAAGGATATCAGTCTGTGCCTTAGGCAGTACAAAGATATAACTAATTCTTTAGCTTCAAACATTCTTGTAGAGTAGTCCTCAACACCAGCACCAATAGAAACCCCTCAAATTGTGTAGCCGTACCAAATTAAGTGCAAGGTCATGGACATTGATTGAAGTCATGGTGGAAACTAAGAGATCATGTGACTTTTAAAGAGCCTATGGCATGATGTGATGACTTTCACAATCATGACTAATATCTTATCTTGTATCCATTACCGTTTGTATGCCATATTTGGAGTCATATTCTTGCACAAGAGTGAAAAATAATGATACGTAAAGTGATTCTAGTGATTTGATAAGGCCACAATTATCATTAATTTTGTAGGCGTATCTGTCCACTACCCATTACACTGTCAGTTTGCTTGTCACAGTATCAGAATTCTAAAAAAAGCAGTGCTTAAAAAGTCCACAGCAAGTGTAGCCAAGTATTCCTAGTCGGCAAAATACTATAAGGGGTTTTCTCATTATTCCATGAAGCTGTGATAACGATAAGGGACCTCCTCTTAACTATGTATATTACAAGGGTTTACCTCCTCTTCACTGTGTATATTACGAGGGGTTTCCTCATTATTCCCTGAAGCTGTGATAACAAAACTCTGATACTTTGATTAAAGTGAGTATTTCACAGAAGCTATACCAGTGCTGGATCGCACGTGCGGCTTGAAAGGCTCTCGCATGTAACTGAAATTAAGACATCTTGCTCATCAAAAGGCTCTCTCGTGTACAGCTTCACCATATTTGATTCAGTGTTGACTCAACAGAGCATGTACTCCAAACAACCTTTAAACTTAGCCAATATTACTCAAAGGTTATTTACATAACAGGATATCCCGATGTCCCATCTGAAAGTAACATCCAGATCCATAGTGTGGTAAGGTCTGTCAGTTAATGCTTTGAATCATGAAGTAATTCTTACCATAGAAGTTGAATTTGATGGGTGAATGAGGCATCAGCACAGACTGCAAGGGAGAGAAAGTCAAATATGATAATTATTGCCCAGACCACACTATAGAGTATGAGGTGCATTGTATGTACTAGAAATAAGACAGCCCACTTGGTCGGACATCCCGTACATTGGAAGCAAAATTGAAAAGGACTAACAACCAGGAGTTATTTTTCAGCTCTGCATGCCTGTTAACTATGAGCCTAGGGGAGTACCATTTATCAATACATCCAGGAGCCAGGTAAGGTTTCCCTTGAGAAACGAACTTAAATGGTTGCATCATGTGCTGAATTGAGGTAACATATATAAGGTGTCTGTCTATTGAGACTCAAACTCCTAGCAACTATGACCTCAACACATGACACTAAGCTACACATTCGTAGCTAGGCTTCTCATAGCAAAGTCTATTATTATTATTATTACAGGGACATCCTCATAGTAATGAGAGTATAAGATTTATGGCATGTGGATATTAAAAAATTTACATGACCTGTTTCAAAGTGAGTGGCTTAAACAGCAGAGATAACGTTGGCTAGAGACACAGTCTACTGAGATTATTAGAGACAAATTGAGTGTCTCAATCACTGTAATGAATCAAGCACGCTCACTAATCAAAGGGACCTTACTCAAACACTTGTGGTTTCTTTTATCACCACCGCATGCCACACCTTCATATTCTGATTAATAACCACCATTAGTTGCCAAGGGACCTAGTTCCATTAATCTGCCATGCCTTTGTATGTGTATATTGGGTACCAATAGAGCATTAGGTGCCAAGGATATTAGATGTGTTGTGCCCTAGGGTGTGGTCCCCTAGTATGATCGTTTGAACTTTTGACCCCTGAAAAACTGAATAGGAATTGAAAGGAGCCGACTACGACTACGCAGCTTGACTTGCTTAGACAGGCATAGTAACATTCCTGGAAATGACCGCATACCAATATCTTCAAGCAGTACAAAAATGACCATAATCCATGTACTTCAACTCAGAAAGAACGTAGCTTCATTATCACAACTATAGCCTATGGAACGAATGAGCTTCACAATATCCAGTATAGGGTTCACCAAGGTATCATAATAAACCATTAAACTTCAACGTCAGCATGTTGTTGAGACCTTCCATCTGCAAATCAAGACTCATTTTCTTGATTTGAGTAAACATCAGTTTCATATTATAAACATTGCACGTCAACCTCTGGACTTCCAACGTTGATTCAGTTCTGGAGTTATTACACACTATAGGGAAAACTGATACTGAAAATACTATCATGTATGAACAGAAGAGTTGTTGTGAAAATCATTCATGCAGTACTTGATCAAATTAATTTAGCACATACTATTTTCTATGCAAATAGTTGGTTCTATTTTACAATGGCTGTTACCACATACAATAATGAGGGGGGCAGCTACATTAGGGGGGGGGAGATCGATGAGACAAAAGGCCTAAATTTGGCAGGGCACTCAATGGGTTGGTCTTATTGCTACAAATTGATTTCTCTTGAGAAATGTCAGAAAACCATTATGTTCTGCAAAACGTAAGATGCTCTTAATAAAGATCAAAGGTAGGACTTAAAAAGTGAGCAGCTTATTGACGTTTTCTCTACATAATTGATGATCTGCACTCCATTTCCTTATCAATTTTTTTTCTTATTGTTTTTCCGGCATAACTGTTAGATATTTTTAGGGCCAATTAAATGACCGTGTGCTTGTTGACAGACAAAGTGTTAGCATTGAAGGGAAAAGTGTCCGTCAGTGGAAAACATTTACATCCCGAGTGTATATGGACCTTGGCTATAGATGGCACACAACAGATACCATACATATTCCATCTTTAATTACTACTCAACACTCCACCCTTCATTCCTCATGGTGCTACTGACAACTACAGGTTCACACAGTTCACTTTATAGAAACTCTAGGAGAGCTGAATGATTCAATTTGCCAAAACATGCGAGGCATGCTAATAAAACCCCCCAAGCTTAAATTTCCATGGGATACAATGCAATCTCCTTGGAAAGTAATTACATAGCAGAGGTGACGTCCTGACAAGAAAAAATGTGTTCCAAAATAAACAGAATTAATCTTCTATTGCACACCACATCTGACAATCTAAACAGGCATGGAAAATTAAACCAAATTAAAATTACAAAATTCAGCATAAGACTCCCCCCTTCCCCCCTTGTTACTCAGATGTAAATAGCATGTAAGCATGCTTCCTACCCCTCAACAAAAGGTCATTAAAGGTTACCCAAGAGCTGGCTTGGCATACTTTTTACCAGCTGGCTAAGTAGCTGGTCAAAGGTGGTTATTCCAGAGCAGCCAAGCAGCTATTGTAAGGAAGTATTAGTCATAGAACCCTTAGCTTATCCCTATCACAAACTTAATTATACTTGCAAGCACTTTCGATGCCAAAATAAAGCCTCTATGCACCACCACCTAAAGCTTATAAATTAATTTGCAGTCTAACACCCAACTTTGACCCTGATCACATAGGGCCTCCAGCAGCAAGGAGGGAGACTGAGAGGAGTCAGGCTCAGGACATGTGACATACAGCAATGCAAAATAGCATGCATGCATGTTACATTAGCATGTATTAGACCTGTTGCACAGTACATGTCCATGCAAGCTGTCAAAGTTGTAGCAATAATAGAAAATATGTAAAGCTACAACCAATGGAGCAGGACTTTACAAAACCACAAACATGCAAATCAGGTACACACATCAGTGACATTCATACTTCACTGGTTAACAAAAATGTGAGGTTATTTTTCAGCTTATTGTGAGAACATGAAAGCCTCTGTGTGTCACATTACAGGAAGAGCAATGATATCACACTCAAGAGCTGTACTCAGAGACGTCTGACTCCTCCTCATGTGACTGGAACCTCTTTGTATATGTGCCTGTGGTCTGTCCAACTTAGGACAAAATAACTTGTCTCTATAATAATAATCTAGCAGTATGGATCAGTGGTGAGTCTGGGTCCAGGACACTTGGACTATACAGTGGTCACGATAATGAAACGGACACTGAACTTATTGTTCTTTGTTATTGTGAGTCAGACAGATGGAATGCTATTTGGATTTAACTGTTAATTAATGTCATCACACTAATTATTAATAGCTACACTCATTACATTCCTTGGCAGGAGGACGGTGGGCTATAATTAGGGTGATTGGTAAACTTGAGAATCGTCACACAGGCACACATGATAATGATATCACAATACAAGCATCAAACACAATACGCTGGGGAACTCCGAAGGAAAAACAATTTACCATGGAATTAATGTTGGTAAAACACCTTGTGGATGATACATCACGACATGTCCATTAAGTACGGGCAAAAAATACCTTGTGAACATGGTGAGAATATGGCGTGAATATGGTGTGAGGATGTTTATAAGAGGGGTGGATGAAACACTAAGCATGTGCACAAACAATGCTTATATTTGGACACTACTAAACGAGGAATTCTCTCTTGGGACCTTAGAAATAATGATTCTTCAAAAGATTAAGGGAAGTTAATGGATTATAGGAAGGATATTCATGTTTTGGTAATAAATGAAGTAGACGAGTAGGTCACATCACAAGATATTGGGGCAGCTATATGCTCTATGGACAGGACTCCTCCCCTCCCTGAAAGGGTAGCAGTGGATCAAAGAATGGGCAAAACCCATTCAATCTTTTACTAAGGAACATGAGACAGGATAGAAGTATTCATAAGGTCAAAGCCTCTAAGTGGATCTAAAAAGCCTGAAAGTTATTCATAACACTTGAGGTCAAAGTACTGCAAACTCAGCTCTGACATCTGAGGCTGACAGCTTCAAGCAAGCACTTAAAAACTCACCTCAGTATCGTTAAAGAAGCTTAGTTTCCTCTCATCCTTGTCCAGTATGCAGTACCTTTTCTGCCAATCCAGTTGATCCAAACTCTCTGCAATAAAATGAGATGTATTTAGCTATTACAGAATAGACCATAACACATCAAACTTGGCTACTTTGACTGAAATTTGGGTCTCTCTCTTTAAATGTTTTGCACCATCACTCAGAGGTTGTCTCTCACACACTACCATGTTTACACCTTCACTGTGTATAATTAGAAGTCAAATGATTCAACAGAAACCTTTCCAGGGGAGATAGAGTCAACCAAATTACTCCATCTGTACATCATCAGCAAGCAATCATGTAATGCATGTATACTTTCAAAGTCAAGCATTTATTATTATGCATTATTATTTTTTTCTACTTGGTATGTATGTAATTTTTTTACAGAAAGTATTGCAAGCATTTTTTTTTGAACTTAGACTAGTTTGTTATTATAAAGGACCTGGAAAAATTCTATTTCGATACCTTTACAACAAAGAATGCTAAACAGAGAGAGAGAGAGAGAGAGAGAGAGAGAGAGAGAGAGATCAAAGGTAGCAATCCAACAAGCACTAGCAGCTGTATAATGTTAGGCATGCACTTGCACACTATTTTTTTGGCAGGCTGACAGCTGCTCAGTGCTATGAGACTATACATATTACACTACAGCACCACAGTACCTGTTTCCAATGCAGTGGCAACGTTTAGCCATCCTTGTAACCTATTCCTTTCCACGTGAGCAGCCTCCATTTGTTTATCACCTTCCTACCTCAAGGCCAACTCGAACTCGAACACTATAAAGATTCAATATGCCTGTCTTTTGGATGGAGCCTTCCTCTAGTTAATTACTCAAATAGCCAAAACTCGACGTATATAAACTTGTCACTTCTTTCTCAAACCCAACTTCCTGAACACCTGCAGCATAACTAATTATAGAAAACCACGCCCTTTTAATTTCGCGCGCTTAAAAAAACCACATGGCTACACTTTATGATCTCTTCTCTTAACTCTTCTGGGATGCGAGTTTTGCCTCCGTTGCTGCTAGCTGTATGCTTCACTTGGGCTGTACAGGACAGTTCTAACCATGAACACCAAGAACACAGCTCCCATGACAATGGCACCACTGTGACCTTGATGCTTGCTAAAATTGGTCTGGGACCAGCTGTGCCTCTGTCACCCCTGTCTGCTGAGTCAGCAGTGTGTGATGGAGAAAGTGGAGAGTGTTTGGTGCAGAAGGTATTGCATGTAGAGGACCTGAAGGAGGTGGATGACAGATGCTGGGGGTACGAGAAGGGGTGTGGCAAGGAAAAGAGGCTGTTTGTTCCCCAGTGTGAAGGCCCAGCATCTCCGTGGTGAGTGGAATACAAAAAATAAAGACCACCTTGTTTTCATCTCTTGACCTCAGTGTGTTTATGTGGTTATTGTAATGATGGCTGATTTTACGGTGGATTGCAGTGATCTTGCAACATAAAATTCAGAACACCAAACCAAAATTTATATAGTCTCCTTTTAAGCAGCCCAACTCTAAAGCCACAATTAAGTCTTTGAAAGGAGGCTATGTAAATTTTGGTTTGGTGTTCCGTTACAAGATTACTGCAATCCTCTGTACAGTGGATTGCAGTGATCTTGCAACATGAAATTCAGAACACCAAACCAAAATTTACTCCTTTTAAGCAGCCCAACTCTAAAGCCACTTTGAAAGGAGGTTATGTAAATTTTGGTTTGGTGTTCTGAATTTCATGTTGCAAGATTACTGCAATCCACTGTAAGCACCGAGAGATGGTTCATATTATGGGGGAGTGTGTGAGTTGGTGTGTTGTGGTCTGTGGGGAGATACAATCTAGGTTGGTGGGTGGATTGTGGAGGTGGTGTACCTGTGTAGATTGCATTGATAGCTGGGATATTCCGATTGGTCAAGATGAATTATCTTTAGACATTACATGAGAAGAAAGACATTACATGAGAAGAAAGACGTTACATTAGAAGTTACATTAGTAGCAGTACTGGACTAGAACATAATTATTACAAATACCTAACTTCCCAAAGATGATTTCATACTTCTCATTGCATCAAGTATTTGTTTGCCTGTTTCATTTCTTTCCTGGAGCTTCGGTGCTTTTATTTTAGGGCTAGAAACATGGAGGGCAAACATGAAGAATTTTGGAGACAAGGTGATTTTGGCTACGTCAAGAAGGAACTGGACTCCATGATGACTCTCTGCAAGCCAAAAAAGGAAGTCAGTCATTTCCCCCCATAATATAATATATGACTAATTGCCCAACCCCCTTCATAATTATTCGCGAATAGGGTGATTCCAGTTTAGCCTGTTCTGCTAATCTCAGACATTGTCGTGCACAGAATTTATTCATCGACTTTCGCCGGTTCCGTGAAATGACATCAAAGGAAGGTCGTTATTCAACGTGAGTGGATTGTAAGAGGGAAAAAGAATATCAAAGCTTCATGTTTTCTCTTGTAGATTTTTGGAAGATATATTTGATAATGGAGAAATAGGGGGGCATTGTAAACTTGACTCAGATCTCCTCGGTCGCCAGGGAGAACACAAGTCACCCTTACAGAGCTGGTTTGCCGAATTGGGACAATACGCTTCTCTCAAGTTCAAACCAACATCAGAGAAGCACTGTGATGAAGTGGTCACAAGGCCTACCATCTTCATCAAATTGGATGCTGGTAAAAATGAACTACATTCGTTTCATTCAAGTACTGGCTACTTATTGTATGCTGTAGGGGTTAATCTGTATCACCATTATTGTGATTTCTTCAACTTATTTGCTTCTCAGCATATCAATGGGTCATTTGATGATGATGTGAACATAGTGATGTGGGACACAGTGAGTTCTGTCATATCATTTGGAAGGTGCTTTTTTAATCATGCAGCTTCAGTCCTATAGGCCGTATTTTGATTTGTTTTCTGACACATGGAAAGCTTTCTCTAAGTATCCTGTACAAAGACTATCAGACTTTGAAGGAAAACGGGTAAGCCAAAGCTTTTACCAATAACGACCCTTTACCTGATATCACTTTTTATATATTGCCAATCGCTTACCTCTTGATGATGACCCTTTACCAAATGTGCACAGATGTGTTTCAAGGATGTTCTATTTCCATTATTGGCACGCATGAGGCATGGTCTTTACTACAATACCTACCTGTTCCCAGGATGTCGAGGGTCAGGACTAATGCAAGCCTTCACCAAACACCTCTTGGCTCGATTGGGCATCAAACAGGAACCCTCTGACCCCAATAAAGTTCGTGTCACCTTGCTCTCCCGTAGCACAAAACACCGACGAATCGTCAATGAAGACCAGGTAAAAATATAAAGAAATTTTGCCTATTTTTAATGATTTCTTGTAGTTGGTGAGAGCTCTAAAGACCATTAATATTTTCGATGTGAGAGTGGTAGACTACAAGGCAAGAGTATACCCATTTTTGGACCAACTTAAAGTATGTTGATCATGTGACTGTCATGTGATTGTGACTATCTTAGCCTTCAGTCCAGCCACAATTCTGATGTATTTATGGGAATGCATGGCTCTGGACTCACACACCTTCTCTTCCTACCTGACTGGGGAGGAGCCTTTGAAATGTACGTCAAGTATAGACCTGCAGATCTATTGGGTTTTAAAAATGTGAACCATATTAATTCTGTATTAATTCAAAAACCACTGATATGACTTGTATATTATCTGTCCAACAGCTACAATACTGAAGACCCAAGATGCTACCATGATTTAGCAAGACTCAGGTAATATAAGGAGGGAACGAGGTATCACATGGCATTCTCATTTTAATTTCATAGAGGGGTACCGTATGTGACATGGGAGGATGAGAAGAAAGTCTGGGCTGAAGCTGAGGTGTGTGGTCTTATGATCAATCATAACAGTGCGGAGTTTTAGTGGGTCAGCAGTGTTCTTAGTGAAGGAATAGGTATTTGTGGTCATTCTATTGATCGCAAGGTGTGCTTGAAGGCATAGTGGGCCCCTATGCAAGATATGCTAGGGAGTAGCCTCGTACCCAGGCCCGCTTTTTTCGTGGGGCGGTGGAAAAGCGCCCCGCGAAAAAAGTGGGCCTGGGTACGAAGCTAGCTAGGGAGATGATTTTAAAGTAAATTCATGAAAATCAAATAGGCTGATGAATTATAATGGGGCTTTTTTTTTTCTTCTTTTTTTTTTTTGGCAGGGAAAGCACCCACAACATGGGACACATCATGCCAAGTTCACCAACTACTCTTTTGATGTGGAGGAGTTTGTAAGGTTGAGTCTGAAATTGGGGGAGGATGTGCAACAGAGGAAAATGGCTGCTTGGACAATTCATGGCAGAACTAGCAATTCCAAACACGACGAATTGTAGCACTAAATTCTAGATATTTATGCTGCCTCAAGGTTGTACTTTTATTTTCATGCCTCAGGCTTGGGGGGAGTGGCTGCGTAGTGCACATGGTTGATGCGCATTATTTAGAAAATTAAGTATTGTGTGCCTTCATTGTTTGCTTTCTGGGCTGTACAGATATAAAACCGAGGGTTCCAAGAGGGATACTCCAAGCCAGCCATGGCGACTCCAAGAAAACTCAAGTAAGAAGCCCGGATTAGACGTCTAATTAATATATAACAAGCTAGGCTAGCTTAGCTGCGAACTATCCAACGTGATACAAAGCTATCAGGTTTCGATTGATAGTTAACTTATTTTGGTCTTTGTTATACAGACTTGTCCTTCTCTTCTTCATTGGAGTCCCGTTAGTCTGGGCACATGCACATGGTGACCATGGCAGCTCATCATCTCCTTTGGATTTCCTGCTAAAGTTCTCTACTCCTTTCCAAAGCTCATGGGAGTTGTGGGTCTACTCCTTTGCCTCAACAGCACTCATAAGTGCTGCTCCATTTTTCATCCTCTTCTTCATTCCCCTCCGAAACGCCTCGGACCACTCCTCTCTACTCAAAGTCCTGCTCAGTTTCGCCTCAGGGGGACTGTTAGGTGATGCGTTCCTTCACCTCATTCCTCATGCAATTTCACCACACAACCACGGGGCCGGGGGTGAAGAAGACGATCATGTGACCACTGAGCATGCTCACAAGGATCATCACCATGACGACCATGATCATAAACATGAACATGGACATGATCACATGCAAGATATGATAATCGGTCTTTGGGTACTAGCAGGTATAGTGACCTTCTTAGCTGTGGAGAAATTTGTCCGTCTTGCCAAAGGAGGCCACAGTCATGGTCATGCTGCTCACAAGAAGGAGACTAAGGTTGAAGAGAAAGGTTCTGTGGATGCAGTGAAAGATGAGACAGCTAATGCTGGTGGTGATGACACTGTACGGAGAAGAAAAGGAAGGGGTGTGTTTGTATAGCGTCTGTATGAGATGTTTTGTATACATGTCAGCATGGGGCGTGGGTGGACGTAGTCATATCAAAATCCCAACTATCAATAGAGGGATAGGGACACTCCAAAAGAGGACAAACCTCTCAATCTAGAACAAGTAACCTCCAAAAGGTTTGGGTCCCAAGTGTGTCTATTATTTGGAGGGACTATTTCTATTATAGAGATTTGATTCTATTGTTGCTGTTGATTAATAGGGTCCTCCTCAAGTTCTGCCAGCCGCTCTAGCAAGCAGCCAAGTACCAGCCCTCCACATCAGATCAAAGTTTCAGCCTACCTCAACCTAGCGGCAGATTTCGCTCACAACTTCACCGACGGACTTGCAATTGGAGCATCGTATCTGGTGGGGAGAGGGGTGGGGCTAGTCACCACCCTCACCATCCTCCTGCATGAAGTCCCCCATGAGATTGGCGACTTTGCCATCCTTGTTCAGTCTGGTTACTCCAAGAGGCACGCCATGTTCCTCCAACTAGGGACAGCCATTGGAGCAATGGCCGGCACAGCATGTGGACTCTTCATGGAAGGAGTTGGGGCGTCGTCTATCACATGGGTGCTCCCCTTCACTGCTGGAGGGTTCATATACATAGCAACAGTTGCCGTCATCCCAGAACTGCTGGAGAACACAAAGTTTTGGCAGTCTTTGGCTGAGATGGTTGCCATGGCTGTTGGCATAGGAATGATGGTATTAATCACATTCATCGAGTAGAATCTCTATAATTAATTATGAGCATGATTTCTAATGATCATAAATAAATACTTTTATAGAATTGTAATAAAATTTCACTATTGAAAGTCCATTCCAATTCCTATTGTCAAAAATAGTTCAGTCAGCTTTATACTAGTCAGTCAGCTTTATACGGTTTGAGGCTGCAACATCTGATCTTTAGCTATTAATGATCGAAAATAAATTTCACTATTGAACGTCAATTCAAATCCCTGTATCAAAAATTTTTTTGGAAACTTATCAGTCAGCTTTTACTTTGGGTTTGAGGCTGCAACATCTTCTACAAATACACTTTAAGCAAGCTAAAAGACATGCAACCAGTGATGCAAGTAAGGCAGCCACTGTCACATAGACATCGGCATTGTGGTACTTGACCCAACTCCACTTGTACTTTGCATGGGCTGGGATCAAGTGTGCATAACCAACTTCTTCATAAAACTCCACTAAATCAGCTACTTTCTTTGTGCCACCAGCAAACCTAAACATGTTCTGAAGATTGCCTATTTTTTGTCGATGCTTGCCAGTATTAACCGACAATATTGCCTCTTTCACCTTGCAGCTGGTGAGTGTCTCAATTTCTAAGTGCACACCTAACCCATTGTGATACAGTCTGGCAACGTTGAAAGCTTGTTCATGTGTCATAGGGAGACCTATCACAGGAATGCCATTGTAAAGAGCTTCATTTAGACCATTGAAGCCACCATGGAAGATCACACTGTGGATGGCTTTAGACTGAAGAACACTAAACTGAGGAGTCCATTCTGAAAGGAGCACTCGGTCAGAACCCATCTCCAAACCTTCAAGAATCCACTGGTTAGATTTACGTATTGACCACAATAAGTCATACCCCGTCTCCAATATCCCCTTAGCAATAGCTTCACCACTCTTTTTATCAAGGACCAGTACAGATCCCATACTGACATAGACCACACTCCTGTCTGGTTTCCTCTCCAACCACTCCTTGATTTCTTCAGAGAGAGGGTCGGGAGACTTGAGCACCAGAGGTCCCACATATTCTGTCAAGGGAGATATAGTCCGAGCATACTCGAATCCTATCACAGTTGGCAATATGTATGGGATTTTCACACCAGCTGCTTGAGAAAAATCACTGACAGTGGCTAACGGACAATAATGTTTCAATGCTGCTTCATATGGTAGGTAATAGTTCAATGGAGATATAAGTTTTTCAAGCACATTTGTAAAACGTTGAGAGAAGGTCAAGTCATCGGATACAGGTCCTACCAACATGCTGGCCCATGCCCATGGTGGATACAGGTGGAACAGGATGTCGAGATTATTTGAAAGAATGATGGAAGGGATCTTTAAGCTTGAATCAATGCACACAAGCAGAGGTGCTAGCATTACATCTCCTACTACAACATCAAAGACTCTCTCTGATAGTGAGTGGTTGAGATGCTGCATGACCTTTTTGGAGTAATTCTTCAAGAGGTGATGCATATTGTATATTTTAGAGATAAACATATCTCCCTTTAAAAAATTTCCATATAACTCGTTATACAAGTTGCTCTCAAAGTGCAAGTAGTTCACTCCATGACTCTCGATCATTTGCTTGAATTGAAGGTCCTGTTGGTCATTCACACCTACAAACACAGTCACATTGTGGCCCCTGAGGATCAATTCTTCTGCCAGGGCAAGTGGCCCATTCATGTGACCAAAGGCTGGTAATGGAAGCAGAAGAACACGAAGTGACTTTGCTGAGCCTTCTCTAGTAACATCAAGATCATTCAGGTGGTTGAAGCTGGGTGAGGGAAGCTTGGTACTTGGAGTCTGTTCAGCTATCACCTCAGCAAATGAGGCACTGGAAGATATTATCATGAGAGAAGACAGAAGCTTGAGAATATCAGCCATCTTTAATAGTACACGATTAGCTAGTTCTGTTTCCTGTGGAAAACCACACCATGATTAGCAGTGGCTAATCCACAGTTATCAGCACATCACATGGTCCCAATCTAGCTGGAATATCCCTCCCCTCTCTCATTATTAAGTATATAGTAGTTAAATATTTTCGGATGCTTGTTAAAATTTTTTTACTAGTTTTGTCCCTAAAAATTTTTTTTTGGATGGAACTAAAACTAGCTAAAGCAGTTGATGACTTACTTAAAGTGTTTTATGTTACAAGGGTATTATGATCAGACTTACATCCCTTTGTATACATTAGAGATAAGGTACAAAGTAACATTAAATATTATAATAAAAGGTGGCTAGATGAATAATACATTATGATAAAACAGTATTTTGGGCTGTCATAAAAACTCTAATTCATCAATATCTGGTTCATAGTTCAACCAAAAGAGTGCTCTTCTATCATTAGGTGTTGGGAGTTCATTGTCCCACTCCTGGTCATCATCGTCGTCAGGATGAAGGGGGCTACCCAGTGCAGAGTCCATGGAGCGCTCCTCTCGACTGTTAAAGTAATCCCATAGCCTACATATGTACAAGCAAAGCAAAACAAAGCACAAAGCTCACATTATCACAAGAAAGAAGAGATACACTTCATTACATGTTTGTCTTGACAACTTTTCGTTCTCCTTCAGCACTTTCGTAAAACCTGGGAACATTTTCAGCCTCTCTACCATCTGGAAATTCTGAATAGTACCACGTTTATCATGTAATGCATGAAGTTGAGCCAGCACTGAGACATACCATGTCTATAAAAACAACTAGAACCAAATGGACATGTGCCTTCTCCCATGTTGAAATATTTACAATGCTTCTTCCTGCAACGAATGAAATACCCTTAGTTAATTGGGAAAAACCAGTATGACCTTCATTATTCACTTTAAGTTATCTTTGTATTCCTGTATCAACTTCTGCTTTTGTTTTTCATCGTCTATCCATACCTCACTCTGGAGAAGACAGAGCAAAAGGAGAAAAACTTACTCCTTGATCTAATTTTGTAGGTGATGTTGGTGTAGCCTCGTTCCCAGGCTTCATTGAGACCCTGGGAACGAACGAGGCTAATGTTGATGTCACTCACTGGAATTATGTAATATGAGACCTTCCGGCACAGTGGACATGCCCTAGAAGAAGAAGGGAGGGGGAGGAGAGGAGAAGGAAGGGGAAGGGAGGGGAGGAGAGGGAAGGGGAGGGGAGGAGAGGAAGGGAAGGGAAGGAGAGGGGAGGGGACGGGAAGGGAGGTGAGGGGAGGGGAGGAAGGGAAGGGAAGGAGAGGGGAGGGGAGGGGAGGGACTATTTACTATAAGCACAGTGTCACCACAGAGGTCGGCCCCTCAATTGTTATACAGTGGAACCACCTCTAAATGCGGACACCTTTGGGACCAGCGAAAAGTGTCCTGATTAGAGAGGTGCCCCTATTTCAGGGGTTAAATTGGGTTCCACTGTAGTCATTATTACTTTTCAAGTCCTATGAACACTATAATAGACTTACCTTATGGTTTTGGTGTGCGTCGAGCCTCTCCATTTCCTTATGCAGCTCAGACAGAAACAGTGCTCACAGTCAGCTACAGAGGAAATGGGTGTGGCATGATTAAAGAGGCGTGGCCATAAGGTGGGTGTATAGTTACCTAGGATTCCAAATCTTCTCTCACTTCTGTTGAGCTTTGTCACAACATACTCCATGCAAATGGCACACTGCTTACCTTCACTTCTATTAATAGAACGAATGTGGTTACATAATGATGACCTCATACATGCAGGAATCACCCCAGCCCCTGGTTTGATTGACATAATTAACTGTCAAACTCACTCTTGAACCTGAAAAGCCATTTCCATCTCTCTTTCATGCATTTCCACACATTCTTTACGATGAGCTATAAAACAAGGCATAAACTTCAAATTATATTATGTGAAGATACTAGAAGAATGTGTATGGCAAGAAGGAAATATATACATGGTACAGTATGCTCTAATAAAATGAACAGAAACGCACCCTTTTGCTGGTCAATATCAAAAGGATTGAGGCACTGCCGCCCACACATGTCACAGATGTCACCATGGAGATAATCACACCTATGATGTAATCCCTAATCAGGTGGTCTATATATATCTAGGAATGGCACTGACTCACTTTTCAAAAGGACAATGACCCATCTCTGCAAAGGGACAGAGCTACACAGTGTGGAATAGTGTGGAGAAATGAAAGAAATAAATAATGACTCTAGTTTTCCTGCCTCTCTTTCCCCCCTCCCTCTCCCTCCTCCTTCCCTCCCCCCTTCTCCTCCCCCTCCTCCCAATAGGTCTTGGAAACTTCACCATGATACTGCCACCTACTTACGTACCAGGTTGGCAGCCTCTTCTGCAGAAATGACATCCAGAAACTTCCTATCACTTGCAGCAAGAATGTCGCTATAAGAGGCCACCACACCACAGGCCCCCAACCTCTCCTGTGAACAACAGTACTACTGATACCCATTATAGCGTGAAATCCTTATGGTGTGGTTAAATCAATACACGAAATTCACAATATGGAAATTATCTACTCTGAGACTAAAGAGGTAGCCTTTTTTTTTTTTTTGACATGCTTATACCTCTGTTGGAGTTGGAGTATCTTCACTACTGTTTGTAGACCCATGAAAAGGTTTCCCCTGCACAGGAATAAGTGAAGTACACGTCAAAACATTAGTCTGGATCCTTCCCTACTGCTATGCCAGACTGATCACCAGCTAAATGACAATGAATCCCTTTCAATCTGGTGGGCGGTCTCATTTCAAGGGTTAAAGGGTTAATTAAAGGGGGGTGGTCTCATTTCAAGGGTTAAAGGGTTAATTAAAGGGGGGTGGTCTCATTTCAAGGGGTCCAGAATTAGATGGCGTTCATTCCAGCACTCACAGGGACAAATTCTGGAGCTTGGACCCACTTCTTTGGGTTTCTGGAAGGATCGTCCTTCAAGGTCACCATCTGATAAGAATTATGAAATGAAAATAGCTATAGACACTTATCATTTTCATAACTATCATTACAGAAAATTAATAGTCAAGGGAATTGACTATTGTATATCACTCTAAAAACATAATTATGGGGGCATTTCTTCTTGGATGACTTTCAGGTTCAATCCCAAGATAAATACTTAATATTGATTACAATAAGTTAAACAAAATGAAGAAATGAATGAATTCACTTCCCAATGGTGCTCACCCAACACACTCATGACCTGATGACTATTGAGGGGCATCTAAAATAGGGAAAAATCGCCCATACAGCACAAAATTAATCAACATGACTATATGAACTACCCTTACATAAATGCCTTTTTCCCCCGGGCCCCAGTAGAGATTATATTACATACCTTGTGAACTGGAGAGGTTTGCTGGGTGTTGGCACTGGTTCGACTCTGCTGGGCTGAACTTGAAAGACTTGGCAAATTGACTGGTCCAGACGAAGATACTTTCAAGCCTCTGAGATTAGACACACACACACACTTAATTGAAGTATAAAGATGGAAGAATTTGGTGATAATTAGAGGGTGGCCTCACAATAGAGGAATAGCTATCTCTCATCCTTAGTAACGAACCGCCATGGTGTAGACGAGGGTTTATTCAGTAGCCCCTCCTCCTGAGGTTTGACATGGTCATAACGGCAGTTCTTGCCGTTGACACACGAGCCTTTCATGTAGTACTTACACCGCTATATCACACAGAGAGATGAACAGTTTACTACAAAAAGCTTTGCTTCTAATACTAACTCACCATGTCAGGCTTATCTTTCCAGTCATGGGAGAAAGGACAAAGTTCACCCTTGAAGCAACAATTGCTCATAAAGTATCTAGATATTGCCATTCGTAGCATAACAATAAGATAACAATAAGATTAGAGGAAAGGGGGTTTTACTGACTTGCACAAAATCTTTCCACCTGCTGATTTACTCTTGGAGCTGGAGGCCATGCTTTCTAGAACCGTTTGGACCACACCCCCAATTAGGGGGCGTGGTTCTAGTGAACGCAAATTCTTTTATCCAGCCAACCCATGACTTCAGTGACATTCTATTATATGTTCCTGCATCCTTCACGACGACTAGTGAGTGTATATTAGGCAGCACAACTTGAGTCAAGCCAAAATACGAGACCTATCATACTTTCTAGCTGACAAGATTTTTAATTATAAACATTCGATGGCTTCGAACGATTCTGACCACTCCAAAGTACTGAAAAGACTAAGACCTTCACTGATACGTGAGCTACCAGACCCATTGGTGATGCTGGACAGTCCAGAACTGAAGGGCAGGCTATCGGGATATGAGAAGAGTCAGATATCTTCTCCCAGTGTTCTCTGTGAGAGAGCAGAGATGTTTATCAATGTTATAGAGTTTACAAGCAATGACGTCTTCCAGCTCTTTCTTGTTGTCTTGAAGCGTCTTAAGCCTGAGCTAGGGGACAGGCTAGAGAGGGCGTGGAGAGAAGTGAGTAGGATCTCTGCTAATGGCTCAGGTGAGTCATACCTATGTGTAGTCTCGCGTGCGTGGAGGGGCGGGCATGTGAGACTAACCTATGTGCTTATGTCTCCATTAATATTAAGTGCCTAATTAGAGGAGTGGTAATGCATATATCAGTAGAGGTAGACCATCTTTTGGTAGGTATATTCAGGGAATCTGTATTACCATGAAGTGGATTATTATGGATGTGACAATGAATAGCTCCCATTGTAATGAATAAGTGGCTGTAGTGTCAACTGACAAGTTTAATCACTGCATTCTTTGTTACTGCTGCAATGTGGCTTCATTGTACTCCGAACCGTGAACTCACCTTTAACCCTTTAGGTTTGGTGAGAAATGGCAATGGAGTTGCTGGAGAGGAGAGATTGTCACAGGCTGTGCAGGAGGTCGGAGGAAAACCACAGAATCCCCAACGACATCGTGTGGTGGAAGATGGTAAGTTTATTTTCATTATGAGAGCATAAGCAATTGAAGTTATTTAATAATTAGTATCTTTCAGTTGAAACAATAACGATTTTGAAAATTCTAGGTATCCTAGATCCTAGAAGTGCTCAGTTAGTGTCACATATAGTCTATTTGTGTGCATATGATATGTGACTGACTGGAGTTTGCTCCCCCCCCCCCCCCCCCCCAGCTGGCATCTTTGGTCTTAATGGCTATGGTCCAGGTCCCGCCCACCACCTGAGCCACCTGAGCTACAACTCCCGGGAGTATCTCGCCTCCAGACTCAACGGGACCCCTCCAGAGAGGAACAACTTCCACGCCTTCTGCCATGCCCTAGAGGTGGAGGACCAACTCATTCGGATATCTGCTCGATCTGGCAACCCCACGGGATACCTCCTGCAGAAGTACTCCACTAATAATCCCGATGCCACTTTGGAGAAATTGGAACGAGCACTGACCAGAATTGGAATGGGAAATGTGTTCCAGAATTTGATGAGTATGCAGAATGGTGGAGGACCAGAGGATGACTGATTCGTGCATGCACATTCCACAACATGCACATGCACATTACATGCAGTTCAGTATCAGTATTTCACCCAAGCAGTTTCCAATTTGATTTTTAGTCTGTATAATATGAAAATTTAAAAGACATGAATGACATGATATAAGTGCTAATTCACTGATAGATGGTGCTCACTTGAGAAGGCTAGTTACTGTGATAACAACATGCATCAACATGTGCAATCCAGACACTATCTAACCTTGCCTCTGGCCACACCCATCTGACCACACCAACTTGTAGGAGGTTGGTATCCTCGGTGGTCCAAACTTACCATTCCTGATGCCCTTTCTGGTCGGTGTCCTCTAGGGCTTTGATCGAACTGGACCAGGTGGTGGTGTTCATCACCTCGTCTTCCATGTTCAACCATGTCCTCAGGCAAGGTCTGCATCCTCTGCAAGTGTGGATACTCCAGCCCCAGTGCAGACCCCTGGTGTATCAGCTGCTCATTATCAAGGGCTTTCAGGACTTTAGTGACTTTTGAAGTGGTTAGCTGTTGATAGGTTACTGTGGCAGGATGGAAAGGGAGGTCCTTGTGTTGCTTGCACAGGAAGACCACCTCAGAGTAATTCAGCTTCTCTGAGCCTAGACACTATTTCTGGAGATGTGGAATGCTCGCCAGTCGTGGAATCTTCTAACAACTTCCACTTGGCTTCGGTCATCACATGGCAGATGGTGCCACAGTATACTCCACCTCTAGTAATGTGGAGGATCATGGGAGTTATCCATATCCATATCTGAAATGCTAATATCTCCTTCAACTTGTGGATTCTGTTGATCAACCTACAGTCATAACCATTGAAGCCCACTAGCTAGCTACCCATATCCAAGGTGCTCTCCTTCCACACGTGCTATGTACTTGTGTGTGTATGTAGCTATGGACACACACACACACACTAAATCTTGCAATGAGGAAACAAAAACTTCAAATGATGTGTAGTTTCGTGTGAAAACGCTACTGTGACATCCACTGATTTCTAGTGTGTAACAACAATTGTAGTATTATTATTTTGAGCCACTTTTAGTTCACAGTTTCTTCAACAGCTACAGCAATGCACCTCTCTCTCTCTCTCTCTCTCTCTCTCTCCTTAAAATTTCGTTGTTGTTTTTCACCCTGTAGCTATTGAGAACTTGTTCCTAAATTTAAGAACACACTCATGAACTCAAATGACATCTTTACCCCAACTCTCCCCACAGCAGTGAATCAGCTGGAGGGTTACCATATGGCTCGTCAATTGGTTCAACTCCAATGGCCACCATAATATTCAGTGACTTCCATCCTCCTCAAGTTACTGGTGGGATTGATTGTTCTGGATTTGAGGATCCATGGGTAAGACGCATGGCATCCTGATTCACCTCTGACACTATGAACAGCTTCTCAAATAATCGGCAGGAGAGAACACACCCTTCATGTACTGCCCTGGGAACTTCTTCAGACAGTTGATATTGAGGATCCAATCATCCTACACTGACATCCCATCCAGCGCTCTCTGCTTCTTGGGGTTGGTGGTCAGCTCATTGTGGTACGCCACCAACTCGGTCAGCTTATCGACGGCCTGAGGTTCTCCAATCACCATATCAGGAAAATCCTCCTCAAAATAGAAGATCCATTTCATATAGCTAGTGAAGATAGAGCTAGCTAGCTCCTTTCAAGGACTCCTCGTTGAAGTGGTAGTTAGTATAGTGGGCTACTCCACTCATTCTAGCTATTATGAATAAACATAGCAATAGGGACTGGCACATTATGCTTTTTTGCTTCCCTATTATTCTATTCTTTAATTCCAGCTGTATAAAGTCATTATTCTTTTTTTACTGATCTATTATTCCTTGATTATGCTCGTACCTGATGTCATATGTATTTGAAAGACTACATAATTAGCAGACAAGTTTGGTCAAGCTGGGTTAGCTAGTGTAGGCACACATGATAAATACATTCAAGATCAATCATGAAGTTCACTTTTGATAGCCTATTATGCCAGCATTATGCTTCCTGCTTTGAGGGACCTATTATTCCCAAAACTATGCTGGCAGAATGTGCCAGTCCCTACATAGCAATGCAGGTAGATGTGACCACCTGCATGGTGTGTGTGATTACCATTGCTTTATTGTTGTAATTGCAAGTGCTTGTAATTGCAAGTGTAGCTGATAATACAACGTGACAGTAATTGCCAGGCAGGGAATATGGGGTTTGTGGCACAGGCTGTAAGAAAGAAAGCAAACAATCCATATGGCTAGAAAAATCATAGCCATAACAGTCAAGGTAATATTATTCATTATTTTGAGGTGTGTCATATGGGCCCCTCTACTCAATTTACTTCCTACCCCTTCACTTTGGGGGCTCAAGCTAGTTTGTTCCTTGGTGGGTGGGGCTCAGATATTGCGTGCGGTCTTCTGGAGCACTGGCACGGAGTCATTCTCTCTCCGACTGCAGCCGATTTCTGCTAGGCCAGACCACTTTTTTTTTTACCGCCCCACGAAAAAAAATGTGCTAGCTAGCGAGGCTACTCAACAACAGCTGTACAACTTGTAGAACATGGCCTGTATCACAACCTAATGATGCTTCAGGAAATATGAATTGTCTTTTTATGTGCATACATCATAAATAATGTTTATAAACAGTATAGCTACATATAAAGAGTCAAAGCAGCTGGCTTATTTAATAAGGACAGAACTGCATGAAAAGCAACCATCCACTTTGTTCAACTCTGACCCACTCAGAACTACTTTTTTAGCTGGCGTCTCTAACTGCACAAATCTTTCATAGGACTCTGGAAACCAGTCCTTAGAAGCATGAACGATGGTGTTATTCAGGTAGAGACAGTTTGCTCCTGGGTCGTCTGGGATCTCGTAGAAGTCGTACTTGAAGTGACCTTTCTCCTGCATGGATTTCCTGGCCAACTGTCCGTCTTTGGAAGTGCTAATGGCTATGAGGTCTGGGCCGGCCATGGACATGAAGGACTTGAGGTGGAGGTTGTCTTTGACAGGGATCCCAGTCACTGGGTAAGCAGGAAAAGCAGCTGCAAGCTGAGATATCCCATTCTACATTAGGGTACAACATCTCATCCATTGGGGTATCCCCTATTTATATGGTTTGCTTACATCATTGGTACGTTTTGACATTCCAACAAAGAACTCCTTTCCAGTGAAGAGGACATCTCCTCCATCTAAACGTCCTGGCTCGACCATCTCCACTATCTTCAGACCCAACTGTTCCATCATCTTCTTCATGCTGACACTCTCACCTCTTCTGCTCTCATGGCCTGAACAACAACCAATACACAACTTCTTAATGAATAAAGGAGAGAGAGAGGGGGAGAGAGAGGGGGGAGAGAGAGAGAGAGAGAACAAACACATACCAAGGATGGGTAGGAGGGCTGTATCACCACACACCACTACAGGGTCCTCCACAAACACACAGTCTGGGTATCTCTCATCCACAGGAACAACATGCACTTCCTTCACCAGTCCCTTCAAAACCTGTATTGATACAATATCACCATTCGAAAATTCTGACAGGATCTGGGAAAAGGGGTGTTTACATATTTACACACAAATTTATCCATATATATTTTGTAGGAATAATAATTATTCAGGATATAGGACAGGGGAGGGGTGTAGGGAAAGGGAGGGAGAGATAATGGAGGAAGGAGACAGTGGTTTGTTTCATAAGCTAATTTTATGAGAATTAATTCTATTGAATTTTTTTATCATGTTAGCTGATAAAAATAAGCAGAATAATATTGTGATTTTTTCCTTGACCAACCTCCACATATTCCTTATGCTGCTGACGTGCTTTCTCTAAGTCCACAGTGTGTCTGGAGGTAGTGAGTCGCAGGGAGGAGGAAGGAAGGGAGGAAGGGACACCACTACGCACCACCACTCTGCTGTATACAAATGGATCATCCCCTGAGCTCAAGTATCTGGAGAGAGGGAGGGAGGGAGGGAGAGAGAGAGAGAGAGAGAGAGAGAGAGAGAGAGAGAGGTCATGATTGCAGTTGCAATGAATAGGAATGTAACTGCCATCGCTAAGAAACCTTTAAGAGGTGACCCAGTAACTGAGGCATGTTTCTAGCTATCAGGTGAATATGCAGATATGTATGCATTGGGGCTCTGTGTACATGAATGTGAATGGAGCTCAATGGTGCTGCTTAGCATTACAAGTTGTGTTGCTCAACACCTTGACATGGTGAAAAGTTGTTTTCTCATTGAGTTTAGTGTGGGTTCACTGACCTTTTCCTGCAAGAGGTGCTGACACTCAGGACACGTTGAGATAATGATCTAGAGAGATATGGGAAGGGAGAACGAAAGGATAGCAGGAGAGAAGGAGGGGGAAAGGAGGGAGGAGGGGGAGGGGTGTAGGGAAAGAGAGGGAGAGATGATGGAGAAAGGAGACAGAGAAGACAGGGGCAAAGGGGAGGGGAGAAAAGAGGGAGAGGTTAAGATTTAAAAGCTCCCTTGTTCCCATAGGCATGTGATGGTACCATTTTAAGATTGCATCATGCAACACACTAGGAACTCAAAATCAAACTCAATCAACACTCTACATGGAAACATATTTCACACAAATGTAATTACTATAGCTTGTGTGCAGCCAGGACCACTGAATATTTTAAATGTCGGTTATCCTGCACCACAAATCATGCCACTAGATTATGTCTATATAGGAGTACTGATAATGATCAGTATTTTTGAGACTCAAAGCGGGAGGAATTGCCTGGAGGCTGACTGATAGGAACCAGAGAGTAATTAACAGGGTTACACTTAATGGTATTGAGGAATTGCTAGAGGTTGACCAAGAGAGTAATTAATTAACAGGGTGACACCCAATGGTATTGAGGAATTGCTAGAGGTTGAATTAATTAACAGGGTGACACCTAATGGTAGACTTTTGGCCATACATAGAGTGAAGGCTCGTCATGCATGCACAAATTTGTCAAGGACTTACATAATCTACATCACATGATCTTTTGTGTTTGAGACCTGTGCACATGCAGTCTCATCTGAGAATTACAACATCACAAGACTCCTGACTCCAGAGGTTGCATTGCTGTGGTTAGGCCACCCTACTTAGTGATTCAACTAATGAGTGAAACCTCCAAGTGAATTTCCCACACTTTACCACTAAGTCAACCAGGACCTTGGGTTTACTTAAGGGTTACTCTGACCACAAAGGTAACAAATGCCTCTCTTTCTTGGGGGTGGGGAGAGAGGGGGCAGAAGGGGAAGGGGATTGGGTGGAGACCCTAGAAATGTTCTCTTAGGAAGGGTGGTGAGAGAGGGAAGGGGGTAGGGGGGATCCTAGAAATGTTCTCTTAGGTGGGAAAAGGAAGGGTGGGGAGAGAGGGGGCAGAAGGGGAAGGGGGATAGGTCATGAACCTTAGAAATGTTCTCTTAGGTGGGAAAAGGAGAGAGAGGGGGAAGAAGGGGAAGGGGGATAGGTCATGGACCTTAGAAATGTTCCTCTTAGGTGGGAAAAGGAAGGGTGGGGAGAGAGAGGGCAGAAGGGGTGGGACCCTAGAAATCTGGACTAATGATTCCACTCTCAACAAACAACTTTGCAGAATGGCTGGCTATGGAGAATGTGTTACATGAATAAAATTAGGATTAATGTTTGAAAACACACAAAGTGTGACATATTCATTGATGTGAAGTGAAGCTAACAGGAGCGTGTGATACATACCTCAACCTGATGAGGAGAGAGGAGGAGAGAGACATTGCTTACCCCTACAGCAATCAAATACAATACTAGTAAAGAGCAGGGAGTCTATGAAGCTTTTAAAGTCCTTAGGAGTCATGTGTCTAAACAGGTTGACAACAGGGAGGGTGTAGTTTGACACCGGAATCACTGCTTAATGGTATTCTTGTGGTTTTCACTGACCACATCAAAAAGGTTTCCACACAGAGTATAAACAACACTTGCCAAAAATTGGTGGCTCAGTTTTGTGGGTGCAAAGTTCAGTGTTGTAGAAAGTGACTACTGTCAATTTTGAGACTTGGGTAGGCACACACACTGTATATAGCTAGTCGGGAATCAACCATTCCATGAATCAGCTTGAAAACCACAAGTTGCAAGAATTACCTAGAAAATAGTCAGCCCCAGATGGCTAATATTATAGTTGGTAGGCTGAACATTTTCCATATACACTAAAGGCCTGCAGCAGTGTGGGTTGGTAGGCCCCACTACTTTCTGACATTTTCCATATATATTATATATTATTATTATATACACTAAAGGATAGTAGGATTGATAGGCCCCACTTTCTGAACCTTTTGCAGCTGTTTCTTTCAAAAAGGCCTCATTCCTAGAGTGCATCCAAAAAGAGGCTTATAAGATGCCAGATCATGGCCCCATCACTAATACATTTGCTCCAATTGGCCTGCACTGAGAATACTTATGATAGAACTTGCTAGCATCGGCTAGGGTCATAGATATAGCTAGCTAGCTAGGATCGTAGTTAGCCACAAAATGAATGACGCTATAATGCGCCATCAATACAAAATCAGAGCTAGTCTATAGCGTAGTTATTTCTTACCGTTATGCACAATAATGATACAGAGATGGATTTCTCTAGAAGACAGTAATCCGCCGAACCACAGAACAGAAGTGTACTCCGTTTTTATTGCAACATCTCCGGCGGGCCAAAGTGAAATGGCACACGCGCCAATTGCGCTTGCGCGCGCAAACCCACCACACACCCCTTATCACGTGTTTATTGCGTATGGAAAAGGTACGGATCGGCACTCTACGCGCGCGCAATCATTATGACATGATGACTGATGATGATCGGGGCACCCTCTTTTTGTTAACAACAATGCACCCAGCTGGCTGGCCAGGTGGCTGAGTTTGTGAGCATAGATATATGGTTTGAGCATCGATATAGCTTGGGTGAGATTTCCACTACTTTATAGCAAGGAGATCTATTCATCCGCGCGGTAAATCGAACATGCCAGCAGGAGGATTCTGTGCACTCTACATTCTTCTCCTGTTAGCAAGACACTCAGCATCCCTTGATGACTCCCCTGCTCTGAACAACCTCCCAGCAGCAAGCCCTGAGGGCACTCCTCTTGTGATGGTCACAATTTTGGCAAGGAACAGTGCTCACACACTGCCGAATTTCTTTGGCTATCTGGAAGGTCTGGACTATCCGAAAAATAGGATATCAATATGGTAAGTCAGTAGATTATTAAAATTTTAGTCTCTCCAACTAGAAATGTCTTTTCTTCTGTTTTTTGTTTATTTTTTTATTTGTTTGTTTTTTTTAAAGTTTTTTTTTTAATGGGACTCCACAAAGGGAGAAAATAAATTAAATTAATAATAGTAATGAGCTGACTACTTATTGAGATGAGCTATTGAGAGGAATATCATTGTCTCTCTCCAGGATTAGAACTGATCATAATGAGGATGACACACAGAACATGCTGAGTGAGTGGGCAGAGAATATGCGTGATATCTACTGGTCTGTGGACCTTAAGCACGAGAAGAAGTGGTTGTATCCAAGTCGGGACCCATTTGTGATGTCGGAGGAACGGTACCTGAGGATGGTCCATCTCCGACAAGAAGGCCTGGAAGAAGCAAGAAGGATAGGGGCTCAGTATCTTTTAGTGAGTGATTAATATAGAGTACAATATTAGAGAGAGAGAGAGAGAGAGAGAGAGAGAGAGAGAGAGAGAGATTTTATTCCATTATTTCTTGCCTTTTTAGTGGCTGGATTGTGATAATTTCATTGTGAACAACCAGACATTACAACTGCTAATGGAGCAGAAAAAGTGAGTGAACGAAGAGGCATTTCAGTCAAAACACTAGTACTCTCTAGCTTAAGGTGGGGAAAGCTGCATACCTACTTCAATCCTGCTAGAATTGTTTGTGACTGAGATTCTTAAATTCTCAACACTTTTAAGTGGGAGATGTACTATTTAAGAGAATAGGTCATAACTGCATTCCCACTTGTTTTGCATGTTCCTATTGGGATGAAATACATAAGACCCACTCATTTTCATAGAGGTTCCTTGGCTAGTCTCCTATCAGGGTGTGTATCTGGCGCTATAATGCCCACATGATTGGAGTATCTCAGAAAGGTAGCCACCACGTTTTGCCATTTGGAGTTTCTTGTAGTGTCTCTGAGGGCCCTCTATCTATTAAGCTTCTCTCTGAGGAGGTGGTTATCTGTTTGGACTGACACGTTCAGAGTTTGACGAGATGTCTCCTCACTGCTAAGTGTTTAATGAAAGTTTGGCTTCATTGTGTCCCCGTTGTGATTTCTTCCCTCCCTCTAGTTAACATGAGTTCATCATGTGACTATCATGTCTGCAGACCCATTATTGCTCCTGTTCTGGAATCTGCAAGGGGCCAGGCTTACTCAAACTTCTGGTCCGGTCAAAACGAAAATGTAAGATCATAGCTTACTCAAATCATCAACACTGAAGATGCAGCACTTTTCAATGTTATCTTCGTTCGATACTGTATTTTATACACACAGGGATATTACAAGCGAGTGCCAGAATATCTTCCTATTCTCAAACGCAATAATACTGGCTGCTTCTCAGCTGTGGTAGTATATGGCACTGTGCTCATCGACCTCCAGATCCCTGAATCCCAGAAGCTGGCCTTCTGGCCTCAGGCTGAGGATTTCAATGGACCACAGGATGATGTCATTCAATTTGCTTACTCAGCAAAAAAGCGAGGTGAGAAAGGCATCTTAAAGGTCAAAGGCCATTGGTTAATAGTACCCTATTTCATGGCTCTAGGTCTTGGTATATATGTTCTCAACACACATAAGTTTGGCTATATCATCAGGACTGAGAACTATGTGGACTTGAATGCAGCTGTTGTGTACTTCTTCAATTTCAAGATGCAGACTCTTGGTAAGTTGCTGTACATATTGTTTTCTTCAAGGGAATGTGTCATCCTCTTTAACTTTGTGCTAAAATCTTGAGCTCTAAGTAGTGTTCTTGGATCATTTATGATGTGTGTTTGTTGTTGTCTGCAGTGAATCATCCTCCAGTAGCCTACAGTCGTCATATCTCCAGACGAATCATCCCCAGAGATAAACAAGGATTAGATAAGGTAAAATCTGTATAATACATAGCATTACTGATGCTTGACTTTTTTCTTTCTGTTAGATTTTCATGATTAACCTGGAGAGGAGGCCAGAGAGACGCAATCGGATGTTGGCTTGCCTGGATGAACTGAAGTTGGATTTCACATTGTTCAATGCTGTGGATGGGAGGTAGGGATTGGGTCATACAAGTATTAATTCTCCCTCTTGAGCAGACTGATATGAGGGGAGGGGTAAAGAAGGTGCAAGACCTGTGGTACTTTTTCTCTCTCCCTCTCTAGAAAATTGAACCAGACTTATCTGGATGAATTAGGCATTAAATATTTGCCTGGCTGGAAGGACCCTTGGGGTGAAAGACCTATGACCTTTGGTGAAGTCGGTTGCTTCCTCAGTCATTACTTCATCTGGAAACAGGTATATTGAGATCATGTGACATCGACGACGGTGGTGAATATTACATTTTCAGATGCTTGATAAGAATCTTGAAGAAGTATTGATTCTAGAGGACGATGTGGACTTTGAACCTAACTTCAGACACAATTTGCAGATAGTGTTGAACGAAGCACATAACCTCACACCTTCTTGGGACCTCATGTGAGTCCCTAACATTGCACACGTACACACCCACTTTGGGGACCTCACGAGTCCTAACACATTGTACACAGACCCACTTTGGGACTTCATACGAGTCCTACTTCAGAACCTCATGCGAGTCCTAACATCATTTGGGACCTCATATGAGTCCTAATTTTTTTAAACATGCCCACTTTGGGACCTCATGTGAGTCCTACAAACATCATTTGGGACCTCATGTAGTCCTAATTTTTTTAAACATGCCCACTTTGGGACCTCATGTGAGTCCTATATATCATACTCTGGATACATGGCTATTTTTCTCTGTTCTAGTTATGTTGGTCGCAAGATTCTGGACTGGGAGTCTGAGAAGTTGGTTCCTGGAGCTACCCAGTTGTCCGTGCCTCACTACTCCTATTGGACGTTGGGCTACCTCATATCCCTCAGAGGTGCCCGCAAGCTTATTGAGGCTAATCCATTGAATAAACTCCTGCCTGTGGATGAGTACCTACCCATAATGTTCAATGCTCACCCAGAGTAAGTGCTGATGTAAAGAATAGTTGTTTTTTTAAATGTTGTTGTTGTTGTTGTTTTGAAGTGTTCCTATTGTTGTTTAGTATTACAGTAGATTACTCATTAAACTTGCTACTAATTTCATCTCCTAGAACGGACTGGGCTGCGCATTTTTCAGAGAGAAATCTGAATGTCTACTCGGCACACCCACTGCTGGTGAACCCCACACACTACGTGGGAGACAAGGAGTGGTTCTCGGACACAGAACCACCCTTGGAAATCCTAGAGAAGATCCGCGAACGCAAACGAAAACAGGAACAAGAAGAGGAAGAGAGAGAAAAGATGACAAAGAACAAACAGAAAAGCGAGGAAGAGTTACGCCAAGAGAGAGTGAGGGAGCAAGCCATGAAGAGACAGGTGGAAACCATGAGAGCTAGACTCAAACCAAAGAGCGAGCTTTAGGAGGTGATCTTTTTATGATTATTTTATGAATCAATAAAATTAAGTTCATATGATTATAAGAGTACTTGTAAACACATGTATGTGCCCGCTATCATCAAGTTATGCAATCTTTTTTCTTGTGTTCAACTCTCAATCAGAGATTGTGTATTATGTCATTAAGTCCATGTGCTGCAGAATTATTTTTTTCCCCATTATTGTAATGAATGATGGATTTCAAGAACTTTGTCATGACATTGTAATGTACCTACTTAAGGAAAATAATAATTATTGTGGTTCATTCAAATGAATGCTGACTGACTTTTGTTGCTATACCATGATATTGTGATTAGCTCTGCGTCTCGTCAAGCCTCCAACGACATTTGCCAAGTAGTCTGGAGAGGGGATGGGAATTAACAGGGGGGAAATCCTAGTAATTAGCTAGCCACTGTAGGTACTGTAGCAATTAAGCTAAGGGGTAAACCCCTGTTGTTACCTTGTAAGCGGTCATAATTAGTGAGCCAGATGATGGCAAACCAGCTGATACAGCAGCATGCAGCCCGCACTATGGTGAGTGCAAGGAAGGGGGTGACCCTGTCACTAACACCGTCAGTTGAAGTGCGAGAGAAGGAGATCTCGAATGTGACCTGACTGGGTAGAGTGGGTCTAGTCACGTTATTGTTGATGTTAGCAGGAAGTGGAGGAAGAGGAGGAACATAAATATCGGACCTATAGGTAAATGATAAGTAAAGTGTTCATAATGTAGTCAAGTACGACTTCCATACCACAGCGATGCTTCTTGGGGAAAGAGTGCTATCCTGTCTTCTATGGAGATAAGACTTAGAGTCACCACGAGTGCCAGCGTGACCAGAATCCCCACTGGAAGGAGGGAGGGGATAGGGGAGGAGTTAGTGGTAGCATAGATATGTACCTGCAATCAAAATCACTTGTGATGGATCCCTGATAAAGTTCTGCAGAAAAGTCTTGTTGATATGGGAAAAATCGAGCCTATTTGAGGTTTGTTCACATCAATTTTGTTATCACTCATAAATTGCAAAGAATTTACCTGTCTAATAGTGAGAGGAGAACTATGGAGAGGAGGAGGAAGTGAAGGGCGTGGCTAGGGAGAGTGAGTGGGTGGTAATGATCGAGTAGGTTGACATGGCGAGTAGGCTGTCGACTCAGCAAATTGAGCACAATACATTCCCACAATGAGAGACCTAGAGCAAGGCAGATCAATCGATCTTAGGTGGGCTACTATGAGAAACCAAACTTACCTGTTATCAATCCATGGGCTAGGAGAGCAAGTCTCTGGAGAAATTTGTGCACCAGCTAATATATATTACAGCATTATCATTACTACACACAATCTTGCTATCAATATCTGCTGCCTGCTACCTACCAGGGCCAAGTCTATACCAGTGATTTCATTGCTGAATTTGGGAGGAGCAGTTTCTAAGCCAGCCTCTCTTCTAGCATCATCTCTCCTCCTGGCTACAAATCCTTTACCATCTGTTATAAGGAGAGTAAGTTAAAGACAATCATAATGTGTAGAGTACAGTACACCCTCATATATCCGGACCGACCCATGTGAAATTTCCAGATATGCAAAGTAGTATTTAAAATTGAATTTTAACATGTACAATGAGTCAAGAAGTTGGTTATAATGATAGCAATGCTATTTGCTTCAGGTTTCCTATAACACACCTCTTCGCTCCATGTAAATGAGGTCCTTTGAACGACTGGGACAAGGATTCGGCTGTGAGGAAAGGAGGGTATACTGAAGCCTGCTATCACCTAAATCATCCTTATCCTTCACCACTTCAATCACATCATCATGTGATAGCAAATGCAGGACACCTGTGAGAGAGGTTGAACTATTTTACGTTGCACACTAAAATGAACTCTCTCTTCATACAGAGACAAAGAGAGTTCAACCAACTAGCTCTTTGTGGATACTATTATTTTTCATACCCTCTGTTTTTTGGTTGAAAGGTAGAGTAGATGATAGAGGATGATTTGCTGCTGCTACAGACTCTATTGGGAATTCAATGTGTGAATCAGGATCCATGGGAAACTCAGGAAGCCGCCTCCTCCCTGTTTCAGGACCTGCACATTTAGTGAACAGTTCAATCTCTAGGATATTATTTAATTATAGGTAAGTCCCCATCATAATTATTCTTACGAACCACTACTTCTGGGTGTATCTTCCTGGGGGCGTGTCATATCTGGTAGTGGACTTTCTTCACTCTCCCCTTCCCCTTCATTACTGATGACTAATTGAGGAATGAGGAGGTTTCTGGATCCTGTTCTCTCCATAGGATCTTTTGCTCTTCTCTTCTTTCGTATTTGTCTTCTCTTTTCTTCCTCTGAATGTTCTTCTGTTGTGGAGGAGACTCTTAGATCTTGTGACAGTGAAGCGTGGGATACTTTAAGTGGCGTAGTAGATGTTTTATTTCGTGCAGTAGATGGGGAGGAGGGAGGAGAGGGAGTTAGGGGGGTATCTTTGACTTCTTCTAGCCTTGCTCTGAGCTGACTCAGCATGGATTGATTCATGAGTTCCAGTGGTCGATCGCTAATGGGTTGGGAAGAACCAGGTGGTGGAGCTTTGGCTGGCCTTTTTCGTTTTTTCTTCCTCGTTTTCAGTGGCTCCAATCGTCTGGGAGGTGTGTCACTAGAATAACAAAAAAATTAGTTAACTTTGTCTAGCCAAATTCATGCTCTTGCAAACCTTGCAGGAGGCCCCAGGTCAGATAGGCGCATAGCTCCAGGACTAAATGGCTTGTGGGTTTCACTAAGAGGGTCTTCTTGTTTCGTACTTGCCATTTTGGGTGCGTATTAATTTTTTTTTACTATTAATTCCTTTATTGTTTCCACCATGTTTCCATAGAGGCTTGCGCGCGCTTTTCTTCTCAAAAATTACACGTGCTCTAAATACCCGAAGTAAAAAAATGGAGGCAAAACCAGGGATGGAATCTGGAAGACACAAAGAAGCAGATTCTCTATCTCTGGGCCTCCTTGATACTCTTAAACGACTAACCAGAAGTGTAAACAAAAGGTAAGGCCGAAGGTGATACTTTTGCATATTGACACGTTGACTAGTCGAAGAAAATTGTATTTTTTGTTTGCAGAGAAGCCATTTTTGATAGTGTGAATGTGCAGTCCACCAGTTACTACCTTCTCAGTGCTGTTTGTATCACCTTGAATGCTTCAAAGAAAGGTAAGGTGGTATTGTGCAGTGTTGTATTGTGCTGTGTAAATTCAAGTTTCTCTTTCAAATCCTTTCATATTTGAAGGATTAGGTGATAGTGGTTCAGTGAGGTCCAGCTGTGAGAACGTCATTCAGCATTTGTTAGAGACACTGCCTGTTGCTGGGGACAACTACCTAGTGGTGTTCAAACTGATTCATGACCTTTGTTTTGGTGAACTGACACTCTCCCAGTCGGATGTTACTCTCTTGAGCAAGCAGCTGGAACTAGGTCTTGTCAAACAGGAAGAGGAAGAAGAAACTGGAAAAGGTAGTATGCTGTGAGCTCTCTCTCCCTCCCTCCCTCCCTCCCTCCCCCCCCCCCCCCTCTCTTCTCTCTATTTAGGTGTGCTTCTTATAGAGTGTCAGGGTGTGTTTCATGTGAACTTTGCCAGGCATCTCTTCCTTCATCATTCTTATATTTTGTACAAATAGATGAGCAGGGGATGTCAGCCTCTGATGGTCCTACACCATCGTCACAACCAGAGGAGGAAGAAGTCAAAGTTAAGGTAGACACCAAGGCAGAAGTCCACAAACTTTTCAAGCAGCTCAAGTCAGGACAGTCCTCTGTCCCTGTCAGTGGGTTGGTGACCTTTCAGCCCCCTCCCATGGCTCCTAAGAAAAAGTCTGAAAAGGGCACCTCCCGGAGGAAACCTTTCTTCCAGATCACTCCATCTGGTCGGAGTGGGACCACAGAGATTCCTGGGGAGGAGATTTTGGCCCGGACGTGTGCTGATCTGGTGGTAGAGTTGAATGTGGCCGATAAACTGATCCAGTTTTGCCAAGATTTGCCTGTGCTTCAAAAGTTGTCTGACAAGGGAGAGAACCTGTCCCACCTAGTGGAGGGCAGTGGGGAGGGGAATGAAGATATGGAGTGTAGGATCACCCCTTTAATTAAGAGGTAATTACTAAATTATCTTATAATCCTCACAGTAAATCACTCCTTCCAAGAAATGTCAAATTAATTTTTTTCCTTCTGTTAACCTTCTAGGCTCCATCAACTGAGAGATGCCGTCGAGGCAGTCTCCCTCCTCCTACACGCCCGCCCCCTTCTCTCCCCTCTCTCGTCCGCACGACTCTCGAGTCTTGTGAGCATTCTGATTGGTTGTTTCAAAGCAGCCAGTGAAGCAACTGTGGCCGTGTTTTCCTTATCAAGCAGGAAGAAGGGAGAGAGCAGTGGAACATTTGGCGAAACAGAGAAGAGTAAAGAAGGGGACAGTAAGTAATTGAAACAAAATCAAGTTTTGATAATGTTGGCCATTTCCGAGTTGTTTTTCGAGAATCACTTACACTGATGAAGAAGTCTTGACAGGTTATCTTATCATTTTTGATGTAGTAGTGCCACTCTCAATGGCTGAGTCAATGTCATCCAGTGAAGAGGCTCAAGTGACAGCCATGTCCTCTGTGGAGGAGCTCTTTGGTTCGCTCTCCTTCCTCACCAGTCCAGCTGTCCATACCCCCATGGTGGCCAGGGCACTCACAAGCTCCATTGTCTCTATCACTGTAAGTTTGGAAAAGCAATCTTTTACTTACTTAATGAATATGGCTCTATTTTTCCCCTTCAGCTCAAACTTTACCAGGAAATATTCACCTTTCAACTGAATTCCAGCAACCAATGTAACCTCCGCACTCTCTACATCTACCACACCTTTTCTACCCTTCAGCCGCTCCTCTCTTCAGGGAAAGTGTCCACTCGGACAGCCCCCCATGACCAGGCTGAATCTGGGGGAACGATGAAGCTACTGGGAGGGGTTAAACTCAGTGTCCCCTTAGTGGAACTGATCCTCCGAGGGGTGGAGGGTCTCAGGAAGCTCTGTGACCAGGTGGCGGGCATGGGGAGGGAGCTGGCGAGAGATGTACCTCTCTCTCCACTCAAGTTTGAAATAGGAGCAGTTTATTCTGCGTCCCAGTGCCTAGAGATGTTGCTGACACACCTCCCTCTTTTCAGAGACCTCTTCTCCCTTGTCATGGCCACCTTCAAAAAGATACAAACTCATGTAAGTGGGTGAAATTTTTGTTGATTTTGTTGTTAAAAAGTGAAAGCACTTCAAAATTTATTCCACAAATTTTTTTTTAGCTACACAGTGATAACAATAAATGTTAATTCTTTCAGTATTTGCTTCACAGTATAATCAGTGGTATTTTAAATTTAGATTTCATCTGTCGTTGGGTCCTCTAAAGCAGACGACACTTCATCAGCTCATGGGAAGGCCAGGGAACGTTCTCTCAAACTCTCCCTGCTGGAAAAGATTGCTGAAAGATTCCCCTTTGGGGGAGACGTGGGAGGAACACCAGGAGGAGGAGGAGGTGACCCTGAGGATGAAGTGGAGATGTTCTCCCCATCTCCTGTTTCCACTGTCAGCTCCAGTGGGGAAGTGGGTGGGGTTTACACTTTATACTCAGATGCTACTCACTCGGAAGACGATAAAGATTTATCAGGTATGCATACATGTCCAAGCTCATTCATAATCAAATAACTTCCCCCCTTGTTTCATGTTTTCAGATGAAGATAATGACTACCAGGAGCTCTCCCCTCATTTCCTCATGGCCTCCCTTGGCTTGGCCTACGGTGGGGAGGAGATCCCATCTGCCCCTCCCCCTCCCCCACTTCCTCCTCGACGTCCCCCAGTGAAGGAGAGGAAGATGAAGCTGCCACCCAGGACCATAGCCAGGTGATGGGAGAAAATTTGTGCAAAATTTGGAGTGAAATAGTCTCTGCTAAAATTTCTCTCAGGATCAATTTTGGACCCGAATCAAAACAGGGTGTTCTTGAGATGAAGACGAGGAAGCCAGTTCTGTTCCTGCACTTGGTGTCCTCCATCATGAAGTGTCTGCACTTGGGACTGGTGCGGAACAAAGATCCAGGAATCCAGAAATACCTCCGTGAGAAAATTCACACTGAACACATATCCTGTCTGGCATGGCTGGTACAGAATCTGGATGCGTTGATAGTGATGGTTGATTCCAGTTCCAAAAAAGAAGCTAATTTCAATGTGGAACTGGTCGGTCTTGGGGCCGACGTCATGGAAATGCTGCAGGAGATGGTCATGAATGGGATCGTCGGACACCAATATTTGCAGGGGGTTTTATTGAACGAGTTGGGACTCAATGCCAAGTGCTGGCCTCTCAAGGTGTCCTCTGCCGCTCTTTCGCTCTTAGGGCGTGTGCTCGTGTGCCGATTGGAAGAAGGAGTGGGCGTGGGAAATGGAGGAGGGAGGAACGGAGGAGACGACCCCCTTACCGTGAACATTTGGAAAGGGTGAGAATTTAAGAGTTGTGTTTTAATCTTTTTTGGATCTTATAAATTGCTTAGATTCCTTCACTCGCTGGAGGAAAGTGCTTGCTCTGATGAAGAGCCTGATGAAGGTAAGGATTTATTTCCACACCATTTCCTTAAAAGGGTTGGGAAAAACACTAAAATAGATTTAGTCATTTCATTTTCCACACCATTTCCTTGAAGACTAGTTCTTGATATAGTTAGTGTCATCTTTGACCTTTGTGGACTTTGTGTGTAGATCTGGACGTGATTCATTTGCAGCTGATGTTGTTTGTATGGCACACCTTTTCCTTCGAGACACGAGCCCTCCTCTTCACCAAGTGTGCCAATGCTGTCATCAGAGCTGGACAGGCAAAACTGTGAGAACTGTAGAATCATTATGCTCTTAACCCCCTCATTTTTACTTTCCTTCCCCCCCACAGACAAGGAGTGTCCATTTCTCCTCTTATCAACTGTCGTCTTCTCCTGGTGCTTGATTACATGCTCTTCCAGTTCAGTGACCCACCACCAGATCTTACTGAACAGGTATAATTTTTCGTGGTGATATAATTTATGCATATTTTATATGAATGATGAGAAAATTTGTGGTTTTTAAAAAATATTTATCATCTCATTAGGTAAACATGAACTTGTTCCAGTCAGCAACAATAGGGACACGCCCATCCTCTCGAGCAGTGAGCACACCCAGCAAATCGTCGACCAATCAGATTGCCTGCTATTCCAACGACCTTCAGCTCAAGTATTCCTCTATTCTTCTCAAGCCCAACACTTCGTCTTCTTCACTCCTAAAAGAACTCAGCAACTCACTCAAGGAGACGGTGTCCCCAGATGAACTGGGGGTGTGTCCTCGTTTCTATCATGTGAGGATGCGGTACACGTCATGTGATCAGGAAGAGATGGATCCGGATGTGGTGGAGGAGGAGGAGGAAGGGGAAGACGGGGGTAAGGTCAAGATGGAGACGAAGGTGGATGAACAGGTGAGGGAGGAGCTTCAGCTATTGGAAAACAATATTGCCAAAAATTTTAGAACCCTCCAAAATTAATAATGACACACTTGGGACCCAGCTTTTTGTCCTTTGTAGAGAGGAGAGAGGTTTTTGGATTTATATTTAGAGTTCATTTTATATTTTACGTAGGCCTGCCGTCTTCTGCTCACTCTCCCTGTACCTGCTGACCTCACAGACCAGGCAGGCGACAAAAAAGGCTACGATCTTCTAATTAATGCCCTCCTCTCCCTCATGAGTATTGGGACAGACTACACCAACCAGACTAAGAAGCTCCCTGAGAAGGTTCTCTTGGCTTGCTCCGCCCACCAGTGTTTCTCCCTCACCATGACGATGCTTGGAAAGCTGCCCCCTAGTTACCACATTCTGTCGACAGTGGTGGGAGGAGAAGGCCTTCGTCTAACAGTAGGTGGAGCTTTTGTGTATACAATATCCTTTACCTACCCCACCCCCCTTTACCCCCTACCCCAACCCCCTTCTCAATTATTTGTAAGGATGTGGACGGAGCATGTCTTCTAATCCATGTGCTTCACTTGTGTACGAAATTCAGAATGCAGCATATTGATACCGAGGATGTTCTGGTAAAACCACACCCACTTATTCATTGCTAGGTAATAGTATTGTTCTCCCCTTCCTTCCCTCCCCCATTTCCTCCTTCCCCCCTCCCTCTTCCCCCTCTCCTTCCCCCCTCCCCCCTCCCTCTTTTAGGATACTCTACTTGTGAGTGGTTATAATGCTGATGAAGCAGAAGAAATGGTAGCCAAGGTGATTTCAGTGATGGATTCTGTGGAGCACTTTGAGAAACAGACGGTTACAATCTTGGAAGACGTAAGTCACAATGATACATTTTGAGGCAAATATTTTCCCGTTTTGAGGAAAATATACACGTTTTCCCTATTTTCTCCGTGTAGCTGGTGAAGAGTGAAGATGACTCCATGTTACCTCTGGTTTGCATCATAGGCCTGGACCTTCTCCTTTGTCTCATAACTCGAGCTGCCATAATAGGCAAGTCCGGAAATGATGTTAGCCCCTCCCCTGAAATGGCCCCCAAGTTGAATCCTAAATGCAACCCTGAATGTGATATTTTACTTCTTCTCTTAGGAAACGAAGAGGTGGGGGAGGAGTCTAGTGGCGGAGACACTCCCCAGTCCAAGGACGAAGCAAAACCCGACCATCCCTCCCAGGTGGAGGAATTTGACTTGGAGTTTTCGAACCAACTGGGACCCATCCTGGTCAAAGTGGCCCAGAAGTTGCTTCAATATGCCCACCTATATGTCAGCTGTTCCTCCAACCCAGACGTTCCCCCATACACTCCAGTCTCCCTCGATGCCCCCCGAGAGGCACTGGATGTCCTGTTGAGTCTCTCAGGGAAGAACTTAGTCGTCCCGAAGGATAAGGTTACATTTACTGCTCATCTACCTGAGAGTGTGCACGAGCGACTCAAGCACTGGGAATCTGCTTTGGTGATCGATCCACTCCAAAAGAAAAAACTGAGCATTTATGACAATGTGCAAGTTGCCACGTGCATAGTGAACTTCCTAGACAGTCATTTCTCTGCTTTTGGGGGGACAAGAACATTTGACCCCTCACGGAGTTTGAAGAGTGCAATTACATCTGTACTCATGATCATCGAGTACATGTCCAACTTATTCCAATTTGTCCGAGAAGACACTGCAGGAAATAAGCTGTTGTGGTCTCTAACAACGGGGATCGTACCCCTGTCATGTGATATGATGATGGAGTTCGCTCACCCAGAGTTCATGAAATTCATAACGAACCCAAAAGAGTTCTCGTACAGTTGCACCCGATACAAGATCAGCCGGTGTCTGAAGGTCCTTCGTCTCCCAGAGATGAGAGAGTGTGAGCTCCTGGGAAGTATCTTGGCCGACCTATTCAAGCTCTTGAATTCATTGCTTAATGATATCAGTGAGGAGGATTACTTATTCGATTCAGTTTTCTCTGAGGAAGGGACAAGTAAGGAGATAATCTAGAGGGCTATCTGATTTAGAGAGGTGGTCATAGAGATACAGTGGAGGATGTTAGTTGAGATAGATTGTATGTTACTATCAAACTTTTTTTCCCCTTCAGGTATTACTGATCTGCTTCTCTTGGCTGCTCTACCATCCACTTCTAGTGAGGCAATATCCGAGAGCCTCCACTTTCTCATCAGTATCCTCACGTTGGCCGAGAAAGCTCCTCCCGAAAAGGGTCCCGACCTGTCCAAGGCTCTTTCTCAAATTTCTGCCCTGGGGGATCTGTCTTCAACTCAACTCACCAACTGGCTGAAGAGGCTTGTTCTGGGGTCATCGGCTGATGGGTCATCGGCAATGAAGAATAGCATTACTCTACTGCACAAGTTCATCGAACCTTTGGCTAAACCTGACTGGTAAAGGGGCTACAGATATCAAAATTTGCCTGGTTTGGACCAGTGGTGGTTTTGACGCCTAGTCTTTGACCTAGTTAAGGGGGAAACCCTATGGGGGAACCCATTTTAAATTAGAGGGGGAAACCCTATGGGGGGAACCCTTAATTTTTCATTTTAAATTAGAGGGGAAACCCTATATTTTAATTGTAGCAAAGTCAACCCCTCTGTTGGACCTGCTCTTCTTACTGCCTTCCTTCCCCTTGGCCCTGATGTGATGGACACCCTCTCCTTCCCACTAAACTCCACCTCTTGTGCCATCTTCAAACACTTCTTCGACTGCTTGGTCCTTTTGGCAGGCACTAATAAGAAAGACGGACATTTGCAACTTTTACAAAACGTGGTAAAGTGGTTGCCGAAATGTATTGAAGGGACACAGAAGTTGCTGGAAGAGGAAGACGGGGGAACGGGACGAGAAGGGGAGGAGTCTGGGAAGTATGATGTGGGGAGTGATGTGAGGACAAATCGTGAAGAGAGTCTTTCTCCCATCAACTGTCTCTTTCTGTACTTATCTCAACTCACCACTGCTGTGCAGTTCTCCTGTAATGCTCCTGTGTATACTGAGAAGAGGGGTACAGCTGGAGAGGAGGATGTTCTATTTGATGCGGAGGAGAACGAGGAAGATGGAGATGAAGGAGGAGTGGCCATATCAGGGGGTGGTGCTGACGAGGAAGACTCGACAATTGATGAATCTGTAAGAAATGCTCATTAATAATATTGTAGTACTTCGAACATTGCATGCTTTTAGGATGGTGAAGATCTGAACAGCAAGCTCTGTACTTTTACGCTGACCCAGCGAGAGTTTGCCAACCAGCACTGGTACCACTGTCACACCTGTCGTCTTGTCAATGGATCGGGTGTCTGCTCCATCTGTGCCAAAGTCTGTCACAAGGTATGTCAAGCCAAGATTGTATTAGTGTGTTGGTGATTATCATGTTATATCATTACAGGGTCATGATGTTACTTACTCAAAGTTGGGCTCATTTTTCTGCGATTGTGGAGCAAAAAAAGATGGTAGTTGCAAGGTATTACCACACCCACTTCCTATAACAAGCCACACCTCTTCCTGTCACAAATTCTGCCTCTCCAGCTCCTTGTTTCTTTCTGGTTCACAAATACTGATTTTCCTGTTCATAGGCATTAGTCAAACGTTCGGGTGCATCTGGTGACTCCTCCAGTGTCTCCCAGCCCCCACCTTTTTCAGACCCCCCAACCAGCCACGGGAGGGGGCGGAGGGGGCGAAGGAGGAGGATGAAACAGCAGCAGCTCCAATTCCAGTCCAAGAAGCCTCAGCCACAGGACGAAGCAGAGAAGACGTCCTCTGCTAAAGAGTGGATTCAACCTGTCAAGCAAAAGACCTTTCCCTCACCTCCCATTCTGGAGTTGGCCCAGCTCATTGAGGTCAGTGGGTGTGGCATAGTGGGTTGAATATTATGATCCTGTTCTTTCCCTCCTCCTCTCTTCCCCTTCCCCTCCTCCTCTTCTCCTCTCTCCCTTCCTTCCTCCTCTCTTCCCCTTCCCCCTCCACCTCTCTTCCCCCCCTCCTCCTCTCTTCCCCTTCTCTTCTCCTTTCTCCCTTCCTTCCTCCTGTCTTCCCCTCCCCCTCCTCCTCTCTTCCCCCTCCCCCTCTCTTCCCCCTCCCCTCCCCTTTTCCTCTTCTCCTCTCTCCCTTCCCTCCTCTCCCACTCCCCTCCTTCTTTTCCCCTTTTCCTTTCCTCTTCTTCCCCTCCTCTCCTGTTCTCGTAGGCATACAAGTCTGAGCTGCAGGAGTACATAGTGAGTATTGAGTTTATATGAGTTTTCCATAATTTTATACTTGTATTTTCTCCTTTAGAACTCGTCAGGGTTGGCACAGCATTCCTTGGGCCTGCTCCATCAGACCCTCCCTGCAGTGGTTAGGGGTGTGGACCTAGCCACCAGCTCTGGTTGCAGTCAAGCCCGCAAGGCCATGATCCGGTTACACTATTCCGATAAGAAAACAGAGTACACAGATAATCTCATGGTGAGAACTAGTCTTTCTCCTCTTTTTGGGATCTAGTTCCAACCTTCTTTTCTTCCCATCTTTACTGCGATTTTTTTCTGCCTTGCTTATTCCAGGCAGCCACTCTGGGCTCCCAAGAAGGAGCCTTTGAGAATGTGCGTCTGAACTTCAGTGAGAACCAGGGGGCTGTCATGCGTCAACTCCTTACCTCCCACTCCATCACACGAGTGGCCATGTGTGCCCTCACCTCCATCAGGGGCAAGAGGCAACACTTGTGTGTCAACCACGACAAGGGAAAACTCACCATCTTGCAACTCTTCCCCATCCTCAAGCAGGCTGATTCAAACCGCAGGAAACTCACTCTCACTGTAAGTTCACTATAAAAATAATGACCCTTTACCAGAGGAAATGGACATTGACGACCCTTTACCAAATGAAAAGGGCACCGTTGACGATCCTTTACCAACATTTAATCCCTTCCTTTCCAGCGTCTCAGCACCACCTCAGTTCCTTTCACTGTCTTATCAATGTCCCACAATCCCTGCAACGAGGACCTCCTTGTGGTCTGTGGCCTCACCGAGTGTCAGTTACTTGTCATCAACTCGTCGGGTCAGGTGACCAGCCGCTCCCTCCTCCACCCATCAGTGGGAAATGTCGGGTACATCGTCAAAGCCCTTTGGGTTCCTGGATCCATGTTTGAACTGGTCTTGATCTCAGACAACTTTGTGAAGATTTACGACACTAACATGGATGTGATTTGCCCCACTTACTATTTTGTACTGGATGAAGGGAAGATAAAGGATGCCACAGTGGCTGTAACTGACGAGGTAATGGTGATGTAATACTACAATAATATTGTACAAGTCCATACTCAAAGAGTCATTCAGGATATAAACACGAATGATCCGAACAACTTGCCTTTTTCTTGTAGGGAAAATTCATTGTTGTTATGACATCATCGGGGAAGATGTATAGCCAGCCCATCGTTCCCTCGGTAACGGCCAATGAAGGACCGGTTTACTTCACTGTTGATGTCAACATTGACCATGCCTCCATCAAGGTGGGGGCTGAGGGTGTGGTTAATGGAGGCGGGGCATCTGTCTATTATTCGCAGACTCTGAAAATGCTGTTCTTCAGTTACTACAATGGTGAGTCATAGTCCTTGAATTTTACTGAAAATGCTCGTCACTCTTGCTTACCAGGGGTGACCTGCATCGCCACCACTAACTCCTCCCTCTCCGAGACCTGCAAGATCTTTGATGTGGTTCTCAAGAGCAGTGTCCCTGTCCTCCCAGGTTCCAAAAACCCTGGCCCCGCCCTCATCTACTGGATGGAGGTACAGCATCATCCTGGTCTGGTCTGTGCCATCTCAAAGACAACCTCCAATCCGGTCACCATCCTGATCAAGCCCGAGACCATACAAATTCACGAGCTCAAGGCACTACCAAATAAAGCCAAAGTGCAAGGAATGGTGGCCATGAGGCAGCCCCCCAGCTCTGGAGAATTGGTGGGTGTGGTCATGGGAGGGGTGGGTGTGGCATTATAAGTGTACTGTACTATTTTTATAGGAGTGGGTATTAATTAGATATAATTCTTTTCTTTAGGTCCCCCTTCGTCGAACTACTCTCATCATTCTTTGTGAAGACGGCAGTCTACGCATCTACGTGGCCAACTCCAGTTCCAGTACGGAGTTTTGGCTCCAGCCTCAATTCCAGCCCACGAGTCCCTTGGCCATCCTCAGAATGTGCTCCCAGAAGAAAGGGCAGGTTGTTACCAAGCAATCAAAGACACTCAAATTCCCCATTGACTACTTTGAACACTGTCAACTGAGCAACGACATCGAGGCAAGTTATAATAGGGTTCTGGATAGAGTAGTAGTGGGGCAATTTAATAAGACTCCTACTAATTATGGGCTTATAATTGAGTTCCTCTGGCAGAGGATAAAATCAGTTCCCCACACACTTCCTTAGATCCACTCCTGGGGTTCCCTTGCTGTTCAGGCCAAGAAGGGGGGGAACGAAGGGAGGGGAGAAGGATGGAGTGTGGTACAACCCCTTCTCCTTCTCCTCTTCCCTCCCTCTCTCCCTCTCTGGTCCTGCTGGAGCCCAACACCTTGTTTGGTGCACATTGGGAGTGCTTGAGTCATGGGTGTGTCATATCATCTCCACTTCCTGCTGGTACCAAATTGCCTCACAGTTCTATCCTCCTTCTAGTGCTGGTATGGAATGCCATCAAATCACAGTCCAGTTCCAGAATGAGATAGTCTTTATCTCATTTTTAGGTTCTGAACTATGTATTTGGGATTTCCATCCAACATTTAGAAGTGTTAGATGGTGAAGTATCAACCCACCTGGGGCTACTGCCAGCTGGAAACATTTATAGCATAAAATTTTGTGGGTACCAATTTTTCGCTCACTTGAAGATACTGCTAGCTGAGAGAGCTATAATATAATTTTTTTTAATTTTTAGTTTCTTGGCAACGATGTTCTGCATGTGTACAATAAGCAGCAGGTGCTGCACCGACTGAGCACGGCTGGCCTCTACATCGCCAACACCAAACCTGGAGGTTTCACAGTGGAAGTAGTCAACCTCCAAGCCTCCTCCACAGCTGTGGTAGGAGTGCGTGTCCTCCTGCGTGGACACTCAGCAGAGAAGTCCCCCTCCCTCATCGAGATCTTCGGGAGGGTGCACACCATTAACTACTCATCTGGTGCCAATCGCTGGGTGGACATTCCATTCACCAGAGAGGAATCTATCCAAGCAGACAAGGGATTCAAGATTAACTGCAAGTCAATCTTATAAAGATTTGTGTAACTAAATGATCTCTCTCTCTCTCTCTCTCTCTCTCTCTCTCTCTCTCTTTCTAGTTGGTCCAAGTATGGATCCTTCTGGAATCAATTTCGTGGACACCATTCACGTGTACGTCAAGTCCAAGGAAGCCTTTGTGTGGCCAGAGCACCCCTTGCCACCTCAACCTTCCTCCAAGTCCACTCGCACTGGTCCTGGAGGTGGCCCCTCCACTACTGAGGGGGATGCAGAACAAGGGTCAGAGGTCATGCCTGTGGTACTCAATAAGGATTGCTCAGCAATGGACAGGTAAGAACAATATAACTGTGGGGAAAGAGGCCTCATAGAAGTATTTGCAATTCCTCTTAGCATTTATTCTGTTTATAAAGATGATGATGATTTTTATCTGGTTTAGTTTGGTCTGTAATGCTATGGTAGTTCTCTCCAATCACTTCGTATCTCTGGAGGAGAAAGATAAGGTATAGTGAAGGCCACCTAGCTTTCTACTTGGAAGTCAAATCACAGTCGTGTAATTTTTTTCTTACAGTTACTGGATGTGATGGATCTGGTTTCCAAGGGAACCACCTTATTGATGTACAGTGTTCCATCCCAGCTCCAATATCGCTACAAGTTCCTCCTCTCCAGTCTGGCCTCCACCAAAGATGGCTACCACAAAGATAAGGTCAAGAACAGGCTCTGTATGGGAGTCACATGGGTCTTAGGAATTTTTGAGGTTTCTTTTGTTTTGTTAGCACTTAATAGTGCTACAGCCACGTGTTCTGTTGGTTGACCATGTGCTATCCAATCAGCCATGTGCTGTTCATTTAGGAAGGCTGGTAACCTGTACTTGATCTATTGCAATCCTCTGTCATTATAGAAACTGAAGGTTGCCTTCTTTGTAAGTTTAGTGCTAATATTTCGGGGAAAATGTTGCAGTGAATAGGGAAAGGTGTTCAGATCAGCTGTTCATTTTAGGAAAAGCTAGTTAACTATTGAAATCCTCTGTCATCATGAAAACTGTCAGTTGCCTTTAGAAATGATGCTGTATAAAATAATATGGAAAGGTCAAAGATTGTTTGAAAAGTGTCACGGAAGAAAGACCATGAGGACTTGATTGTGTATTTAATAGTGTCTTGTATCTGTAGGATACTTTGCAGTTGTCCCACGTGGTGCAATGCTTGACTCAGCAACAGGAGAAAGTGCCAACTCAGCGACGGGAGAAAGGGTTGCTGATGGAGCCGGAGTACTTCCAGTACCTCCTCCTCATGCTCCTCTCCATCGGGAAGGCACGCCCCCAGAACCTCCTCTTGATTGCCTCCCTCGTCCAGGAACAGCTGGTCCAAGAAGTATCAACTCAGGAAGAAAGTGGTCCTGAACTGGAGAATTATGAATCAAAAGTTAGTCAATATATAAAATTTTCGTGGTAGAAAATATTACTTCCATTCACCCACAAAAATTTCCCACTATGGGCCCCCTCGAAGCTCAAGCTCCTTGTTTTATCCGTGGAAGTTTTGAGTCAAACGGGGCCGAGAGAGAAACTAGCTTTTCTTAAGGTCGCTGGGTGGCTGGCACACACACCTACAGCTGTTCAGCAGTACCCAGTTAAGCAACACGTCCTCCATCCATGCACTGGCAAAGTTTTATCGTATGGTACATTAGTCTAAATCCTTGTGTCTGTTACAGGTTTCAGGTGAAGAGGACCTCAAAGACTCGTCTGAGAAGAAGCGTCTCGTTGCTTTCATTCACCTGCTGAACTACCTCTTCTGGAAGATATTTGTCAAGAGGCCAGCCAATCCTGCCGTTGCCCCTGTCGTTAACCCAGGTAGAGTAGTCATGTGACATGCATGTGATGTGAAACATGGTTAACTTCTTTTCCCAGGTTTCGCAGCAGTTGATTTGACGGTGGCTTGCATGACTGAGGTCATGTGGTCACTTGTCCTCCTCGACCACACCCTCCTGGATGTGGTTTTGAAGTATACCATCAAATTCCTTCTGGTTCCAGTTAGTGTCATAACATCTTTGTAATGGACATAATTGTGATGATGTTAACTTCTATGCTGTTCAGGATTCTCACCTTTGTCTATCCTGTGTTCGTGTGATCATGCGTCTCCTAAAACCAAAGAAACCAAAAAAGGATAAGGTCAGCTCTCTCTCTCTCTCTCTCTCTCTCTCTCTCTCTCTCTCTCTCTCTCTCTCTGCAGGTCTATCTTTATAATTGTGTACTAATGGTCTTCTCTCTATCTATGTACATTACATATTCCTGCCAAATCATGTTATGTTCCTCTCACTCACCACCCCGCCCCCTCTTGTGGGTGGGGGAGGTCCCATATGAGGATACAGTGACAACAAAATGATATCAATTATTTGTGTCCCAATTTCAGGTTGCCGTGGATACAGACAAAGAGAAGACTCCTGTAGAAGATGAGACTGAAGTGCCTCCTGTAGCAGTGAAGGACGATGGGACTGAAGAAAGTGCCCAAGTGGACGAGGAAGAGGAGGAACAGCAAGGGGAAGAGGAAGGGGAGGGGCAGGGAGAGCAGAGGGAGTGGCAGGAAGTTCAGGAACAACCTCAACTTGACTTAGCAGTGAGTGTAGACCTAATGAGACTAATGTTTGTTTGTTTTTTATTAATTTATTTTACAGGGTTAATGAGACTAATGTTTGTTTTTATTCATTTATTTTACAGGGTGTTTTTCAGGAGCAGTTCATGCAAAGTAAGTGTGTTTCTTAGTGATTGTGATGTCATTAATAATTGTCTGTTCAGACCCAGAGCAGCTGCTGGCTATGCAGGGTATGATTCCTGATGAAGAAGCCATGATGAATCTGGCCATTGCCCTCAGTTTGGTGAGTCTTGCACAAATCCCTATAACTGCCCCCTTCCCCCTGTATGAAATTTGGGTGGCCACTGCCTTTTGTTTGTGGTGTGGTTGCTTGAAGAGTACAGGAGAGTGTACTTCAGTGTTAGCTCTTTTCGTGTCATGGTGCTCTTTTTATGTCATGCACTCGTGACCCCGTGGCTAACACACATCAACCACAGAATGGTAAAGGGTAGCCACATTTACAGGTACTGGTGCATAGTATGGTAAATTTAATATGCTTTTGTCATGTAGGGTAATGAAGGGGGTGGGGCAGGAGGAGGAGGAGGTGGTGCAGGAGCGGGCCAGGGAGGTTTGCAGGCCTACTTTCAAGATTTGATGGCATCCCAAGGTAATGGAAATGCTGAAGGGGGTGGAGCTGCCAGCAATGCAACCGGTGAGGAGGGTGTTGACCCTCCACCACCTCCCCCTCCCTCTCAACCTCCAGAGGTACAAGGTGAGGAGTGACGAATCTGACGGTGACTCAAACTGCTGTGAAATTTGATTACCACTTCTTTCCTTTAGTTCCACCAGAAGGCGAGCAGGCCAATTCCCTTCAGGCTTCTCCAGCTCCCCCAGATCCTGCCCCCCAGATCTCTGAAATTGTAGAGATAGAGGAAGAACGTTCCCATAGCTCCTCTCCTTCCTCCCTGTTCAGCATTCCTGCTGATGAGGACACACATTTGCTGAGTCAGCTAGAAGGAGTCCTTCGTGAAGGAACTGCCACTCCCTCCGAGTCCCAAGGGGGGAGGGATCAGTTGGGAAGAGGAGTGAGAGATGACAGTGGAACTGGTAACGAGACCAAGGGAAATCGGGAAGAGGAAACCCCTGATAATCACGATATGAACTCTGAACCTGAAGTGGTGAGCAGCATGGAAGAAGACACTGGTGAAGATGATCAAACTCTTGTGGAGAATCTGAGCTTGAAGTTGGAAGAAGAGAGAGAGGTACAGGATCCCTCGGCAGCACCGAGTCCAGGGGAAGAGGCTAGCGTACGTCTTGCTGTCCTCAGGAAGCTTTTGTTGGCTCGACTGGTGCAAAATGTCGGTCTCCTGGAAGGTGTTGGAGGGATGCGTTCCATGTGCTACCTTCAGGTCAGTGGTTTATTTATTCGTTGTTTGGGAAAGGCAGGGGGTTAAAGATGAAGTCAAGGTGTGGTTTGTTTATCAAACAGAGATGCATTAATTAGCAGGGATTTTTTAGGCCAAGTTCTTGCTGCTGACTAGGTTAGCTCAGATTGATCAGGGCAAAATGCCCACCTTTAAAAAAAACAACCCTTATGTGGGTCATGAATGTTACAACAAACAGTTGTAATGAGTATATTCTTACCGAGGGTATCTCAATTTTCCAGCTAATGATGTTTCTGGTGACTAATTTGGAGTGCTGTCGTGAAGACTCGGAGATTCTTGTCACTACTCTTCAGACGCTCTTACAGAGACTCCATCTGGACGAGGAAAACCTGCCTGACGATGCCGCCATCAAAGGTCTGGTGGACCGCAACAAACAGCAAGAAGTCTTCCTCCTCTACTTGAGGTTCTTCAACATCCTCATGTCTCGCAGGAAGATGAAAGGAGAAGACAATAAGGTAACCATGTTATGTGACCAGTCATGAGACAGTCACATGACCTTAAAATTAAAATGGCAACGTGGTAGCATGTCACGTGACCAGTCACGAGATTATCACATGACCTAAAAAATGGCAACTGTATTGCTGCAGAGCTGGAAATAAGATGTGATCATACATCTAGTAGCCAGCAGTTATTTCTAGCTCTGCAGTGCTGCACTGCTTATATTGGGTGACTGTGATGATACAGAATTGGTGTACTGACAAACCAGCAGTGGAGACTGCATCATCTATACCCAAATTTCTGAGCACTCAATTTATCAGTGTATCAGTGTATTGTATACATGTGAGACAGTTAAAATGGCACCGTGGTAGCCATATCATGTGACCAGTCATGAGATAGTCACATGACCTTAAAATGGCAATGGTAGCTGGTGATATTGGGTGACTGTGATGATACAGAATTGGTGTACTGACAAACCAGCAGTGGAGACTGCAACATCCGGACTATGAGCACTCAATTTATCAGTGTATCCCCCAGTCATGCAAAATAAAAGCTTACAAGGAATCTCAAAGGATTGATATTTTGCTGTGTTCTAGGTGTCTTATAACTCTCACATGTTGTGGTTCCTGACGGCTCGGACTCTTCTGTGTCACTCCAACATCATGGCCTTCTCCAGGAAGATGCTCTCCGCTATCATGGCCCAACCACGCTGTCTGGAGGTGTCAGAGGTGAGTAGGGGAGTGTAAGGGGTATGGGGTGTGGTCAGGTAAGAGGGCATGGGGTATTGTCAGGTATCATGGTGCTGTTTGGAGGTGGTGGGGGTGTGGTCAGGTAAGTGGAAGATAGTTACTAAGTTGGAGCTTGCATTGAACTTGGTTATTCAGTTAGAAATGAAGTTGCTTACTTTCCCTCACAATGAACACCAAATATGGCTATCTAAAACAATGATGTCACTACTATTAGTTTCCCCTCCCACGCTTTTTTTTTTTTTTTGAATCTTTGAATGTGTTTTAGTACAGCCCATCCCTGCAATAGAAATGGGCTTGCTTGCTATTGCATCACCACTCTTGTGTGTCTCAGTCCTTATCTTCCTTTCCTCTGTTGTCTACCATTCTTACCTTGTGGATTCTCACACAAGACTAGAGAAAGAGTGTCAGGTACAAAGAAAAACGGGATGTTTAAGCTGAGTTGGAATATAGTGATGCTTTGAAATACTATGTGGGCCTAATCAGGTTTGTCTCTTTCATTCTTGGAGGATCATTAGCAGTTTTGATTACATATCTTGTACGGGACTGGGAGAGAACGAAGAAAGAAAGTGAGAGAACTTTAAATCATCTAATTAAAGGAGCCAGGGAAAGATTTAACTCGAGCAAAAAATATAAGTGAAGATATCAGGACGAGTTTGATCGTCGCAAAAAGAATGCGGTAGAATATGAAAAAGACCGGGAAAAGATTCAGAAGGAGGTGGCTAACTTCAAAACAAGGCAGTTTAGTAAGGACAGAAGCAACAGAGCCAAAATCACACAATTGAGGTTGAGAGAAGGAGCTTTGATGAAAGAGCTCATCGAAAGTACAAGCAGCAAAGACAAACTCAAATACCAGTTGAAGTCTGTGATTTCGGATAAGGAAAAACTCGCACAGGAGCTAGTCAATGAGAGGCGGCAGAAAGAGGAATGGCTGCGAGACGGAAGGAAGCCAAGCTTATCTGATGTGTGTGCGTTCATATTGAGCAATATATGGTGGCTATTCATAAAGCTCTTGTGGGTTCTTTTCTGTTCGTTGATCATTTCCATCTTTCTCTTGTGCTGTGTTTTGCTCTATTTTATTGTGGTTCATGTTGTTGATAGAATTAAGAGGCACATTTGGTAGGTTTATTATTCTTAAGTCCTCCCTTGAGCTGTTAGAAATGAATTTAGAACTGCTTCCGTATCTTTTCTACCATCATCACCTTGTTGAATGAACCCTCAGCACGCACTGAAAATGCTTAGTTATAACAAGTATTGATAATTATTACAGATATTGAGCAGATAACTGGTGAGCAGGAGGTATTTAAAAGTATTCATTTTCAATCATAAAGCAGTTGAGCTAGCTAGCATGTTTCTACTACAGAGTTCACATGCTTGTAGCCTCGTCCCCAGGCGTAGGAGGGGCCTGGGGACGAGGCTAACATGCTTGGAGAACTCCAATTATAATGGCTACATAAAGCTTGTCATGAGCAACACAGTCGTAGACTTGTCACTAAAGACACTCCAGCTTATTAATATTTATGGTGTTGCTCTACACCACTAAACAGATGCAGATCAGCTCACCTTGCCTAAAACATTTCAGATAGAGTAGGTAATGGTCGGCAGGCTGAAGTGTGTATAGGCTATCTAGTATTATTGGAAAGCTTGCCCTTCTTTCCGGAATGAAGCCTTTATCCAAAAATCAGCTCAATTTAAACACTGGAGAGAATCATCTAGACATCGTTAAGGCTGAAATTGAAGCGTTCTAATCGCTACTGGCAGCGTGGTGGATGTAACAGATACACACAAAGCCAAATGTATTGAGTCTATATAGTACGGAGCTGGAATCTTGCTTATCCAAAAAACTGCTTCATTTAAACACTGGAGACATCGTTAAGGCTGAAATTGAAGCGTTTTGATGGCTACTGGCAGTGTGATGGATGTAACAGATACACACACACACAACTACTGTAACGCGCTGAGGGTTAGTGAATGCTAAATATGGCTATCTCATAATTAACTACTACATTCCCCTCCCTTATTTTTTTTGAATATTTTAGTACAGCCCAGCCCAAGAAATGGGCTTGTTTGCTTATTTATATTGCGTCTTATTGCTGGGCTCATTCCTTGTCTTCCTATCCTCTGAAGTCTACTATTCTTACCTTGTGGATTCTCACACAAGACTGGAGAAAGAGTATCTGGTACAAAGAAAAATGGAATGTTTAGCTGAGATGGAATATAGTGGTGTTTTGAAGTACTATGTGGACCTAATCAGGTCTGTCTCTCTCTTTCTCGGAAATTTTTTGATAGTTATGGACTTAATTCATTCATGTTATTCATAACTCGTATGATGTCATATTTTATGATATGAATATTAACACGTGTCGAGATGACTTAAGTCATGAATATCACTCTAAAACCATGAAGTATGCACTGCTGTCCCTCCCACTTGTGAATAGTGCTAGGTTAGTAGAAATGAGGCTGCTCGCTGTTACGTCAGTTCTCTTGGTCCTTGTCTTTTTCTCCTCTTGTGTCTACCATTTTCATCTTGTGGATTCTCTCAGAGAGACAGAGAAAGAATGTCTGACAGAGAGCAGAGATAAAGAAAGAACTGAATGTCTTGCTGAAGTAGAGCAGTCTTTTGCTGTCAAGTACTATGTGGAGTGGGTGTTATTTGTGTCTGGTATCAGTGGATTTATCCTGGTGATGGTGGTCGTTTATTTGGCATGGAAAGATTGGCAGAGGAGAAAAGACGAATACAAAAAGGATTTGAATGCATACAGGCAGCAACTGGATGCAAAAGAGAGAATGGAGGCTGAATTTCGTTCTAAAGTCGGTCATTATAAAGATGATGTTGAGAATGTTGTTGTGGAGTATCAGAGAGGTTGGCAGGAGGCTCAGAGGGAAGCTGCTTTCCTGAATATGAAGATACAGCGACAGCACGTGAAGGACAGGAGCAACTGGGCCAAGATCACACAGTTGAGGAAAAGAGAAGGCACTTTAAAGAAAGAACTTGAGGCAAAATCAAAGATCGAAGATGAACTTGCTTTGGAGAATGAGAGACTTGCAAGGGAGTTGGAAAATGAGAGAAAGGTGAAAGAGAAAGAGATGGAGGACTCCGAGAGACTTGCAAAGGAGTTGTTGAATGAGAGAAGAGGGAGAGAGAGGGAGATGGAAGATTTAAGACAGGTTGTTTCGGAGAAGGAGAGACTTGAAAGAGAGTTGTCGAATGAGAGGAGAGAGAGAGAGAGGGAGATGGAAGATTCAAGACGGGTTATTTCAGAGAAAGAGAGACTTGCCAGAGAATTGTCAAATGAAAGGAGAGAGAGAGAAAGGGAACTCAGGAATGAACCAAAGTCTCTGTTTAGAAAGGCGGGAGAATTTTTTCGTTTGATGTAGTTATCACATTTTGTATCATTTTTGCTGGACTCAGTTATGTAGTACCGTTAAGTCAAGATAAAGATCTAACCACAACTATGTCCCCTCCCACATTTGAAATTTTGAATTTTGAATAATTAATTGTTTACCAAAAAAATGAAGCTGCTTGCTACTATATCAGTGCTGCTCTTTCTCTCAGTCCTTGTCTTCCTGTCTTCTGGTCTCTACCATTCTCACCTTGTGGATTCTCTTAGAGAAATAGAGAAAGAATGTCTGACAGAGAACAGAGATGTAGAAAGAACTGAATGTCTTACTGAAGTAGAGCAAAGTCTTGTTGTCAAGTACTATGTAGAATTGGTGTGGTTTGTGTCTGGTATCAGTGGACTTATCCTGGTGATGGTGGTCGTTCATTTGACATGGGAGGTGATGAAAGACTGGCAAAGGAGAAAAGAGAAGTGTGCTGGGTATGAGATGGATTTAGCCAGACAAAATAGCATTATTAATGCATACAGGAAGAAACTAGGCACAAATAAGAAAGTAGAGTCCAAAATTCGATCTAAAGTGGATCGTTATAAAGTCGACGTTGAGAATGCTGTCCTCCAGCAGGTGGAGTACGAGAGAGGTTTGCAGGACGCTCAAAGGGAAGCTGCTTTCCTGAACATGAGGATACAGCGACAGAACGTGAAGGACAGGAGCAACTGGGCCAAGATCACACAGTTGAGGAAAAGAGAAGGTACTTTAAAGAAAGAACTGGAAGCAAAATCAAAGAGCAGGGATGAACTCGAGGATAAACTCGGTTCTATTGCTTTGGAGAAAGAGAGACTTGCAAGGGAGTTGGCAGACGAGAGGAGGGAGAGGGAGAGACAGAAGGAGGAGTTTTTAAGAGAGCGAGCCATGCTTGAGGAGGCAGCTGGAGTGGCACAGCAGCAAGCGTGGGCCGAACATCAATCTCGTCCTCCGCCTGCTCCAGTACATAGACCTCCTCCAGTTGATCAACAAGAAGATGGGTTCAGAGGTGATCGAAGGTCTAGGCATCAAGCAAGAGAGCAGAATGATGGAGGGAGCTGCTTGATATCATAAAGAAAGGACATTCCTAAAGGAACCTCTCTCTCTCCCTCCCTCCATATCACATAGTTAGTCAATGCTGAAGTTTGAGTATTAGTATTATTTTCACCAACTGATAAACAGTGCTTTAGTATTAAACAATGCTTATTAGTGTTAACTAATAAGGTCACGAGGTATGTGTCGCATCCATAGCTGGAATTTATAGTCTGTGTATGAATATGATTAATTGACACGTGACCATTTGTGAATACTATCAGGTTTGTTTTTTACTACCGTAGTGGAGTGAGTGGATCATTATCGGAGAAATGAAGTACCTGATTCCAGTTTTTGCTCTATTCTTGCTTTTCTTGTTGTGTCAACTTCTTCCTTTTTACCAAACTCACCTCAAAGAGTCTGTCAGAAAGATTGAAAGTGACTGCAAGGGTTTGAATCAGACTGATGAAGAAAAGATCGAGTGTCTAATCAACTTGAGACAAACTCAGGGTCGTTTGTTCCCTGTAAAGGTAGCACAGATCTTTTTCATATGTGTTGCTGTGTTGGTATTTGGTGTGACTGCTAATATGGTGTGGGATTTGGAGAAAAAATTTAGAGGCTATAAAATGAAGTTTGATGAGAATGGGGAGATAATCGCTGCCTACAAGAGCCACCAAAAAGGAGTCAAAAAGGATGAGAGAGTTTTGCAGAGAGACTTGGATCGGAAGACGGAAGATAACATGAGGCTGAGAGAGGAGGTGGAGAGACAGCGACTGGTGATTGAGAGGCAAAGACAGAAGATAGAAAAACAGGAAGAAAGAATAGACTTCCTTCAAATGGCAGATACCACAACAGTAGTGCAGCAGTCTCCTTTGAACAGAGTTGGACACAACCCTCCCATGGACCGAAGTGGACAAAGAGAGAGTCATGAGTCTAATAGCAACACAAACCTGTTCATTTGTTTGTGTGTAGGTGTGTGTGGGATAGCAATTGCATTTGCTGTGACTCTCTTGTATAGTTTCTGATATCAGATTTCTTTCCCTCATTATATAAGTGCAGTTTCGCACCTGACGCTCACTACCTGGTGCTCACCACCAAGAACTTTAAGTTAAGATATCTGGAGTTTACTTACTTTAGGATTCATGCAGCTCCTGCTCATTTCCCTTTACCAATCCTCTGGGTGGTCTTTCACCTTTCTTCCTGAAGCAGTATGTCAAAAGAATACTGTTGGTGTGTTTCCGGCTTATGGTTTCATGTGTAACGTCAGCTTGTGCAGCCTATCAAGTTATTCTGATCACGCGAGTATTTGGCCTCGTGACTTGTAGTCGGCCAAATTTTTTATACTGATCAGTGCTGTGAATTGAACTGAATGATGTCTTCAGAAACTGAAATGAAATCTTCAGTTACTTTCATTTATCTTTTTGACGTGGAATATGAAGCTCTATTGGTGTTGTGTGTAGTGGCCTTAGTGACCTTAGCCTTACTTTTGGTGTTGGACTTGAAGAAGGAGAGAGAAAGGAGTGAAGAGTATAGGGTGAGGAGTGATGAGAGAGAGATGAACTCTCGGAACATAATCAATGCTCAGAAGAGACGTCTAGCAATGGCAAAAAAGGATTTGGCCGATAAGACGAATAGGATACAGAGGCTGGAAGAAGAGTTAAATCTTCATATGACAGGCTTAGGATCAGGTCTGCATCGACCAGCTATGAGACTCCGTTGGGAAATAAATTGAAATGGATAAAGAGTTAGATCCAGAATATCTGTTTAATTCTTGTTCTCGTATGCTATCAACTTCGTTATTTAGTTGTATTATGACAAAAACTTCATTCAGCATTAAAAAAAAAATGTTTATTGAAGTGATAAAAGTTGTAACTGTAGCTTTGGCGAGATTTGATTTTGACATTCCATACCCTATAACTGGTGGATATAGCCTAATTTCTGGTTTATTATGGTTGTAGGATGCATCCAGCTCCTCTCCACCCTTTACCAATCCTCTGGATGACCTTTCACCTTTCTTCCTGAAGCAGTATGTCAAGGGACATGCCGGTGATGTATTTCTGGCTTATGGCCGCCTCATGGCAGAGATCCTCCTGGTCCTTCCTTGTCAGGTACATCCATGCATGCTAAGAGTTGAATGGTATATAGGTGGGCAGGACATTATAAATTATAAAGTGCTGTAAACTGACGGGTTTGGCCTTTCCAAACAGCTTTGTGACGTATTTTGTCGTGTAGCTTAAGAAGACCAGTGAGATGACAAGTCGACTCCCCACACCTGACTTTGGGCCGAATTGGATTGAGACGCTCTGTGATGTGAGTCAATAATGGTCTTCATCATAGTCCTTCATTGCTCTACATTATGTCAACTCTTTTTAGTTCTTACTCAAGGTCTCTCAGACTTATGGAGTGGGAAGACGTCATGTCAGAAAGGTTAGTCATGGATGTGAATCACATTATTGTCACATGATCGTCACGTGATAGCCACATTGTCTCTCTAGCTATTGCTACAGATTTGTGGTTCCAAGGACAACTACCGTCAGACCAGAGATGTCCATGCCCTCAAGACCTACATGAAGGTTGTCATGGATACATGCCAGGGGGCTGGGTTTGATCCTGATGGGAGTTCCAGTGGCAATAGTGTTACTTTGAACCTTGGCTACAAGGCCATGCTGAATTTGATAGAGCAGCTCAAGGCGTGTGGTGAGGTGGCCTCCATGAGGACATGCAACTGGCAGGTTTACTGTCAGAGGGAGAAAAGTAAGATTGTTAGCATTATTTTATCATCATACATTCATTTCCTTTCTGCTTTCTAGAAACACTTCCTTATCTCTTCCAAGCTCTGTTTGTTCTCGATGGAGGCCTTGCTCCCCTAATCCTCCAGTTAATTCACTCTGCCCTCTCGGGGACACCACCCAGCAAGGAGGAGAGGTACAGTCCAGAGCCGGATGCTGGATCCAAGTCCCATATCTCTTCTAGGAACTCTCGTCGCAAGGAGATGGAGGAGCACAGGAAGTCCAAAGAGAAAGCTAAAGAGAAGGAGACCAAGGTGTCTATTGTAGGTGAGTCATTCCTAGTCCACCCTGTGTAACAATGCTTATCTTGCCCCTCCTCCTCCCCTTACCCTCCCCTCCTCCTCCATCCCTCCCCTCCTCCTCCCCCTCCATCCCTCCCCTCCTCCCCCTCCCCTTCCTCCTCCATCCCTCCCCTCCTTCCCCTCCCCCTCCTCCTTCCTCTCTAGTGCCCAACAAAGAACTGTGCAAAGCACTGGTCCAAATGTTTCTCTCTTTTGTCGACAACCTCTCCTTGTCCCGCTTCTCTGAACTATTCCTCCTTCAGGCCAACTCCTCCCCCATTCGTTGGCAGGCCCATCGCCTCATCCATTGCCTGTACGAGTACTCCTCCACTCCCGAGCGAGTCTCCCTTGTGGAGATCCTATGGGGATTGTGGCCCAGCATGCCCAACCACGGCCACAAGGCTGCCCAGTTTGTGGATCTCCTTGGATACCTCACTATTTCCACCCCCCAAGTCCTAGAAAAGGTGAAGTTGTACTATCTTGAAGTAATATAGAGATAATAGATTTTTGAACCAGGGCTATACCCATAATGTTAATGTTATTCCATGGTGATGTTGTACTGTACGTGTCATTATTATGGAGCTAATTGAAACAGGGTTATACCCATAATGTTATGCTATGGTGAAGTTGTACTTTGAAGTCATTATTATATTATTATAGTTATTACAACAGGGTTTTACCCATAGTGCTAGCTATACAGTACTGTGTTACTGCATAAGTTGAGTGGTGAGTTTTCTCTGTACTTGCAGGATTCTCTGTGTCGGTCGTATGTGGAAAGAGCCGTTTCCCTTTTGAAGAAGCAGAACTCGCTACTCGGCTCTCATCCTAACTCACACATCTACTCCCAGCTACGATCGTTGGTTGATTTTGATGGTTTCTACCTGGAGAGTGAGCCGTGCTTGGTATGCAATGACCCAGAGATCCAGTCCTCAGTAAGTATCCATGATTTACTAGTAGATTACTAGATGATTTACTAACTTTTGTTGTTTTATCAGATGCTGAAGCTCCAATCAGTGAAGTCCGAAATTCGTTACACACCTAACATGATTCTGGTCAAACTGGTTGGCTCTCACTCCATCTCCCAGATACTGCTACGCATATCAGACATCAAGAGAACAAAGATGGTGAGTGGTGGGCAATAATTGGAAGAATGTTTTTAAAATTATATTTGCAGGTTCGTACGGTCAATGTTTACTACAGCAACAGAACTGTTCAAAATGTCATTGAACTGAAAAACAAGTGAGTGTTAATTAATTGTCGCTCCCCTCAATTGAAATTGTCTCCACCTCTTAGGCGCAGTCTATGGCTGATGGCCAAGAGCTGTAGTCTCACAGCAGGTCAAAATGAGGTCAAGGTACGTTTATAGTTCTCTCATGAAGTAACTGGATATTTTAACCTTTTATTTTCTCTCAGATTGACTTCCCCCTTCCCATAGTGGCCAGTAATATCATCATTCAGTTCTCTGATTTCTATGACAACCTCCAGGTATCCATGAATGTACCATAGTTTGCCACTAATCATTACATGACATGGAGAATGTGAATATCTGAGTTAAGACCTTTTTTTTGCGGTTAAAGTTCCAGTGGAGGGTGATTTGATACTTCCCCTGGCGTTCCAATCGCAGATAGTAAATAGTTGTCATGGATCAAGGCACGAGTGGGGTATTTATCTTGTCACGTCTCCTTCAATGACATGGCAAGACGCTTGCTCACTTACATTGATTCTGATTCTGATATTCACCATAGCAGGGAAGAGGGAGGGAGGGGAGGAGAGGGAGGGGGGGGGGGGGAGAGAGAGAGAGAGAGAGAGAGAGAATCATCTGTTTAATCAATCAAAATTATTCCAGGGAAGTTCCGAGATGCTTCAGTGTCCCCGTTGCCAGGCAACTGTTCCCGCTCACCCCGGGGTTTGTGGTACGTGTGGTGAGAATGTGTACCAGTGCCACAAGTGTCGTGCCATCAACTATGATGAGAAGGACCCATTCCTCTGCAATGCCTGTGGCTTCAGCAAGTATGCTAAGTTTGATATCTTCATGGAAGGAAAGTCTTGCTCTGCTGTGGACCCTATTGAGTCAGAAGAAGACAGGCTGAAGGTATATTTACACATTTAGACAGTGATAGCAAATGGTGGTACAATGAAATAGTGTATAAGCTAAGGTGAAGTCGTATCAATCTCCAAATAATGCACACCTTCAATAATGCACACCTATGATGAATTTAGAATTGCATTTCCACCACCTGCAGACCACATCAAGTATCAACCAGCTGCTGGAGAAAGCTGACAAGATCTACAGGCAGCAAGTCAGCCATCGGAATGAATTAGACCAGCTGCTACTTTATCTGGCCAGTGGTACTCCTATTCCAGCAAGAAACGTGAGTAATCAGAGCTCATTTACATTGCATTAATGTTGGTTTAAATGTCTTAGTGGAGTTCTCTTGCCAGTGGAGTTAATAAGGGAATCCAGCTGGTTGCCCATCGCTACTGTGTGGAGTGCAAGGACATTTACTCTGAACTGAGCAAGATCATCCAGAGTGTTCTTGCATCGAGGAAGGAGCTGGTGAAGTATGACACACACAAGGGAGAAATGGCTGTCAAAGAAGTGGATCAAGAGGATGGTCCTCATCTCCTGTCCCCCACACCATCACCTTCTATCACTCCATCTGTTATGAGAGTGAGTCCCTGTCATATCATCATCATTATATCCATTCCTAAACTCTACTCGATCCCAGTTCCCTGTCCAATCGACCACACCTCCAACCACGCCCCTTCTTCCCTTCCAACCCCTGCACCACCAGGGGAGGTGTTATGGTTGTGCCTCTGCAGCTACCGAACACTGCATCACTCTGCTCAAGGCCCTCACCTTCCAGACCAGCACCCGTCGTCCGCTGGTGCAGGAGAAACTCATACGAGAGTTGGTGGAGGTCAACTTGAGATCGGGAAGTCCCCAGATGCAGAGGGACATACGGAAACTGCTATGTCAGCTCACTAGGTGGGTGGAGCCAGGGGTGTGGTTATTTTTATTCAGTGGAATTTCCTTTGGATTGTAGAGATGATGAAAGTGCTACAGCAGAATTGAACGAGTTGCTTTACTCTCGAATTATGGATCGTCTCAAGTCAAATCATTTGGATCCAAATTTGGTATGTAGATTCAGAGAGGGAAATAAATGTTTATTCATGACTCGTGATGCTGTGTTTCCAGGCCTCGCTTGTTCGACCTGAAATGCTTCTGCTGATGGCCTCCCTGGACATGGAGGATTCTTGTTGGGAGCAGAGGCTCAGGACAGGTAAGCTGTGAATGGGTGGAGTTTTATCGTAACTTTCGATGCTTTATCCACTCACTTGCAGTGGTCCGGCTTTTCAGGAAGTCTCAATCGTACACCAGTCCAGCTGTGATGTCGGGAATCACCATGATATGCCTCAAAATAATGCACACTTTGATCCATCCTCGTGACTCTAAGTCAAACAAGAATGTATGCCAGCAATAAGAGACTCAAATAGTTGAAACTCTTTTATTTTTGTGTCTCTCCATCTTTTTCCTTGTTCAGAAGCCTCCAGCAGTTGCTAACGCTGAACTACAAAGTGACCAGATCTGCATGCATGTTTCAGGATGGCTCTGTAATGACCCTCGGGCCTCATTTGAGAACTGGAAGGAGTTGTCACAACAAAAAAAGTTGGAGCTAAACTCAATGGACAAGGAGAAGATGCATCAGTTCAGACTCATGGAGAAGTATGCAAAGATTTGGAGGGAACGAACAAAGAAAGGTTAGAGATTGAGTGAATCTTTTGGTGGATTCGTTTTGATTCCCTCCTCTCATCATTCCACAGTGTCTCAATTCCGTTCCTCCTTGCGCCAAGCGTCCTGGCTACGTTCCATGTTGTTCAACCCCTCCAGTCAGCCTGCCAGACGTTCCACCTGCAACATGATAGCCTCTCTTAGTCATGGGGAGGCAAGGCATCGGCAGATCCTCGATCTCCTCTGTGGGTCAGTTTATACAACGAACTACACAGTCTAGAAATAAGGGAGCAAAGTTGAAATTTTATAAAATGCATAATTATTGTATTGTCATCTAACCTCCGAGTAACATACACTTCGGGATCTGTCCTTCGTCTGGATATTGTCCTTGGAGGGTCCTTCATTGGAGGTTTCATTGTATTGGCAAAACAAGCAACTGACAAGAGTACCCTGTATTGCTTAATTATTCTGTATGATAATTGTATTGCAGCTTCCTTGATGATGTTGGTTCAGCTGGTGAACACGCTCAAGAATTTTTGGAGCTGCTGAAGGCCCTGACGGAGGATTCTGATGGAAAGTGGAAGTCCTACCTCGCCATGAGGGGCGTGCTCCCTCGTATTGGGGCGCTCATCACCTCCGAAATAGAAAATCTCCAACACCTGGAGGAAACCACACTTAGTTCAGACCTCTCTCAAGGATATGCCCTCAAGATGCTTACTAGTAGGTTGCTATGGTTAGGGATCACATGACAATCAATCATCTCTTTTTTTCCTTCTAGCTCTACTCCAATCCTTCCTCTCTGTTGATCGGATCAAGCAACTGTTCAAAGGAAGACTTGTGGGTATGGTCCTCAATGGATACCTCTCCTTGAAACGGTAATTGAAAGTTTAGCAGGTACCACCATGTATGTTGAGTATTCTCCTCCCTCCCCTCTCAGTCTGGTGGTGCAGAGGACTAAGAGAGTGGACGAGAGTCGTGACCTCCTGCTGGCAATGTTGGAAGACCTGACCTCTGGGACTGAAGAGGAACGTCAGGCCTTCATGGCTTCCTGTGTGGAGACCCTCAACCACTTCAAACAAGTTGACCTCATCACTCCCATATTCGTCTTTGAACAACTCTGCAATATCATACGTCCTGTAAGCAATACATACCCTGGAGTGTACTGAATCAGCATGTGGAATATACTGAGTCTTCATGTGTAGTATACTGCATGTACATGTAGAGTATACTGAATTGATATGTGAAGTATACTGAACTTCTGTAGGAGGAGAATGATGTGGGTGAGTTCTACCTCTCCTTGGAGAAGGACCCTCAGCAGGAAGAGTTCCTCCAGGGACGCATGCAGGGGAACCCGTATCCTTCCTCCTCCCCCGGCCTCGGTCCTCTCATGAGAGATGTCAAAAATAAGATATGCACAGGTGAGTGGGAGTGTCAAGGAATATCAAACTGTGTTGCTATGATGAGTCATCACACATCACGACGGTCTTCTGACCTACTCACTCTGTGGAGAGAATTTTGTGTGTCTGAGCTGTCTCTGTTCTAATAGTATCCACCCCCTCCAGGATTGCTATTAATAGCATATCAAATCATGTATGTCTTCTCCCTTAGACTGTGAATTGGTTGCCCTTCTGGAGGATGATACTGGAATGGAACTGTTGGTATGCAACAAGATCATCTCCCTGGACCTCCCGGTTAAGGAGGTATACAAGAAAATATGGTGTGCTCAACAAAATGTACGTAAGAGATCGACTGCTGTAACTTAACAAAGACAATCTTACCCTAAGAGATGGCAGCCTTTAACTATTTTAAGGAATGTCTGTTGAACTAAGACTATTACTCTGTCTTTCCTTTAGCACAATGACTGCATGCGTGTGATCTATCGTATGCGTGGGCTCCTTGGGGACGCCACTGAAGACATGATTGAGCAGTTGGACGACGGCAAGGACAAGGACACCAATGAAGAAGAAGAGTACAAAATGGCTGCCATTTTGAGCAGCTGTGGAGGGCTGGATTCCATCTTGTCCAGGCTGAGTCATGTCAAGGACTTCATACAGGGTCATGGTCTGATATCGGCTGCTCTCAAGTTGCTTGGTTTCTGTGCAAAGTTGAAAGTGAACAGACAGTATTTGCTACACCCTCGACTCAACACGCTCAATGTATTGCTTGGGACATTGGATCAGGTATGGATAATGACTCAATTTGCTTAACCTTGTACCTAGTCCTATTTTTTATTGCGGGGGGTTAGAGGGGGGCAGCGCCAGTTTTTCCTGGAATTTCGGGGAAATAGGATACTATTGTTACACTGTGTATGGCCTGGGGTACCAGGATCAGCAATATATCTTATTTGATATAGGCCCTTCACTATGAGGAGCGTTTTGGGAATGGCATAGGAGCACTGGTGGCAGAGAGTGTGCTCAGAGTGACTGAGCGTATCCTCCAAGAGGCAAGCAGCACCAAACAGATCCTTGTTCGCTCTACAAGCCAAGAAGTAAGAAATTAGTATTCTTCAACTTCTGTTGAGAGCTTGCTCAGTTACTATGGTAGCATAGCATAATGAAGGGGGAAAATCATGTTTTTCTTATTCCATTGTAGGGATTCATCTCTGCCCCAGAGAACCAGATGGAAGGAGATGACCAACTTCAAGTGTTCCTGAAGCACATAGAGAGTCCCTTTGTGCAGTCGAACCTGACCCTCCGAGAGGGTCTCATGCACATCATTCCTTTCCTCACCTTTGGAGTCACCAAACACATGAATGTTCTCCTCCAACACTTTGCCCCATATCTGAACTTTGAAAAGTGAGCTACCAACTGTGCATATGAGGATTCCAGTGACTACTAAATCATGATACAGCTGTTATTATGGGGACGTGTCTGATCATGTCTTGCACCTCTCTCCTCTAGATTTGATAGTGAGCGATCGCCTGAAAATAGACTTTACTTGGACTGTTTCTGTGTTGTGGCCAGAGGCATAGGGGTTAGTCTCAATACAGGGTGGGTGTGGCTTATGGTATTAGTGGCCAGATGAATGAGTCATCACACATAACGACGGTCTTCTGACCTACTCACTCCATAGATAGAGTTTTGTGTGTCTGAGGTTTCCATATCGGTGTTTTACCGTGATATTTACCATCTTCCTACAGAAAGACGCAAGTGGAGAGAAGCTAAAGGACCTGGCCATAGAGATGAACATAACTCCCTCAGCTGTCACTTACCTCAAACAAAAGGTTCCCCAGAAATTGTAAGCCGGTCGCTCATTATAGTAGTCTCTTAGCTTGTCTTGACTGCACGTTGATTTCTAGCACTTCACTGGATACCCCCGAATGGAAGTCCAGCATTGCACAACCAAGTCTCCCATACGTGTTGAAGATGCTGACTGGCCTCTGCCATTGGCACTCCAAGACCCAGGAAGCCTTACTCACTGTTGTTGGTGAACTACACTTGTTGGAACAGGTGGCATCGGACCAGCACATAGGAACACTAGCCGAGAACCTACTGGAGGCAATGATGGAAAACAAGGCTTGCCAAGATGAGGTATTTCTATGGAGTTAACCTCACTCTAATTATAAGAATATATTTTTAAATTTCTCTTACTGTCATGCTAATTATATTGTTTAGATTAAACAAGTACGGAAAACCACTCGTCAGGAAAAGAAGAAACGAGCCATGGCCATGCGTGCCAAGGAACTGGGTTCTCTGGGGATGGAGGTGAATGAGAAAGGTCAGGTGATTGCAGCCAAGTCCACTCTGGTGAAGGAGATGGAGAAAGAACTGGTGGATGAGGTTGGTCTCAAGTGCTGCATTTGTCTGGAGGGATATCGCAACCAGCCTAACAAGGTGTGGGAATTGATGTCAAAATAACGACTTTTCTTTTCTTATGTTGACCTTTGATCTTTCTGTTCTGTAGATTTTAGGAGTTTATACTTACACACGGAAAGTGACGTTAGACGAGTTTGAGAACAAACCAAAGAAGACCAAAGGTTATTCAACCGTATCTCACTTCAATGTCGTCCATTACGAGTGCCATTCTTCTGCAGTAACGTCAGTATTCTAAGAATTTACTAGTCCATAATAGTAACCATTATAGTAATATGGGTTCAAAGGTCATTATTTGGTGGTTCCCCTGTTACACCTCAATAGTACCAACCAAGTGTGATCATTGGTCACCCTTTCATCGTTAATTATTTTGATCATGTGATTAAGGTTGGCCCGCAGTCGTGATGAGTGGGAGAGTGCTATGTTGCAGAACGCCAACACCAAATGCAATGGACTCCTCCCGATCTGGGGCTCAGAAATCACCGAAACAAACTTCTCCAGCTCCTTAGCCAGGCACAACAACTTTCTGCAGGAGTGTACAGGACTCTTTGACCACTCCTACCACATACTAGTCCACGATATCAGGCTCCTCCTACTGCGCTTTGCATACGAGAAGTCTTTTAGTGCTGAGAGTGGTGGAGGAGGTCCTCAGAGTAATCTCTACCTCCTTCCTTACGTCATGCATGTGGCCATTTATGTTCTGAACACGTGAGTTGAGAGAGAGAGAGAGAGAGATCTGAACTACAAAGGTGATGTGATTGTGATGTGATTGAATGCAGGACTCGATGTTACCAACGTGAAGAAAAGAATTTGGACACTTTCTTGTCGGCACCATCGGACAAATGGGTGTCTTCATCTTATGAGGTTGGAAGGAGGTGCATATTATTGCGAACGAGTTCAGGTTGTGTTCCTCTCATCTGTAGCTTGATGGTCCCCAGCATGCTGTGGTCCAGTCCTTGTTCCTCCACTCCTTGGCACAATGGAAGCAGCATCGACTCACTTTCCTTCGTCGTCTCCTTGTTCTAGCTCATTCACGCAGCATCAGTTCTGCTCCCATCAAAAAGTGAGTGATGATACACAGTAGTTGGGAAACTTGAAAGATGTACTTTTTATTTTCCTTTTAGCTTGCCCTCTTCTGATCCTGCTGACTTTGCAGTTTACAAGCCTTTCTTGATTCTATTTGGAATGGTTGATGGTCTTCAAAATGCCTTAAAGGTAACAATGATGACCAGTCCTTCAGTCCAAAGTAGAATCTAATGTTACGCATTCATTTTCGGCTACTCTTTAAACTTTGGTTCACCAACTCATGACTACTGGTGGCCATGGTCTAGACATTTGGTAGTAACCATTATAGAACACATGATGGAAGTTTGGAAGAAAACTGAGCAAATTCAATAAAGTTTCTATATATGATTGTAATTTCCCCTCAGGAGGCCAGCCTGGAGGACTCTGTGTGTGGTGCTGACATTCCCCCTGCCATGCTGGAGTTTATTAGGAACAATGACGTAGCTGTGATGGAAGGATGTGACAAGGTAAAGTGAAATTTCCTGTCATTATTACACGATAATGATCCATTGATGTTCCAGGTGTTGACCCTTTACCAGGAAAAGTTACTAACTGTAGACTCCTTTGGGGTATTCTGTCAAGTTATAGGTAAGATACCTGCTGGATAGAAAGTGTGTGACTTGTGATGAGTGGTGCGCACTTACAGTGCACAGTGTAACCTCCGAGTAAAGGACACTTTGGAATCAGCCACTTTGTTCTTTGTGGAGAGGTTGTCCTTTTCTCTCTTTTTTCAGAGATTAAAACTACTAAATGCTATGGGAAAGGGGCCCAAAAGCTTTGTTGGAAGGTCACCTTTCTTGGCAGGTCCTTTATCGGAGGTCACACAGTAGATCCATAAGTGAAATTTCTGTTTTACGGTATATGCTTGACATCCATTGGTCACCAGAGAGATGACTTGATTTGGACCAATCACCTTGATGAGTGTGTTTTGTATTACTGCAGGCATCGATGCTATTGCTAACCAAGAGAACTTTATTATTGAACTGATAGAATCTTTAGTTTAGTGAAACATTCTTATTTTAATGTTCCATTTTGTTGTGGCTTTCATGAGTGTATAGAATTAGAAGATTGACTGTTAGTACAACTGCAGCAATGTGAAGGTACATCATGCAGTTGATACACCTGGGCACTGCACTGGGACTGAGGCATCCACACAAAGATGCAGACCTTGCATGTGGAAGATAAAGTGATGGACACCAGTATATGTTCCCACCTGGTTCAGTTATAATCCCTTGGGTATTTATTGAACAACTATAATACCTTGAGACATTGCCTCTGCAAATGAGCAGATCCTCTGTCAATGCATGCAAGTGATTGTTTCACAGTCCCAAGGGGTAGACATGCGAGGATTGTGTTTGTGAACACTCATTGATCTGGTCCCTAGATCCCACCAGTCTCCAAGATGGGAGATGAGCTGCTGTGTACCAGGAGGAATTCAGCACAGGGTCTGGCTAGGAGTTGATCTTATTGTTGTGGCTCTATTTGTGCCACTCAAGTTATAACAATACTTTACTCTACATATTAATAGGCTATAGCTTTTGGTACATGCAAATGCAAAGTTGTTGTACTGGTAGGCTACTGCAGGCCCTGAAGGCATTGCACTGTGCAGCATCTCGGGGTGGAGATCTTGTAGAGTCCACAAGAGACAGTCAGGAAGTAGTGGAGAGTGGCTCCGTGCCATATACATTACACCCCCCAGCCACTTCCGCAGCACAGGATGCAATAATGGTGACGACGAGAATAGCTACAGAAGTCACGTGGTACTTACATATTTGTGGAGCCCCACCCACCAATAGATAACTTCTGCACCACACCCAGTTTCGCCCCACAGCCTGGCGAGGCTAAGTCTGGCCTTAACGCCAGGCTATGCTTCACGATGGCAAGTTATCAATTACGGAAGGTAAGTTGTAATACTGGTTGATCATGTTAATGACGATTATGGATCCATGATCAACAGCTTGCTAGCTAGTAGGCGGTTAAACTTGCAGCTGCATACAGACAGGTAGCAACTAACTGTGGCAGCTGCCGGTCGTAGTTTTAGCTTTATTGAAACTTGTACTTGGTAGCTAGCATAGGTCTATAAAAACTGGATAGCAGCTATTTTAACTTGCCTCTAGGCATAATTTTAGTGCCTATAGACTTTGCTTTTGAAAATAGCTAGTTAGTTACTGTTTAGCTATTGTTAGTTGTATCAGGTGGTGAGTCAATTTATCTATCCTCACAGATAAGGGAGGAAATTGAGAGAAAGAAAAAGGTGAGTTAGTGCTGTGTGTGTGTGTGTGGTAAACCTTCTAGAGACCAATATTCATACCATGCCATATTTGGTTATTTCCCATAATTCATGGCACTAGAGTCACGTTATCATGTGTAGATAAGGACTTATGATGAAAGGTTCATATCCTGCTATACCATCACCCTCATTCTATGCCCACTCATAACCCTGGGAGTGAAAGCAGGCTGTGTGCAGTGAAAGGTTGCTCATTGGCCCACTAAACTACATGACCTTAAAGTAGATGTTACCAGCATATTGTCCTCCATGTTCGATGGATGTGTCTCATTCAGTGTCCGTGCAGGACCCCTGCTCGAGTTTTACCAAGAAATGCTGACTCAACATGTAACCATATACCCCCAGCTGAGGGAATTGTGTGGGTCCTAGAGACTCATGGACCCCATGGCTGTATAGAGCATAGTTCACTCTATATATCCTCCATGTTTGGAATCTACAACTCAGATGCCTTGCATGCTGTACTCCTGCTCAATTTTCTCCAAGCATTTTGACATACAAATCTCTACTCAAGTGTGCCGAGGGAAGTGGGCGTGGTCTATTGAATCATAGACCCCTTGACCTTATAGAGCATGATTCACTCCAAGTTTGGAGGCCATAGCTCACATGCTGTGTGTGTGGTGATTTTTTTGTCGTGCATGATGGCTGTCTTTGTGTGTTGGTTGTATGGTTGTCTCACCTTCTCTCTCTCACTCCTCACAGTGGAAGGAATCCTATCAGAGGAAGGCAAACTATCAGAGTCTCATAAAGCACTGTGAACAGGTGAGTGATGAGTGTAGCAGTGGTGTGATGAGGGCGTGGCATGTGGCCCAGTCCATACCTGGTGTGTGTTCCATGTGTGCAGAATATTGCTGGATGTCAGAAAAGCATCAATGACCCCTCCACTGATAAGAGTGAGAGGGAAAGGCTAAAGAGGGAGGTGAAGAAATATAAGGGAAGGATCCAGGGGCATGAAAGTAATATTAATAGCTGTGATAAAGAAATTATCGCCTTAGGAGGTAAGTCACAATAAAAATACAAAGAAGTCATGTGTTATGGTTAATTAATTTTAGCATGATAAAATAATTATTAATGTAGAATTAAATTTAATACGCATGTCACACTTAAGTAAGGTTAATTAGTATAAAACTTAATTAATTAAAAGGAGGTGAAATTAATTAATAATGTCTCAGGCCATAACTTTAGAATGCAATGAGCTATCAACTTCAAACAAAGTGCATTCTGTTCAAAAAAATTATTTCTTTCAGTCCTTGTGACTCAGTTGTGATGTAATTAAGCAGGAGTATGAACTGTATAATTGTCCCTATAACATTTATACAATACTTGAGTGTATTGTAATTTTACTGACTGTTTTGCAGGTTATATCTCACCCATTTTTGATGTGAAAAATCGAGACCTCTTCAATGCAGCCATGCGAGGCGGCCACATCAAGTTCATACCTTTGGGAATAGGCATTTTTGGTTATGCTGGTTCTGGGAAGAGTCATGTTCTGGCATTGATGTTAGGGGAACGCCCTCCTCGATTGCGCATCAGCACAGCCTGTGCCACGAAGCCCGTACGAGCCATATCCCATAGTAGGATTGGGAGAGGTGGCAGGAAATTCAAGAGGATATGCGACAAAGATTACTCAAAGATGATGATGAAGACAGCAAGGGACAGTGTTGCTAGAAGCAGTGAGCCAACAGGCTTCATATTTAAGTTGAGTGAGAACCTACGCAAGGTTTTGTACACTCCCCCCAAGCCCACCGACCAGGTAGAGGAGGATTTAATAGTAGATTTCGATCAACCAGGAGAGGACGTGGAGTCGTTGGAAGACCAGACTGTTGGAGACGTAACTGACAGTGGTGGACAGCCCCAGTTCTTGGAAATACTTCCGAGGTTTATTGATAACCTCTCCCTCGGCATACTGGTGACCGACCTCAGCCAACGTCTGGATGACTATCCCATGAATTACTACTTCAACGACCAGGGGCAGTCTGTTGGAGAAGGAGTGAAGTCATCACTCACCAACGAGCAGATTCTCCGTCGTTTCATGCAGATGATCGTATCCAAGTCTCAGGGAAGTAAATGTGTGAGGTTTGTATTTGTGGGTACGCATCGGGATTTGGAACACATGTGCACTGAGTCAAGAGAGGAGAAGAATCGTAAGCTGAAGGACATTGTCGTGTCCTTTGGCCTGGAAGATAGTGTCATTTACCAAGATCGACAGTTTAACAAGTTGATCTTTGCCCTCAACGCCAAGAATCCCAAACATGTGGATCGTCAAAGAGCTGATGAACTGGTAGATCTGATGATGGATGGATCTTCCGCTCGTTCCATCACCATCCCAGTCAACTATTATGGTGTGGAGTTGACTCTAAAGCAAAAGGTGCAGGAGTCAAATCAGATAGCATTTCCTGAGTCAGAAATCCTGAGTTTAGTATCCCACTACCACTTCAATGAGGAGTCGTTGAAAGAGGCTTTGAGATATCTTCACGACATTAAACGGATCTTCTACTTCGAGGAGGATTTTCCTGGCGTGGTGATTGGAGAGCCTCAGGCTGTTCTTGATAAGCTGACTGAGTTGGTGGCGTACCACATCGAGCTGACCACCAACCCCAAGAAGCAGGAAGCACTGGAAGGGAAGTGGAAGAAGTTCAGTCAGTGTGGGATCCTCAACATCGACTGTCTGAAGAAGTTCCCAGGCCAGTATGTGGAGGGTGTGTTCTCTCCTGCCGACATGATGAAGTTGTTTGAGAAGCTGTTCATTGTGTCAGAGGTGAATCAGGGGGAGTATTTGATGCCGTGCGTCCTACCTGTGGATCCACAGACCAGCTGCAATCCAGAATGCGAAACACAATCGGTCCCACCCATGGTCCTCCACTTTACCAGAGGTGTACCAAGACATGGGGTCTACTGTGGCACCATATGCCACGTGATGACTGAGACCAAGTGGAAGCTGTTCAAAGATCCCACGACTGGCGAGCCATTTCACATCACCAGAAATAGCGTCCATTTCTCTATTCCCGGCTATCGAGGGAAGGTCACCATCAATGACAGCCTCGACTCCTTCTTCCTGGTGTCTCTCCACATCCCTCGTGATGTACCGTCTTATTCTCAAACTCTATCTCAAATGTGCATAGAGGTCCGAGATACCCTCATCAAGGCAATCAACGATGTCACAGACAAGCTGAACTATACTCCAGACAGCCCCGAGGTGGCCTTCCTGTGTGAGCAACACAAGGACCTTCCCCTCCATCCTGCCACAATCTCCAAGATGGGAGATGAGTTGCTGTGTACCAAGAATAATGACAAAGGAGGAGCTCTAACTGACCAGCACAGGGTCTGGCTCAAAGGTGAGTGAAGTTAGTTTCATTTATTGTAATTCATGTGTCTCTCTGTGAATCAGGAGCTGCTTCTACTTCCACATCGCCTCACTCTTATCTAGTTCATCAAACAGGAATCACTTCCCCTCATGCTCCACCCCCTGACTCCACCCTTGTTCCTCCTCTTCCATCTTCTTCTCATGGTAAGACAGATTATGGTTCTATACCACTGAGACTGGTTTTAGAAGTCAATCTGTTAATTATAGTTGTCATTTTCTCCAGTTGTTGACTATCCATCGTACGTATCCTCCCTCCCTGCCTGTGCCCACCCCCTCCTGGAGCGACAGTTGGACTGGGACCATGGGGGAGTGGACCGAGACCTGAACACCATAGCAGATGACATGCTGGATTGGGAGACGAAACTCTCCACTTCTCTGAAACTGACCGCTACTGAAATACACGATATCAAATTTTTGCACCCTGACCCTGTTCTCCTGAGGTAAGATATGGGCATCTGTAGAGCAAGAGATTTTGAAATGCATATGAAAAAAATGAACTAAAACTTTCCCATGTAATTTCCCACTGCATGGAAGTTTAATTCATGTATGTCTGGACTTGCTGATATATTTTGTGGTGTACTTATTTTTGTGTGCAGGAGAGCAGTGTTGAGGAAATGGAAGGAGAAGGAAGGTCTGCATGCCACCTACGGGAACCTGTTGAGGGTGTGTTGTGAGGGAGGAGACACAAGTACTGCTCAAGTCATCTGTCACACACTGAGGGAGAAGACAAAGGAGGAGGGTAAGTATTCAACCACTTGTATCCCAACCACACTACTTGTTGACCCTCGTAATCTATGTCCCATTCAGCACCTCTTCATTGGAACTACTAACTAGTGAAGACATCAGATTTCTTTGGAATTTGAACCAGCATAAACTGAGGACCAGCATAAATGTATCAGTAGTAACACAACACAACACTCCACACCTTCCACATGATATTTTAAATAATTCTTTAAATATTTATGATTATAAATTTAAAAAGACACGCTTTATTTGGAGATTATAAACTGTACCAACAATCAAACATTGTTTAGTCACTTCATGAACAGCATCTTGTAAGTTGTAAGTCCAGGAGTACTTGAGGGTGGTGTTGTAAGGAATGGCAGAGGGGAAGGAGATGTGGATTCCATCACTCTCTTGACTGGACTCCAAGATAACGTCTTCATAGGGTCCCAGGAGGAATATACTAGTGTCACTTGTGGTGACCGGCTGTCACAGAACAACATCCTCACCTTTGGGATAACAACATGAAAGGAGTTGGTAATTATTATGCACTTATGTTAGGTCTTTATATACCTGGCACAGGAGGGACAAAGGTGATGGCATACACCCATCCTCCATCCTATAGCATCAAGAAACCAACTTGGATGAAAATGAAGTCATTACTAGTTAACTCTAACTCACCTTTGAAGCAGTGTACCATGTCATCTGGTCTGCTGTATCATTCTGAACCCTCCATGGAGTGCTATTGTAAATGGCCTCTCTCCATTAATCTAAATGTCAATAACTTCAGTTAGAGTCTCCTGTACTGTTTCTTGGAAGAAGTCATCTCACCTCAAGCTATGTTCCCATCTGTAGAAGCCTATCCTTCAAGGTGGGCAGGATCCTCCCATCTGCCGTGGTCCAGCAAGTTCCCATTGCAGATGGACGGAGGACACCAGTTGCATCAAAAGTTGTGTGACATTGCAGGACATTGGGTATGTAGTCTAATATCCAAATATTGCACACCTTCATTATTTTTTAATAATGCACAGCTATGACGAATTAACCACCTGCAGACCACATCAAAGTCTCGTGGGTCCGACCCTAGTATCGACCAGTACTGCTGGAGACCAGTCATCGGAATGAATTAGACCAGCTACTACTTTATCTGGCCAGTGGTACCTATTCCAGTCAGAAATGTGAGTAATCAGAGCTCATTTACATTGCATTAATGTTGGTTTAAATGTCTTAGTGGAGTTCTCTTGCCAGTTGAGTTAATAAGGGAATCCAGCTGGTTGTCCATCGCTACTGTGTGGAGTGCAAGGACATTTACTCTGAACTGAGCAAAATCATCCAGAGTGTTCTTGCATCGAGGAAGGAGCTGATGAACACAAGGGAGAAAATGGCTGACAGAGGTAGATCAAGAGGATGGTTCTCATCTCCTCCCCCCCACATCACCTTCCATCACTCCATCTGTTATGAGAGTGAGTCCCTGTCGTTATATCCATTCCTAAACTCCATTTTCCTGTCCAATTGACCACACCTCCAACCACACCCCTTCTTCCCTTCCAACCCCTGCACCACCAGGGGTTGTGCCTCCTACAGAACACTGCATTACTCTGCTCAAGGCCCTCACCTTCCAGACCAGCACCCGTCATCCGCTGGTACAGGAGAGAATTGGAGGTCAGTTTGAAGTCAGGCAGTCTGTCAGCTCACCAGGTGGGTGGAGCCAGAGGTGTGGTTATTTTTATTCATTGGAATTTCCTTTGGATTTAGAGATGATGAAAGTACTACAGCAGAATTGAATGAGTTGCTTTACTCTCGAATTATGGACCGTCTCAAGTCAAATCACTTGGATCCAAATTTGGTATGTAGATATCAGAGAGGGGGAAAACATTACTTGTGATGCTGTGTTTCCAGGCCTCACTTGTTTGACCTGAAATGCATTTGCTGATGGCCCCTCTGGACATGGAGGATTCTTGAGGACAGGTAAGCTGTGGAGTGTAACTTTATCCACCCACTTGCAGTGGTCCGGCTTTTCAGGAAGTCTCAATCTAATACCAGTCCAGCTGTGATGTCTGGAATCACTATGATATGCCTCAAAATAATGCACACCTTGATCCATCCTCGTGACTCCAAGTCGAATAAGAATGTATGCTAGCAATAAGAAACTCAAATAGTGTTTATTTTGTGTCTCTCCATCTTTTTCCTTATTCAGAAACCTCCAGCAGTTGCTAACGCTGAACTACAAAGTGACCAGATCTGCATGCATGTTTCAGGATGGCTCTCTAATGACCCCCGGGCCTCGTTTGAGAACTGGAATATATCTTGCCATTCAACAGTACAGATTGACATGACAGAGAGACAGCTTCTTGAGGTAATGTAGAGCATTCTTCCCAATGAAAAGTGGTCAGAGGGTGGAAGATATCCATTTATACTGAAGAATGTCATCAGTAATTACTGACCTTTAAACCTTCCAATAGGTAAGGATTGTTAACAAAATGGCCGAGATTGAGAACAGTGTGCTTTTAAGGAGAAAGCTAGGCCTAAAGTATACACCTCCAGAACAAGGAATCTCTCAGGATGAAGACGCCAGGATTTTTTCCGCCATCTGCAGTGTGCGCTGGAGCTACTAGAGGTAGAGGAGACCGAACGTCACAACTCTCACACCTACTGAAAGGCGGTGGATAACGATTTTATTGGATTCATAGTGAGTAGATCCATCTTTGGTCTCCTGAAAATAAAAGACCATTTTTTGATATTTCCCCAAGGCATGCAGCGACCTGGTAAATTTTGTGAAAAATTTTTTTTTCATTTAACTGATCAATTTAGGTTTTAAATAAATCTAGGCATCATGCTGGAGGGTTGGATTAACATTTAAGTGTCATTGGTCTCCTGAAAAAAAAAAAGACCATTTTTTGATATTTTCCCAAGGTGGACCTGGTGAACTTTGTGAAAGGGTGCCATTAAGTTAGGCTCCATTTTTATCTGTGATGGAGACGTGGGATTTGGGCTATATCATTGGGAGTTCGGTTAGCAGCTAATATTTCTGTGGGGCATTTATTATTTGTGATTTTATTGGGATTTGCTTTTAAATGGAGCCTTTTTAGTGGGTTGAATTCCATTATTAGTGATGGTGTTCATTATTTTATTGGAGATGATGGTGGCGGTGATTCAAGCTGATGTGTTTAGTTTGTTAGTGACTATTCATATTAGAGATGGAATTGAGTTCCATTAATAAGGTGTTATTATCTGATTTATAGGCTTAATGGTAAAGTATCTATTTTCGGGGTAGGGGATTGAGGGTTAAAGGTTAATAGTTTGTAGCTTAATGGTAGAGCATTTACCTTCTAAGTGAAAGGTTGTTGGTTCAAATCCAATTGGGCTTATAGAATAAAATGGTGAAAGTTAATTTTAATAAAGGGGTGTTTCATCCTTATCATTTAGTAGATTCAAGTCCATGACCAGTGGTGTGGGTGATAGGGGTGTTTTCTCTTGTCTCGTGTATTTCCATTATGGTGATTTTTAGTGCCAGGTTTAATTATTATAGTCTGGACCGTGATAATGTGGTGACAGGATGTGATTAGAGGGGCTACTTTCCAGGGGCATCATACGGTTATTGTTAAACGAGGGTTGAAATATAGGATGCTTTTGTTTATATTATCTGAAGTGTGTTCATTTTATTTTTTGGGGGTGTTTTTTCATAGTAGTTTAGCACTGGTGGTAAGTATAGGAGGGGTGTGACTGCTGGTTGGAGTGAGTCCTTTAAATCCTTTTTCTATTCCTTTATTAAATACGGTGATTTGATTTTATTGAGTTCGGGGGTAACAGTGACTTGGGTTCATCATGCGATAATTAGTGGAAGGAAAGAGAAGCAATAATAGGTTTGGGTTTAACGGTAGTGTTGGGTTTAATATTTACTGGGTTACAGGGGATGGAGTATTATCAGGCTCCTTTTACTATATCTGATTCGGTTTATGGTTGGACTTTTATATGACGACGGGTGCGCATGGGGGGGGGGGGGCATGTTTTAATTGGAAGTACTTATTTATTAGTTAGTATATTTTGATTGATGAATAATCCATTGACTAGGCCTCATCATGTTGGGTTTGAGGTGGTGACTTGATATTGACATTTTGCAGATGTTGTTGGTTGTTTTTGTTTGTTTGTATGTATTGATGAGGTTCTGTATTGACCTTTAAGGAGTCCACTGAGTCATTTTTAGGCTTTAGCTGGTGGGCTTGATCGGTTCGAGTCCTTTGCTTTTAGTGGGGAGTTGAGATTATTTTTTGAGGGAGAAATTTAGATCTTTAGATCTAGTGGGAGAGAATTTATTTTATTTGGAGATTGTTTAAAGAATTAGGTTAATGGTAAATGAAGGGCCTTCAAAGTTTTAGATAGCGGTTTGAGTCCACTATTCTTTATAAGGGAAATTATTTAAGGCATGACTAAAAGGTAAACGTGTTTGGTTTAGGTTCAAAGTTGTATAGGTTCAACTCCTATTGCTTTTTAAGAGAGAAGTGAAATTTTTTAATTTTTAGATTGTTAATAAGTTTGTTAATTTTAAATTGTTGGATGGGGTAGCTTAAAGGTAAAGCAATAGATTGTTAATTTGAGGATATTGATTCGATTCTAATCTTTGTCTGTTGTTTCGGAGTATGTCTAAAGAGGGTGTTTTGCTTCAGTTGATAGTTTTTTTATTGATTTGGGGGCGCCTTATAATTTTAGTTATTTCTGAAATTTTGGTTCTTTGTTAGGATTTTGTTTAATTATTCAGGTTATAATAGGGATATTTTTAGCTATGCATTATTGTCCTGAGATTGATTTAGCATTTAATTCTGTGGCTCATATTACTAGGGATATAAATGGGGGTTTTATATTAAGGTATTTTCAGGCTAATGGCTTCTTTGTTTTCTTAAGTGTGTTATTCATATAGGGTGAGGGTTGTATTAGGGGGTTATACTAAATGATTAGTTTGAAGTGTGGGGGTGGTAATATTTATTTTAATGATATTGACGGCTTTTATCGGTTATGTCTTGCCTTGAGGTCAAATGTTGTTTTGAGCTGTGATGGTAAATTATCTACAGTTCCTTATGTAGGAGAGGGAATTGTGAGATGAATATGGGGGGGTGGGGTTTAGTGTTTGGAATGCAACGTTAAATAGGTTTTTAAGTTCACATTATTTCTTTCCCCTCATCATAGTGATATTAGCAATAGTGCATTTAATGGCTCTACATGAGGTACGTAGGTTCAGGTAATCCCATGGGGGTGGAATGTGAGATGGATAAAGTGCCTTTTCATTTTTATTATGCTTTAAAGGATGTCTATGGGATGTGGGTTGTAGTCATAGTGGCAATAGTGATTGTTAGTCAGTTTCCTTGGTGATGCTGAGAATTTTAAAGAGGCTGATTCTTTAGTGACCCCGAGGGGAATCCTTATCCTTCCTCCTTCCCTGGCCTCGGTCCTCTCATGAGAGATGTCAAAAATAAAATATGCACAGGTGAGTGGGAGTGTCAAGGAATATTAAACTGTGTTGCTATGATGAGTCATCACACATCACGACGGTCTTCTGACCTACTCACTCTGAGGAGAGAGTTTTGTGTGTCTGAGCTGTCTCTGTTCTATTTATAGTATCAAGGGTTGCTGTTAATAGCATATCACATCATGTATGTCTTCTCCCTTAGACTGTGAATTGGTTGCCCTTCTGGAGGACGATACTGGAATGGAACTGTTGGTGTGCAACAAGATCATCTCCCTGGACCTCCCGGATAAGAAGGTATACAAGAAAATATGGTGTGCTCAACAAAATGTACGTAAGAGATTGACTGCTGTAACTTAACAAAGACAATCTTACCCTAAGAGATGGCAGTCTATAACTATTCTAAGGAATGTCTGTTGAACTAAGACTATAACTCTGTCCTGACTGATCTTTCCTTCAGCACAATGACTGCATGCGTGTGATCTATCGTATGCGTGGGCTCCTTGGGGACGCCACTGAAGACATGATTGAGCAGTTGGACGATGGCAAGGATAAGGACACCAATGAAGAAGAAGAGTACAAAATGGCTGCCATTTTGAGCAGCTGTGGAGGGCTGGATTCCATCTTGTCCAGGCTGAGTCATGTCAAGGACTTGATACAGGGTCATGGTCTGATATCGGCTGCTCTCAAGTTGCTTGGTTTCTGTGCAAAGTTGAAAGTGAACAGACAGTATTTGCTACACCCTCGACTCAACACGCTCAATGTATTGCTTGGGACATTGGATCAGGTATGGATAATGACTTCACCTTACTCAATTTGCTTAACCTCGTACCAGTCCTATTTTCTTATTGTGGGGGCGGGAGAGCAGCACCCGTTTTTCCTGAAATTTTGGGAAAATAGGATACTATTGTTACACTGTCTATGTATAGCCTGGGATATCAAACGTATTTACCTTACGCAAAAGTATCACTGCACTAGGATCTGCAATGTTGACCACCCTTTACCCACTTTCCTCTCCCACTACGAGGAGCGTTTTGGGAATGGCATAGGAGCACTCAGAGTGACTGAGCGTATCCTCCAAGAGGCAAGCAGCACCAAACAGATCCTTGTTCGCTCTACAAGCCAAGAAGTAAGAAACTAGTATTCTTCAACTTCTGTCGAGAGCTTGCTCAGTTACTATGGTAACATAAGGGTGAAAAAATCATGTTTTACTCATTCCATTGTAGGGATTCATCTCTGCCCCAGAGAACCAGATGGAAGGAGATGACCAACTTCAAGTGTTCCTGAAGCACATAGAGAGTCCCTTTGTGCAGTCGAACCTGACCCTCCGAGAGGGTCTCATGCACATCATTCCTTTCCTCACCTTTGGAGTCACCAAACACATGAATGTTCTCCTCCAACACTTTGCCCCATATCTGAACTTTGAAAAGTGAGCTACCAACTTGTGTAAATAGGTGCATATCAGAGAGTGGTAGGATTCTAAAGAGAATCTATCATTATGTGGACATATCTGGTAGACACATTCATGTCTTGGTTCATTCTTCACCTCTCTCCTCTAGATTTGATAGTGAACAATCGCCTGAAAATAGATTTTACTTGGACTGTTTCTGTGTGGTGGCCAGAGGCATAGGGTGAGTGGGTGTGGCTTGTGATCACTTTGATGAGTCATCATACATCACCACGTTACTCACTCCATGGAGAGAGTCAAAAAAATCAGGTTTCCATATCAGTGTTTTATTGTGATATTTACCATCTTCCTATAGAAAGATGCAAGTGGAGAGAACCTAAAGGACCTGGCCATAGAGATGAACATAACTCCCTCAGCTGTCACTTTCCTCAAACAAAAGGTTCCCCAGAAATTGTAAGCTGGTCGGTTGTTCATTTTAGTAATCTTCTTAGCTTATCTTGACTGCACGTTGATTTCTAGCACTTCACTGGATACCCCCGAGTGGAAGTCAAGCATTGCACAACCAAGTCTCCCATATGTGCTGAAAATGCTGCCATTGGCACTCCAAGACCCAGGAAGCCTTACTCACAGTTGTTGGTGAACTACATTTGTTGGAACAGGTGGAATCAGACCAGCACATAGGAACACTAGCCGAGAACCTACTGGAGGCAATGATGGAAAACAAGGCTTGCCAAGATGAGGTATTTCTATGGAGTTCACCTCACTCTAATTATAAGAATATATTTACAATTTTCTCTTACTGTCACGCTAATTATAATGTTTAGATTAAACAAGTACGGAAAACCACTCGTCAGGAAAAGAGGAAACGAGCCATGGCCATGCGTGCCAAGGAACTGGGTTCTCTGGGGATGGAGGTGAATGAGAAAGGTCAGGTGATTGCTGCCAAGTCCACTCTGGTGAAGGAGATGGAGAAAGAACTGGTGGATGAGGTTGGTCTCAAGTGCTGCATTTGTCTGGAGGGATATCGCAACCAGCCTAACAAGGTGTGGGAATTGATGTCAAAATAACGACTTTTCTTTTCTTATGTTGACCTTTGATCTTTCTCTTCTGTAGATTTTAGGAGTTTATACTTACACACGGAAAGTGACGTTAGACGAGTTTGAGAACAAACCAAAGAAGACCAAAGGTTATTCAACCGTATCTCACTTCAATGTCGTCCATTACGAGTGCCATTCTTCTGCAGTAACGTCAGTATTCTAAGAATTTACTAGTCCATAATAGTAACCATTATAGTAATATGGGTTCAAAGGTCATTATTTGGTGGTTCCCCTGTTACACCTCAATAGTACCAACCAAGTGTGATCATTGGTCACCCTTTCATCGTTAATTATTTTGATCATGTGATTAGGTTGGCCCGCAGTCGTGATGAGTGGGAGAGTGCTATGTTGCAGAACGCCAACACCAAATGCAATGGACTCCTCCCGATCTGGGGCTCAGAAATCACCGAAACAAACTTCTCCAGCTCCTTAGCCAGGCACAACAACTTTCTGCAGGAGTGTACAGGACTCTTTGACCACTCCTACCACATACTAGTCCACGATATCAGGCTCCTCCTCCTGCGCTTTGCATACGAGAAGTCTTTTAGTGCTGAAAGTGGTGGAGGAGGTCCTCAGAGTAATCTCTACCTCCTTCCTTACGTCATGCATGTGGCCATTTATGTTCTGAACACGTGAGTTGAGAGAGAGAGAGAGATCTGAACTACAAAGGTGATGTGATTGAATGCAGGACTCGATGTTACCAACGTGAAGAAAAGAATTTGGACACTTTCTTGTCGGCACCATCGGACAAATGGGTGTCTTCATCTTATGAGGTTGGAAGGAGGTGCATATTATTGCGAACGAGTTCAGGTTGTGTTCCTCTCATCTGTAGCTTGATGGTCCCCAGCATGCTGTGGTCCAGTCCTTGTTCCTCCACTCCTTGGCACAATGGAAGCAGCATCGACTCACTTTCCTTCGTCGTCTCCTTGTTCTAGCTCATTCACGCAGCATCAGTTCTGCTCCCATCAAAACGTGAGTGATGATACACAGTAGTTGGGAAACTTGAAAGATGTACTTTTTATTTTCCTTTTAGCTTGCCCTCTTCTGATCCTACTGACTTTGCAGTTTACAAGCCTTTCTTGATTCTATTTGGAATGGTTGATGGTCTTCAAAATGCCTTAAAGGTAACAATGATGACCAGTCCTTCAGTCCCAAGTAGAATCTAATGTTACGCATTCATTTTCGGCTACTCTTTAAACTTTGGTTCACCAACTCATGACTACTGGTGGCCATGGTCTAGACATTTGGTGGTAACCATTATAGAACACATGATGGAAGTTTGGAAGAAAACTGAGCAAATTCAATAAAGTTTCTATATATGATTGTAATTTCCCCTCAGGAGGCCAGCCTGGAGGACTCTGTGTGTGGTGCTGACATTCCCCCTGCCATGCTGGAGTTTATTAGGAACAATGACGTAGCTGTGATGGAAGGATGTGACAAGGTAAAGTGAAATCTCCTGTCATTATTACACGATAATGATCCATTGATGTTCCAGGTGTTGACCCTTTACCAGGAAAAGTTACTAACTGTAGACTCCTTTGGGGTATTCTGTCAAGTTATAGGTAAGATACCTGCTGGATAGAAAGTGTGTGACTTATGAGTGGTGCGCACTTACAGTGCACAGTGTAACCTCCGAGTAAAGGACACTTTGGAATCAGCCACTTTGTTCTTTGTCGAGAGGTTGTCCTTTTCTCTCTTTTTAAGAGATTTAAACTACTAAATGCTATGGGAAAGGGGCCCAAAAGCTTCGTTGGAAGGTCACCTTTCTTGGCAGGTCCTTTATCGGAAGTCACACAGTAGATTCTAAGTGAAATTTCTGTTTTACGGTATATGCTTGGCATCCACTGGTCACCAGAGAGATGACTTGATTTGGACCAATCACCTTGATGAGTGTGTTTTTGTATTACTGCAGGCATCGATGCTATTGCTAACCAAGAGAACTTTATTATTGAACTGATAGAATCTTTAGTTTAGTAAGACATTCTTATTTAATGTTCCATTTTGTTGTGGCTTTCATGAGTGTATAGAATTAGAAGAAGATTGACTGTTAGTACAACTGCAGCAATGTGAAGGTTTTATAATGTGCAGTGGGCACTGCACTGGGACTGAGGCATCCACACAAAGATGCAGACCTTGCATGTGGAAGATGAAGTGATGGACACCAGTATATGTTCCCACCTGGTTCAGTTATAATCCCTTGGGTATTTATTGAACAACTATAATACCTTGAGACATTGCCTCTGCCAATGAGCAGATCCTCTGTCAATGCATGCAAGTGATTGTTTCACAGTCCCAAGGGGTAGACATGCGAGGATTGTGTTTGTGAACACTCATTGATCTGGAGCACAAATGCATTGAGTTAAGGAGGAAAGAATCGGAAGCTAATAGAGATGGTGAAGTCATACTCCAGATAGCCCCGAGGTGTCATGTGGTCCGCCAGCTTGCCACAGTCTCCAAGATGGGAGATGAGCTGCTGTGTACCAAGGGTCGTGTAAAAAGGATATAGTTGTATCTCGGGGTGGAGATCTTGTAGAGGCAAGTTTATATACTCCACACAGTTGTTATTGGGTCTGAAATCGAAGTAGTGGAGAGTGACTCCATGCTATTAGCAGATAGCTACAGAAGTCACGTGGTATCTTACGTTGTATTTGTGGAGCCCCACCCACCAAGGGATAACTTTCTGCACCACACCCAGTAATAGTTTCGCCCCACTGCTTCGTGTAGTCTGGCTTAAAGCCAGACTACGATGGCAAGTAAGGAATTAGAGAAAGTAAGTTGTAATACTGATGTTAATGATAATTGATATGGATCCATGATCAACAGCTTGCTAGCTATAGGCGGTTAAGTTTGCAGCTGCATACAGACAGGTAGCAACTAACTGTGGCAGCTGCCGGTCGTAGTTTTAGCTTTATTGAAACTTGTACTTGGTAGCTAGCATAGATCTATAAAAACTGGATAGCAGCTATTTTAACTTGCCTCTAGGCATAATTTTAGTGCCTATAGACTTTGCTTTTGAAAATAGCTAGTTAGTTACTGTTTAGCTATTGTTAGTTGTATCAGGTGGTGAGCTAATTTATCTATCCTCACAGATAAGGGAGGGTATCAAGGATAATAAAAGGGTGAGTTAGTGCTGTGTGTGTGTGTGGTAACCTTCTAGAGACCAATATTCATACCATGCCATATTTGGTTATTTCCCATAATTCATGGCACTTGAGTCATGTTATCATGTGTAGATAAGGACTTGTGGTGAAAGGTTCATATCCTGTGTTAGCCCATCACCCTCATTCTATGCCCACTCATAACCCTGAGAGTGAAAGTAGGCCGTGTGCAGTGAGGGGTTGCTCATTGACCCACTAAACTTCATGACCTTAAAGTAGATGTTACCAGCATATTGTCCTCCATGTTTGGTGGATGTGCCTCATTCAGTGTCTGTGCAGGACCCTTCAGTTTCGCCAAGAAATGCTGACTCAGCATGTAATGATATACTCCCCAGCCGAGGGAATTGTGTGGGTCCTAGAGACTCATGGACCCCATGGCTGTATAGAGCATAGTTCACTCTATATATCCTCCGTGTTTGGAATCTACAACTCGAATGCCTTGCATGCTAGACCCCTGCTCAATTTTCTCCAAGCCTTTTTTGACATACAAATGTCCACTCAAGTGTGCCGAGGGAAGTGGGCGTGGTCTATTGAATCATAGACCCCTTGACCTTATAGAGCATGATTCACTCTACAAGTTCTCCAAGTTTGGAGGCCGTAGCTCACATGCTGTGCGTGTGGTGATTTTTTTTTGTGGTGCATGATGGCTGTCTTTGTGTGTTGGTTGTATGGTTGTCTCACCTTCTCTCTCTCACTCCTCACAGGGGAAGGCATGGAGGCAGGGGAGAATAAAGGTCTATGAACAGGTGAGTGATGAGTGTAGCAGTGGTGTGATGAGGGCGTGGCATGTGGCCCAGTCCATACCTGGTGTGTGTTCCATGTGTGCAGGGGATTGCTAGATGGCAGAAAAGCATCAATGACCCCTCCACTGATGAGAGTGAGAGGGAAAGGCTGAAGGGGGAGGTGGAGGGATATAAGGGACACATCCAGAAGCATAAACAAGAAATTAATGGCTATAATAAAGCAATTCTTGCCTTAGGGGAAAAAGAAGGTAAGTCACAATAATAATTATACAAAGTACAAAGAAGTCATGTAATAGTGATGTTGTGGTTAATTAATTTTAACATGATGATGTAATTAATGTAGAATTAAATTTAATACGCATGTCACACGTAAGTAAGGTTAATTAGTATGAAAATTAATTAATTAAAAGGAGGTGAAATTAATTAATAATGTCTCAGGCCATAACTTTAGAATGCAATGAGCTATCAACTTCAAACAAAGTGCATTCTATTCCAAAAAATTATTTCTTTCAGTCCTTGTGACTCAGTTGTGATGTAATTAAGCAGGAGTATGAGCTGTATAACTGTCCCTATAATTGATTTATATAATACTTGAGTATATTATAATTGTACTGACTATTTTGATTGTTTCGATGCTTTTTTCTTAGTTACTTTAGCCATTTCTGATGTGAAAAATCGAAACCTCTTCAAAGAAGCCATGCGAGGTGGCTACATCAAGTTCATACCTTTGGGAATAGGCATATTTGGTTATGCAGGTTCTGGGAAGAGTCACGTTTTGGCGCTGATGTTAGGGGAACGCCCTCCTCGGTTGCGTATCAGCACAGCCTGTGCCACAAAGCCCGTACGAGCCATATCCCACAGTAGGATTGGGAGAGGTGGCAGGAAATTCAAGAGGATATGCGACAAGGATTACTCAAAGATGATGATGAAGACAGCAAGGGACAGTGTTGCTGGATGCAATGAGCCAATAGAATGCAGTGAGCCAACAGTTAAGTGGAGTGAGAAGCTACGCAAGTTTTTCGAAAGGTCCCCCAAGTCCACTCCCCCCACTGCTCCCCCTGACCCCCCTGACCCCACTGACCAGGTAGAGAAGGATTTAATAGTAGACTTCCTCCAACCAGGAGAGGATGTGGAGTCGTTGGAAGACCAGACTGTTGGAGACGTAACTGACAGTGGTGGACAACCCCAGTTCTTGGAAATACTGCCAAGATTTATCGATGATCTCTCCCTCGCCATACTGGTGACCAACCTCAGCCAACGTCTGGACGACTATCCCGTGAATTACTACTTCAACGACCAGGGGCAGTCTGTTGGAGAAGGAGTGAAGTCATCACTCACCAACGAGCAGATTCTCCGTCGTTTCATGCAGATGATCGTATCCAAATCTCAGGGAAGTAAACGTGTGAGGTTCGTATTTGTGGGCACGCATCGCGATTTGGAACACGTGTGCACTGAGTTGAGAGAGGAGAAGAATCGTAAGCTGAAGGACATGGTCGTGTCCTTTGGTCTGGAAGATAGCGTCATTTACCAAGATCGACAGTTTAACAAGCTTATCTTTGCCCTCAACGCCAAGGAGCCTGAAGATGTGGATCGTCAAAGAGCTGATGAGCTGGTAGATCTGATGATGGATGCTTCTGCCGCTGATTCCATCATCATCCCAGTCAGCTATTATGGTGTGGAGTTGACTCTAAAGCAAAAGGTGCAGGAGTCAAATCAGATAGCATTTCTTGAATCAGACATCCTGAGTGAAGTAGCCCACTACCACTTCAACGAGGAGTCCTTGAAGGGAGCTTTGCAGTATCTTCACAATATTAAGCGGATCTTCTACTTTGAGGAAGATTTTCCTAATGTGGTGATTGGAGAGCCTCAGGCCGTCCTCGATAAGCTTACCGAGTTGGTGGCATACCACATCGAGCTGACCACCAACCCCAAGAAGCAGGAAGCACTGGAAGGGAAGTGGAAGAAGTTCAGTCAGTGTGGGATCCTCAACATCGACTGTCTGAAGAAGTTCCCAGGCCAGTATGTGGATGGTGTGTTCTCTCCTGCCGACATGATGAAGTTGTTTGAGAAGCTGTTCATTGTGTCAGAGGTGAATCAGGGGGAGTATTTGATGCCGTGCGTCTTACCCATGGATCCTCAAACCAGCTGCAATCCGGAATGCGAGACACAATCGGTCCCACCCATGGTCCTCCACTTTACCAGAGGTGTGCCAAGACATGGGGTCTACTGTGGCACCATCTGCCATGTGATGACTGAAGCAAAGTGGAAGTTGTTAGAAGATCCCACGACTGGCGAGCCATTTCACATCACCAGAAATAGCGTCCATTTCTCTATTCCCGGCTATCGAGGGAAGGTCACCATCAATGACAGCCTCGACTCCTTCTTCCTGGTGTCTCTCCACATCCCTCGTGATGTACCGTCTTATTCTCAAACTCTATCTCAAATGTGCATAGAGGTCCGAGATACCCTCATCAAGGCAATCAACAACGTCACAGAGAAGCTAAACTACACTCCAGACAGCCCCGAGGTGGCCTTCCTGTGTGAGCAACACAAGGACCTTCCCCTCCATCCTGCTACAATCTCCAAGATGGGAGATGAGTTGCTGTGTACCAAGAATAATGACAAAGGAGGAATTCTAACTGACCAGCACAGGGTCTGGCTCAAAGGTGAGTGAAGTTAGTTACATTCGTTTTGTAATTCATGAATTCATGATTGGGTGTTGACTGTATATGCACCTCCAGAAACTATATCTGCTTCTTCCAAAAAAGCCACTTCCCATAACCTATCAACAGCTGACCACTTCAAAGTTGCTAAAATCCTTGAGGATCTGAATAATGTGCAGCTGATACGCCTGGGCACTGCACTGGGGCTGAAGTATCCACACTTGCAGAGGATGCAGACCTTGCCTGACGATATGGTGTTTGCGTGGTTGAACATGGAAGACGAGGTGATGGACACCAGTGGTATTCCCACCTGGTCCAGTTTGATCAAAGCCCTAGAGGACACCGACCAGAAAGGGGTTGCTTCACGCATCAGGAAAGGTAAGTTTGGACCACCCTATTGTGTTGATGATCATGTGATGTATTGTATCTATAATCCCTCATAGAGCAACACAGTAACCACCACAAGTGAACCATTCACATCACATAACAGTTTGATCCTTTTTGTGTACCTGTCTGTAGCTGTGTATATGTTTTGTTGACGACCTTTTACCAAATATTATTGCACTCACGCACGCGCGAGACCAGACTATAGTAGTCTAGCTAGACTAGCCAGATTTATAATAATCGTTCTGCAGGTGGACCGAGGTGAGTGCTGGGATATGTGTGTCTTTGAGTGTAATATCGATCCTCCTCCTATACACTAACAGCAGTATCATAACTCTGGGAGTGCGCTTTATTCTGCTATGGAGGATGGAGAGCACACAGTATGTCACATTAGTGATGTGGTGGTGGAATTTCCCTTTCAACCTTACTCCTGTCAGCTGGCCTACATGGAGAAAGTCATCCAGGCCCTGCAAAAGGCAAGTCCTCATGGACACCTCCTGAACTAATCATCCCATTCAAGATGTTATAGGTTTCAGATATGGAACTGCTTTCCTTTGTCCCATTCCCAGACCCAGAGTCGCCATCATTGGTTCCAGGGAGCAGCTATGTATCCATGGAGAAGTATCCAAGAAGGAGACTAATGCCCCCCCCCCCCCAATTACCTTCATAATCGATTTTTCTCTGAGGTTCACTTATGCCGAGCAAAAGTGAAGAACCACAGCTGCTTCTACTACAACAACACTGATGGTGAGTTTTGCTGACATGGCACTTATCGGGTGGTATTACTTTCACAATGCAGTGAGGAGATTGAGTGGGATTGAACAGGTGATGGACGTGGAGGACCTCGTGCTAGTTGGTAACAGGCAAAAGTAGGTGTGGCCTTCATATTACATGGAAGAGATGAAGTAATCCTCTTCCATATACAGAATGTGTCCTTATTATCTAGCAAAGGAGCTGAAGTCCAATGCAGATGTGATATTCATTACATACTAGATTTAAAGGTCAGAATAGAGTCATGTGACTGTCATATGATATGGATTAGTCCCTTTTTTTGTTTGTTTGTTTGTTTGTTTGTTTTTGCAGACTCGGCAGATGCATGGTGTGGATGTGGAAGGGACTGTGGTGATATTGGACGAGGCTCACAACATAGTGAGTATTGGATGTCGAGGGTGACCTTTGTCTCACTGTTAGTGATTGTTGCACTCATATGTACGTAGGAGAGGGTGTGTGAGGACTCTGCATCCTTTGACCTCACGTCTAGTGACATTGCCCTGTGCATAGGAGACATTTAGCCACATTCTTCTCAAGTACAAGCCGGACACTGATAGTCCCCAGGAGGAAGGTGGGTGTGGCACAAAGGGGCAGGCCCTCAGTTACTGTTGCTATGCATGTTTTTTCAGGAGAGGAGGAAGACATTCAAGATTATGTGAACTTAAAAGGTCAATTTAATAGTTTGTGTGGTGGTTGATGCTATTACCCTGAATCTCTTTCAAACCCTCCATGTTTTGGATACTTTGTAGCATCCTTACCCTTTATGAAATGCCTTGCCCTTTGACCCTTCATGGTATTACCCTTGCCCTTTGACCCTTCATGGTATTACCCTTGCCCTTTGACCCTTTATGATATCTGCAGAGTTTTTTCTGGCCATTGAGAGGACACTTGATAAAGTCACTTTTCCTAGTGGCAAGAAACAGGAGGTAGTCATGCCTGGAGAGTGAGTGTTGGATGTGTATCTTATGTTAGTCATCAGTCTTGACTTCTTCCTCCAGTTACATCTTTAAGTTCTTCGGTTCTGCTGGTCTGAGACAGGACACATGCAGCATGTTGCTGGACCAGTGTGCCAAGGCCATCACTTTCCTCACCACCGACCCTCACTCCGTCCACAGAAATGGAAACAACATACAAAAGTTTGTGGATGCTGTCAAGGTTAGAAGAAGCTTAAAAATATTAGCATATCAATAACTGCCTTGTAGAGTTTTGGAATATTTGTTTCTTTTCTTAGATTGCGTTCAGCTCTGCCTCCACCCCCTCAGGCCGGAATGCCTCCCATCACTATAAAGTGTTCATCAAGTCTGAAGAGAATCTTTACAAGAACAAGAAGACTAACACATGGACTGTATCTCCATCAGACACAGCAAAAAGAGAAAGTAAATCAAAAAAAAATATTATGTCTTGTTGAAACTATTTCTTGTTGCAGTTCGTACCATTAGCTACTGGTGCTTTAGTCCTGGACATGCCATGGCAGATCTAGTGAGACAAGGAGTATGATCCGTCATCTTGACCTCAGGCACTCTCTCTCCCCTCAACTCCTTCTCCTCAGAACTTCAAATGTATGTTCCTTCTTCAAACCTCCTCCTATTAGGTTCATGTTAACTCAATTTTCTACCCCCTTCTACTACTGCTGCTGTACGTAGAGATTTCCCCATCAGCTATGAGGGTCCTCACGTCATCATGGAACAGCAGATCTGGGTGGGTGTGGTCTCAAAGGGATGTGATGGCATAGCTCTCAACTCGTGTTATAACAACAGGTAACTAACTGGTTAATAATATCAATATGGTGGTATATTCTTTCTCCTTTTCTTTCAAAGGACAAATCTCTCCTACCAGAGTAGCCTTGGAAACACTCTTGGTAAGTTTATGGATAAGAGTCATGTGCCAGTCTCATGTGCATGGATGAGAGTCATGTGCCAGTCACATGTGCATGGACGAGAGTCATGTGCCAGTCACGTTATGATTGTTCTATGTCTTTCATTATAGTGAACTTCTCTGGTTCTGTACCCCATGGTCTCCTTGTCTTCTTCCCCTCCTACCCAGTCATGCATGGCTGTGTGGAAAAGTGGCGGGTGAGCTCTTATATCACATGACCCTGTCACATGACCACATGCACCTGAGGCACCATCATCATGTGCTATGTACATTTTATCACATGACTTGATAGGAGAGATAGGAGAGTGGAAATATGCAAATGATTGAGCAAAATAAATCTGTCTTCCTGGAACCAAGGAGAAAGGCTGAATTCAACCCAGTGAGTTGTTATTTGTGTTTGTTTGTTTGTTTGTTTGTTTGTTTGTTTGTTCATTGTTTGTTGGTTGTGTTTCTAATTGCAGACGATGGATGCATTCTACGAGCATATCACTGACCCAGCTCACAATGGTGCTGCCTTCTTTGCTGTGTGTCGAGGGAAGGTAAGTTGGGAAGTGTCATCATGTTTTTCATTCATAATGTTATCCTCTCTCTCTCTCTCTTGAAGGTGCGTGAGGGTTTGGACTTTGCAGACATGAATGGAAGAGCAGTGGTGATCACTGGTCTCCCCTACCCTCCAAGAATGGACCCAAAGGCAAGTGTGTGTATCCATCCTTACCCATCCTAGCCTCGTACCCAGGCTTTATCTTTTGTGGGGAGGAGGAAGTTGTAGACTACTAAAAAGTGTAATGGATCCCAAGGATTTAACACATGCAATGTAAGCCACACCCTTTTCCTCTTCCTGTTTGAGGAATACAAGCTAGCATTATGTAATCCATTCCCTATGGATATAATACATGTCATGGTTTGAAACTCACTGGATTTTTAAATTTTTGGCAGGTGATGTTGAAGATGGAATACTTGCAGGACAATAAGCATTGTCATGATGTAAGTGTCTATCAACTACCATTAACATACCACATCACACACTATCCAGCAAAGCACATTGTTGGCATCTCCTGTCTCAGGGTCTGAGTGGGGATGAGTGGTACAAGCAGCAAGCATCCCGTGCAGTCAACCAAGCCGTGGGGAGAGTCATTCGACATAAACACGACTATGGCGCCATCATACTCTGTGACGAAAGGTACTTGAAATTGAGAAGCAGAGAGAGAGAGAGAGAGAGAGAGAGAGAGAGAGAGAGACTCACTTCTAGGTGTCATGGAAGTCCTGGATTCTATATTATGGGAAACCTCTCTCTATTCATGCATGTAGATTTGGGTCGTCCAGTGCTGTGAAGCAGCTGCCTCAGTGGGTGAGACCTCATGTGAAGACCTACAGCAAGTTTGGAGTGGTGCAACGCGACCTCAACCTTTTCTTCAAGAATGCAGAAAAGGAGGTGAATTAATGTCACTGTCCCTAATTAGAGGGACGTTTTCCCAGCAGATCTACTAGGATTGACATTAATTCTCTTGCCACCTGTTGGCGTGCAGATCTGCACTTTGGTTAAACGCTCCTTCTCCTCTGCAACGATCAAAGCTTTCTCCTCTGCCTCTTTCTGCTGATCAGAGATGTCCGACTCAAAGTATGTTTTCCTCGAAAGCTGTACAAAATAATAACTCAAGTTGATCGCTCAATAATATTACGGAGGAGACTCCCTCCAAAAGAGGGCCTTTGTATATACAAAATGACCTACGTAGGGCTGAGGACAACCTCCTACAAAAGATAAAAGTTTGGGTCCCAAGTATGTCTGTTATTTGGAGGTTCATATCATATTATAGGCACTCTCACAGTTTCCATTGCCACTTCAATGCGGTCCATCTCAGTGACGGCAGTTTGAATGGAATGTGAAGCATCAGGATCTCTCTCTTGAGAGATCAACTTGCGCACGACCTGCTCCAAGTTCTGGAGCAGTTGTCTATCAATTAGAAGTTTCAAGAGAGACTTCATGGAAGGTAATAGTTGAGAGAGTCGCAGACAGGGCACAGAATGCCAGTGTGGTGGACGTCCATCTACCCAGCAAGGTCCCCAGAAGTATGTATGTATGTATGTATGTATGTATGTGGAGCCGAGTCACTGGTTTGGGCTTGTGAGTGGGAGACCGTGAGATGGAGTCCCACCAGTGACATATTGTGTTTATCCATTCTTTTCATCAGCATTAATTTGCTAGTGAATATCCATACCACCAGTCAACACCCAATTTTTCATGTACATGGAGGATGGAGTCCTACCAGTGACGTCCATTCTTTTCTCACTACCATTAATTCCCCCCACATAATCATTGTGTTGTGTGTCCTCTATTAGAAGTTCTATTATAACTAATGTACCCAGAGACCCAGGACAGACATCAAGCTGCCCTTCCACCAGCTCCTTCAACCTCAAGTACAGGTCTCAAACGTTGAGTGCTGAGCATGCGCACATTGTTGTGAGAAGGGATAAGTTACTAGAAAATGCTCTACTTGAAGTCAGAAAGACCAGATTTGATCCCACCAAACTCCTGAATGTAAGTGATGTCCAATGTGTGCATGGTCTTGGGAGACTGGCTATAATTTACTGGCTTTCTCTACTATTTCGTTCTTCGATGCAGGTCCAGTTTGTAGGGGAGGAGGCAGTGGATACTGGAGGGCCCACCAGGGAATTTTGGAGACTCTTCATCCAGGAAGTGGTTAGGCATTACTGTGTTGAGGATTCGGGGATGTGCCTGTTTGTCAAGAACTTACCCGCATTGGAAGTGAGCGGCATGTGAAAGAGATGTTAGGATCCTCTACATAGCCTAATAGTGACCGCATAGTAATAGCTATGCATTTTACATCTGGGAGGGCTCAGCGTATGGTACTATTTATTTTTATCCACCCCATTCAGAGTGAAGATTTCAAAATGATTGGAAAACTAGTGGCGACGTCCATAGTCCAGGGAGGCCCTGGATTACCTGTGTTTTCCCCTGTTGCATACAATAACATCTGTACTACTGAGAAGTATTCTGAGAAGTTCTCTGCACATGCAGGGGATAGCAGACCCATTTGTCAAGAATTTGCTTGAGATGGTAAGGTGGAATTAAGGGTCTATGGCAGCGTTTTATTTCCCTCCTTATCTGTATGGAACCACCCAGAATAGGGATACTGTGTATACCATCTCTCGTCATGTCAGACAAGGAATCGTTAAAATCGTGCTGAACCTGTTTTCCCTTTGCAGACTATTTCAAGAATCCCATCTTCAGTAGTAAGGAAGCGAGAAGGAGCATGCTGCATATTTTCATGGATTTCATTGAAGAATGTGAAGGTGTGTAGCCGGTGACCCTTACCCATATGAATAACCCATGGGTAATGACCTATGGGTGCATGTTTGATACCACAGTTGGGCTCTCTCACAATCATCTGGTGCATGTCTTTAGAATGTGTTGTGAAGACGGAGGCTGGTGAAGTGGTGGGATTAGAAGATCCGATGATTTTTTCTCTGGCACGAAAAAAGAGCTTCCCTTGGGCTGCCAACCCTCGAATTTACTGAAGGCAACCTGGCCACATCCAGTACCTGTCTCCCGAATTTGAGAATCCTGATAGACCATTCCACATACTCCAGTTTCAAGCACTATATGACTCTCTCCCTAATGGGACAAAATGGTTTTGGTTCTATTCAAGTTCATGTTTGTGTGTGTGTTAGTGGGTGCTGGAGGAGATCCTCCCCTTGACCGAATCGCTGGACCCCACTGGGACTGGTGCAACAATTTCAAGTTCAATAATTCTGAGTTGTCAGGCGCATTTGCTGTGGCTTGAATTATGGCAGGGGTGCATGGGGTTAAATTATGGGTGACCTGGCTGTTCACTGCAGAGAGTTGGTCTCAGAGTAGTCATCGGGATGACCTACATATCATAATCTGCATAGTAATTAATGCTATGACAGTGATTGGCAATACCTTATGATCTTCAGGTTGCTCATCTGAACTTGCATCACTGCTCTGCTCAGACCCTCCACTGCAATGAGGTAATAATTAGCCACGAGAGATGAGTAGTGGCTGCATGATAAACACCTGCAAATATCTTGTATCGATCTTGACAGGTGCAAGAACTGCTAATATGTTTCTATTTTGAGTAGCATTAAGTCTAGGTTCGCCATCTGTGATGGTAAAATTAATTTTGATGATTGGATGCAAGAGTGTGTAAGGAATTATTAGCTAATACCCTTAAATGGCACATCCTTTGGATACCACGCAGGCCTATTCTGCTCCATAAAAAAGTTCCTTCTGTGTCCTGGGAAAGAGGCTGTTGAACATTGTTACGTAGATAGCTACATAAAGAAATGTCTCCACCTGGATTCAGAATTTCAGGAATGAGTTTGTATAGCTGATCACTCCCGTACTCTTTGGAGTGCAATATCAAACGTGGTTTGGATTTCATTGCTGGCTTGGCTATATCAAATGTGGTTTGGACTCCATTGCTGGCTTGGCTATATCAAATGTGGTTTGGACTCCATTGCTGGCTTGGCTATATATACTTACTACGTAAAAATAAGTGGATACTGTGATGGAAGAGCGACTCAAACTTGAATTTTTCCAATACTATGAAATTTTGCTCATATGATCTGGTCCTGAGTTAGCAGAATTAGAAAAATTAACAATCCTTTATGAAAAAAAACCACTGTCATACCTTCCCACACAACCTGACTTCGACCTTTAGTCCATTATGACGAAACTTGGTTGGTATGGGTAGTCTTTTGTAACCACTTTTGGGACTATACATGACGTGTTCATACATACGTACATACTCCATGAAAAATAAGATTTTTATACCCTGTGAGCAATCTGTTTCCAGTGACGAGTATTAGCTTTTCTAACTCTATCCATGTCAGATGATTTTTGGCTTCTGGAATCAATACCTAAGTCACTTCAACATGCATTAATTTGGCATACCTTCTTTATTTCTTCATCTTGAGGATCCATTTATTGGTAACCTCATTACAACACTTACTATTTGTAGGAGCAGCCATTACTATCACTTGCTATACATGTGGTGGTGGTTTGCAGCTGACCTCATTCGTAGACTTCCTTGGTCTCTTTTCCCCCTAATACGATAGCAATATGTTACAACACTGAGATTCTACCCGTGGGGAATCACTGGGGACATCAGACATCTTCTCTCTGCTGCACTGCTGGCCACTAATGGGACTACATGGTAGTGTGGTCTACACACATCTCCAACCACATGACCACATCACATACCCAATACACCAAAGTGTCCACATCCCAATGGTCCCACATTGCTAATCAATGGTGTTCACAACGTCACATTGATTGGGGACTATATAGGAATTTTATAGAGGTCACACCTGGTATCATAGATCAGTGTGTCCTTAGTCCAGTTCCAATGATGAAGGAGCCAGACGACACCTATGAAATAGAAATAACAAGGATTAGTTCGCACTATGATGAAGGAGCCAGACAACACCTATGAAATAGAAATAATATGGATTAGTTGTTAAAGTAATGGTCACACCTGGTATCATAGATCAGTGTCCTTATTCCAGTTCCAATGATGATGTCCCATTCAGCACCTCTTCATTGGAACTACTAACTAGTGAAGACATCAGATTTCTTTGGAATTTAAACCAGCACAAACTGAGGACCAGCATAAATGTATCTGTAGTAATGCAACACAACACTCCACACCTTCCACATAATAATATTTTAATAATTGTTGAAATATATATATTTTTATGATTATAAATTTGATATTCATAACCTCATGAGAAAGACACGTTTTATTTGGAGGTTATAAACTGTACCAACAACCAAACATTGTTTAGTCACTTCACGAATAGCATCTTGTAAGTCCAGGAGTACTTGAGGGTGGTGTTGCGGAGCGGGGAAGGAGATGTGGACTCCATTACTCTCTTGACTGGACTCCAAGACAGTGTCTTCATAGGGTCCCAGGAGGAATATACTAGTGTCACTTGTGGTGACCGACTGTTGCAGAACAACATCCTCACCTTTGGGATAACAACATGAAAGGAGTTGATTATTATGCACTTGTGTTAAGTCTTTATATACCTGGCACAAGAGGGACAAAAGTGATGGCATACACCCATCCTTCATCCTATAGCATCAAGAAACCAACTTGGATGAAAGTGAAGTCATTACTAGTGAAACTCTAACTCACTTTTGAAGCAGTGTACCATGTCATCTGGTCTGGGTCTGCTGTATCATTCTGAACCCTCCATGGAATGCTATTGTAAATGGCCTCTCTCCATTAATCTATTTGTCAATAACTTCAGTTCAGTTAGAGACTTCAGTATTTCTATTTCATAATTTGATATTGTGTCTCCTATGCTCCCATCTGTAGAAACCTATGCTTGAAGGTGGACAGGATCCTCCCATCTGTCGTGGTCCAGCAAGTTCCCATTGCTGGACGGAGGACACCAGTTGTATCAAAAGTTGGGTGAACAGACTAGCGCCTAGGGAGGCGATTTTAAAATTTGGGCTCAGTTTAGGGGTCAAAGGTCGCATATTAACTCTTTCTGTCTCTAACAAAATTGGCGGTTTTGGCGCGCTGTTGAAAATGAAGAGGCTTAGTCTCAGCCTAAAAAAGAAGTCCAAACGATTGGATGGGCATAAAACTTTCAGAGAACCTGGGGTGTATCTTGATGGCTTGTCATATCCTTCAGGCATTATGAACTCAGGGAATAACTGCTATGCAAGTGCTGTCTTGCAATGTCTATTCAACCTTCCCGGGTTTGCACTCATTGCCAAGGAAATATGGAGGGTCCATCCAGACAACTGCAACAACACTTGTTCTAACATCAGTATGTATGGGTCATTTTAAAATTATTATTATTATTATTATTATTATTATTATTATTATTATTATTATTATTATTATTATATTATTATTATTATTATTATTATTATTATTAGCTAAATAAAATAAATTTGTGCACAGGTTCTATTTGTAGCCTTGGAGCAATCAAGTTAATGCTTGGAGATTATAAGTATGGAGTGAAGAGCCATTCCATCACAGCCCATCCACTGCTTGCTTCTCTGCCTGGTAAAATAGGCAAATTAAATTATAATACACTCACTCTAATATTAATTTTCTAGATATATCTACAGGACTGAAAATAGGCCACCAAAATGATGCCCATGAGTTCTATTTGGCACTTCTTGACAGCATTGAAAACAAATTGGATGAGACGTATGTTCATACACATACGTGTTATTCATCCAATATTTAATCTTCTTCCCTAGGGGTAAAGCTGTCATTAACTCTTCCCTTAACATGGATATACAGAGCCAACGTAGGTATTTAGGCATATAATAACAGCAGTGATACTTTTGCAGTCCACAAAAAGGTTTATAGATAATGTATGCACTTTCAGTCTCATGTACACAATGTGGGTACAAGTTACAAGAAGGATGCATAATAAGAACACCATGTTTGGAATTGCAAGTGAGCAAAAATAAAGTGCATGTATGTGTTAGTTATGACTGTTATAACCTTCAAGAGCAATAACCCAGTCAACATTCAAGACCTGTTCTCTGAATGGCTGGATGGAGAAAGTTCTATTGGGTCATGTGGGAGGTATCAATCAATCACCTAATGATGTGGCAGACTTAGCATTATTTTAATAAACAGGTGTCATTGTGAGGAAGTTCAGTTAGAAGCTAAACATGGATTTCTTATAACACCCAAGTTGCTTTGCATTCATATCACTGAACTACATTCAGAGTATGTAAATTTTCCTTACTAAAATAATTCATTGTTTATTGTAATTACACAGCATCCACAAGAATTCTAATGTGCAGATTCAGGTTAGAATTAATTCGTATCTACCATCAATTATCATAACCATGAATTTCAGAATTATACTCTCAAAATCCCAAATCAAAAATGCCAGTACCACCTTGTAGGAGTTGTGGTTCATCAGGAGCTAACTAAACAACTAGGACATTATATCTCCTTTATCAGATCATTGAAGGACCCGACAAAATGGTTTTATGCTGATGACAGCCATGTAAGATTATTATTTAAGTACTGGACAAGTTAAAATCAAACTATTCATACAAAATTAAATTTCGCAAAATACACATTTAAAGTTCATGCATGCTATTTCTCCAGCTACTGATTGCAATGTGTGAACTTTAAGCAAAATTTAATTTTTGATTTTTAACTTGTACCCTTCACATAATTATGATTTTCTTTACACGGGATATCTCAGGTCATTTCTGTGAGTATTGCAACTATCCTTCAGCAGCATCCATTTATACTCTTTTACGAACTCCAAGATGGTAAATAGCTAGCTAACTATCATCTTCCAACTATAACCCACAAAATTAATAGAGAAAATGCTGCCGCTACTTTCACTGTATTCCAGCAGTAGGCTTCTTGGTAAACAATGGCTGACAGATGAGGTAAACATATTATGTGTACACAAGATATCCCAATGCAATTTGAAATGATGCTAGATCATTGAGACATACTTCAACCTGATAGCTGTGGAAGGAGAAAGAGTGAGTTGGACTAAATTTTTACCAGCAACAGTCTATACCAATGCTATAATAATAGGCAGGAAAGAAAGTCAAGGTTTTTAACGGGCGATTTCTTGACACATACATGAACCGTGGATTTTCATGCCTCCCATCACCTTATCGTTCAGTAAGATAATGAATAACAAAAGCCATGAATAAAAAATTCATACATATCTACATAATAGAAAGACATTCTGCACCACGATCTACTCTTTTACATCATCAATGACAAAGAGATTCATTGGACACTCTTGGTACCAGCTGAATATTATATTGGTTCAGTCTTTTCATGTCTTACTCAAAGGTGTTGGATATGAAAAAGAAGGAGGCTACTTATTATGACTCATTGCTGAAGGAAAACTCAGTTTATATGCAAAAAACAGTGTAAGGATAATGTGACGAGCCTGCCTTAGGTACGAATGTACAAAATCCTGTAGCCATACACCCAGCAAGCTCTATCAGGCTCACCCTCAATGTGCTAACATGCACTTTGTAATAGATACTTTGTTCTATATAGGTTATATTTGAACCAGTTGGCTGCAGATTCTCCCTTTAATTGGAAAGAATGGACATACTTGAACCAGAAAGTAAAGACTACGTAATACTCCTTGCTGCTATTCTAAAAAATGCATGGTCATTAATCCACAGAAAATGCCCGCTCAGACCAATGGATCAGACTGTGGGGTGTTCATATGTCAAGTAATTGCTTATTTTATCTCTCGATAATGCTATAATCTTTCACTTCAGTATGCAGTACACATTATGAGAGAAGACCCAATGGGATTTGCACAGGTAACACACACACACACACACACACACACACACACGGCATTACGTATGTGTGTTATACGTACCTTACAGGAGGATATGGGCATCATGAGGAAAATTATGTACGAAGAAGTGCTCAGTGGACACCTATTGTAAGTTAACCTACATAACATCATGCAGGACTGGTAGATATACCATTATAATAGAAGCAGAATGGAAAGGGAAAACCTCCTCAATCAAAGAGTGGGTGACCAAGAAGCTTATTATAATCCACAGTTATTCTTGGAGCCATTGCAAGCCAAATGCTTGCATAGGACACTTATCTCATCAACCCAAAGGAAGGGATTAAAAACGGAACTCGAAATCATTAATGTTAGCACTAGCACTTTGCCTATGCAACAACCACCACCTGCGAAGAAACTAAAACTGGCCACACCACTTATTATTCAAGAACCTACTCCCCAACAGCTTTGCACTCTTTTAACATCCAGCAACACAACACTTCAGTCTCAGAATCATAATTCAATGCACCTATCACCACAAAAAAATGTATCCCCATCTCCACCTCCTTACAGTCCTATTACTAGTCCTCCTGATTCCCCTATCACTTCATCCAACAATTCTGACACTTTTCCCCCCCAGTTTAATACAAATTTTGAGACACCTGCACTTGGCCATATCATAGCACATGATTATCTCCCACCATTGCTACACGAAATTCTCCCACCCGCTTACACTTATATCTTTCAGAAGATCAGTTTTAACCCAAGTAATTTGGCATGCTGTACTACTTTTTTGATTAATTCTCCCTCACAAGAGAGTGCAACAAAGTGGATTACTGATTTTCAAGAACAAAACAAGACAACCTATAGAATAACACGGGGTACTCAGTGTAAAGGTAAGAGGATCATCTATAAGACAGTAAGGCATTGTCAACACAAGAGAAAAAAATCAAAAAGAACACTGAAAAGGCAGGAGAGTATCAGGAATAAAAAGACCGAGTGCAATTCAAATTTCACTTTAAGAGTATACAATAGTGTCACCACTAAAAATAGCATTCACAAAAATCATCCCTGTGAAGTTATCCTTTCCTGGGATCATAACCATTCCCTCAATTGTGCCAAAGCACTCAGCTTTAGGCCTATCAGTCAAGACACAGTGGAAAAATTTCATTTATACTTTGATCAAGGTCACTCACCTTCTTCAGCTTTGCATTTACACCAGCTGAACCTTGCCATTAAGCATGATGAAGACCTGGAATACGCAAAAGCTGACCGGTCCCTCAATCCTCAGTACAGTGATGTTTTTTATCTGTATAAGAAGTGGCGGATAAAGAATCATGGCGAACAAAATGGGGAAGTTATGTTTGAAAAACTGGATGTAATGATCCAACAATACAACAAAGAATTTGGATCTGAAGGGGGTAGGGCTTTTCTCCAAAAGTTTGAACGCAGCATTGACAGCAAATCCGAAGATATACCTGGGAAGAGTATTGACACTCCCCTTGTGCTGGCTGTGTGCACACCACTGATGGCAAGAGCTCACACCTTGTTACAACAGGCTGGTGAACTGGTGTATTGTGACAGTACATCTAGCTTAGACAGGTGCAGTTGTCCTACTTTTGTTTTTAGTACATCAAGCTCAGGAGGTGGGATACCGCTAGGTATTGTTGTTACTTCAGGAGAAAGTGAAACTACAATCATGGAGGCATTTGCATACCTTAGAGCTCTTCTTCCAAGCAATGCTTTCTTTGGCCGAGGCAGTAGAGGCCCACTAATGTTCATCACTGATGATTGCGAAGCGGAAAAGAATGCACTGAAAACTGTCTGGCCAGAATCGAGGCAGCTTCTCTGCATTTTTCACTACCTGCAGAGTTGGTGGAGATGGTTGTGGGATTCCACTCATGATATTCCCAATGAGAAAAGAAGACCGATAATGAATATCATACGGTCTCTGGTATATATAACCAGTGAGAAAGATTTGGGAAAAAGCTATGAGGATCTGACAAATCCTGACATACCTAATAGCTTTGTAAATCAATACCCCAATCTTCAGAAGCATTTACAATCTTTTTGGAAGAGAAGATCTGAGTGGGCATTATCCCATAGGGTTTGGGATCTCACAAGAGGGAATCATACAAACAACTATGCCGAAGCAGGCATAAGAGTACTCAAAGAACTTATATTTGGAAGAGTCAAAGCATATAATCTCATCCAAATGTACCAGTTCATAACAACAACAATGGATACTTACTATTCCAGTAGACTGTTGGATATCGCACATAGCAGATTCCGGCCAGGCCTTTCTCTTCGTTACAGAGAGCTCAACAAGCTACAGAATAATATTACTACTATCACCCATGCTAGAGATGGCATTTATGTAGTTCATGAACAAGTACAAATTAAAGGATTGGAAGTTATGCTGGAATACCTAGTGGACATGGAACTGGGTGTGTGCTCTTGTTCAACTGGGTGTACAGGAGCAGCTTGTAAACACCAAGCTGCAACAGCTAAAAAGTTCCAACTTCCTAGCACAACTATAGCCCCAGTGCACTCCAAGGATTCAAGGCACCTTTTTGCAATAATTGCAAGAGGGGAACACAATACAAAAGGGATTGAATTCTATGCTGGCTTACAAGATGAAGACTCAAACAACATTTATACTCATAAAGGTAACCGTACTTCAAAGTTCTGTAAGGATAGTGTGGAAAAGTTCAGTGATTTAGAAGATACATTGGTGATCGATGTGACCGATAACACCATTAATGAATCTAAGGAGCAGGAAAATCAGATGCAGTCATACAGAAAATCTTTAACAGATATAGTGGATGATCTCATGGAAAGATTGCTTGAGGGAGATCATAACTTGATCTCGGGAATCAACCACTTTATAAAGTCGTACAATAAAATGGAAAAGTCCCCATCTCCCAACAGTACAATATCTTACGCGCTTCATAATTTTGGAAAGTCTGACAGTAAGTTAGTTAGCTAGCTACAGTTATGTCTGTTGTTGAAAATTTGTTGTCAAATAGGAACTGTGTGGTCAAGTGGCAGACATGGCTCCTATATTAGGACCAATGCTGCAGGAATTCAGAGGAGGAGGAAAGGTCTGTCAAAGGGAACTAAGATGGCACCACAGGGAAGACCAATGAAGTGGAAGCTACATAAAAACAGTATACCACCCAAAGCTAAGCGTCCCAAGCAACCCCACAATCTAAGCCTGAAATTCAGAGACAGAAAAACTTGCCACAATTTACCTTATACTTCATCATAGATACATCCATGCACAGTGCATTGTGATCTCGCTTTGTATATTGCGCTGCGCAGGCGCCTAGAGGGTTAATATGCGACCTTTGACCCCTAAACTGAGCCCAAATTTTAAAATCGCCCTAGGGAGAGGGCCTAGGGAGAGGAACGTTGCCAGTTGACCTTCGACCCCTATAATTGGGTTCTCTATTATGCGCATGCGTATATTAACGTCATAATAAACTTTGGACTCTGCTCTTCCTACATAATAGTATAAAGTCCTACACAATCCCTGTTAGCTATCTCTACTAACTGACTAATGGCTCCATTTATCGCAGGAATCATATTCTTTTTGGGAGCAGCTTGACTACAGGACAATGAGGTAAGGATAACTAGACCTTTTGCTGTTGGGATTTGAAGCAATACCCCTCTTTCCACCTGATAGTTGCCTACCTTTTTTCCACAGCTGCCCTGCTGTCTTAGGGAGAAGTGTGTCCTCCTCAGTGATCTCTGACCAGATGTTAGAAAGATATCAGTTCCTGCCTGAGGAGAAGTCCTTGGACTGTCATCTTCTTGCAAAGCAGTAGAAGAGATTCCAATATAGAAAAAAGGTATGAAGTAGGTCAAGTATACTTGATCTGTTTTATAGGACACAGGATTGATTTTTGTGCTAGATTAGCATTGAGGATTCAGTTGGAAGGTTGGCTTTACAAGCCTGAGGTTTCCTTTTCTCAAAAAAGATCTCAGAGGGTCTTGTTTTGGTACTGGCAATACTGTGAGGGTGTTCTCTTTGGCTTTCAAGGCTGTATTGATCAGGGATTTGATGTCTTTGACTGTGTTGATATCATTAGCATGAGAGCTGTTGATGAATTCCTTCTCTGTAGGAGGTCAGTTTGAAAGGACTGCGTTCTGTCTTGTATAGGTTCTCCAGCAGCTCCGCCTGCTGGAGAACAACGGGTGATTTTTTAAAGTTCCCGTTACAAGTCTTGTGCAGGGTAGAATCTCCCAGCATACCTTAGCCCACTATGCCATCTTCCCTTCTATGTGGTCAATAGAATACTGCAAATACCCTTTGATGTGTGAAATCACCCCTATTCCTTCACTAATAGTTGGGGAGAACACTGCTAGTAGGTCCATGCCACTTACAAAAAAGAAAGAACAAAGTAAGCTCATTCTCAAAATAAGATTTGACTACTGTTGTCTGAATGAAGAAACTATAATTATTATAATAGTGTGCCTATACTTTAATGTATAGCATGTGGAAGATACCACTACAATTAATCGGCAGAATTTAACAACTTACTTTTCTCTTCATGCCCTTAAATCACTTTTATTTCATTGTTAAAATATTTTCGTATCATGTTAAATGACGAAAATTATTTACAAACGAAATGTGTAAGTAGTCAATTAGTAGATATGAAATTAATTCAACATGAAAAATGGAAAGGTATATAGAATATGTACTTGGTCAAAAAATCATTATTTTTCATACCTTATATTCATGTACATACTTTTCATCAGACCTATATCAAATTTGTTTGCATCTGCTTGCTCTCCATAAGTTATCAGGGTTTCATGCAGCGAGGGGGAAAGGGGGAGATCCCCTCTGATTAAAATCCCCCCTTAACCAATTACTGAAATCGAATGTATCTTTATATAGCACATTTTTCTCACACAAGCACGTCCCCTGGTTATACTTGTATTAAAATGTATTATTCTGTCTAACCATCCAGGTGTTACTGAAGCAGTGGGCTCGAATCCAGAGTTCTTTCGTAACTACGCTTGGTTATGCCTCTGATGTTATAAAAGACAGCTACATCCTGGAATTGAATTTCTGTTCTAGCTATAATATGTACATATTGTAACTCATACACATTTAAATTTGGAGTGTTGATATACCTTCAATTTTGTACATAGCAATTGCAGCCATATATATATACTTTTGCATGTGTCACTAGAGCATGCGCGATTACTTGGGGTCGAAGGTCGACTGGCAACGTTCCTCTTCCTAGGCGCTAGTACCTTATGGAGGATGGAGAGCACACAGTACGTCACATTAGTGATGTGGTGGTAGAATTTCCCTTTCAGCCTTACTCCTGTCAGCTGGCCTACATGGAGAAAGTCATCCAGGCCCTGCAAAAGGCAAGTCCTCATGGTGCACACCTCCTGAACTAAACTAACCTCTTCCTTTCTAGAACACTAACGCCATTTTGGAGTCACCTACTGGGACTGGGAAGACACTGTGTCTGCTGTGTGCCACTCTTGGGTGGAGGGAGAACCTGGTGGAAAAACTGAGGCAGCAATCTGGGGATCCAGGGGACCTGGGAGGAGAAGGGGAGGAGCTAGATCCATGGGACTGTCCCCTACCCTCAGGTGTGTGTGTGGGGTAGGTAGCAGGGATAGTCATCAACGGTGAGAAGGATTTTAATATCTTCTGATGCAGGTAGGAGTGGAGTAATGTCCAACGTCCCAAAGATCATTTATGCCTCTAGAACTCACTCACAATTCTCACAAGTCATCCAAGAGCTCAAGAACACCAAATACAGGTAACTATAGTAACAGGGTACAGGTTGCCAAGTCCACTGTAAAGGATTCTCCTCTTTGGAGATAAAATCCCTTTACCTATTGGTTCCAGATATGGAACTACTTTCTTTGTGTTCCATTCCCAGACCCAGAGTGGCCATCATTGGTTCCAGGGAGCAGCTATGTATCCATGGAGAAGTATCCAAGAAGGAGACTAATGCAGAGAAGGTACTCTCCTTTGAATCCCCCCCCCCCCACCCAATTACCTTCATAATTGATTTTTCTCTAAGATTCACTTATGCCGAGCAAAAGTGAAGAACCACAGCTGCTTCTATTACAACAAAACTGATGGTGAGTTTTGCTGACTGGACACTTATCAGGCAGTGGATTATTTTGGCTGATATGCAATGCAGTGAGGAGATTGAGTGGGATTGAACAGGTGATGGACGTGGAGGACCTGGTGCTAGTTGGTAACAGGCAAAAGTAGGTGTGGCCTCTATATTGTAACGATTAGTCCTCCTCTTCCATATACAGAATGTGTCCTTATTATCTGGCAAAGGAGCTGAAATCCAATGCAGATGTGATATTCATGCCCTATAACTACATACTAGATTTAAAGGTCAGAATAGAGTCATGTGACTGTCATGTGATGTGGATTAGTCCCTTTTTTGCAGACTCGGCAGATGCATGGTGTGGATGTGGAAGGGACTGTGGTGATATTGGACGAGGCTCACAACATAGTGAGTAAGATGACGAGGGAGACCTCACAGTTATGATTGGTTACTCTCGTATGTACGTAGGAGAGGGTGTGTGAGGACTCTGCATCCTTTGACCTCACGTCTAGTGACATTGCCCTGTGCATAGGGGACATCAGCCACATTCTCCTCAAGTACAAGCCGGACACTGATAGTCCCCAGGATGAAGGTGGGTGTAGTCACAAAGGGGCAGGCCCTTGGTTACTGTTGCTATGGATATTATTTCAGGAGAGGAGGAAGACATTCAAGACTATGTGAATTTAAAAGGTCAGGTGAATAGTGGTGTGTGGTGGTTGATGTTATTACCCAAATTTTGGATGCCTGTCTTACCCTTGCCCTTTGACCCTTCATGCTTGCCCTTTGACCCTTCATGATATCTGCTGAGTTTTTTCTGGCCATTGAGAGGACACTTGATAAAGTCACTTTTCCTAGTGGCAAGAAACAGGAGGTAGTCATGCCTGGAGAGTGAGTGTTGGATGTGTATCCTATGTTAGTCATCAGTCTTGACTTCTTCCTCCAGTTACATCTTCAAGTTCTTCGGTTCTGCTGGTCAGAGACAGGACACATGCAGCATGTTGCTGGACCAGTGTGCCAAGGCCATCACTTTCCTCACCACCGACCCTCACTCCATCCACAGAAATGGAAACAACATACAAAAGTTTGTGGATGCTGTCAAGGTAAGAAAAAGCTTAAAAATATTAGCATATCAATAACTGCCTTGTAGAGTTTTGGAATATTTGTTTCTTTTCTTAGATTGCGTTCAGCTCTGCCTCCACCCCCTCAGGCCGGAATTCCTCCCATCACTATAAAGTGTTCATCAAGTCTGAAGAGAATCTTTACAAGAACAAGAAGACTAACACATGGACTGTGTCTCCATCAGACACAGCAAAAAGAGAAAGTAAATCAAAAAAATATTATGTCTTGTTGAAACTATTTCTTGTTGCAGTTCGTACCATTAGTTACTGGTGCTTTAGTCCTGGACATGCCATGGCAGATCTAGTGAGACAAGGAGTACGATCCGTCATCTTGACCTCAGGCACTCTCTCTCCTCTCAACTCCTTCTCCTCAGAACTTCAAATGTATGTTCCTTCTTCAAACCTCCTCCTATTAGGTTCATGTTAACTCAATTTTCTACCCCCTTCTACTACTGCTGCTGTATGTAGAGATTTCCCCATCAGCTATGAGGGTCCTCACGTCATCACAGAGCAGCAGATCTGGGTGGGTGTGGTCTCAAAGGGATGTGACGGCATTCTCTCTCCCACGTGACCAAGTCAAGATCACCATCAACGACAGCCTTGACTCTTTCTTCTTGATCACTGTCCATGTCTCTCCAGAAGCATCCTACAATGCTGAAAGTATCTCTCGCATGTGTACCATGATTTGCAACACTCTGGTGAAGGCCATTGCTGAAGTAACAAAGAAGCTTAATTACACTTCACACAACCCCGAGGTTGCCTTTCTCTGTGAGAAGCACAAGGCCACTTCCCTCCATCCCGCTGTGAGGTCTGAATATGGCAGTGATCTGACATGCACTAAACATCACATCAAAGGAGGGACTCTAACTGATCAGCACAGGGTCTGGCTCAAAGGTGAGTGAAACTAGTCATCACTTTCTTATAATTCATGTGCTCTCTCTGTGAATTGATTTAGGAATTGCTTCTTCTACTTCCACAACTCCTCACTCCACCTCAGTTCATAAAACAGGGGTCACCTCCTCTCATCCTCCACCCCCTGACTCCACCCCAGTTCATCATATCCCATCTTCTTCTCATAGTAAGTCTACAATAATGAGATGTTTAATAAGTGATTTAGTTCCATAGTGACCTTGTGCAAGGACTTTACTAAGTCTTATTTAGTAGACCTATTATTATTATAAGTTAAAAGTCACTCTGTCTACACTTCCTCCAGTTGCTGACTATCCATCGTACGTATCCTCCCTCCCTGCCTGTGCCCACCCCCTCCTGGAGCGACAGTTGGACTGGGACCATGGGGGAGTGGACCGAGACCTGAACACCATAGCAGATGACATGCTGGACTGGGAGACAAAACTCTCCACTTCTCTGAAACTGACTGCTACTGAAATACATGATATCAAATTTTTACACCCTGACCCTGTTCTCCTGAGGTAAGATATGGGCAGCTGTAGAGCAAAAAATTGATAATTAACTAAAAATTTTCACTGCATGTCAGTTTAATTCATGCATGTCTGGACTTGCTGATATATTTTGTGGTGTACTTATTTTTGTGTGCAGGAGAGCAGTGTTGAGGAAATGGAAGGAGAAGGAAGGTCTGCATGCCACCTATGGGAACCTGTTGAGGGTGTGTTGTGAGGGAGGAGACACAAGTACTGCTCAAGTCATCTGTCACACACTGAGGGAGAAGACAAAGGAGGAGGGTAAGTATTCAACCACTTGTATCCCAACCACACTACTTGTTGACCCTTGTAATCTATGTCCTATTCAGCACCTCTTCATTGGAACTACTAACTAGTGAAGACATCAGATTTCTTTGGAATTTGAACCAGCACAAACTGAGGACCAGCATAAATGTATCAGTAGTAACACAACACAACACTCCACACCTTCCACATAATATTTTTAATAATTGTTGAAATATATATTTTTTATGATTATAAATTTGATATTCATAACCTCATGAGAAAGACACGCTTTATTTGGAGGTTACCAACAACCAAACATTGTTTAGTCACTTCACAAACAACATCTTATAAGTCCAGGAGTACTTGAGGGTGGTGTTGTAAGGAACAGCAGAGGGGAAGGAGATGTGGACTCCATCACTCTCTAGACTGGACTCCAAGACAGTATCTTCATAGGGTGGAATATACTAGTGTCACTTGTGGTGACCGGCTGTCACAGAATAACATCCTCACCTTTGGGATAACAACATAAAAGGAGTTGATTATTATGGACTTGTGTTAGGTCTTTATATACCTGGCACAGGAGGGACAAAGGTGATGGCATACACCCATCCTCCATCCTATAGCATCAAGAAACCAACTTGAATGAAAGTGAAGTCATTATTAGTTAACTCTGACTCACTTTTGAAGCAGTGTACCATGTCATCTGGTCTGCTGTATCATTCTGAACCCTCCATGGAGTGCTATTGTAAATGGCCTCTCTCCATTAATCTAAATGTCAATAACTTCAGTTAGAGTTCTTGGAAGAAGTCATCTCACCTCAAGCTATGTTCCCATCTGTAGAAGCCTATCCTTCAAGGTGGGCAGAATCCTTCCATCTGCCGTATCCAGCAAGTTCCCATTGCAGATGGACGGAGGACACCAGTTGCATCAAAAGTTGTGTAACATTGCTAATATCCAAATATTGCACACCTTCACTATTTTTAAATAATGCACAGCTATGACGAATTAACCACCTGCAGACCACATCAAAGTCTCGTGGGTCCGACCCTAGTATCAACCAGTACTGCTGGAGACCAGTCATCGGAATGAATTAGATCAGCTACTACTTTATCTGGCCAGTGGTACCTATTCCAGTCAGAAATGTGAGTAATCAGAGCTCATTTACATTGCATTAATGTTGGTTTAAATGTCTTAGTGGAGTTCTCTTGCCAGTGGAATTAATAAGGGAATCCAGCTGGTTGGCCATCGCTACTGTGTGGAGTGCAAGGACATTTATTCTGAACTGAGCAAAATCATCCATAGTGTTCTTGCATCGAGGAAGGACCTGATGAACACAAGGGAGAAAATGGCTGACAGAGGTAGATCAAGAGGATGGTTCTCATCTCCTCTCCCCCACATCACCTTCCATCACTCCATCTGTTATGAGAGTGAGTCCCTGTTACTATTATTCCTAAACTCCATTTCCCTGTCCAATTGACCACACCTCCAACCACACCCCTTTGTGCCTCCTACAGAACACTGCATTACTCTGCTCAAGGCCCTCACCTTCCAGACCAGCACCTGTCGTCCGCTGGTACAGGAGAGAATTGGTGGAGGTCAGTTTGAAGTCAGGCAGTCCCCAGATGCAGATGAACATAAGGAAACTGCTGTGTCAGCTCACCAGGTGGGTGGAGCCAGGGGTGTGGTTATTTTTATTCATTGGAATTTCCTTTGGATTGATAAATTATAGAGATGATGAAAGTACTACAGCAGAATTGAACGAGTTGCTTTACTCTCGAATTATGGACCATCTCAAGTCAAATCACTTGTATCCAAATTTGGTAAGAGAGGGGGAAAATATTACTTGTGATGCCGTGTTTCCAGGCCTCACTTGTTTGACCAGAAATGCATTTGCTGATGGTCTCCCTGGACATGGAGGATTCTTGAGGACAGGTAAGCTGTGGAGTGTAACTTTATCCACCCACTTGCAGTGGTCCGGCTTTTCAGGAAGTCTCAATCTAATACCAGTCCAGCTGTGATGTTGGGAATCACTATGATATGCCTCAAAATAATGCACACCTTGATCCATCCTCGTGACTTGGCGAATAAGAATGTATGCTAGCAATAAGAAACTCAAATAGTGTTTATTTTGTGTCTCTCCATCTTTTTCCTTATTCAGAAACCTCCAGCAGTTGCTAACGCTGAACTACAAAGTGATCAGATCTGCATGCATGTTTCAGAATGGCTCTCTAATGACCCCCGGGCCTCGTTTGAGAACTGGAATATATCTTGCCATTCAACAGTACAGATTGACATGACAGAGAGACAGCTTCTTGAGGTAATGTAGAGCATTCTTCCCAATGAAAAGTGGTCAGAGGGTGGAAGATATCCATTTATACTGAAGAACGTCATCAGTAATTACTAACCTTTAAACCTTCCAATAGGTAAGGATTGTTAACAAAATGGCCGAGATTGAGAACAGTGTGCTTTTAAGGAGAAAGCTAGGCCTAAAGAATACACCTCCAGAACAAGGAATCTCTCAGGATGAAGACGCCAGGACTTTTTGCCGCCATCTGCAGTGTGCGCTGGAGCTACTAGAGGTAGAGGAGACCGAACGTCACAACTCTCACACCTACTGAAAGGCGGTGGATACATCTTTGGTCTCCTGAAAATAAAAGACCATTTTTTGATATTTCCCCAAGAACAGTATGTTCCTCTGCTCCCATCAAGAAGTGAGTGATGGTACACAGAGTGGGTATAGTTGGGAAACTTGAAAGATGTACTTTTCATTCCTTTTAGCTTGCCCTCTTCTGATCCTGCTGACTTTGCAGTTTACAAGCCTTTCCTGATTCTATTTGGAATGGTTGATGATCTTCAAAATGCCTTAAAGGTAACAATGATGACCAGTCCTTCAGTCCCAAGTAGAATCTAATGTTACGCATTCATTTTCGGCTACTCTTTAAACTTTGGTTCACCAACTCATGACTACTGGTGGCCATGGTCTAGACATTTGGTGGTAACTGAGCAAATTCAATAAAGTTTCTATAATGATTGTAATTTCCCCTCAGGAGGCCAGCTCTGTGTGTGGTGCTGACATTCCCCCTGCCATGCTGGAGTTTATTAGGAACAATGACGTAGCTGTGATGGAAGTATGTGACAAGGTAGAGTGAAATCTCCTGTCATTATTACACGATAATGATCCATTGATGTTCCAGGTGTTGACCCTTTACCAGGAAACGTTACTAACTGTAGACTCCTTTGGGGTATTCTGTCAAGTTATAGGTAAGATACCTGCTGGATAGAAAGGGTGTGTCTGAAGAACTCAACCTGTATTATGTAACAGCTCCATTCTATACTGACACCAGTGAATGCACTACATAATTAATATGTGTAGATCCATAAGTGAAATTTCTGTGTTACGGTATATGCTTGGCATCCATTGGTCACCAGAGAGATGACTTGATTTGGACCAATCACCTTGATGAGTGTGTTTTTGTATTACTGCAGGCATCGATGCTATTGCTAACCAAGAGAACTTTATTATTGAACTGATAGAATCTTTAGTTTAGTGAGACATTCTTATTTAATGTTCCATTTTGTTGTGGCTTTCATGAGTGTATAGAATTAGAAGAAGATTGACTGTTAGTACAACTGCAGCAATGTGAAGGTTTTATAACGTGCAGTGGGCACTGCACTGGGACTGAGGCATCCACACAAAGATGCAGACCTTGCATGTGGAAGATGAAGTGATGGACACCAGTATATGTTCCCACCTGGTTCAGTTATAATCCCTTGGGTATTTATTGAGCAACTATAATACCTTGAGACATTGCCTCTGCAAATGAGCAGATCCTCTGTCAATGCATGCAAGTGATTGTTTCACAGTCCCAAGGGGTAGACATGCAAGGATTGTGTTTGTGAACACTCATTGATCTGGAGCACAAATGCATTGAGTTAAGGAGGAAAGAATCGGAAGGTAATAGAGATGGTGAAGTCATACTCCAGATAGCCCCGAGGTGTCATGTGGTCCGCCAGCTTGCCACAGTCTCCAAGATGGGAGATGAGCTGGTGTGTACCAAGGGTCGTGTAAAAAGGATATAGTTGTATCTCGGGGTGGAGATCTTGTAGAGGCAAGTTTATATACTCCACACAGTTGTTATTGGGTCTGAAATCGAAGTAGTGGAGAGTGACTCCATGCTATTAGCAGATAGCTACAGAAGTCACGTGGTATCTTACGTTGTATTTGTGGAGCCCCACCCACCAAGGGATAACTTTCTGCACCACACCCAGTAATAGTTTCGCCCCACTGCTTCGTGTAGTCTGGCTTAAAGCCAGACTACGATGGCAAGTAAGGAATTAGAGAAAGTAAGTTGTAATACTGATGTTAATGATAATTGATATGGATCCATGATCAACACCTTGCTAGCTATAGGCGGTTAAGTTTGCAGCTGCATACAGACAAGTAGCAACTAACTGTGGCAGCTGCCGGTCGTAGTTTTAGCTTTATTGAAACTTGTACTTGGTAGCTAGCATAGGTCTATAAAAACTGGATAGCAGCTATTTTAACTTGCCTCTAGGCATAATTTTAGTGCCTATAGACTTTGCTTTTGAAAATAGCTAGTTAGTTACTGTTTAGCTATTGTTAGTTGTATCAGGTGGTGAGCTAATTTATCTATCCTCACAGATAAGGAAGATTATCAAGTATAATGAAAAGGTGAGTTAGTGCTGTGTGTGTGTGTGTGTGGTAAACCTTCTAGTGACCAATATTCATACCATGCCATATTTGGTTAGTTCCCATAATTCATGGCACTAGAGTCATGTTATCATGTGTAGATAAGGACTTATGGTGAAAGGTTCATATCCTGCTATACCATCACCCTCATTCTATGCCCACTCATAACCCTGGGAGTGAAAGCAGGCCGTGTGCAGTGAGGGGTTGCTCATTGGCCCACTAAACTACATGACCTTCAAGTAGATGTTACCAGCATATTGTCCTCCATGTTTGGTGGACGTGCCTCATTCAGTGTCCATGCAGGACCCCTGCTTCAGTTTCGTCAAAAAATGCTGACTCAGCACTTAAAGATATACTCCCCAGCCGAGGGAATTGTGTGGGTCCTAGAGACTCATGGACCCCATGGCTGTATAGAGCATAGTTCACTCTATATATTTGGAATCTACAACTCAAATGCCTTGCATGCTAGACCCCTGCTCAATTTTCTGCAAGCCATTTTTGACATACAAATGTCCACTCAAGTGTGCCGAGGGAAGTGGGCGTGGTCTATTGAATCATAGACCCCTTGACCTTATAGAGCATGATTCACTCTACAAGTTCTCCAAGTTTGGAGGCCGTAGCTCACATGCTGTGCGTGTGGTGATTTTTTTTTGTGGTGCATGATGGCTGTCTTTGTGTGTTGGTTGTATGGTTGTCTCACCTTCTCTCTCTCACTCCTCACAGAGGAAGGCAATCTGTCAGGGGGCGATAGAGGTCTATGAACAGGTGAGTGATGAGTGTAGCAGTGGTGTGATGAGGGCGTGGCATGTGGCCCAGTCCATACCTGGTGTGTGTTCCATGTGTGCAGAAGATTGCTGGATGGCAGAAAAGCATCAATGACCCCTCCACTGATGAGAGTGAGAGGGAAAGGCTGAAGGGGGAGGTGGAGGAATATAAGGGAGCGATCCAGTGGTGTAAACAAGAAATTAATGACTATGATAAAGCAATTATTGCCTTAGGGGAAAAAGAAGGTAAGTCACAATAATAATTATACAAAGTACAAAGAAGTCATGTAATAGTGATGTTGTGGTTAATTAATTTTAACATGATGATGTAATTAATGTAGAATTAAATTTAATACGCATGTCACACGTAAGTAAGGTTAATTAGTATGAAAATTAATTAATTAAAAGGAGGTGAAATTAATTAATAATGTCTCAGGCCATAACTTTAGAATGCAATGAGCTATCAACTTCAAACAAAGTGCATTCTGTTCCAAAAAATTATTTCTTTCAGTCCTTGTGACTCAGTTGTGATGTAATTAAGCATGAGTATGAGCTGTATAATTGTCCCTATAACATTTATACAATACTTGAGTGTATTGTAATTGTACTGACCTTTTTTATTCTTTTTCAGCTGATATCTTAGTCACCTTAGCCATTTCTGATGTGAAAAATCGAGACCTCTTCAAAGAAGCCATGCAAGGTGGCCACATCAAGTTCATACCTTTGGGAATAGGCATATTTGGTTATGCTGGTTCTGGGAAGAGTCACGTTTTGGCGCTGATGTTAGGGGAACGCCCTCCTCGATTGCGTATCAGCACAGCCTGTGCCACGAAGCCCGTACGAGCCATATCCCACAGTAGGATTGGGAGAGGTGGCAGGAAATTCAAGAGGATATGCGACAAGGATTACTCAAAGATGATGATGAAGACAGCAAGGGACAGTGTTGCTGGATGCAATGAGCCAACAGAATGCAGTGAGCCAACAGTTGTCAAGCTTAAGTGGAGTGAGAAGCTACGCAAGTTTTTCGAAAGGTCCCCCAAGTCCACTCCCCCCACTGCTCCCCCTGACCCCACTGACCAGGTAGAGAAGGATTTAATAGTAGACTTCCACCAACCAGGAGAGGATGTGGAGTCGTTGGAAGACCAGACTGTTGGAGACGTAACTGACAGTGGTGGACAACCCCAGTTCTTGGAAATACTGCCAAGATTTATCGATGATCTCTCCCTCGGCATACTGGTGACCGACCTCAGCCAACGTCTGGACGACTATCCCGTGAATTACTACTTCAACGACCAGGGGCAGTCTGTTGGAGAAGGAGTGAAGTCATCACTCACCAACGAGCAGATTCTCCGTCGTTTCATGCAGATGATCGTATCCAAATCTCAGGGAAGTAAACGTGTGAGGTTCGTATTTGTGGGCACACATCGGGATTTGGAACACGTGTGCACCGAGTCGAGAGAGGAGAAGAATCGTAAGCTGAAGGACATGGTGAAGTCCTTTGGTCTGGAAGATAGTGTCATTTACCAGGATCAGCATGAACTGATCTTTGCCCTCAATGCCAAGGAGCCTGAAGATGTGGATCATCAGAGAGCTGATGAGCTGGTAGATCTGATGATGGATGCTTCTTGTGCTGATTCCATCGCCATCCCAGTCAGCTATTATGGTGTGGAGTTAACTCTAAAGCAAAAGGTGCAGGAGTCAAATCAGATAGCATTCCCTGAATCAGAAATCCTGAGCAAAGTAGCCCACTACCACTTCAACGAGGAGTCTCTGAAAGAAGCTTTGAGGTATCTTCACGACATTAAACGGATCTTCTACTTTGAGGAGGATTTCCCTGGCGTGGTGATTGGAGAGCCTCAGGCCGTCCTCGATAAGCTGACCGAGTTAGTGGCATACCACATTGAGCTGACCACCAACCCCAAGAAGCAGAAAGCACTGGAAGGGAAGTGGAAGAAGTTCAGTCAGTGTGGGATCCTCGACATCGACTGTCTGAAGAAGTTCCCAGACCAGTATGTGGAGGGTGTATTCTCTCCTGCCGACATGATGAAGTTGTTTGAGAAGCTGTTCATTGTGTCAGAGGTGAATCAGGGGGAGTATTTGATGCCGTGCGTCTTACCCATGGATCCTCAAACCAGCTGCAATCCAGAATGCGAGACACAATCGGTCCCACCCATGGTCCTCCACTTTACCAGAGGTGTGCCAAGACATGGGGTCTACTGTGGCACCATCTGCCACGTGATGACTGAGGCCAAGTGGAAGTTGTTAGAAGATCCCACGACTGGCGAGCCATTTCACATCACCAGAAATAGTGTCCATTTTTCTATTCCCGGCTATCGAGGGAAGGTCACCATCAATGACAGCCTCGACTCCTTCTTCCTGGTGTCTCTCCACATCCCTCGTGATGTACTGTCTTATTCTCAAACTCTATCTCAAATGTGCATAGAGGTCCGAGATACCCTCATCAAGGCAATCAACGACGTCACAGAGAAGCTAAACTACACTCCAGACAGCCCCGAGGTGGCCTTCCTGTGTGAGCAACACAAGGACCTTCCCCTCCATCCTGCCACAGTCTCCAAGATGGGAGATGAGTTGCTGTGTACCAAGAATAATGACAAAGGAGGAACTGTAACTGACCAGCACAGGGTCTGGCTCAAAGGTGAGTGAAGTTAGTTGCATTCTTTTTGTAATTCATGAATTCATGATTGGGTGTTGACTGTATATGCACCTCCAGAAACTATATCTGCTTCTTCCAAAAAAGCCACTTCCCATAACCTATCAACAGCTGACCACTTCAAAGTTGCTAAAATCCTTGAGGATCTGAATAATGTGCAGCTGATACGCCTGGGCACTGCACTGGGGCTGAAGTATCCACACTTGCAGAGGATGCAGACCTTGCCTGACGATATGGTGTTTGCGTGGTTGAACATGGAAGACGAGGTGATGGACACCAGTGGTATTCCCACCTGGTCCAGTTTGATCAAAGCCCTAGAGGACACCGACCAGAAAGGGGTTGCTTCACGCATCAGGAAAGGTAAGTTTGGACCACCCTATTGTGTTGATGATTGTGTGATGTATTGTATCTATAATCCCTCATAGAGCAACACAGTAACCACCACAAGTGAACCATTCACATCACATAACAGTTTGATCCTTTTTGTGTACGTGTATATATGTTTTGTTGACGACCTTTTACCAAATATTATTGCACTCACGCGCGCGCGAGACCAGACTATAGTAGTCTAGACAGCCAGATTAATAATCTTTCTGCAGGTGGACCGAGGTGAGTGCTGGGATATGTGTGTCTTTGAGTGTAATATCGATCCTCCTCCTATACACTAACAGCACTATCATAACTCTGGGAGTGCGCTTTATTCTGCTGTTATGGAGGATGGAGAGCACACAGTATGTCACATTAGTGATGTGGTGGTGGAATTTCCCTTTCAACCTTACTCCTGTCAGCTGGCCTACATGGAGAAAGTCATCCAGGCCCTGCAAAAGGCAAGTCCTCATGGACACCTCCTGAGCTAAACTAATCTCTTCCTTTCTAGAACACTGACGCCATTTTGGAGTCACCTACAGGGACTGGGAAGACACTGTGTCTGCTGTGTGCCACTCTCGGGTGGAGGGAGAACCTGGTGGAAAAACTGAGGCAGCAATCTGGGGATCCAGGGGACATGGGAGGAGAAGGGGAGGAGTTAGATCCATGGGACTGTCCCCTACCCTCAGGTGTGTGTGTGTGTGTGTGTAGAGTAGGTAGCAGGGATAGTCATCAAGTCATCATCATCAAGGGTGAGAAGAATTTTTGATATCTTTTGATGCAGGTAGGAGTGGAGTAATGTCCAACGTTCTAAAGATTATTTATGCCTCTAGAACTCACTCACAACTCTCACAAGTCATCCAAGAGCTCAAGAACACCAAATACAGGTAGCTATGGTAACAGGGTACAGATTGCCGAGTCCACTCCTTTTCTTCTTTTGGAATACAAATATCAGCTGTACTAAGTATGATCATCCCATTCAAGATGTTATTGGTTTCAGATATGGAACTGCTTTCCTTTGTCCCATTCCCAGACCCAGAGTCGCCATCATTGGTTCCAGGGAGCAGCTATGCATCTATGGAGAAGTATCCAAGAAGGAGACTAATGCAGAGAAGGTACTCTCCTTTGAAGCCCCCCCCCCCCAATTACCTTCATAATCAATTTTTCTCTGAGGTTCACTTATGCCGAGCAAAAGTGAAGAACCACAGCTACTTCTACTACAACAACACTGATGGTGAGTTTTGCTGACATGGCACTTATCGGGTGGTATTACTTTCACAATGCAGTGAGGAGATTGAGTGGGATTGAACAGGTGATGGACGTGGAGGACCTGGTGCTAGTTGGTAGCAGGCAAAAGTAGGTGTGGCCTTCATATTACATGGAGGAGATGAAGTAATCCTCTTCCACATACAGAATGTGTCCTTATTATCTAGCAAAGGAGCTGAAATCCAATGCAGATGTGATATTCATTACATACTAGATTTAAAGGTCAGAATAGAGTCATGTGACTGTCATATGATGTGGATTAGTCCCTTTTTTTTGTTTGTTTGTTGTTGTTTTTTTGCAGACTCAGCAGATGCATGGTGTGGATGTGGAAGGGACTGTGGTGATATTGGACGAGGCTCACAACATAGTGAGTATTGGATGTGGAGGGTGACCTCTGTCTCACTGTTAGTGATTGTTGCACTCATGTACGTAGGAGAGGGTGTGTGAGGACTCTGCATCCTTTGACCTCACGTCTAGTGACATTGCCCTGTGCATAGGGGACATCAGCCACATTCTCCTCAAGTACAAGCCGGACACTGATAGTCCCCAGGAGGAAGGTGGGTGTGGCAAAAAGGGGCAGGCCCTCAGTTACTGTTGCTATGCATGTTCTTTCAGGAGAGGAGGAAGACATTCAAGATTATGTGAACTTAAAAGGTCAATTTAATAGTTTGTGTGGTGGTTGATGCTATTGCCCTGAATCTCTTTCAAACCCTCCATGTTTTGGATACTTTGTAGCATCCTTACCCTTTTATGAAATGCCTTGCCCTTTGACCCTTCATGGTATTACCCTTGCCCTTTGACCCTTTATGATATCTGCAGAGTTTTTTCTGGCCATTGAGAGGACACTTGATAAAGTCACTTTTCCTAGTGGCAAGAAACAGGAGGTAGTCATGCCTGGAGAGTGAGTGTTGGAAATGTATCTTATGTTAGTCATCAGTCTTGACTTCTTCCTCCAGTTACATTTTCAAGTTCTTTGGTTCTGCTGGTCTGAGACAGGACACATGCAGCATGTTGCTGGACCAGTGTGCCAAGGCCATCACTTTCCTCACCACCGACCCTCACTCCGTCCACAGAAATGGAAACAACATACAAAAGTTTGTGGATGCTGTCAAGTAAGAAAAAGCTTTAAAATATTAGCATATCAATAACTGCCTTGTAGAGTGTTGGAATATTTGTTTCTTTTCTTAGATTGCGTTCAGCTCTGCCTCCACCCCCTCAGGCCGGAATGCCTCCCATCACTATAAAGTGTTCATCAAGTCTGAAGAGAATCCATACAAGAACAAGAAGACTAACACATGGACTGTGTCTCCATCAGACACAACAAAAAGAGAAAGTAAATCCAAAAAATATTATGTCTTGTTGAAACTATTTCTTGTTGCAGTTCGTACCATTAGTTACTGGTGCTTTAGTCCTGGACATGCCTGCAGTTCGTACCATTAGTTACTGGTGCTTTAGTCCTGGACATGCCATGGCAGATTTAGTGAGACAAGGAGTACGATCTGTCATCTTGACCTCTCTCCCCTCAACTCCTTCTCCTCAGAACTTCAAATGTATGTTCCTTCTTCAAACCTCCTCCTATTAGGTTCAATTTTCTACCCCCTTCTACTACTGCTGCTGTACGTAGAGATTTCCCCATCAGCTATGAGGGTCCTCACGTCATCACGGAACAGCAGATCTGGGTGGGTGTGGTCTCAAAGGGATGTGACGGCATAGCTCTCAACTCGTGTTATAACAACAGGTAACTAACTTGTTAACAATATCAATATGGTGGTGTATTCTTTCTTCTTTTCTTTCAAAGGACAAATCTCTCCTACCAGAGTAGCCTTGGAAACACTCTTGGTAAGTTTATGGATAAGAGTCATGTGCCAGTCACATGTGCATGGACGAGAGTCATGTGCCAGTCACGTTATGATTGTTCTATGCCTTTCATTATAGTGAACTTCTCTGGTTCTGTACCCCATGGTCTCCTTGTCTTCTTCCCCTCCTACCCAGTCATGCATGGCTGTGTGGAAAAGTGGCAGGTGAGCTCTTGTATCACATGACCCTGTCACATGACCACATGCACCTGAGGCACCATCATCATGTGCTATGTACATTTTATCACATGACTTGATAGGAGAGTGGAATTATGCAAAGGATTGAGCAAAATAAATCTGTCTTCCTGGAACCAAGGAGAAAGGCTGAATTCAACCCAGTGAGTTGTTATTTGTGTTTGTTTGTTTGTTTGTTTGTTTGTTTGTTCATTGTTTGTTGGTTGTGTTTCTAATTGCAGACGATGGATGCATTCTACGAGCATATCACTGATCCAGCTCAGTGTGTCGAGGGAAGGTGAGTTGGGCAAGTGTCATCATATTTTTCATCCTCTCTTTTTCTCTCTTGAAGGTGAGTGAGGGTTAGGACTTTGAAGACATGAATGGAAGAGCAGTGGTGATCACTGGTCTTCCCTATCCTCCGAGAATGGACCCAAAGGCAAGTGTGTGTATCCATCCTTACCAATCCTAGCCTCGTACCAAGGCTTTATCTTTTGTGGGGAGGAGGAAACTAAAAAGTGTAATGGAGCCCAAGGCATACACATGCAATGTATGCCACATCCTTTTCCTCTTCCTGTTTGAGGGATACAAGTTAGCATTATGTAATCCATTCCCTATGGATGTAATACATGTCATGGTTTGAAACTCACTGGATTTTTTAATTTTTGGCAGGTGATGTTGAAGATGGAATACTTGCAAGACAATAAGCATTGTTATGATGTAAGTCTCTATCAACTACCATTAACATACCACATCACACACTGTCCACCAAAGCACGTGTGATGATTGTTGACATCTCCTGTCTCAGGGTCTGAGTGGGGAGGAGTGGTACAAGCAGCAAGCATCCCGTGCAGTCAACCAAGCCGTGGGGAGAGTCATTCGACATAAACATGACTATGGTGCCATCATACTCTGTGACGAAAGGTACTTGAAATTGAGAAGCAGAGAGAGAGAGAGAGAGAGAGAGAGAGAGAGAGAGAGAGAGAGAGAGAGAGAGAGAGAGAGAGACTCACTTCTAGGTGTCATGGAAGTCCTGGATTCTATATTATGGGGAACCCCTCTCTATTCATGCATGTAGATTTGGGTCGTCCAGTGCTGTGAAGCAGCTGCCTCAGTTGGTGAGACCTAATGTGAAGACCTACAGCAAGTTTGGAGTGGTGCAACGCGACCTCAACCTTTTCTTCAAGAATGCAGAAAAGGAGGTGAATTAGTGTTACTGTCCCTAATTAGGGGGACAGCCTCATTGATTGTGGTAGCTTCTAAACACCTTTCATTTTGTTGTTCAGTTTTGGTTCCAAAATTGCAAGTAGGAAGCTTCCAGCTGATACTACTTCAACAACAGTCACCAATGATAAAGGGTGTGGCAGTGGCCACGCCCCTATCCGACTTCCTGTCATGCTGAGGGACTCCTCTCACAGTTATAGAGAGGCACTTGACAGTGCACAGTATGCCAGTGTGGTGGACGTCCATCTACCCAGCAAGGTCCCCAGAAGTATGTATGTATGTATGTATGTATGTGGAGCCGAGTCACTGGTTTGGGCTTGTGAGTGGGAGACCGTGAGATGGAGTCCCACCAGTGACACATTCTTTTCACCAGCATTATTTGCTAGCGAATATCCGTCAACACCCAATTTTCCATGTACATGGAGGATGGAGTCCTACCAGTGACGTCCATTCTTTTCTCACTACCATTAATTCCCCCACATAATAATCATTGTGTTGTGTGTCCTCTATTAGAAGTTCCATTATAACTAATGTACTTACTTCCCATTCACTATTCAGTGTCTCTCATCAATATCAAGAAGAGAGAAGCCAAGGAAGCAGCTTCCAAGAACCTCTTTTCCTCTGACCCTTACCCATATGAATAACCCATGGATATTGACCTATGGGTGCATATTTGATACCACAGTTGGGCTCTCTCACAATCATCTGGTACATGTCTTTAGAATGTGTTGTGAAGACGGAGGCTGGTGAAGTGGTGGGATTAGAAGATCCGATGATTTTTTCTCTGGCACGAAAAAAGAGCCTCCCTTGGGCTGCCAACCCTCGAATTTACTGGCCACATCCAGTACCTGTCTCCCAAATTTGAGAATCCCGATAGACCATTCCATATACTCCAGTTTCAAGTACTATATGACTCTCTCCCTAATGTGACAAAATGGTTTTGGTTCTATTCAAGTTCATGTTTTGTGTGTGTGTGTGTTAGTGGGTGCTGGAGGAGATCCTCCCCTTAACCGAATCGCTGGACCCCACTGGGACTGGTGCAACAATTTCAAGTTCAATAATTCTGAGTCGTCAGGCGCATTTGCTGTGGCTTGAATTATGGCAGGGGTGCATGGGGTTAAATTATGGGTGACCTGGCTGTTCACTGCAGAGAGTTGGTCTCAAGAGTAGTCATCGGGATGACCTAATCTGCATAGTAATTAATGCTATGACAGTGATTGGTAATACCTTATGATCTTCAGGTTGCTCATCTGAACTTGCATCACTGCTCTGCTCAGACCCTCCACTGCAATGAGGTAATAATTAGCCATGAGATGAGTAGTGGCTGCATGATAAACACCTGCAGATATCTTGTATCGATCTTGACAGGTGCAAGAACTGCTAATATGTTTCTATTTTGAGTAGCATTAAGTCTAGGTTCACCATCTGTGATGGTAAAATTAATTTTGATGATTGGATGCAAGAGTGTGTAAGGAATTATTAGCTAATACCCTTAAATGGCACATCCTTTGGATACCACGCAGGCCTATTCTGCTCCATAAAAAAGTTGGAGTGCAATATCAAATGTGGTTTGGATTTCATTGCTGGCTTGGCTATATCAAACGTGGTTTGGATTTCATTGCTGGCTTGGCTATATCAAATGTGGTTTGGACTCCATTGCTGGCTTGGCTATATCAAATGTGGTTTGGACTCCATTGCTGGCTTGGCTATATCAAATGTGGTTTGGACTCCATTGCTGGCTTGGCTATATCAAATGTGGTTTGGACTCCATTGCTGGCTTGGCTATATCAAATGTGGTTTGGACTCCATTGCTGGCTTGGCTATATATACTTACTAGGTAAAAATAAGTGGATACTGTGATGGAAGAGCGACTCAAACTTGAATTTTTCCAATATTATGAAATTTTGCTCATAATGATCTGGTCCTGAGTTAGCAGAATTAGAAAAATTAACAATCCTTTATGAAAAAAAAACCACTGTCATACCTTCCCACACAACCTGACTTCAACCTTTAGTCCATTATGACGAAACTTGGTTGGTATGGGTAGTCTTTTGTAACCACTTTTGGGACTACACATGACGTGTTCATACATACGTACATACTCCATGAAAAATAAGATTTTTATACCCTGTGAGCAATCTGTTTCCAGTGACGAGTATTAGCTTTTCTAACTCTATCCATGTCAGATGATTTTTGGCTTCTGGAATCAATACCTAAGTCACTTCAACATGCATTAATTTGGCATACCTTCTTTATTTCTTCATCTTGAGGATCCATTTATTGGTAACCTCATTATAACACTTACTATTTGTAGGAGCAGCCATTACTATCACTTGCTATACATGTGATGGTGGTTTGCAGCTGACCTCATTCGTAGACTTCCTTGGTCTCTTTTCCCCCTAATATGATAGCAATATGTTACAACACTGAGATTCTACCCGTGGAGAATCACTGGGGACATCCTATAGCATCAAGAAACCAACTTGGATGAAAGTGAAGTCATTACTAGTTAACTCTAACTTACTTTTGAAGCAGTGTACCATGTCATCTGGTCTGCTGTATCATTCTGAACCCTCCATGGAGTGCTATTGTAAATGGCCTCTCTCCATTAATCTAAAACGTCAATAACTTCATGGAAGAAGTCATCTCACCTCAAGCCATGCTCCCATCTGTAGAAGAAGGTGGGCAGGATCCTCCCATCTGCCGTGGTCCAGCAAGTTCCCATTGCAGCTGGACGGAGGACACCAGTTCAGTTGCATCAAAAGTTGGGTGACATTTGGTTCTACCATGTACCTGTACCGTAGTCTAACATCCAAATATTGCACACCTTCATTATTTTTAAATAATGCACAGCGATGACGAATTAACCACCTGCTGCATGCAGACCACATCAAGTATCAACCAGCTGCTGGAGAAAGTTGACAGACAGTCATCGGAATGAATTAGACCAGCTACTACTTTATCTGGCCAGTGGTACCTATTCCAGTCAGAAACGTGAGTAATCAGAGCTCATTTACATTGCATTAATGTTGGTTTAAATATCTTAGTGGAGTTCTCTTGCCAGTGGAGTTAATGAGGGAATCCAGCTGGTTGCCCATCGCTACTGTGTGGAGTGCAAGGACATTTACTCTGAGCTGAGCAAGATCATCCAGAGTGTTCTTGCATCGAGGAAGGAGCTGGTGAAGTATGACACACACAAGGGAGAAATGGCTGACAAAGAGGTAGATCAAGAGGATGGTCCTCATCCACACAATCACCTTCTATCACTCCATTTGAGTGAGTCCCTGTCATTATATCATCATTATATCCATTCCTAAATTCTACTCAATTCCAGTTCCCTGTCCAATTGACCACAATTCCAACCACACCCCTTCTTCCCTTCCAATCCCTGCACCACCAGGGGAGGTGTTATGGTTGTGCCTCTGCAGCTACAGAACACTGCATCACTCTGCTCAAGGCCCTCACCTTCCAGACCAGCACCCGTCGTCCGCTGGTGCAGGAGAAACTCATACGAGAGTTGGTGGAGGTCAACTTGAGGTCGGGCAGTCCCCAGATGCAGAGGGATATACGGAAACTGCTGTGTCAGCTCACCAGGTGGGTGGAGCCAGGGGTGTGGTTATTTTTATTTATTGGAATTTCCTTTAAATTGTAGAGATGATGAAAGTGCTACAGCAGAATTGAATGAGTTGCTTTACTCTTGAATTATGGACCGTCTCATGTCAAATCATTCGGATCCAAATTTGGTATGTAGATTCAGAGAGGGAAATAATGTTTTTTAATGACTTGTGATGCTGTGTTTCCAGGCTTCGCTTGTTCGACCCGAAATGCTTTTGCTGATGGCCTCCCTGGACATTGAGGATTCTTGTTGGGAGCAGAGGCTCAGGACAGGTAAGCTGTGAATGGGTGGAGTTTTATTTTAACTTTCGATGTTTTATCCACCCACTTGCAATGGTCTGGCTTTTCAGAAAGTCTCAATCGTACACCAGTCCAGCTGTGATGTCGGGAATCACCATGATATGCCTCAAAATAATGCACACCTTGATCCATCCTCGTGACTCCAAGTCAAACAAGAATGTATGCTAGCAATAAGAGACTCAAATAGTTGAAAACTCTTTTATTTTTGTGTCTCTCCATCTTTAGAAGCCTCCAGCAGTTGCTAACACTGAACTACAAAAGTGAATGCATGTTTCAGAATGGCTCTCTAATGACCCCCGGACCTCGTTTGAGAACTGGAAGGAGTTGTCACGACAGAAGAAGTTGGAGCTAAACTCAATGGACAAGGAGAAGATGCATCAGTTTCAGACTCATGGAGAAGTATGCAAAGATTTGGAGGGAACGAACAAAGAAAGGTTAGAGATTGAGTGAATCTTTGTTTTGATTCCTTCCTTTCCTTCTTCCACAGTGTCTCAGTTCCGTTCCTCCTTGCGCCAAGCATCCTGGCTGCATTCCATGTTCAACCCCTCCAGTCAGCCTGCCAGACGTTCCACCTGCAGCATGATAGCCTCTCTTAGTCATGGGGAGGCAAGGCATCGGCAGATCCTCGATCTCCTGTGTGGGTCAGTTTATGTAACGAACTACACGGTCTAGAAATAAGGGAGCAAAGTTGAAATTTTATTCAAAATGGTCAGTGACCTGTTTTTTCCTCTAACCTCCGAGTAACGTACACTTTGGGATCAGCCACTTTGTCCTTTGTCAGGAGATTGTCCTTTTCTTGGAGGGTCCTTCATTGGAGGTTTCGTATAGTATTAGCAGAACAAGCAACTGTTGATAGACTGATGGAGTACAGTTCTAATTATTCTGTATGATAATTATGTTGCAGTTTCCTTGACGATGTTGGTTCAGCTGGTGAACATGCTCAAGAATTCTTGGAGCTGCTGAAGGCCCTGACGGAGGATTCTGATGGAAAGTGGAAGTCCTACCTTGCCATGAGGGGCGTGCTCCCTCGTATCGGGGCACTCATCACCTCCTCACCTCCGAAATAGAACACCTCCAAGACCTGGAGGAAACCACACTTAGTTCAGACCTCTCTCAAGGCTATGCCCTCAAGATGCTTACTAGTAGGTTGCTATGGTTAGGGGTCACATGACAATCAATCATCTCTTTTTCCCTTTCTAGCTCTACTCCAATCCTTCCTCTCTGTTGATCGGATCAAGCAACTGTTTAAAGGAAGGCTTGTGGGTATGGTCCTCAATGGATACCTCTCCTTGAAACGGTAAATATGGTTATTGGAAGATTTGTGGGTGGGGCATGGGAACATCTTCTCCTCCCTTTCCCCTCGTCTAGAGGTCTTTTTGCTAGCATCCCAATAACCAAAGCCTTGTTTGAGGTAAGTCTTTGATATATACATGAAGTTTGACCTACCTCCTGTGTCCTTCCAGCCACTCTCAAATCTCCTTTCCCTCGTATGGTACTCACCTCCTTTACCCCTCACCCTCTTGTCTGATATTAACATCATGTTAGTTACCCATGCTCCATCCCTTCCCCCTCCCCTTAAATATCATCTCCATCTTCTTTGATAGTTTGAAGAGTTTACCATGTATGTTGAGTATTCTCCTCCCTCCCCTCTCAGCCTGGTGGTGCAGAGGACTAAGAGAGTGGACGAGAGTCGTGACCTCCTGCTGGCAATGTTGGAAGACCTGACCTCTGGGACTGAAGAGGAACGTCAGGCCTTCATGGCTTCCTGTGTGGAGACCCTCAACCACTTCAAACAAGTTGACCTCATCACTCCCATATTCGTCTTTGAACAACTCTGCAATATCATACGTCCTGTAAGCAATACATACCCTCTAGTATACTGAATCAGCATGTGGAGTATACTGAGTTTCATGTGGAGTTTACTGAATTGATATGTGAAGTATACTGAATATACATGTGGAGTATACACAGAGTCTTTGTATACTGAATTGATATGTGAAGTATATACATGTGGAGTATACTTGATATGTGGAGTATACTTGTAGGAAGAAAATGATGTGGGTGAGTTCTACCTCTCCTTGGAGAAGGACCCTCAGCAGGAAGATTTCCTCCAGGGACGCATGCAGGGGAACCTGTATCCTTCCTCCTCCCCCGGCCTCGGTCCTCTCATGAGAGATGTCAAAAATAAGATATGCACAGGTGAGTGGGAGTGTCAGAACGGGACATATCAAACTGTGTTACTATGATGAATCATCACACATCACGACGGTCTTCTGACCTACTCACTCTGTGGAGAGAGTTTTGTGTGTCTGAGCTGTCTCTGTTCTATTTATAGTATCAAGGGTTGCTATTAATAGCATATTACATCATGTATGTCTTCTCCCTTAGACTGTGAATTGGTTGCCCTTCTGGAGGATGATACTGGAATGGTGTGCAACAAGATCATCTCCCTGGACCTCCCGGTTAAGGAGGTGTACAAGAAAATATGGTGTGCTCAACAAAATGTACGTAAGAGATTGACTGATGTAACTTAACAAAGACAATCTTACCCTAAGAGATGGCAGCCTTTAACTATTCTAAGGAATGTCTGTTGAACTAAGACTATAACTCTGTCCTGACTGATCTTTCCTTCAGCACAATGACTGCATGCGTGTGATCTATCGTATGCGTGGCCTCCTTGGGGACGCCACTGAAGACATGATTGAGCAGTTGGACGACGGCAAGGATAAGGACACCAATGAAGAAGAAGAGTACAAAATGGCCGCCATTTTGAGCAGCTGTGGAGGGCTGGATTCCATCTTGTCCAGGCTGAGTCATGTCAAGGACTTCATACAGGGTCATGGTCTGATATCGGCTGCTCTCAAGTTGCTTGGTTTCTGTGCAAAGTTGAAAGTGAACAGACAGTATTTGCTACACCCTCGACTCAACACACTCAATGTATTGCTTGGGACATTGGATCAGGTATGGATAATGACTTCAATACATTTGATATCAAATAAGATATATTGCTGATCCTGGTACCCCAGGCCATACACAGACAGTGTAACGATAGTATCCTATTTTCCCGAAATTCAGGGGAAAATGGCACTGGCGCTGCCCCCCAACCCCCCGCAATAAAAAAATAGGACTGGGTACGAGGTTAAGCAAATCGAGTAAGGGGTGTACCTTATGCAAAAGTATCACTGCACTAGGATCAGCAATGTTGATCACCCTTTACCCACCCTCCACTCCCAGGCCCTTCACTACGAGGAGCGTTTTGGGAATGGCATAGGAGCACTGGTGGCAGAGAGTGTACTCAGAGTGACCGAGCGTATCCTCCAAGAGGCAAGCAGCACCAAACAGATCCTCGTTCGCTCTACAAGCCAAGAAGTAAGTTGAGAGCTTGCTACTATGGTAACATAGCAAAAACAAACATGTTTTTCTTATTCCATTGTAGGGATTCATCTCTGCCCCAGAGAACCAGATGGAAGGAGATGACCAACTTCAAGTGTTCCTGAAGCACATAGAGAGTCCCTTTGTGCAGTCGAACCTGACCCTCCGAGAGGGTCTCATGCACATCATTCCTTTCCTCACCTTTGGAGTCACCAAACACATGAATGTTCTCCTCCAACACTTTGCCCCATATCTGAACTTTGAAAAGCGAGCTACCAACTGTGCATGTCAGAGAGTGGTAAGATTCTAAAGAGAATCTATTAGTATGGGGACATGCCTGGTAGACACATTCATGTCTTGGTTCATTCTTCACCTCTCTCCTCTAGATTTGATAGTGAGTGATCGCCTGAAAATAGACTTTACTTGGACTGTTTCTGTGTGGTGGCCAGAGGCATAGGGGTGAGTCTCAATACAGGGTGTGTGTGGCTTATGGTATTAATAAGTATAGGGTGGGTGTGGCTTGTGATTACTTTGATGAGTCATCATACATCATGACAGTCTTCTGACCTACTCACTCCATGGAGAGAGTTTTGTGTCTGAGAAACCAAAAAATCAGGTTTCCATATCGGTGTTTTACTATATTTACCATCTGCCTACAGAAAGACGCAAGTGGAGAGAAGCTAAAGGACCTGGCCATAGAGATGAACATAACTCCCTCAGCTGTCACTTACCTCAAACAAAAGGTTCCCCAGAAATTGTAAGCTGGTGGTTCATTATAGTAGTCTCTTAGCTTGTCTTGACTGCACGTTGATTTCTAGCACTTCACTGGATACTCCCGAGTGGAAGTCCACCATTGCACAACCAAGTCTCCCATACGTGCTGAAGATGCTGACTGGCCTCTGCCATTGGCACTCCAAGACCCAGGAAGCCTTACTCACTGTCGTTGATGAACTACACTTGTTGGAACAGGTGGCATCGGACCAGCACATAGGAACACTAGCTGAGAACCTACTGGAGGCAATGATGGAAAACAAGGCTTGCCAAGATGAGGTATTTCTATGGAGTTAACCTCACTCTAATTATAAGAATATATTTACAATTTTCTCTTACTGTCACGCTAATTACAATGTTTAGATTAAACAAGTACGGAAAAACATTCGTCAGGAAAAGAAGAAACGAGCCATGGCCATGCGTACCAAGGAACTGGGTTCTCTGGGGATGGAGGTGAATGAGAAAGGTCAGGTGATTGCAGCCAAGTCCACTCTGGTGAAGGAGATGGAGAAAGAACTGGTGGATGAGGTCGGTCTCAAGTGCTGCATTTGTCTGGAGGGATATCGCAACCAGCCTAACAAGGTGTGGGAATTGATGTCAAAATAACGACTTTTCTTTTCTTATGTTGACCTTTGATCTTTCTCTTCTGTAGATTTTAGGAGTTTATACTTACACACGGAAAGTGACATTAGACGAGTTTGAGAACAAACCAAAGAAGACCAAAAGTTATTCAACCGTATCTCACTTCAATGTCGTCCATTACGAGTGCCATTCTTCTGCAGTAACGTCAGTATTCTAAGAATTTACTAGTCCATAATAGTAACCATTATAGTAATATGGGTTCAAAGGTCATTATTAGGTGGTTCCCCTGTTACACCTCAATAGTACCAACCAAGTGTGATCATTGGTCACCCTTTCATCGTTAATTATTTTAATCATGTGATTTAGGTTGGCCCGCAGTCGTGATGAGTGGGAGAGTGCTATGTTGCAGAACGCCAACACCAAATGCAATGGACTCCTCCCGATCTGGGGCTCAGAAATCACCGAAACAAACTTCTCCAGCTCCTTAGCCAGGCACAACAACTTTCTGCAGGAGTGTACAGGACTCTTTGACCACTCCTACCACATACTAGTCCATGATATCAGGCTCCTCCTACTGCGCTTTGCATACGAGAAGTCTTTTAGTGCTGAGAGTGGTGGAGGAGGTCCTCAGAGTAATCTCTACCTCCTTCCTTATGTCATGCATGTGGCCATTTATGTTCTGAACACGTGAGTTGAGAGAGAGAGAGAGAGAGAGAGAGAGAGAGAGAGAGAGAGAGAGAGAGATCTGAACTACAAAGGTAATGTGATTGATGCAGGACTCGATGTTACCAACGTGAAGAAAAGAATTTGGACACTTTCTTGTCGGCACCATCGGACAAATGGGTGTCTTCATCTTATGAGGTTGGAAGGAGGTGCATATTATTGCGAACGAGTTCAGGTTATGTTCCTCTCATCTGTAGCTTGATGGTCCCCAGCATGCTGTGGTCCAGTCCTTGTTCCTCCACTCCTTGGCACAATGGAAGCAGCATCGACTCACTTTCCTTCGTCGTCTCCTTGTTCTAGCTCATTCACGCAGCATCAGTTCTGCTCCCATCAAAAAGTGAGTGATGATACACAGTAGTTGGGAAACTTGAAAGATGTATTTTTTATTTTCCTTTTAGCTTGCCCTCTTCTGATCCTGCTGACTTTGCAGTTTACAAGCCTTTCTTGATTCTATTTGGAATGGTTGATGGTCTTCAAAATGCCTTAAAGGTAACAATGATGACCAGTCCTTCAGTCCCAAGTAGAATCTAATGTTACGCATTCATTTTCGGCTACTCTTTAAACTTTGGTTCACCAACTCATGACTACTGGTGGCCATGGTCTAGACATTTGGTGGTAACCATTATAGAACACATGATGGAAGTTTGGAAGAAAACTGAGCAAATTCAATAAATGATTGTAATTTCCCCTCAGGAGGCCAGCCTGGAGGACTCTGTTTGTGGTGCTGACATTCCCCCTCCCATGCTGGAGTTTATTAGGAACAATGACGTAGCTGTGATGGAAGGATGTGACATGGTAGAGTGAAATCTCCTGTCATTATTACACGATAATGATCCATTGATGTTCCAGGTGTTGACCCTTTACCAGGAAAAGTTACTAACTGTAGACTCCTTTGGGGTATTCTGTCAAGTTATAGGTAAGATACCTGCTGGATAGAAAGTGTGTGAGTTTGTGAGTGAAAAGTGTGTGTTTTTCAGAGATTAAAACTACTAAATGCTATGGGAAAGGGGCCCAAAAGCTTTGTTGGAAGGTCACCTTTCTTGGCAGGTCCTTTATCGGAGGTCACACAGTAGATCCATAAGTGAAATTTCTGTTTTACGGTATATGCTTGGCATCCATTGGTCACCAGAGAGATGACTTAATTTGGACCAATCACCTTGATGAGTGTGTTTTTGTATTACTGCAGGCATCGATGCTATTGCTAACTAAGAGAACTTTATTATTGAACTGATAGAATCTTTAGTTTAGTGAGACATTCTTATTTAATGTTCCATTTTGTTGTGGCTTTCATGAGTGTATAGAATTAGAAGATCGACTGTTAGTACAACTGCAGCAATGTGAAGGTTTTATAACGTGCAGTGGGCACTGCACTGGGACTGAGGCATCCACACAAAGATGCAGACCTTGCATGTGGAAGATGAAGTGATGGACACCAGTATATGTTCCCACCTGGTTCAGTTATAATCCCTTGGGTATTTATTGAACAACTATAATACCTTGAGACATTGCCTCTGCAAATGAGCAGATCCTCTGTCAATGCATGCAAGTGATTGTTTCACAGTCCCAAGGGGTAGACATGCGAGGATTATGTTACTGGGACTGAGGCATCCACACAAAGATGCAGACCTTGCATGTGGAAGATGAAGTGATGGACACCAGTATATGTTCCCACCTGGTTCAGTTATAATCCCTTGGGTATTTATTGAACAACTATAATACCTTGAGACATTGCCTCTGCAAATGAGCAGATCCTCTGTCAATGCATGCAAGTGATTGTTTCACAGTCCCAAGGGGTAGACATGCGAGGATTGTGTTTGTGAACACTCATTGATCTGGAGCACAAATGCATTGAGTTAAGGAGGAAAGAATCGGAAGCTAATAGAGATGGTGAAGTCATACAGTCATACTCCAGATAGCCCCGAGGTGTCATGTGGTCCGCCAGCTTGCCACAGTCTCCAAGATGGGAGATGAGCTGCTGTGTACCAAGGGTCGTGTAAAAAGGATATAGTTGTATCTCGGGGTGGAGATCTTGTAGAGGCAAGTTTATATACTCCACACAGTTGTTATTGGGTCTGCTATTAGCAGATAGCTACAGAAGTCACGTGGTATCTTACGTTGTATTTGTGGAGCCCCACCCACCAAGGGATAACTTTCTGCACCACACCCAGTAATAGTTTCGCCCCGCTGCTTCGTGTAGTCTGGCTTATAGCCAGACTACGATGGCAAGTAAGGAATTAGAGAAAGTAAGTTGTAATACTGATGTTAATGATAGTTGATATGGATCCATGATCAACGGCTTGCTAGCTATAGGCGGTTAAGTTTGCAGCTGCATACAGACAGGTAGCAACTAACTGTGGCAGCTGCCGGTCGTAGTTTTAGCTTTATTGAAACTTGTACTTGGTAGCTAGCATAGGTCTATAAAAACTGGATAGCAGCTATTTTAACTTGCCTCTAGGCATAATTTTAGTGCCTCTAGACTTTGCTTTTGAAAATAGCTAGTTAGTTACTGTTTAGCTATTGTTAGTTGTATCAGGTGGTGAGCTAATTTATCTATCCTCACAGATAAGGAAGGAAATTGAGAGAAAGAAAGAGGTGAGTTAGTGCTGTGTGTGTGTGTGTGTGTGTGATAACCTTCTAGAGACCAATATTCATACCATGCCATATTTGGTTATTTCCCATAATTCATGGCACTAGAGTCATGTTATCATGTGTAGATAAGGACTTATGGTGAAAGGTTCATATCCTGCTATACCATCACCCTCATTCTATGCCCACTCATAACCCTGGGAGTGAAAGCAGGCTGTGTGCAGTGAGGGGTTGCTCATTGGCCCACTAAACTACATGACCTTCAAGTAGATGTTACCAGCATATTGTCCTCCATGTTTGGTGGACGTGCCTCATTCAGTGTCCATGCAGGACCCCTGCTTCAGTTTCGTCAAGAAATGCTGACTCAGCACTTAAAGATATACTCCCCAGCCGAGGGAATTGTGTGGGTCCTAGAGACTCATGGACCCCATGGCTGTATAGAGCATAGTTCACTCTATATATCCTCCATGTTTGGAATCTACAACTCGAATGCCTTGCATGCTAGACCCCTGCTCAATTTTCTGCAAGCCATTTTTGACATACAAATGTCCACTCAAGTGTGCCGAGGGAAGTGGGCGTGGTCTATTCACTCATGGACCCCTTGACCTTATAGAGCATGATTCACTCTACAAGTTCTCCAAGTTTGGAGGCCGTAGCTCACATGCTGTGCGTGTGGTGATTTTTTTTTGTGGTGCATGATGGCTGTCTTTGTGTGTTGGTTGTATGGTTGTCTCACCTTCTCTCTCTCACTCCTCACAGTCGAAGGCATACCATCAGAGGATGATAGAGCGCTGGGAACAGGTGAGTGATGAGTGTAGCAGTGGTGTGATGAGGGTGTGGCATGTGGCCCAGTCCATACCTGGTGTGTGTTCCATGTGTGCAGGAGATTGCTGGATGTCAGAGAAGCATCAATGACCCCTCCACTGATGAGAGTGAGAGGGAAAGGCTGAAGGGGGAGGTGGAGGAATATAAGAGATGGATCCAGAGTAATAAACGATCAATTAATAGAATCGATAAAGCAATTATTGCCTTAGGGGAAAAAGAAGGTAAGTCACAATAATAATTATACAAAGTACAAAGAAGTCATGTAATAGTGATGTTGTGGTTAATTAATTTTAACATGATGATGTAATTAATGTAGAATTAAATTTAATATGCATGTCACACGTAAGTAAGGTTAATTAGTATGAAAATTAATTAATTAAAAGGAGGTGAAATTAATTAATAATGTCTCAGGCCATAACTTTAGAATGCAATGAGCTATCAACTTCAAACAAAGTGCATTCTGTTCCAAAAAATTATTTCTTTCAGTCCTTGTGACTCAGTTGTGATGTAATTAAGCAGGAGTATGAGCTGTATAATTGTCCCTATAACATTTATACAATACTTGAGTGTATTGTAATTGTACTGACTGTTTTGATTGTTTTGATGCTTTTTCAGGTGATGCATTAGCCACCTTAGCTATTTCTGATGTGAAAAATCGAAACCTCTTCAAAGAAGCCATGCGAGGTGGCCACATCAAGTTCATACCTTTGGGAATAGGCATATTTGGTTATGCAGGTTCTGGGAAGAGTCACGTTTTGGCACTGATGTTAGGGGAACGCCCTCCTCGATTGCGTATCAGCACAGCCTGTGCCACGAAGCCCGTACGAGCCATATCCCATAGTAGGATTGGGAGAGGTGGCAGGAAATTCAAGAGGATATGCGACAAGGATTACTCAAAGATGATGATGAAGACAGCAAGGGACAGTGTTGCTGGATGCAATGAGCCAACAGAATGCAGTGAGCCAACAGTTGTCAAGCTTAAGTGGAGTGACAAGCTATGGAAGTTTTTTGAAAGGTTCTCGAAGCCTACTCCCCCCACTGCTCCCCCTGACCCCCCTGACCCCACTGACCAGGTAGAGAAGGATTTAATAGTAGACTTCCACCAACCAGGAGAGGATGTGGAGTCGTTGGAAGACCAGACTGTTGGAGACGTAACTGACAGTGGTGGACAACCCCAGTTCTTGGAAATACTGCCAAGATTTATCGATGATCTCTCCCTCGGCATACTGGTGACCGACCTCAGCCAACGTCTGGACGACTATCCCGTGAATTACTACTTCAACGACCAGGGGCAGTCTGTTGGAGAAGGAGTGAAGTCATCACTCACCAACGAGCAGATTCTCCGTCGTTTCATGCAGATGATCGTATCCAAATCTCAAGGAAGTAAACGTGTGAGGTTCATATTTGTGGGCACGCATCGGGATTTAGAACACGTGTGCACTGAGTCGAGAGAGGAGAAGAATCGTAAGCTGAAGGACATGGTCGTGTCCTTTGGTCTGGAAGATAGCGTCATTTACCAAGATCAACAGTTTAACAAGCTTATCTTTGCCCTCAACGCCAAGGAGCCTGAAGATGCGGATCGTCAAAGAGCTGATGAGCTGGTAGATCTGATGATGGATGCTTCTGCCGCTGATTCCATCACCATCCCAGTCAGCTATTATGGTGTGGAGTTGACTCTAAAGCAAAAGGTGCAGGAGTCAAATCAGATAGCATTCCCTGAATCAGACATCCTGAGTGAAGTAGCCCACTACCACTTGAACGAGGAGTCCTTGAAGGGAGCTTTGCAGTATCTTCACAATATTAAGCGGATATTCTACTTTGAGGAAGATTTTCCTAATGTGGTGATTGGAGAGCCTCAGGCCGTCCTCGATAAGCTTACCGAGTTGGTGGCATACCACATCGAGCTGACTACCAACCCCAAGAAGCAGGAAGCACTGGAAGGGAAGTGGAAGAAGTTCAGTCAGTGTGGGATCCTCAACATCGACTGTCTGAAGAAGTTCCCAGGCCAGTATGTGGAGGGTGTGTTCTCTCCTGCCGACATGATGAAGTTGTTTGAGAAGCTGTTCATTGTGTCAGAGGTGAATCAGGGGGAGTATTTGATGCCGTGCGTCCTACCTGTGGATCCACAGACCAGCTGCAATCCAGAATGTGAGACACAATCAGTCCCACCCATGGTCCTCCACTTTACCAGAGGTGTACCAAGACATGGGGTCTACTGTGGCACCATATGCCGCGTGATGACTGAGACCAAATGGAAGCTGTTCAAAGATCCCATGACTGGCGAGCCATTTCACATCACCAGAAATAGCGTCCATTTCTCTCTCCCACGTGACCAAGTCAAGATCACCATCAACGACAGTCTCGACTCTTTCTTCTTGATCACTGTCCATGTCTCTCCAGAAGCATCCTACAATGCTGAAAGTATCTCTCGCATGTGTACCATGATTCGCAACACTCTGGTGGAGGCCATCGCTGAAGTAACGAAGAAGCTGAATTACACTTCAGACAACCCCGAGGTTGCCTTTCTCTGTGAGAAGCACAAGACCACTTCCCTCCATCCCGCTGTGAAGTCTGAATATGGCAGTGATCTGACCTGCACTAAACATCACATCAAAGGAGGGACTCTAACTGACCAGCACAGGGTCTGGCTCAAAGGTGAGTGAAGTTAGTTACATTCTTTTTGTAATTCATGTGCCTGAATTGATTAGGAGTTACTTCCTCTTCCACCCCTGTCCCTCAAACAGGGGTCACCTCCCCTCGTCCTCCACCCCCTGACTCCACCCCAGTTCATCATATCCAATCTTCCTCTTACAGTAAGTCTAGTTTGAGTGAAAAAAAGTCACGTGCTTCTTTTTACAGGTATTACTTTGTCTACATTCATACCTCCTGACTCTACCCAAACAGCCCATGTTCCTCAAGCAGGGGGCACCTCCCCTCCCCCTGACTCTACCCCTGTTCATCATATCCCATCTTCCTCTGGTGGTAAGTCTAGTTTGGGTTGGATTAGGAGTTTGACTGTATCTTCACTCCAGATTATGCACCTCCACAAACTACATCTGCTTCTTCCAAAAAAGCCACTTCCCATAACCTATCAACAGCTGACCACTTCAAAGTTGCTAAAATCCTTGAGGATCTGAATAATGTGCAGCTGATACGCCTGGGCACTGCACTGGGGCTGAAGTATCCACACTTGCAGAGGATGCAGACCTTGCCTGACGATATGGTGTTTGCGTGGTTGAACATGGAAGATGAGGTGATGGACACCTGTGGTATTCCCACCTGGTCCAGTTTGATCAAAGCCCTAGAGGACACCGACCAGAAAGGGGTTGTTTCACGCATCAGGAAAGGTAAGTTTGGACCACCCTATTGTGTTGATGATCATGTGATGTATTGTATCTATAATCCCTCACAGAGCAACACAGTAACCACCCCAAGTGAACTATCACATGACAGTTTAATCCACATAAACCTTTCTCTCTCTTTTTTTTTCTTTTTTCGTGTGTGTGTATATATTAATTTTTCATTGATGACCTTGTACCAAATAGTATTATTCCAATAACCTTTTCCCCTAGTTACACCAGGCTACCTTTCCCCAATAATCTTTCTGATCTGCCCACGAGATGAGAAGGTGGAGGAGAGTGTTGAGTTGTAATTGTGTGTCTTTGAGTGTACTAGCTAGTGGTATCGATCCTCCTCCTGCACATTATCACTCAAAGTCTTCTCCTCAAAGTAAGATGACTGGAAATCTGGGGGTGGGCAGGAGGGAAAGTGGTATTGATTCTCCTCCTGCACATTATCACAGTCTATTCCTCAAAGTAAGATGACTGGAAACAGTCTGGGGGTGAGGCAGGAGGGGAAGGAAATCAAGAAACAACCCATAATTCTATTGGCATGGGCAGTTATACTTTTTGTACCTGTTATAGATCTGTTGAAAACTTCATGATTTTGTATTAGTGCTGAGCTATTAATGATCTACTAATTTCTAATCAAAGACATCGTGCAAGTTGTGTATTTAACATGCAAAATTATGCCTCAAGGTTGTCATGTAAACTGGACCTTGATTACATCATTCTATTACATCTGCAATATGATTACATCATTATGGAATAACATCCTAAACAATACAGTCTCTCTAGTCTCTACCAGTCCCCTCTAGTCTCTGATGATCTTCTTCTTTCTTTCAGTCTTTCTATGGACTGCACTGGTCTCCCCTAGTCTCTCTAGTCTCTACCAGTCCCCTCTTCTCTCTGATGGTCTCTCTCTTCTTTCTCACAATCTTTTTATGGACTGCACTGGTCTCCCCTAGTCTCTCTAGTCTCTACCAGTCCCCTCTAGTCTCTGATGGTCTTCTTCTTTCTTTCAGTCTTTCTATGGACTGCACTGGTCTCCCCTAGTCTCTCTAGTCTCTACCAGTCCCCTCTAGTCTCTGATGGTCTCTTCTTCTTTCTCACAATCTTTCTATAGACTGCACTGGTCTTCCCTAGTCTCTCTAGTCTCTACCAGTCCCCTCTTCTCTCTGATGGTCTCTCTCTTCAATCTTTCTATGAACTGAACTGGTCTCCCCTAGTCTCTCTAGTCTCTACAAGTCCCCTCTTCTCTCTGCATGATGGTCTCTCTCTTCAATCTTTCTATGAACTGAACTGGTCTCCCCTAGTCTCTCTAGTCTCTACCAGTCCCCTTTAGTCTCTGATGATCTTCTTCTTTCTTTCAGTCTTTCTATGGACTGCACTGGTCTCCCCTAGTCTCTCTAGTCTCTACCAGTCACCTCTTCTCTCTGATGATCTCTCTCTTCTTTCTCACAGTCTTTCTATTGACTGCACTGGTCTCCCCTATACCAGTCCCCCTCTAGTCTCTCTCTTCTTTCTTTCAGTCTTTCTATATAGACTGCACTGGTCTCACCTAGTCTTTCTAGTCTCTACCAGTCCCCTCTAGTCTCTGATCAGGCCTGTAGCCAGCAGGCGGTTCAGCGGGCTTGAGCCCCCCCCCCCCCCCCATTTGATTCATTATAGCATAAGAATAGTAGCTAAGGAAAATGCTTGCCTTCCATATGCTCAATAAATTATTGACTAGAGTGCTAGTGATGCATAATTCTGAGATAGATGAATTGCTAATGTTGATTCCACTTAGCATACTGGAAAGTTGAATCAATTCATCTATCACAGATGAAATACCCTTAACACTTCAGTTGCTTCCATTAGTTCCTCAAGAGACCTCAAGGGACAGACCAAACCCATCAACTATCATTATACACACTCTCCTGAGGGTTTCGTGGTGAGCACTAGGCATGATCCCTGGATTATAATACCCGCCTTATCAGACCACTTTCTGGTCCTTTTATTTATCCTTTTATTATAGAGACCACCTGCAATTAATATAAAACCACTTTCCACTTCCTACCATCCCAAGGGGTGGGGAAAGCAATAGCCATTTCCCAGTATCACACCATTATCATCTCTTTCTATATTCTATAGCTATGATTATTATAGGTTCAAAAGTGGTGTACTGATTTACCATATCACCACTTTCTCGGCCTATAGCTAACTTAATTCCCTCTACCTCTAAGTAAATGTGACACAATTTATACAAGGAAAATGGCACAAACTGAATCACTCAAACAAGGCAATGAAGCAAATCTAGATATATAATCTACATAATACCATCCAATGATATGATGCATAAAAAACCGAGAGGTAATTAAGGTGTGGTTAGGCAAAAGTGGGCATGGCCATATTCCTGCACACAGTCAGCCACCCCTTTTCTAAAATCCTGGCTACAGCCCTGCTGATGGTCTCTCACTTCTTTCAGTACTCGTGGTATACTCTTCTCCCTCAACAGAATGAAATACTATAAAATTTGATGATTGAATTAGTTAGGTTTTAAAATTGATTTTCTTAATCAAAGGTGAAGTAGGGATATAGTCTTCGACTGGCGTGCAGTCATATATAGTTAGCTAGTACATATTCCAGTCATATATAGTTAGCTAGTACATATTCCAGTCATATATAGTTAGCTAGTACATATTCCAGTCATATATAGTTAGCTAGTACATATTCCAGTCATATATAGTTAGCTAGTACATATTCCAGTCATATATAGTTAGCTAGTACATATTCCAGTCATATATAGTTAGTTAGTACATATTCCAGTCATATATAGTTAGCTAGTACATATTCCAGTCATATATAGTTAACTAGTACATATTCCAGTCATATATAGTTAGCTAGTACATATTCCAGTCATATATAGTTAACTAGTACATATTCCAGTCATATATAGTTAGCTAGTACATATTCCAGTCATATATAGTTAACTAGTACATATTCCAGTCATATATAGTTAGCTAGTACATATTCCAGTCATATATAGTTAGCTAGTACATATTCCAGTTAGATTTTGGGGCCATATGGCTTTGTTTGATATGATGCTGCAGCCTAGCTAGATTTTTGGGTATCATAATTATAGCTACTTCACATTTTTATTTAGAAGAAATTTTTTTGCATTCATGCACTTAGACCGTCTTCATAGATCACCTTGAAAAGGTCATGTAGCGAGCTATAAATTGCATATCATTTCATTTTAAAACCTGCAAGCCCTTTATGGATTTTCAATACTTATATATGCAGCTTCTATTCAGCTGATGATGAAAACATCCATGCATATTATTAATAGTATTCTAGCTTTATAGCTATATATATGCCTCTAAAATGAAATGGTCAAACATGTACTTCGAAGTGTCAGAATGTGATGTATTCCAGATCAAATTTGGCCCTTTTGTTCAAATGCTTTGTAGACATTACTGCTAGGTAGCTAAGCCTAATACTAGCTATGTAGAGTGATATCTAATTGATGGATAAGTCCATAACAAATTGGAGAGGTTCTTATTTCCCTACACATAGTATACGTGTATAGATCCTGCTTATATGGTCCCTTTTGATTGATAACAACAGCAAACAAAATGCATGCATGCTCTACAGTTGCCATTTTCACTTCCGTTACTCAGCACTTGCTGAATTGAAAGCAGTGATAGCCAATTATTCTTAATGAACTGCATGTTGACAACTCTCTTGCTCTAGCCTTAGCTTCATTCCCTACAGTGCATGACTCTATGGACCCTTTTGAAGCAAACATCATAAAAGAATTAATGGAAGAATCAAAATGTACAGTAGTCAAGCAATTATTTGTCATATGGAGAAATTCCTTTACATATTTTCTTTGAAAGCTCGGGTGCTGGGCCTTTTGACCGAGTACTATATCGCTTTCTTGATGATGTGCTGGGAATGGTGGGCTGAGGGCAGTGAGGGGGACCATCAGTGACCTTCTTGGGGGAGCAGCCTGTTTTAATCTGCATGTCAGCTTGAGCTTCAACAAGTAGATGGATTTGTGCAAGATTATTCAGCATTATCTCATCTGAAAGAAATGTTTCCATAAAGTCATCACTTTGCAGTAAGTAAGGTGAAAATGGTGTAGAAGTAGGTGGTGGAGATGGAATATCTTGAGCAGGTGGTGGAGATTGAACAGGTGGTGGAGATGGAATATCTTGAGCAGGTGGTGGAGATTGAACAGGTGGTGGAGATGGAATATCTTGAGCAGGTGGTGGAGATTGAACAGGTGGTGGAGATGGAATATCTTGAACAGGTGGCGGAGATGGAATATCTTGAACAGGTGGTGGAGATGGAATATCTTGAGCAGGTGGTGGAGATTGAACAGGTGGTGGAGATGGAATATCTTGAACAGGTGGCGGAGATGGAATATCTTGAACAAGTGGTGGAGATGGAATATCTTGAGCAGGTGGTGGAGATTGAACAGGTGGTGGAGATGGAATATCTTGAACAGGTGGCGGAGATGGAATATCTTGAACAGGTGGCGGAGATGGAATATCTTGAACAGATGGCGGAGATGGAATATCTTGAACAGGTGGTGGAGATGGAATATCTTGAATAGGTGGTGGAGATTTCTTTGTGGTTGCTGTATGCATGTACATATATAAAATAGACTAGCAATTACTTTCATGATAATTATACAGAAGTTTAAAATAAACACACAGTAAAATCAGTACACAATTCACACTTCTTTATCACAAGAACTTCTTTAAAAAATAAGTATAACACTAGGGTATGTTCATGTAACATTCAATCGGTGAGCGAAGCAGTTGGTGAAAGTCATTTGTACTTTGAACTTTGATTATTGGGCTAAGATATTGCAGTGGTTGTGGCAGCTGAGGCTTAACACAAACACTTAGAAAGCCAAGTGCCTCAATCTACTTAGGTCTCTATGACAAAATGCTGTAGAAAGCAATAAGCTCTAGGTGTTTGTTCTAAGTGCTATCATTTGTGGCTAGCTATGGACTACCAAATATATATCGTGAATCTCAATTTGCATCACAAGTGTGTGGCTCACTCGTTTCACTTGTTCACTGAGTATACCTTTTATAATCACATCCTTCAATTCTGGTGGTATCATGTCCAGCCATACAACTGCACACTTCCTTGAACGGCTGTTATTTGGACGTCTGATGTTTACATCTGTACTACCCAAAATCTTTCTTCTTTCCAGAATTTGTACTTTTTAAATATTTTCTAATTAAGTCAGAGGAGAAAGGTAGATCCTTAGTGAGATCATTTAAACGAATTCCCATTGCATCTCTTCCTTCACATGTGATTCCAGTTTGCACACTTTGAAGAACCTGCAAGTATATATATAGCCATCATGGTGCTTCACCTTCATCAACTATACTGTGATTTACCTCATGCAATGCAGTTTTTCTATCTGCCCAACAAACGACTGCCTGGATGAACTGAATTATCTTATCAATATCTCCTGCAGATGTGGGTAATTGATTTGCTTCTTCCTTGTTTGAAGTGAACTTATGTAGCTATATCTGTGAGAAAGTCGAGCACTTCTTCCATTAAACATTCTTTGCCAGCTATACTGATTAGCTGGAAAAAAAAATGCTGATGATAATAGCCAAGAGCAACATGGAGCTAGTGTATGATAGCCTACATAAGGCCTTGGATACAAGGCTAGTTTACTTCAGCTGGAGCATTATTAATGCTAGCTCAGCACACAATGTGTGTGGTCTGAAGTTATAAACAAAATTGAAGTCCAGCATGTTAAATTTAATAAAAATTTAATGGGCGTGTTTAATAAAAAGTGGGTGTGGTCAAGAAAATGTTCGTGCTGTGGCATGCATAAACTGTCCCTATATTCCATTTCCGGCAACTATGCACCATACCCCCGAAGTAAAAATCTATCACTCAATGAAGCAATAGAGGCAGCAGTATCTTTTTAACAATGTGGTCTTGGAGTTATACCATATATAAGAGTAGGTAAAAAGTACACCATTTGAAAGCTCTCTTTTGAGACTACCATCATGGAGATATGGACGGAAATAAAAATTGGGTAATCCCCTTAATTATTAAGTATGCAGATCATACATAAGTGTAGAGAACTTGTACTAACCTTAGAGACACAATATACAAGGGTATTATAACCTTAGAGACACAATATACAAGGGTATTATAAGCTGTGCATAGTCTTGGCTCAACACCAGGTAGTCTAGATTTCACTTTGATGAATAGGCCATCCTCAAAATGCTCTTTCCTTTCTAGCACACTGCCCAAACTGATTGCCCATCCCACAGAACTGGATACATTTTTCATCGTTTGGGTAAGTTCTGAGAAATATTTAGCCTCCTCATCATTAGATGGTCCAATTGTAGGAAGATGAAATGGTATGACAAGAGATCTAGAACTATATCTAAATATAATCATTATGGTTATACTCATAATCTTGGTGTTATAGTTAGCTATTTTTTACCTCTGTATCGTGTTCATGGAGAAGTTGCAACATATTAAGGGGATTGAACGTGGTTTCCTCAGTCCTGTTCTCATATTGCCTGATAAACCCCCATCATATGTTGCAATCAGAAGCTCCCCAATGTCTTCAGGGTTCTTAGGGTCATCAAGAATGAATGGAAGACTTGATTGAACCATCCTCTCAGTACACATACTATCAGATGTACCATGGGTCTTCATAATGTGTCCAATGTGAGTTTGACCAAATAAAGATAGAGCGCACCGTGCTGCTGTAGATTTTCCTGCATTATCATAAAGGATTGAGAACCTATAACAGTCACCGAGTGGTTAATGTAGGATAGCTGCACATATTAATTGCACCTAATAAGATCACATACCTGTCTCGGGTTCACCTACAAGCATTGGTATTGGACATTTACCTTGACATTCAGTTATGACTTCAAAATGAAGTGCCATAATTGCTGCTGAAATGGCACATACACCTGATTATAGGAGAAAAAACCTGTATGAATGATAGTGTTTTTGTCAAATTTAAGTTATCAGTCACTCACCAGGAATGAAATTATGCTTAAATGTTTTCCCCATGATTGCAAGTAGTTCGCTCAAGGGGGCAGTAGATAATGGAGTCTTGATTTTTGACCTGATATCTATCTGACTTGAACTCTTTGCATATGCTGTCTCAATGCAAGGACCACCTATGGGCTGCCATACATATCTAAGGGTATCTGAAGCCCACTTTCATCGATCTGCACTTTTTCATTCAGGATCCATATTTTAGTAGACACAGGTTCAGTATTTTGCTGTCTTCCTATACAATTGGCACCCTTCTTTACTCTCCCTGGTTCTTCATTATGGAAAACTCTTCTCTAAATGATTGTGGAAATCGGATAGTTCCCTTTCAGAAAATGAACAGTTCAGTCCTCCATAGCCAAATGTCTTGCGAATTTCAGTGAGAAATCGCTGCTTAAACTGAAGGCTTTCCATAGTGTAATAGCAAAGCCTGAATGAAAAAAAAAAAAAAAAAATTTGCAGTGCTAATAAAAATTTCAAGAAAGTAGGAAATAATTATGAAATTGTTTGCATAGCTATTAGAGGTTATGCTCATAGGGTCATGGGTAGCTACAGCCATTCCAAATTCAGTGTCAGGCTTTTCTACTTAGCTAAATAATAACTAAGATATTTTTTTTCCAAACTTGGAAAAATAACATTTCCAAAAAAAAAAAAAAGGTATGACAGGGGGCCCTAGCATGCTCATCGCCAAAAATTCTAATGTAACCGGATCATGGAATACAGAGACATAATAATGAATGTGTGTATTATGTATAGGAGAAACATGAGTGGTACCTGGGACTGTTGCCAGATATGTACAAAAAGAAAACAAAATGCATGAAGTATATAATTCAGTTATTGGGCTTCTATTGCCTCTTCAATGCATCTGCAATGACTCTAGTGGATGACATGAGGTGGGAAATTATTATTGATTGACTGACCAAAGGGGATACGGATTATGATGGGATCTTGCAAGCATGCGTAATAAATAAAAAGAATGTCCTAGAGTTACTGGTTAGAGTACAAAGAATAATATAACATCTCAGTTATGTTACAACATCAAGGATGTATATGACTAGTGCTTGAGCCCTAACAGGCTAACTGACTGCAGTTTCTGTCCTACAGGGAGGCATTGTGCTTCCATCATTATTATCGAAGCCAGGTATTTTACATCGAGTTCGGAAATAGAAGCTGTCAATATTTTTAATGGAAAATATCATGTAGTTAGAATGCCACTGTATTCATAGGCCAAATGCTTTAGCCTAATTTTTTTTTGGTAGTAAATAATAATTGCTAACTTTCACTCACTTTTTCAACCTGTCATTTCTCCTGGTAACATGTACAAAATATCCACTGCTGCTTCCTGCTTCAACATAAGTGGCCAGCTCCATGATAAAATTGGATTTCGGCTTATAGTGTCCCTTAGCTGTCAATAGCCCAAAGGTGCAGTCTTCTTCATCAACTTTGAATAACTGCATTTAAAAAGTGACACTTATTGAGCTCAAGAGCCTCAAGGATATAGCTACTTACATCCTTAGTTGTGATAGATGCATCCACTGGTAGCTCTGCATCCAGGCTTGTCAGAGAATCATCCATCTTGAGCTATAACTAAAATGGGTTGTGGCAGTGCATCAAATTCACACTCACATGGGAGACCTTTATCATCACATGAATTGTTAATGAAGTGTTGCAATTCATACTAGAGACCATCTAGAGACCATTGTTGCAATGCACACTAAAGTCATCAGCACAAAAAATGAAAGAAGTTGAAGTGTAATTAGGTGTAAGATCATAATCAGTATCGCTATAATATGGTAGTCAGTGGTAGCATGTATTCATAATGATTTGTAGCTATAGTTTATGACGATCCGTCTATGGATTGTAGTGCAATTTGTACTTGTGCAGTACAGAGAGCAGTAAATGCACTTAGTCATGCTCCCTTAAAAAAACATCAATTTCTGTAATACTTTTCTTCCCCGTAGGTAGGTCCTCTTGCACCAATGATTCTACCACATCCACAATTGCATTATATAGAGAGTGTAAGGTCTCGTTATCACTTTCCAAATCATGATGATTAATGAATGATAACACTTCCTCCAATATGAAAAATTCTAGGATAGACCTATTGCCCAAATCCATGTCTTCACCTTCCTTACGTCCGAAAACTGCACTCTTGTCTATTGTAATCTGGTGAGAGTGTGGGCGCCTTTTCCGTGTGATTGGTTGTTTATCATTATCACAGTTCTTACAACGGCAAAGGGCTTTCTTGTTCTTCAAACAGGGACATCGAATTGTTGAACCATACTTTGGTAAGCAATGAGGGTCAGTGGATATTTGGGCCAATGCTATATCAATAATCATGAAGGATGCGCCGAGCCGCCTGCGGCGGCTCGGCGCATCCTTCATGATTATTGATTAATAGCATAGTAGCACACTCTTATTTAATAGCCTGTATGATACTGCAGTTTTGCTTCATGCTTTGCATTTTAATACGAATAGAAAATTGAAAATTAAAAATTGACGACTATTACCAGGTGCAACCTGGCGGCGTTGACCCTTTACCTAAGGAAAATGAGGTAAAAGGTCGACGCCACCAGACTATCGCAATGTGATAAGCTAAGCTAGCTTATGCACCTTGTGAACTTTACCTGATCGGAATGTTGAAGAAGAAAGTATAGTATTAGCCTTATGGTCCCTAGCTACAGATGAGTAGGCTGCTGAGATTGTTTTTTCCTAAAATCTGGTCCCCACACAGCATTCATCTAGTTAGCACAAATAAGCATGCTCTAAGGCCCCGGTATCACAGAACCCCTAGCATCCCTCAAGAAATTTGGATCTAGGATCCTCTACTTGCAAGACTAGCATGCCTGCTCCTTTCCTTTCCTTTTTTGTATGACAGCAATGACTATAATTTATATAGCAAATGAAACAGGATCACATAATTATGTCCTCCATTTATGTTTTAAACCTATCATATCTATATACTGCTGAACAGTAGAATTCCATGGAAAAATGAAGGGAGTTGACTTGTCAGCAAGAATCAGTCACCCAGGGGTATATTTATATAATTCATCTTCAGCTGTCCTAGGGGATTGGACACCTAGCACCCCCTCAAGGAATGTAGCAACCATGCATGGGGTGTGTGATAATACTTATTACTATAGACAGGGCAAGACATACGATTTGATCATATAGCTACTCCTAGCCCATAGCCTGAAATTCATTGGTCTTTCAGTATCATTATATTCACACACAATATGCAGGCTCCAAAACTTGGGCATGGCTTTGAAGGAGAAGAAAAGGAGAATAATAATATGACTTGAGCATAATCGGCTCCACCTTAACTGCATGGGACTGGAGCCGTTGCATGCATGCATGCATGCATATCTTCAGGGACTGGGCTGGAATGATTGGAATATCTTCACTCTCCGGAAAGGACTGGAGTGATTTATAGCTACTCTATGAATGATTGGAATATCTTCACTCTCTAGAAAGGGACTGGAGTGATTAGCTACTCTTCATGCACGCAGGGACTGCAGGCAGTATGTAGCTACAATGTAGGGTTGCATGTATTCAAGGATTGGCATGTCCCTCCCCCCTTTCCTTCTCTCTGGAGTGATTGCATCCCTCTACTCTTCTCTCTGCATGCAGGAACAGGAGTGATTGCATATCTGACTCAACTGGAACGATTGCATGTCTCACTCTCTACATGCCAGCAGGAACTGGAATGATTGCATGTCTCACTCCCCACATGCAGGAACTGGAATGACTCACTCTCCACATGCATGCAGAACTGGAACAATTGCATGTCTCACTTCCTACATGCAGGAACTGGAACGACTCACTCTCCACACGGATGCAGAACTGTGCATGCCTCACTCCCCACATGCACAGGAACTGGAACACTTGCATGCCTCACTCTCTACATGCCAGCAGGAACTGGAACGATTGCATGTCTCACTCCCCACATGCAGGAACTGGAATGACTCAATCTCCACATGCATGCAGAACTGGAACAATTGCATGTCTCACTTCCTACATGCAGGAACTGGAACGACTCACTCTCCACATGGATGCAGAACTGTGCATGCCTCACTCCCCACATGCACAGGAACTGGAACACTTGCATGCCTCACTCTCCACATGCATGCAGAATTGGAACAATTGCATGTCTCACTCCTCACATGCAGGAACTGGAATGATTGCATGCCTCACTCTCCACCTGCATGCACTGGAACGATAGCATCTCTCACTCCCCAAATGCAGTGATTGCATGCATGTACGCATGTCTCTTCAATCAAGGCAATCTTCACAAGGGGCTGTAAGTCGCTGAATGTCTTCATTCTTCACAACAATAATCTTTATTCTTCAGGGTCTGGCATGATGTATGTCACTTTGTCTTCAGAACTAGATTAAGTGATTGTATGATAGCTGCTATAGCTACTACCATAACTGTTTTTCTGGACACTTGAATTAATAACCCAGCAGCTATACTGAAATTGCCAACGAGGGAAAAAAAATTATCATCAATAAAGCTTAGCTATGAGAGAGTCTAAAAGTAACATCAATAAAAAATTTGAGAGCATCAATAAACATGGTAGCATTTCCATTAACCACACCATGAAAAATGGCATCAATTGATGGAAATCTTTTATTAAATGAAACGAGACGAATATCCATTTTTGAGGGGTCATCAAATAACGGATCCTGAATGTGCTGTTCTGGATCTGTGATACTGCCACCTTTCAATCGGTACTGATCGATAGCTTGCTGTGGATGCAGAATGAGGTCAGCGTTAATTACTGAAGCTTTATTGTTCACTCTCATAACTTGCACTGGGATATGAGCTGGCATTCTACCCTTCCTCCTACCTGCAGATGAACATGACAAGCTGACAGGTATACCATTTCCTCAAGGCAAATGGACTCTATACCCAGCTATAATAAGCATTGTCTTTATATTCTCACACTCACAGTTCAACTTACCTGGGATAGGATGATTGTTCCAAGACTTGATAAATAACTCAATTCCAACAAAAGAAACTCTTGTACATAACCAGGAAATGCAAAAATAATGAAGAGAATAATCTGGATTGATTTCACCTTTGTCAACCAGATCCACTAGAATGGATTTAATTGGGTAGTTCACTCTAACATTAATTTCGCTCCACATCCTTTCAACTATATGGTTCTGCAAATAAATCCTGTTTGTTGAAATAGTTTGGAAACAGTACTGATACTAACCTTCTTTGATGAAGTTTGAATATATGGTGTTTTTGCTACATTATTCCTTAATCCAGCAAGTGCCTGTTGTACTGACAACATCAAGAACCATTCCCGCCCATAGTCCACACGAATTTGGTCCCACATTCCAAACTGGGATATAACTTTCCTAGGTACAATAAGTTAATTATATTGAACTGTATGGTGATCTTGAAACTATTATTTTCATTCCTATGGAGTAATAATATGCTACATAGAAACGATAGTTAAATCAATTTCACCACTAAAATTATGTACACTCAATCAAAACTAGTCATCAAAGAATAACCACATTTAAACTTGTGATCAATAAGCCCTAAAAGTAACCACTCACATGTATAGGGATTCATATATAATTCTGTTGTTCTTGATTGGCATGGTGACGAAGCCAACAATCATGCCACTAAAGCCATCCACGGCACAGACATGAGTTACACCAAATTGGACCATTTTCTCGTTTTGATCAATGTGTAGTTTCTCGCCAAAATATTTAGCAGAATAAGGAATAGGATTAATCAAAGACTGTGTAGATGCTACTCTCCTATTATGGTAAGCAGAACACACTTTCTTGAGAGAAACTCCCACTCGTTTTTCAGCAACCTTGAAACCATCAGCAGCCAGTAAACCAGTCATGGTCTTGCGACCATATGTTGGACCAACCTTAACAATGAAAAAAAAAAAATTGGTTAGCCAGACTCTTTTCCTTTTTACATGGGAATTTGGTACTGTTCCATGGGTGGCCTTGTATAGCAATGAGCAAACTAACTTTATGCTAATGTTCATAGAGTACTAGAGCACCACACATCAACAAGTCTAGTACCTTCTGAGTGCATGCATTATTTAGCTACTGATCAACATTCAATGGCCCACTGCAATCCAGTCAGTAAAAAAAAAAAAAAAAAAAACCTGATAGATCTAGTCACATTGTTCTTACCTTCTGTATAGCTGTTCTGACAATTCTGTCCACTGCACCACCTTCTAATCTTGATGTCCTATGGATGTTGTGAGTTTTGCAAAATCTCCTCACAGTTCTAGAGCTCAGCCCTTGGGATAGATAGGGGAACTTTTCCTTCAAGATTACGCTCACATCTTGGTGACTGCGTCGCTCTTCGACTATCAGCTTTCTAATGATAAGTGTTGCAGCAGGAATTGCCTCCAAGACAGCCATTCCACTTCTCGTCGCCAGTCACGGTGTGCCTGCACATGCGCAAAACTTTTCTGCAGCACGAGCGGCTCTATCTCTGCATCTGCCGGTAATAGCAAAAAGCTCACTTCTGCTATTTTGTTGCGTTATCTCTGTTATTTATAGCTACTTCTTCATCTGTGTGTGTGTGGAGAGGACCGGAATGAGTCTCGATCCCTTAGAAGGTACTAGTGGGATCCCTTCGCCACCCAGATCCCAAGACTTGGTCACCCTATGTAGGGATGGCCATGATAGTGTAGACTTGCAGGTGGAGCAGATCACTCCTACTGTAGTTGCTAGGATATTTTCAGTAAGTATGCTAGCTTTGGATGTCTAGCTAGACGTCTAGTTGTGTTTATAATAGCTGACGTGTTATAGCAAGTTATTTTATACAGCATGATTCTGTTGTTTCTGTTGTTGCAGCTAAGCTTGGACAGTGTGTGGCTGCGGGAGTCGGGTGCGGGTGGAGGGCGAGCATCATTTTTCCCAGATAATCGGAACAGACATTTTGATTTCTCAGCAGATGTTGGGTTTTTAATTCAAAGGCTGACAGTTGAAGGTTCGGCAGCTAGTGGAAGCAGTAATCGCATATTTTCTTCTTCCTCAATTATTGGAAGTCAAAGACCTCCATCTACTGTGGTCCCAGTCGGAAACAAGAAGAATTCCATTAGTGTAAAAATTGTTCAAGCTTCAGTAAAGAAGAGTGCCAGTGGGGGACGACCTGACTTCAAGCCATTGAGTCAAGCATTTGTTGATATCACTGAGTCGACAGCTAATGTGATGTACTTGAGTCACATTATAAAAGAAAAGTGGGGTGCTGACTATGTTTTGATCACTGCAGATGGAATGAGGATTGAGGATGGTTCAGGCACCCAAGGTAAGCCCTCTCAAACTGCACTTGAGGTTTCTCATCAAAATATCTGAGCTTGAGTTTGAAATTAATACACACTTTATTTAATTTTATCACAAGTTTGAGCTTCAAATTTGACTTGGTCGTTATTATAGGCAGCCCTATACTGAGAAAGTGTCCTGATTAGACAAGGTGTCATGATACCAGGGTGTCAATATTATACAATTTAGCTAGGGGTTCCACAACAGTCACCCTTGGGGCGGATAGACAGCACAGACACTATAGGGTCATTTGGGACTTGTCCCCTGCTTATGTACAGTGACCATTATAAACAGGTTCCAATGTAGTTTATAGCCTATTAGGATTTCTGCATAATTATTATAGTAGTTTCTACTGTAATTTATCACTTGATAGCTACTACAATAGACTTGAGAATTTGTTTCCCATTTAGGGCTAAAGTTCTGGAAAGTGGGAAGTCGCAAAATATTTGCAGTATCTTCTTCTGACCTCAAAAGGATTCATCATGCTGCTGACTCTTCTTCTTCCGACAGTGAGATGGAACGACCACCGAGAAAAATTGCCAAGATGAGCAGTGTTGAGTTTATGGCACTGGATAAGAACATTCAAGGACTCAGAAATCAAGTAGACTCCCTTGTTAGTGTACAGACTACTTTGAAGATTCCTCTTGCACTCAGGAAGTTGTTGCTGGAGAACTTCAAATGTATTATATGCCATAGTGTTATGACTCCACCTATAATATTTGCGAAGTGCTGTAAACGCCTCTTAGGATGTGAAGCCTGCATTGATACTTTGTACAGGGGAGAAGGAGGAATGTCCAAAAATTGTCCTCAGTGCAGGAGTGAGAGGGCTTATGCTGATACTTGCCGTGTCCATGGGATAGACGAGTTTTTGAACGGTGTAATCAAGATTATTACTACTGATGGTGCTGAGTGATAACTTCCAGTTTTTGAATTCCCTCTTTAACAATTTACAATTATTTGTGTGCAACAAGATTTGGCCATTGCCCATGCATCTTACGTTTTGATCTTTGATCTTTGCCCTTTACGTATCACACGCATGGCGCGTGATACATCACGTGCAGCGAGCGAGGAGCTAGCTAGCTAGCTTGTTGAGTTCTTCAGTTTGTTGTTAGCTGGGTGGCTTCTGAATGTGAGGGTTTCCAGCTGGGCGTTCTAGTCACTAACTTTTTGTAGGATACGAATGGCCATACGATGATGTGGAACTGCTGAGTCAGCATGTGACATGTAAGTTCTGTGTTCAGCATACATGTATGTATCTGTACTGTGTGAATGACAGTCTATGTGAGGGAGATGACTAAAGATCTGGGATGCAGGCTGGTTATCAAATGCCATACCTATGTTTTGTGGTTACTCCTTGGTGGTAGCGTAGCAAGTTTGCCAAATTGTTCACCTGCCTAGTGGAAGGTTGTTTTCCTCACTTAAGGAGCCAAGCTATATTTGCCATTTTGGGTGACAGGGGCCAGGGTTAACCTTTGACCCTAAACTATCATCAATTGGGTAGGGCCCTGCAAAACATATAATCAAATTGGTGTGGCCTAATGGGAGGGGTTATGTGTCTAGTATGGTTGCTCACTAGGCATGGGGCTAATATGCTGGCATAATAATGGGAATAATAGGGCCTCACTGGAATAGCAGCATAATAGGCTAAAGAACCAGAATGATAGGCTTCAGTCATTGTTATAGCTCACTCCCTTGCCTACACATGGGTGCTTTTGAGTGCTAATATTGCATTCTGAGCAAAAAAATTTTTACATCCTTTTGGGAATCAGCAGGAAAACTGTTAAATGCTACACACAGTTAATGTACTCTTTCAGGACATTTTTGTTGAGAATAATAGGTTACTATGAAAAGAATAATGGGTCTGCTGGAGGAGCACTGCAGAATAGGCCAAAAAAGAGCATATTAGCCCCATGCCTATTGCTCACCAAGTGTTTACTAAGTTAGTGATGGAGACAGACCCTTTGGGAATTTAGCCACAAAAATGCTATTGTAGGAATTAAATTTTCTATGTAACATCCTATGGATGTGACTATGCTCCTAGCTGATGATGAAAGACTGCATAAATTATCTCACTTGCAGATAAGTTTGGTCAAGCCAAGTTAGCTAGTGTAAGTTGGCTAGTGTAGCCAGCATTATGGTTCCCAAAACTATGCCAGTCCCTAGATGTGAGGAGTCCTATGCAATCCATGCATTTGTGTAAACCATAGGACACCTATTCCCCTAACTTTCCTAACAACCAACCTGCAATGGTGGATTGAGACCTTGACCAAGTCTGCACAGGTTTTGCTTAATTAACACCCTTTCAGACAGCCAGGTAATCACCAGGCACTATGGGTCCACCTACCATTCAATCTGGAACCTCCTAGTCTGCTCTGTGGTGTGCTTTGATCAATCTTCACCTATCTGCTGAAAGATTTATATTTGTTCTTGTTTTGTTTTTGATACTATGGGCAAGGAAGTTATTTATTTGTGGTTGGTCATTATCTGGTGGATGAAACCCTGCCATATTAATGAGCACAATAGCGTGCTTTAGCACTGCTTACCATTTACACAGGCAAATGTCATGAATAACCTTTGCTTGCTGTTTTCATTGACAATTTGAAACTAAAACATGCACTGCACAGCTGTTGTGGGTATGTGATGTCCATCCAGAGTCTGGTTGTGGTTTCTTTGATGGTTCAGCAAAATCTTAGTACAGTCCATTGCAGGTTGGTTATCAGGAAGTTTGGGGAATAGGTGGATACAACTGCATGGGATCAGGTTTCTTACCTATTTCTCATTCCTTATGGACAACCATCCTGAAATCTACAGTAGTTCAGAAGTAGGTTGTATTTGCAACAGATTTTTTTAGTATGCTATACTACATAGGTTACCACATTTCATTGATGTAGCCAGAGTTTTGGGTTAACCACTGGCTGTTGCAAGTTTTACTAAAGCAACTGCACACTGCTTCTGCTTTTAGGCCTTGGTACATTATGCCAGCATAATTCTGAGCATAATAACATTGATTTGTAAGGCAAGCATAATCGTCTCATTTCCAAAAATTCATTTTGAATAGCTATTTAATAGCATATGACACTCAATTCCACATAGTCTTGCTTGTAAAATGTCTTTTTAGCATTGAAAAAACTCTTCCAGTATTACTGATCACAAGCAGTGAACACAATTACTACAAACCCAGGATCAGATTACTGAGGTTAAAGGTCAACAATACCAGTGCACATGAGCATAATGACATGAATAGCATAATAGCCAATTTTTTGCTAAGGCCTATCTGCTTTGCATCCCCACTCCACCCCTAAATTGTTGCATGGTGGTTTACTAACAAGCATGTTCCTAATTATAAACGCAAAAAAATTCTTCTAAATAAAAAGTTAAGTAGGGATAGCCTCTGTATAATGTACTGCAGCCTCGTATGAAAACAATCCCTACATTTACATCCACTACCTATAGCTAGCTATAGGCCGTTGTAAAAGTAGGGATTGTTTTCATACGAGGCTGCAGTACATTATACAGAGGCTATCCCTACTTAACTTTTTATTTAGAAGAATTTTCTGCGTTCACTTGTTTCTATCCTTTTTTATGCTTGAAGTTGAAGAATTGAGGGTGGCAGTATTGATCGTCACTTCAACTGAGAGTATGCAGTGATTATTAGGCTACAGTACAAAGCCAGCTCTACATAAACCTATCTTTTGTAGGCACATACACAGTCTCTGGAAGAATTTATTAGCTATTTAAGTTAGTTTTGTCTATTTAATATAAAACTTTACAGCAACAGCAATGTAAATGACATGTGCATGGCATGGTAAAGTGAGCTGACTATACACTACAGCCAAGTACTGGCTCTATAGGATGAGCATCTGTACTGCAATGCAGCAGGGAGTGTCAGGAAGATCATCAGATAAGAATAAATAGCTAGCTAAACGATTAAACTGAAGACCTAGCTTACTAAACTTAAGAGGATTAGGCTGCACTGTACACTTATACGTGGCCACGCCCACACGCTCTGCCCCCTACCGACTTGCGCTTCAAAATGGCATAGAAAGATTAGCAGAGTGCTATCGATATCACTGATTTGTGAAGTAGCGCTTTAGTTAAAACTAATAGCAAAAGATCAGCCTCTAGGTGCCGCTCTAACAGATGGCCAAAGCAGAATTTTGATGACTATAGCCAGTAAGTCGGTACATCGATCTTATATTTATTATCCTTATTATTATAAAGAAAAAGAACAAAAATCAATTTTAGAACTCATTTTTTTCTTATGTTAGCGAATGAATTTTTGGTTTTTGAACATTCTCCTCTCTTCTTTGTAGATGTAATAATTCACTGTAGCCTTCTGAGAACCTGTAGAGTAAGGGTAGAAGAGAAGAAGAGTTTTTAGTTTATACAGTCTTATGACCTTTGACCCGCCATCCCTACTTACTCTCGATATTAATGAGCAGAAAAAAAAAATTCTTCATGTTATTTATAAATCTTGCTGGCCTTGTATGAAAATATCATTTACATCCACTGAGAAAGCTATGCTTTAAAAAGAGCTAACTGTTCAAAGCCATTCAGGCTCTCAGCTCAACATCTATTCAAGTACACTGGGATCTTTACCATTAGTAACCAAGCATAGGAGTTTCTTCATGACAAACTAGCTATCACCTTGGTAAAGTATATCAGTTAAAAAAAAAGAGTCCAATGGAGAGATCCAGTGGACTAAAGTACTTCAGATTGACAATATACATACACACAGTTCCTTAAACTTGCCTGTTGTACTTCCGATACTAAAACTCTTTCTAGTTGATTCCACTTCATTTCCACAATGTTCCTGAATCCCCATAGCCACTTTAAATTGTATGTCATAGGTGTTCATTCCCTGTATTAATTCAGCAATCTGGGTGGAGTCAGCTGGTTTGGGTTATTTAACCATCAGCAAAAGGTCAGGTGTGTGTGTGTGTGTGTGTGTGTGTGTGTTACATTCCACCACACTCCCAGTAGCAATTAGAATTCAGCCATAACAATGTCTAGGCAATACTCTCCAGTGAAAAGGGCAAGATTTCCAGCTCTGTATTATAATATACTCCATATGATGCACACTCAGTGCTGCTGACCATTTACCTACTCTATCTGAAAGGCACAAGACTTAAGAGGGGTTCCTTGGGTCCAAAACTCGCCACTTTACAAATGTATTAGTGTGACTCTGCCCATTTTTTTACTTCCTGTCTTAGCCCTTCCCTTCCTCCATACCAATGTCCGTATAACCCAGATAAAAAAATTCATTGCTTAGTTTCATGCTATAGCTAAGTCCAAGCCAAATTTGAAGCCTCTATCACATGATTAACAATTTTTAATTCATTTTTTTTTTAATGACCACTTATGAAGGCACTATGAGAGTAGCTGTATACCCTAAAGAGTTAAAAATTTGCTTCTTGGGACAATGATAACTTAATTTAAAAATTTAAGATATCATTTGAATCTTCTTTAGAAGCTCTACAAAATGTGGCTCTCTATATAGGCACTGTAATCCACGTTAAATGACTTAAAGTACTGAAAGGTACTTTAAAACATTAGTGAATCACTTAAAAGATGATTTAAAAATTTTATGTGTGTGTTGCTACGGAAAAAGGAAAGCCGCATTTTGTAGTCCTACATAATGTGTAAAGTGATGAAATTTTATCCTGAGTTATTACTGTCCCTAACAGTGGTCTTCATTTTTTGCTTGAACACAATATTTTGGGGCCTCAATTCTTAAGCCACATCCACTTTTTGGTTTGTAAGTACTCCAACTATCATTGAAATAGCATACTTAATTTCATGCGAATACACATTATGGTTAATGAGTAATCCAATATTTTTTAGTGCAGATTTTTTAGCCAGGGAACCCCCCCTTATTGTGTCTGTGGACTAGTGTAGAGCAACAGCATACCCAGCCGGAGTGTTTTTAAGTGACAGGTCTAGGTGGTACTGTTTTTATACCTGCATGTTTAATCATAATTATCTGTGCAGTTCTCCATACATGCAAAATGAGAACATGGACTCAGTAGTATTGAATGCACATGCCTAGATGATTCAATTACTATACTCCAGAGTGATAATTTGATAACTATTATTTGTTTGTTTCTTTCAGGTGGCAAGACAGAAAGCCAGCATCGAAGTTTCATTTGGAACATGTCTTTACTTTTTAATATCATGATGAATTTTTAAAATAGTAATTGTGATGCTATGTAACTTTTTGGGGTAAAGGGTTGAATGAGTGCTACAGAAAGTGTGCTAGAAATTAAGTTCAGTAATCTCACACAGGAGAAATGTTTGCTGGGCTTTTGTAGTTGGAGGAGGTGGTTAGACTGGTAGCTATATATGGCTAGTGTTGCCAAATATAGTACTACTTATAAAAAAAACAGCAATATCACAGGCTCTATGATCAATGAGTGCTATAGAAGGTGTGATAAGAATTGACTTAAGTTTAGTATGCAAGAGAAATGTTTGCTGGTAGTTAGAGGAAGTGCTTAGACTGGTAGCTATACAGCTAGTGTTGCCAAACAGTACCACTTGTAAGAAACAGCAACATCACAGGCTGTATGATCAATCACCTTGGGTTGTTTTCTTTCGACCATCTTCAAACATGCAGTCAGCTGTAGCTCACTTGCCAACACTGCTATTAAAAACAGTTCACTAGAAAGCTGTGAAGTACTTGGGGACGCTTCCTCCATAGTTGCTGCTTCATCACAGTATGTAGCTAAAGGGTATGCCTCACTCAAATAGAAGATATATATCAGAAGATGGCAGGTACTGGAACTCGAAGTTAGTGTGGTCCATGTAGTTTGTGGTAAAGGGTGTTAGTGACAGAGATTGTATGCATATAATGTAGACCTACAGTTTTGGTGATACTGTACCGAATCACATGTACTGCGGCATCAGTGTAATCAAAAGACGAGAAAATTAAAAATACATGGTACTGTGGCGTTAGTGGAATCAAGCTACAATATTACAAATGAAAAAAAATGTGATCTTAAAAGATTTCAGTTGATTTTCACAAATTAAATCCATAAAAAAATTGGTTATTTTTCAAAATTTAATTTTCAAAAAATTGAAAATCAAATTATCTGTGATATTTTGTTCTTCAATAATAATGAATATTATTTGGACCAAATATCCACTGACCAATGAGTATTGCCTGTGTCTACTGCATTTTCCCACAATTACATTGATTTTTGGCTTTGGTTACTTCAGGAGATGTAGTTTGTGAAAGACTGGAATCTTTCATTACAGCATCATAATGCCCACAGCCTGTACTAGAGAATGCCAGGTATACTGGTGCACCACATTTAATTTTACGTGGTGAAATGTGTATAACTGGATGAGAATCTTGTGCAGTAAATACTATAAATTGCATGCCAGTAACATTTGACAAAGCCACCAACACTGAGTCTCCCAAGTCAGATGCAAAAAACCCCGATTGATTGAATTTATCAGCTTCTTTTTCGACATCAGAAAAATAAGGAGAATAATAATCAATGTTATTTTTCCACTCCCTGACTGCTGCTAAGCGTAGTTGCTGACTTAAAGTTGCTGTGCAATTAAAATCAAATTCTGGGAGAAGAGAGTTCAATGGAGTCACGTCTGCATTCAAAGATTGCAATCCCATTGGCAACAGAAACAAAACAGCAATTTCCATCCTTGCTAACTGGATATCTCTTCATTTTCCATGAATGGATAAGATCATCAAGCTTTGTCAAAGTAAATGTGTCAGCAGTTAAATTGCTGAAATACAGACTAGAAACTGAAGACATAAAAGGAAAAAAATTGTACTGAAGAACTGACGATGAGCCTGACATTTTACGTACTACTTCAGTGACATTTGACAAATGAAGAGCTTTCTCAACTATGTCCATGATTTCTTGAACTGAAATCATCTCTGATACACTTGAACTTAATTCAACAGTTTTAGCTCTATCATCAAAAGACTGTATCAATGAGTAACTTTTAAAGTCATTTTTAGTGACACCCCATAAATTTTGCTGAACCTCCTTATCAATAATGCCAAAATGGTAGTTAAATCCACTGCCATCTGATTCTGAAGTGATAGGTAGGTACTAGTTTTTATCCCTAATAAGCGACTGTTGTATTGAAACAGCAAAACAGTCATCAAGGCTAATGCCATAGGTAATCCCATGGGAGTGCGGCTGAAGAGTGGCTTTAGATGTCTATGTAAACGTTCATTTCTATTAGTGCCTGCTCCTGGAGGCAGTTCCCCTTTAATATGTCTTTTCAAATTTTTTATTTCTTTCAGTACTTTTTGGTTCATTATCTGCCATCCATTCAATTCCATCTCATTCCACTTTCTTACAAAATTCTTCATATTTTCAAGTATTTTGCTGGGATCTGGTATTATTTTACGTCTGTGACCCAAGTCACTTGGCTATCTAAAAACCAATCGTAAGTCATCAGTACATAACTTATAGAGAGGATGGCGTTTTGATAATTTATTTGTGATCCTCTGTATGGCATGAAAGAGATCCAATTTTACATTAACATTTTCCCCAAACACTTCAGAGAGTTTCCCATGTATATTGCAGCAATTATCAGCTAAAATGACTAATTTTTGAAAGTCAGTTATTCGATTAATTATACCAAGAAATAGTTGCTTCAACTCATCCATGCCTGTACTTTTAGTAAATTGCCAACCCATCACTTGACCATCTTGGTTCATGACTATGAATACAGAATTATACTGTGTAACCCATTTTCCATCACTCCGCAAATATCCTATGTTAGCAGCCACCTTAAAGGTGTGATCAAATGATATTAAGTCTTTTGCACTTATTTTAGACATAGCAGAGGTGTATTTTTGGTGATTGAGAAGATATTCAGAGAGGAAGCATTTGCAAATTATATCATTGCTTGGACAAGGATTAATGATTAATGATAAATATTTGAGATCAGGTGCTGAAGATACTAATCTGGTGCGAATTTGAGCAGCAAGGTTTGTTTCAGTGACCCTTCGCTGATTACGAACATATCTTTCAACAGCACAAATACTCAGTCCTTCTTGTATTAATCCAATAACATGATCAATGAGCGACTTTAGGAAACCAGTTTTGTGTAGCAGAACGAAAGGAATATATTCTGGTGGAATCAGTTGTAATAAACGTGGATCAGTTGTTAGGTAGGCATGGCTATTTAAGCAAATGTATTGGCAAGAAACCAAAAGTACTATTGAATTGATATCATGAATAGCTCGCAGTTCTAGGGCTGGTGATTGACCGAGCTTCCATGCTTTTCTCTCAATCTTAGCATTGCACACAACACATGAAGTTGCCAGAGTTGAAATAGATAAGTATGGATCCCAGATAATTACTGGTGGCAGTATCATGTCAGCAGGGTTAGTGCTATCTATCGAATAGGGTGGTGGTGGAGGAAGCACAACACAGATACGTGCTCTAAGATAGTAATGCAAAATCATAATTAATTATAACTGTCACCATGAATACATATCACCCATGGTCATTCCTTTACAAGAACAAAAAAAAGGCTCAACTGGCAACTTAACTTAAATAGTGAACCTGGAATCCATGCACCTGGATGTGACCTCCCTGATCATATCATAGCTACAATATTAATTAGCCACCTGATAAAATTTTCCACTGATTTTCGTAGATAGGACTGCCATTCGATTGGAATATTCATTGCCACTGACAAATGTGTTCCAATTAGTAGAATAAAGGCAATAGCGATGAGATTCATGGTTGCAAGTAAATTACACTGATTCAGAACAAAGCTGCTTCAACAAAGAGAGTGTCAAAAACTCAATTGAACTAACATGTGACAAATTAACAGGTGAAGGAGACTAGTAGAGACTATAGAGACTAAGTGGAGAGACAAGGACTATAGAGACTAGGAGAGACCAGCAGAAAGACTGTGAGAAGGAAGAGAGAGACCATCAGAGACTAGAGGGGACTGGTAGAGAGACTACACGGGAGACCAGTGCAGCATATAGAAAGACTGAAAGAAAGAAGAAGAGACCATCGGAGACTAGAGGGGACTGGTAGAGACAAGAGAGACTGGGGGAGACCAGTGCAGTCCATAGAAAGACTGAAAGAAAGAAGAGACCATCAGAGACTAGAGGGGACTGGTAGAGACTAGAGAGACTAGGAGAGACCAGTGCAATCCATAGAAAGACTGAAAAAAAAAAAAAAAAAAAGAAGCAGAAAAGACCATCAGAGACTAGAGGGGACTGGTAGAGACAAGAGAGACTAGGGGAGACCAGTGCAGTCCATAGAAAGATTGAAAGAAAGAAGAAGAGACAATTAGAGACTAGAAGGGACTGGTAGAGACTAGTAGACCAGTTGAAAGAAAGAAGAAGAGACCATCAGAGACTATAGAGGGGACTGGTAGAGACTTGAGAGACTAGGGAAGACCATAGAAAAAGAAGAGAGACCGTCAGAGACTAGAGGGGACTGGTAGAGACTAGGGGAGACCAGTGCAGTCCACATATAAAGAAGAAGAGCCCATAGAGACTACAGAAGACTGGTATAGGGGAGTCCATAATTGTGAGAAAGAAGAGAGAGACCATCAGAGACTAGAGGGGACTGGTAGAGACTAGAGAGACTCTATTGTAACATAGCTAATATATATTTTATAATGATGTAATCATTATTATTGTGTAATAGAATGATGTAATCAAGGTCCAGCTTACATGAAGAAACAACCAATAATGATGACCAGTCCTTAAGTCCCAAGTAGTACTGGTGGCCATGGTCTGGACATATGGTGGTAACCCTTATAGAACACATGGTGGAAGTTTGGAAGAAAACAGAGCAAATTCAATTAAGCTTTAAAAAAAAAATGGATTGTAATTTCCCCTCAGGCAAGCCTGGAGGACTCTGTGTGTGGTGCTGACATCCCCCCTGCCATGCTGGAGTTTATTAGGAACAATGACGTAGCTGTGATGGAAGGATGTGACAAGGTAGAGTGAAATCTCCTGTCATTATTACACGATAATGATCCATTGATGTTCCAGGTGTTGACCCTTTACCAGGAAAAGTTACTAACTGTAGACTCCTTTGGAGTATTCTGTCAAGTTATAGGTAAGATACCTGCTGGATAGAAAGTGTGTGTCTGAAGAACTCAACCTGTATTATGTAACAGCTCCATTCTAAACTGACACCAGTGAATGCACTACATAATATGTGATAGATGTGTAGATCCATAAGTGCAATTTCTGTTTTCACGGTATATGTTTGAAATCCATTGGTCACCAGAGAGATGACTTCATTTGGACCAATCACCTTGATGAGTGTGTTTTGTATTACTGCAGGCATCGATGCTATTGCTAACCAAGAGAACTTTATTATTGAACTGATAGAATCTTTAGTTTAGTGAGACATTCTTATTTAATGTTCCATTTTGTTGTGGCTTTCACGAGTGTATAGAATTAGACTGTTAGTACAACTGCAGCAATGTGAAGGTATATCATGCAGTTGATACACCTGAGCACTGCACTGGGACTGAGACATCCACACAAGATGCATGTGGAAGATGAAGTGATGAACACCAGTGTGCATTCCCTGGTTCAGTTCAAACAGTTAATATTGAACAACTATAATACCTTGGGGTATTGCCTCTGCAAATGAGCAGATCCTCTGTCAGTGCATGCAAAGGATTGTTTTGCAGTCCCAAGGGGGTAGTTATGTGAGGTTTGTGTTTGTGGACACTCATCGATCTGCACTGAGTCAAGGGAGGAAAAGAATCAGAAGCTAATAGAGATGGTGAGGTCCTACACTCCAAATAGCCCCGAGGTGGCCTTCCTGTGTGAACAGCACGTGGTCCCTAGATCCCACCAGTCTCCAAGATGGGAGATGAGCTGCTGTGTACCAGGAGGAACTCAGCACAGGGTCTGGCTAGGAGTTATAACAATACTTTACTCTACATATTAATAGGCTATAGCTTTTGGTACATGCAAATGCAAAGTTGTTGTACTGGTAGGCTACTGCAGGCCCTGAAGGCATTGCACTGTGCAGCATCTCGGGGTGGAGATCTTGTAGAGTCCACAAGAGACAGTCAGGAAGTAGTGGAGAGTGGCTCCGTACCATATACATTACATCCCCCAGCCACTTCCGCAGCACAGGATGCAATAATGGTGACGACGAGAATAGCTACAGAAGTCACGTGGTACTTACATATTTGTGGAGCCCCACCCACCAATAGATAACTTCTGCACCACACCCAGTTTCGCCCGACTGCCTAGCCGCCTGGCGAGGCTAAGTCTGGCCTTAACGCCAGGCTATGCTTCATGATGGCAAGTAATGAATTACGGAAGGTAAGTTGTAATACTGGTTGATCATGTTAATGACGATTATGGATCCATGATCAACAGCTTGCTAGCTAGTAGGCGGTTAAACTTGCAGCTGCATACAGACAGGTAGCAACTAACTGTGCAGCTGCCGGTCGTAGTTTTAGCTTTATTGAAACTTGTACTTGGTAGCTAGCATAGGTCTATAAAACTGGATAGCAGCTATTTTAACTTGCCTCTAGGCATAATTTTAGTGCCTATAGACTTTGCTTTTGAAAATAGCTAGTTAGTTACTGTTTAGCTATTGTTAGTTGTATCAGGTGGTGAGCTAATTTATCTATCCTCACAGATAAGGAAGAATATCGAGAGATATAAAGGGGTGAGTTAGGGGTGAGTGTGTGTGTGAGTGTGTGGTAACCTAGAGACCAATATTCATACCATGCCATATTTGGTTATTTCCCATAATTCATGGCACTAGAGTCATGTTATCATGTGTAGATAAGGACTTATGGTGAAAGGTTCATATCCTGCTATACCATCACCCTCATTCTATGCCCACTCATAACCCTGGGAGTGAAAGCAGGCTGTGTGCAGTGAGGGGTTGCTCATTGGCCCACTAAACTACATGACCTTCAAGTAGATGTTGCCAGCATATTGTCCTCCATGTTTGGTGGACGTGCCTCATTCAGTGTCCATGCAGGACCCCTGCTTCAGTTTCGTCAAGAAATGCTGACTCAGCACTTAAAGATATACTCCCCAGCCGAGGGAATTGTGTGGGTCCTAGAGACTTATGGACCCCATGGCTGTATAGAGCATAGTTCACTCTATATATCCTCCATGTTTGGAATCTACAACTCGAATGCCTTGCATGCTAGACCCCTGCTCAATTTTCTCCAAGCCATTTTTGACATACAAATGTCCACTCAAGTGTGCCGAGGGAAGTGGGCGTGGTCTATTGAATCATAGACCCCTTGACCTTATAGAGCATGATTCACTCTACAAGTTCTCCAAGTTTGGAGGCCGTAGCTCACATGCTGTGCATGTGGTGATTTTTTTTTGTGGTGCATGATGGCTGTCTTTGTGTGTTGGTTGTATGGTTGTCTCACCTTCTCTCTCTCACTCCTCACAGACGAAGGCAGTGAATCAGTGGTTTATAGAGTACAGGGAACAGGTGAGTGATGAGTGTAGCAGTGGTGTGATGAGGGCGTGGCATGTGGCCCAGTCCATACCTGGTGTGTGTTCCATGTGTGCAGTGGATTGCTGGATGGCAGAAAAGCATCAATGACCCCTCCACTGATGAGAGTGAGAGGGAAAGGCTGAAGGGGGAGGTGGAGAGATATAAGGGATACATCCAGAAGTATAAACAAGGAATAAATCACTATGATAAAGAAATTATTGCCTTAGGGGAAAAAGAAGGTAAGTCACAATAATAATTATACAAAGTACAAAGAAGTCATGTAATAGTGATGTTGTGGTTAATTAATTTTAACATGATGATGTAATTAATGTAGAATTAAATTTAATACGCATGTCACACGTAAGTAAGGTTAATTAGTATGAAAATTAATTAATTAAAAGGAGGTGAAATTAATTAATAATGTCTCAGGCCATAACTTTAGAATGCAATGAGCTATCAACTTCAAACAAAGTGCATTCTGTTCCAAAAAATTATTTCTTTCAGTCCTTGTGACTCAGTTGTGATGTAATTAAGCAGGAGTATGAGCTGTATAATTGTCCCTATAACATTTATACAATACTTGAGTGTATTGTAATTGTACTGACTGTTTTGATTGTTTGATGCTTCCAGCTGAAATCATCTCAGCCATTTCTGATGTGAAAACTCGAGACCTCTTCAAAGAAGCCATGAAGAAAAGCTGCCTTGAATACCCACAATTAAGAGTAACGATATTTGGTTATGCTGGATCTGGGAAGAGCCACGTCCTTGCTCTCATGCTCGGGGAACCTCCTCCTGAAGTACGCATCAGCACAGCCTGTGCCAAGAAGCCAGTACGAACCATATCCCACAGTAGATTTGGTGTAGATGAGAAAGTATTAAAGAGAATAGGCGAAGAGGAGTATTCGCAAATGATGATGAAGACAGCCAGGGATGGTGTCTCAAAGTCCAAATTCCTAAAGTTCAGAGGGAAACTGTACAAGGTTTTCAAATATGTGGCTTCTGAGCCGACTGATGAAGTGGAAAAGGATCTGATAGTTCAGTTCCACAAACACGAAGCTAGTGTGGAATCCCTTGAAGGCCAGACTGTGGGGGAGGTGACTGACAGCGGTGGACAGCCTCAGTTCTTGGAAATACTTCCAAGGTTCATCGATAACCTCTCCCTCGGCATACTGGTGACCGACCTCAGCCAACGTCTGGACGAGTGTCCCATGAGTTACTACTACAACAGCCAGGGGGAGCCTATCGGGGAAGGAGTGAGATCGTTACTTACAAATGAGCAGATCCTCTGTCGATGCATGCAAATGATCGTCTCACAGTCCCAAGGGGATAGACGTGTGAGGTTTGTGTTCGTGGGCACTCATCGTGATCTGGAGCACGAATGCACCGAGTCAAGGGAGGAAAAGAATCGGAAGCTAATAGAGATGGTGAAGTCCTTTGATCTGGAAGACAGCGTCATCTACAGCAACCAGCAGTTCAACGAGCTGATCTTTGCCCTCAATGCCAAGGAGCCCGAGGAAGCTGACTACCAAACAGCTGGGATGCTGATAGAGCTGATGATGGACAGGTCTGCAGCCAAGACTATTCGCATCCCAGTCAACTACCATGGTGTGGAGCTGACTCTGAAGCAGAAGGTACAAAAGTCCAATCAGATCGCATTCCTTGAGTCTGAGATCTTGCAAGATGTGGCCCACTTTCACTTGACAAAGGATACACTGAAGAGAGCTTTAAGATACCTGCACAACATTAAGCTTATCTTCTACTTTGAGGAGGATTTTCCTAATGTGGTGATTGGAGAACCTCAGGCCGTCCTCGATAAGCTGACTGAATTGGTGGCATACCACATCGAGCTGACCACCAACCCCAAGAAGCAGAGAGCAGTGGATGGGCAGTGGAAGAAGTTCAGTCAGTGTGGGATCCTCAACATCGACTGTCTGAAGAAGTTCCCAGGCCAGTACGTGGAGGGTGTGTTTTCTCCTGTCGACATGATGAAGTTGTTTGAGAAGCTGTTCATTGTGTCAGAGGTGAATCAGGGGGAGTATTTGATGCCGTGCGTCTTACCCATGGATCCTCAAACCAGCTGCAATCCGGAATGCGAGACACAATCAGTCCCACCCATGGTCCTCCACTTTACCAGAGGTGTGCCAAGACATGGGGTCTACTGTGGCACCATCTGCCATGTGATGACTGAAGCAAAGTGGAAGTTGTTAGAAGATCCCACGACTGGCGAGCCATTCCACATCACCAGAAATAGTGTCCATTTTTCTATTCCCGGCTATCGAGGGAAGGTCATCATCAACGACAGCCTCGACTCCTTCTTCCTGATGTTTTTCTACATCCCTCGTGATGTACCGTCTTATTCTCAAACTCTATCTCAAATGTGCATAGAGGTCCGAGATACCCTCATCAAGGCAATCAACGACGTTACAGAGAAGCTAAACTACACTCCAGACAGCCCCGAGGTGGCCTTCCTGTGTGAGCAACACAAGGGCCTTCCCCCCCATCCTGCCACAGTCTCCAAGATGGGAGATGAGTTGCTGTGTACCAAGAATAATGACAAAGGAGGAACTCTAACTGACCAGCACAGGGTCTGGCTCAAAGGTGAGTGAAGTTAGTTACATTCGTTTTGTACTTCATGAATTCATGATTGGGTGTTGACTGTATATGCACCTCCAGAAACTATATCTGCTTCTTCCAAAAAAGCCACTTCCCATAACCTATCAACAGCTGACCACTTCAAAGTTGCTAAAATCCTTGAGGATCTGAATAATGTGCAGCTGATACGCCTGGGCACTGCACTGGGGCTGAAGTATCCACACTTGCAGAGGATGCATACCTTGCCTGACGATATGGTGTTTGCGTGGTTGAACATGGAAGACGAGGTGATGGACACCAGTGGTATTCCCACCTGGTCCAGTTTGATCAAAGCCCTAGAGGACACCGACCAGAAAGGGGTTGCTTCACGCATCAGGAAAGGTAAGTTTGGACCACCCTATTGTGTTGATGATCATGTGATGTATTGTATCTATAATCCCTCATAGAGCAACACAGTAACCACCACAAGTGAACCTTTCACATCACATAACAGTTTTTGTGTACGTGTGTATATGTTTTGTTGATGACCTTTTACCAAATATTATTGCACTCACGCGCGCGCGAGACCAGACTATAGTAGTCTAGCTAGACTAGCCAGATTAATAATCTTTCTGCAGGTGGACCGAGGTGAGTGCTGGGATATGTGTGTCTTTGAGTGTAATATCGATCCTCCTCCTATACACTAACAGCAGTATCATAACTCTGGGAGTGCGCTTTATTCTGCTGTTATGGAGGATGGAGAGCACACAGTATGTCACATTAGTGATGTGGTGGTGGAATTTCCCTTTCAACCTTACTCCTGTCAGCTGGCCTACATGGAGAAAATCATCCAGGCCCTGCAAAAGGCAAGTCCTCATGGACACCTCCTGAACTAAACTAATCTCTTCCTTTCTAGAACACTAACACCATTTTGGAGTCACCTACAGGGACTGGGAAGACACTGTGTCTGCTGTGTGCCACTCTCGGGTGGAGTGAGAACCTGGTGGAAAAACTGAGGCAGCAATCTGGGGATCCAGGGGACATGGGAGGAGAAGGGGAGGAGCTAGATCCATGGGACTGTCCCCTACCCTCAGGTGTGTGTGTGTGGAGTAGGTAGCAGGGATAGTCATCAAGTCATCATCAAGGGTGAGAAGAATTTTTGATATCTTTTGATGCAGGTAGGAGTGGAGTAATGTCCAACGTTTCAAAGATTATTTATGCCTCTAGAACTCACTCACAACTCTCACAAGTCATCCAAAAGCTCAAGAACACCAAATACAGGTAGCTATGGTAACAGGGTACAGATTGCCGAGTCCACTCCTTTTCTTCTTTTGGAATAAAAATATCAGCTGTACCAAGTATGATCATCCCATTCAAGATGTTATTGGTTTCAGATATGGAACTGCTTTCCTTTGTCCCATTCCCAGACCCAGAGTCGCCATCATTGGTTCCAGGGAGCAGCTATGCATCCATGGAGAAGTATCCAAGAAGGAGACTAATGCAGAGAAGGTACTCTCCTTTGAAGCCCCCCCCCCAATTACCTTCATAATCGATTTTTCTCTGAGGTTCACTTATGCCGAGCAAAAGTGAAGAACCACAGCTGCTTCTACTACAACAACACTGATGGTGAGTTTTGCTGACATGGCACTTATCGGGTGGTATTACTTTCACAATGCAGTGAGGAGATTGAGTGGGATTGAACAGGTGATGGACGTGGAGGACCTGGTGCTAGTTGGTAGCAGGCAAAAGTAGGTGTGGCCTTCATATTACATGGAGGAGATGAAGTAATCCTCTTCCATATACAGAATGTGTCCTTATTATCTAGCAAAGGAGCTGAAATCCAATGCAGATGTGATATTCATGCCCTATAACTACATACTAGATTTAAAGGTCAGAATAGAGTCATGTGACTGTCATATGATGTGGATATGTCCCTTTTTTTGTTTGTTCGTTGTTGTTGTTTTTGCAGACTCGGCAGATGCATGGTGTGGATGTGGAAGGGACTGTGGTGATATTGGACGAGGCTCACAACATAGTGAGTATTGGATGTGGAGGGTGACCTCTGTCTCACTGTTAGTGATTGTTGCACTCGTATGTACGTAGGAGAGGGTGTGTGAGGACTCTGCATCCTTTGACCTCACGTCTAGTGACATTGCCCTGTGCATAGGGGACATCAGCCACATTCTCCTCAAGTACAAGCCGGACACTGATAGTCCCCAGGAGGAAGGTGGGTGTGGCACAAAGGGGCAGGCCCTCGGGTACTGTTGCTATGCATGTTGTTTCAGGAGAGGAGGAAGACATTCAAGATTATGTGAACTTAAAAGGTCAGTTGAATAATGGTGTGTGATTGCTGATGCTGTTAACCTGAATCTCTTTCAAGCCCTCCATGTTTTTGGATACTTTTGTGGCCTGACCTAGCATCCTTGCCCTTTATGATATGCTTACCCTACTCTTGCCCTTTGACCCTTTGACCCTTCATGATATCTGCAGAGTTTTTTCTGGCCATTGAGAGGACACTTGATAAAGTCACTTTTCCTAGTGGCAAGAAACAGGAGGTAGTCATGCCTGGAGAGTGAGTGTTGGATGTGTATCTTATGTTAGTCATCAGTCTTGACTTCTTCCTCCAGTTACATCTTCAAGTTCTTTGGTTCTGCTGGTCTGAGACAGGACACATGCAGCATGTTGCTGGACCAGTGTGCCAAGGCCATCACTTTCCTCACCACCGACCCTCACTCCGTCCACAGAAATGGAAACAACATACAAAAGTTTGTGGATGCTGTCAAGGTAAGAAAAAGCTTAATTTTAGCATATCAATAACTGCCTTGTAGAGTTTTTGAATATTTGTTTCTTTTCTTAGATTGCATTCAGCTCTGCCTCCACCCCCTCAGGCCGGAATTCCTCCCATCACTATAAAGTGTTCATCAAGTCTGAAGAGAATCCGTACAAGAACAAGAAGACTAACACATGGACTGTGTCTCCATCAGACACAACAAAAAGAGAAAGTAAATATAAATAAAAAAAGATATGTCTTGTTGAAACTATTCCTTGTTGCAGTTCGTACCATTAGTTACTGGTGTTTTAGTCCTGGACATGCCATGGCAGATCTAGTGAGACAAGGAGTACGATCCGTCATCTTGACCTCAGGCACTCTCTCTCCCCTCAACTCCTTCTCCTCAGAACTTCTAATGTATGTTCCTTCTTCAAACCTCCTATTAGGTTCATGTTAACTCAATTTTCTACCCCCTTCTACTACTGCTGCTGTATGTAGAGATTTCCCCATCAGCTATGAGGGTCCTCACGTCATCACGGAGCAGCAGATCTGGGTGGGTGTGGTCTCAAAGGGATGTGATGGCATAGCTCTCAACTCGTGTTATAACAACAGGTAACTAACTGGTTAACAATATCAATATGGTGGTATTATTCTTTCTCCTTTTCTTTCAAAGGACAAATCTCTCCTACCAGAGTAGCCTTGGAAACACTCTTGGTAAGTTTATGGATAAGAGTCATGTGCCAGTCACATGTGCATGGACGAGAGTCATGTGCCAGTCACGTTATGATTGTTCTATGCCTTTCATTATAGTGAACTTCTCTCGTTCTGTACCCCATGGTCTCCTTGTCTTCTTCCCCTCCTACCCAGTCATGCATGGCTGTGTGGAAAAGTGGCGGGTGAGCTCTTGTATCACATGACCTTGTCACATGACCACATGCACCTGCGGCACCATCATCATGTGCTATGTACATTTTATCACATGACTTGATAGGAGAGTGGAAATATGCAAAGGATTGAGCAAAATAAATCTGTCTTCCTGGAACCAAGGAGAAAGGCTGAATTCAACCCAGTGAGTTGTTATTTGTGTTTGTTTGTTTTTTGTTTTTTTTGTTTGTTTGTTTGTTCGTTTGTTTGTTTGTTTGTTTGTTCATTGTTTGTTGGTTGTGTTTCTAATTGCAGACGATGGATGCATTCTACGAGCATATCACTGACCCAGCTCAGTGTGTCGAGGGAAGGTGAGTTGGGCAAGTGTCATCATGTTTTTCATTCATAATGTTATCCTCTCTCTCTCTCTCTTGAAGGTGAGTGAGGGTTTGGACTTTGCAGACATGAACGGAAGAGCAGTGGTGATCACTGGTCTCCCCTATCCTCCAAGAATGGACCCAAAGGCAAGTGTGTGTATCCATCCTTACCAATCCTAGCCTCGTACCCAGGCTTTATCTTTTGTGTAGATAGACTACTAAAAAGTGTAATGGAGCCCAAGGCATACACATGCAATGTAAGCCACACCCTTTTCCTCTTCCTGTTTGAGGAATACAAGCTAGCATTATGTAATCCATTCCCTATGGATGTAATACATGTCATGGTTTGAAACTCACTGGATTTTTTAAATTTTTGGCAGGTGATGTTGAAGATGGAATACTTGCAAGACAATAAGCATCAACTACCATTAACATACCACATCACACACTGTCCAGCAAAGCACGTGTGATGATTGTTGACATCTCCTGTCTGAGGGTCTGAGTGGGGAGGAGTGGTACAAGCAGCAAGCATCCCGTGCAGTCAACCAAGCCGTGGGGAGAGTCATTCGACATAAACATGACTATGGTGCCATCATACTCTGTGACGAAAGGTACTTGAAATTGAGAAGCAGAGAGAGAGAGAGAGAGACAGAGAGACTCACTTCTAGGTGTCATGGAAGTCCTGGATTCTATATTATGGGGAAACCCCTCTCTATTCATGCATGTAGATTTGGGTCGTCCAGTGCTGTGAAGCAGCTGCCTCAGTGGGTGAGACCTCATGTGAAGACCTACAGCAAGTTTGGAGTGGTGCAACGCGACCTCAACCTTTTCTTCAAGAATGCAGAAAAGGAGGTGAATTAGTGTCACTGTCCCTAATTAGGGGGACATCCTCATTGATTGTGGTAGCTTCTAAACACCTTTCATTTTGTTGTCGTTCAGTTTTGGTTCCAAAATTGCAAGTAGGAAGCTTCCAGCTGATATTACCCTTTATGAAATGCCTTGCCCTTTGACCCTTCATAGTATTACCCTTGCCCTTTGACCTTTTGACCCTTAATGATATCTGCAGAGTTTTTTTCTGGCCATCGAGAGGACACTCGATAAAGTCACTTTTCCTAGCGGCAAGAAACAGGAGGTAGTCATGCCTGGAGAGTGAGTGTTGGATATGTATCTTTTGTCAGTTTGGACTCTGACTCCTTTCTCTAGTTACATCTTCAAGTTCTTTGGTTCTGCTGGTCTGAGACAGGACACATGCAGCATGTTGCTGGACCAGTGTGCCAAGGCCATCACTTTCCTCACCACCGACCCTCACTCCGTCCACAGAAATGGAAACAACATACAAAAGTTTGTGGATGCTGTCAAGGTAAGAAAAAGCTTAAAAATATTAGCATATCAATAACTGCCTTTTAGAGTTTTGGAATATTTGTTTCTTTTCTTAGATTGCGTTCAGCTCTGCCTCCACCCCCTCAGGCCAGAATTCCTCATAAAGTGTTTATCAAGTCTGAAGAGAATCTTTACAAGAACAAGAAGACTAACACATGGACTGTGTCTCCATCAGACACAGCAAAAAGAGAAAGTAAATCAAAATTTAAAAAAGATGTCTTATTGAAACTATTTCTTGTTGCAGTTCGTACCATTAGTTACTGGTGCTTTACTCCTGGACATACCATGGCAGATTTAGTGAGACAAGGAGTACGATCCGTCATCCCTCAACTCCTTCTCCTCAGAGCTTCAAATGTATGTTCCTTCTTCAAACCTCCTCCTATTAGGTTCATGTTAACTCAATTTTCTACCCCCTTCTACTACTGCTGCTGTACGTAGAGATTTCCCCATTAGCTATGAGGGTCCTCACGTCATCACGGAGCAGCAGATCTGGGTGGGTGTTGGATGTGACGGCATAGCTCTCAACTCATGTTATAGCAACAGGTAACTAACTGGTTAACAATATCACATTTCTTCATGTGCTCTTTGTGTGAATTGATTAGGAACTTCCACAACTCCTCACTCCACCTCAGTTCATCAAACAGGGGTCACCTCCTCTCATCCTCCACCCCCTGACTCCACCCCAGTCCCTCATATCCCATCTTCTTCTCATTACATAGTAAGTCTACAATAATGAGATGTTTAATAAGTGATTTAGTTCCATAGTAACCTTGTGCAAGGACTTTACTAAGTAATTATTAGCATAGAAAGTTAAAAGTCACTCTGTCTACACTTTCTCCAGTTGCTGACTATCCATCGTACGTATCCTCCCTCCCTGCCTGTGCCCACCCCCTCCTGGAGCGACAGTTGGACTGGGATCATGGTGGAATGGACCGAGACCTGAACACCATAGCAGATAACATGCTGGACTGGGAGACGAAACTCTCCACTCCTCTGAAACTGACTGCCATTGAAATACACGATATCAAATTTTTGCACTCTGACCCTGTTCTCCTGAGGTAAGAAGAGATACTGTACAGCAGGAAATCTCGTGGGGGAATTTTCGTGATTTTTACAAAAAAAATGGTCATTCACCTTCTTATTTTTTCGATCACAAATTCCCCATTCAATTTCCTACTGTGATTCATGCATGTCTACATGGTAGGACTTGATATTCTATTTTTGCGTGCAGGAGAGCAGTGTTGAGGAAATGGAAGGAGAAGGAAGGTCTGCGTGCCACCTACGGGAACCTGTTGAGGGTGTGTTGTGAGGGAGGAGACACAAGTACTGCTCAAGTCATCTGTCACACACTGAGGGAGAAGACAAAGGAGGAGGGTAAGTATTCAACCACTTGTATCCCAACCACACTACTTGTTGACCCTCGTAATCTATGTCCCATTCAGCGCCTCTTCATTGGGTAGAGGAGGCATCAGAGGAGGAGGGTAAGTATATATGCAACCATGTGTATTCCCATTCAATCAGCATGCACCAGTCTCTTTATTGGCTAATTAAGGATTGAGAAGAATTTTCCTTTGAACAGTGGTGTACCCTAGCCCTCCCTAATTACAGCTAATAGTTTTCTAATCATTTATAAGTCTGGCATATCAATGCCAGCCTCTAATGAAGTTATAACTCATGTGTGATCAGGCAGTCTATTATTGTAGAAGTCCGAAATACTCCCGTCAAAGCCACAGAGAACCTAAATTACAGCCCCGAGGTGTGTGAGCAACATGAGGACCTTCCCCTCCATCCTGCCACAGTCTCCAAGATGGGAGATGAGTTGCTGTGTACCAAGAATAATAAAGGAGGGACTCTAACTGATCGGCACAGGATCTGGCTCAAAGGTGAGTGAAAACTAACTTCCTTCTTCATATTTATCAGATGCTGCTTCCTCTACTCCTGTACCTTCCCTCTCTACTTCAGTTCATCAGACGGGGGTCACCTCTCCTCATCCTCCACCCCCTGACTCCACACCAGTTCATCATGCAGGAGTCACCTCTCCTCATCCTCCACCCCCTGATTCCACACCAGTTCATCAAGCAGGAGTCACCTCTCCTCATCCTCCACCCCCTGACTCCACACCAGTTCATCAAACAGGAGTCACCTCCCCTCATCCTCCCCTTCCTCACAGTAAGAATTTTGATATGCTTTGGTGTATCCCCTATGCCTACTGTCTTGCTGGCCTTCATTTCATGGTGATCACTGTCTTGCCCCCTATATGCTTTCAATTTGAATTCTGGCTTAACTTATAGTGAATTTGATGGAATATGATTTTCACTCACAGATAAGCCCTGGTACTGGTCAAGAAAAAGTCTGTGCATAATTGCTTCTATTCTGATGACTCTATTACTGATTTTCTTCATGTTTGGTTTCTTTTGTGAGTCCTTTAACATAACCAACTACATTATAACAGTTGATGTATGTACTGTGATTTTCATGTACAGGGATGCCTGACAATGCAGTGTTTCCAACATCATCAATCAAACTGAGTCTGAGTGAGTTTAGCATAGGCAAAGGCTACAGTAACCCAATCATCACTAACCATGAGAAATCCAACCACTGAAATTCTAAATACTACACAATATTTTGTATTCATGCTGGCCAAATTTACTTTTAAAAATGCCAAACGTCATATTCCCAGACTTTTAGTGAAGCAGTTAGAAAGGAAGTATATGATACATAGTGTGGACCCATGGGATGTCTGTGCATAAAGAAGCTTCAGCCCCAACCCAGTATGCTAAATGAACTAATTAATGACTGCAGGTGCCAAGCCAAAATTACTTGATCTCAGACACTTCCCCACGTGTGCTGGAAAAGCCATAGACTTTGCTTCAGAGATGGTCGACTATGAGAAATTTGTTATATGCCTCTTGGAAGATGACACAGGTAACAAGATGAATATCATAAAGAAGGACAAATCAACAGTAGTCAGCGTATTGAATGAGGTGTTCATCCAATGGATCAACGGGAAAGGATTGCAGCCAGTGTCGCTGCAAACATTCATTAGCTGCTTGGAGAAAGCTGATTATCAGGAACTCATCAAGGACATGAAGTGGAGTGAGAAAGACTGCAATCATAAAAGTGAACTATAATTCCAACTCTCTTCATAGCAGTTGATCACTTCACCATTAGCGAATGCACCTGTACATGATCATAACTACCCTTCTCCCAGTTGTAATCCAGAATGCGAGACACAATCGGTCCCACCCATGGTCCTCCACTTTACTAGATGGTGTGCCGAGATACGGAGTCACACGGAGTCTACTGTGGCACCATCTGCTATGTGATGACTGAAGCCAAGTGGAAGCTGTTAGAAGATCCCATGTCTGACAAGCCATTTTAAATCACCAGAAATAGCGTCCATTTCTCTCTCCCACATGACCCAGTCAAGATCACCATCTACGACAGCCTCGACTCTTTCTTCTTGATCACTGTCCGCTTGCATGTGTGCCATGATTCATAACACTCTGGTGAAGCCCTCCCTGCCTGTGCCCACCCCCTCCTGGAGCAACGGTTGGACTGGGAGCAAGAAATTTTGAAATGTAAGTCATTTCATTATAAATTCTTTGATCAGAAAATCCACTAAAATTTTCCCATGGAATTTCTCACTGCGAATTCATGCATGTCTGGACTTGGTGATATATTTGTATTTTTGTGTGCAGGAGACCAGTGTTGAGGAAATGGAAGGAGAAGGAAGGTCTGCATGCCACCTACGGGAACCTGTTGAGGGTGTGTTGTGAGGGAGGAGACACAAGTACTGCTCAAGTCATCTGTCACACACTGAGGGAGAAGACAAAGGAGGAGGGTAAGTATTCAACCACTTGTATCCCAACCACACTACTTGTTGACCCTCGTAATCTATGTCCCATTCAGCACCTCTTCATTGGAACTACTAACTAGTGAAGACATCAGATTTCTTTGGAATTTAAACCAGCACAAACTGAGGACCAGCATAAATGTATCAGTAGTAACACAACACAACACTCCACACCTTCCACATAATATTTTAATAATTGTTGAAATATATATATTTTTATGATGATATTCATAACCTCATGAGAAAGACACGCTTTATTTGGAGGTTATAAACTGTACCAACAACCAAACATTTAGTCACTTCACGAATAGCATCTTGTAAGTCCAGGAGTACTTGAGGGTGGTGTTGCAGAGGGGAAGGAGATGTGGACTCCACCACTCTCTTGACTGGACTCCAAGACAGTGTCTTCATAGGGTCCCAGGAGGAATATACTAGTGTCACTTGTGGTGACCGACTGTTGCAGAACATCCTCACCTTTGGGATAACAACATGAAAGGAGTTGATTATTATGCACTTGTGTTAGGTCTTTATATACCTGGCACAGGAGGGACAAAGGTGATGGCATACACCCATCCTCCATCCTATAGCATCAAGAAACCAACTTGAATGAAAGTGAAGTCATTACTAGTTAACTCTAACTCACTTTTGAAGCAGTGTACCATGTCATCTGGTCTGGGTCTGCTGTATCATTCTGAACCCTCCATGGAATGCTATTGTAAATGGCCTCTCTCCATTAATCTATTTGTCAATAACTTCAGTTCAGTTAGAGACTTCAGTATTTCTATTTCAATCCTCATAATTTGATATTGTGTCTCCTATGCTCCCATCTGTAGAAATCTATGCTTGAAGGTGGGCAGGATCCTCCCATCTGCCGTGGTCCAGCAAGTTCCCATTGCTGGACGGAGGACACCAGTTGCATCAAAAGTTGGGTGACATTGGGTGAACAGACTAGCGCCTAGGGAGAGGAACGTTGCCAGTTGACCTTCGACCCCTATAATTGGGTTCTCTATTATGCGCATGCGTATATTAACGTCATAATAAACTTTGGACTCTGCTCTTCCTACGTACAGTATAAAGTCCTACACAATCCCTGTTAGATATCTCTACTAACTGACCAGTGGCTCCATTTATCGCAGGAATCATATTCTTTTTGGGAGCACCTTGACTACAGGACAATGAGGTAAGGATAACTAGACCTTTTGCTGTTGGGATTTGAAGCAATACCCCTCTTTCCACCTGATAGTTGCCTACCTTTTTTCCACAGCTGCCCTGCTGTCTTAGGGAGAAGTGTGTCCTCCTCAGTGATCTCTGACCAGATGTTAGAAAGATATCAGTTCCTGCCTGAGGAGAAGTCCTTGGACTGTCATCTTCTTGCAAAGCAGTAGAAGAGATTCCAATATAGAAAAAAGGTATGAAGTAGGTCAAGTATACTTGATCTATTTTATAGGACACAGGATTGATTTTTGTGCTAGATTAGCATTGAGGATTCAGTTGGAAGGTTGGCTTTACAAGCCTGAGGTTTCCTTTTCTCAAAAAAGATCTCAGAGGGTCTTGTTTTGGTACTGGCAATACTGTGAGGGTGTTCTCTTTGGCTTTCAAGGCTGTATTGATCAGGGATTTGATGAGCATGAGAGCTGTTGATGAATTCCTTCTCTGTAGGAGGTCAGTTTGAAAGGACTGCGTTCTGTCTTGTATAGGTTCTCCAGCAGCTCCGCCTGCTGGAGAACAACGGGTGATTTTTTAAAGTTCCTGTTACAAGTCTTGTGCAGGGTAGAATCTCCCAGCATACCTTAGCCCACTATGCCATCTTCCCTTCTATGTGGTCAATAGAATACTGCAAATACCCTTTGATGTGTGAAATCACCCCTATTCCTTCACTAATAGTTGGGGAGAACACTGCTAGTAGGTCCATGCCACTTACAAAAAAGAAAGAACAAAGTAAGCTCATTCTCAAAATAAGATTTGACTACTGTTGTCTGAATGAAGAAACTATAATTATTATAATAGTGTGCCTATACTTTAATGTATAGCATGTGGAAGATACCACTACAATTAATCGGCAGAATTTAACAACTTACTTTTCTCTTCATACCCTTAAATCACTTTTATTTCATTGTTAAAATATTTTCGTATCATGTTAAATGACGAAAATTATTTACAAACGAAATGTGTAAGTAGTCAATTAGTAGATATGAAATTAATTCAACATGAAAATGGAAAGGTATATAGAATATGTACTTAGTCAAAAAAATCATTATTTTTCATTCCTATATACATGTACATACTTTTCATCAGACCTATATCAAATTTGCTTGCATCTGCTTGCTCTCCATAAGTTATCAAGGTTTCATGCAGCGGAGGGGGAAAGGGGGAGATCCCCTCTGATTAAAATCCCCCCTTAACCAATTACTGAAATCGAATGTATCTTTATATAGCACATTATTCTCACACAAGCACGTCCCCTGGTTATACTTGTATTAAAATGTATTATTCTGTCTAACCATCCAGGTGTTACTGAAGCAGTGGGCTCGAATCCAGAGTTCTTTCGTAACTATGCTTGGTTATGCCTCTGATGTTATAAAAGACAGCTACATCCTGGAATTGAATTTCTGTTCTAGCTATAATATGTACATATTGTAACTCATACACATTTAAATTTGGAGTGTTGATATACCTTCAATTTTGTACATAGCAATTGCAGCCATATATATATACTTTTGCATGTGTCACTAGAGCATGCGCGATTACTTGGGGTCGAAGGTCGACTGGCAACGTTCCTCTCCCTAGCTAGGCGCTAGTACCTTATGGAGGATGGAGAGCACACAGTATGTCACATTAGTGATGTGGTGGTAGAATTTCCCTTTCAGCCTTACTCCTGTCAGCTGGCCTACATGGAGAAAGTCATCCAGGCCCTGCAAAAGGCAAGTCCTCACACCTCCTGAACTAAACTAACCTCTTCCTTTCTAGAACACTAACGCCATTTTGGAGTCACCTACTGGGACTGGGAAGACACTGTGTCTGCTGTGTGCCACTCTTGGGTGGAGGGAGAACCTGGTGGAAAAACTGAGGCAGCAATCTGGGGATCCAGGGGACCTGGGAGGAGAAGGGGAGGAGCTAGATCCATGGGACTGTCCCCTACCCTCAGGTGTGTGTGTGTGTGTGGGGTAGGTAGCAGGGATAGTCATCAACGGTGAGAAGGATTTTAATATCTTCTGATGCAGGTAGGAGTGGAGTAATATCCAACGTTCCAAAGATCATTTATGCCTCTAGAACTCACTCACAACTCTCACAAGTCATCCAAGAGCTCAAGAACACCAAATACAGGTAGCTATAGTAACAGGGTACAGATTGCCAAGTCCACTGCAAAGGATTCTCCTCTTGGAGATAAGAATGTCCCTTTACCTATTGGTTCCAGATATGGAACTGCTTTCTTTGTGTTCCATTCCCAGACCCAGAGTGGCCATCATTGGTTCCAGGGAGCAGCTATGTATCCATGGAGAAGTATCCAAGAAGGAGACTAATGCAGAGAAGGTACTCTCCTTTGAAGCCCCTCCCCCAATTACCTTCATAATTGATTTTTCTCTAAGATTCACTTATGCCGAGCAAAAGTGAAGAACCACAGCTGCTTCTATTACAACAACACTGATGGTGAGTTTTGCTGACTGGACACTTATCAGGCAGTGGATTATTTTGGCTGATATGCAATGCAGTAAGGAGATTGAGTGGGATTGAACAGGTGATGGACGTGGAGGACCTGGTGCTAGTTGGTAACAGGCAAAAGTAGGTGTGGCCTCTGTGTTATACGATGAAATAACATAGTCATCCTCTTCCATATACAGAATGTGTCCTTATCTGGCAAAGGAGCTGAAATCCAATGCAGATGTGATATTCATGCCCTATAACTACATATTAGATTTAAAGGTCAGAATAGAGTCATGTGACTGTCATATGATGTGGATTAGTCCTTTTTTTGTTTGTGTTTCGTTGTTGTTTTGCAGACTCGGCAGATGCATGGTGTGGATGTGGAAGGGACTGTGGTGATATTGGACGAGGCCCATAACATAGTGAGTATAAGATGTTGGGGTGACCTCTGTCTCGTTACATTCATATGTACGTAGGAGAGGGTGTGTGAGGACTCTGCATCCTTTGACCTCACCTCTAGTGACATTGCCCTGTGCATAGGGGACATCAGCCACATTCTCCTCAAGTACAAGCCGGACACTGATAATCCCCAGGATGAAGATGGGTGTAGCCACAAGGGGCAGGCCCTCAGTTACTGTTGCTAGGAGAGGAGGAAGACATTAAAGATTATGTGAACTTAAAAGGTCAGTTGAATAGTGGTGTGTGATTGCTGATGCTATTAACCTGAATCTCTTTCAAGCCCTCCATGTTTGTGGCCTGACCTAGCATCCTTGCCCTTTATGATATGCTTACCCTACCCTTGCCCTTTGACCCTTTGACCCTTCATCCTTGCCCTTTGACTATGGCGGGGTATAAGCGTCTTAAACTCTGGGCGAATGTCCCAGTAATCGCCCGGGCATATGTCCGGGCAAATGCCCGGGCAGTTGCCTGGGCACGGCACAAAAAAGGGGCGTGACGACCACACCTTACCTAAAAAGGGCGGGGCAGATCACAAGTGGGCGTAGCTGGACTGCAGACAGATGCCCAGGCAACTGCCCGGGCAACTGCCCGGGCAGATGTCTGGGCGAATGCTGGCGTTCAGTAAAGGGTTCAGGCCAGTCTAGCTTTATGCCCAGGCAGAATCGGAATCAGACTTTGTGTGCCCGTGTGTCTCTAGCACGTAAATGGCAAGAAGAAGTAGGGCTGCTGTTTCATTCAGCTCTATAGAAGTTCTAGAGGGCGTAGGAAGACTTCTATCAGAGGTACAGCATTCTTGCAGGGATGGTAGCATCTTCCACGATAGAATTCATGGATTTCAACTGCGTCTAAGAGATTCCTTGAGGAATGTAGAACGTCTATCTCACTTGTTAGGAAGGGAGAACCATCAAAACATTATAGATGGTCTGCATGAAGTGTTAAGATCTTTGGGACAAAGAGGAAGAAGAATAGGTTCCAATGATGATGCTTACATATCTCATCAGGATTTTGATGGTAAACATACCAATAGTAGCTACTTGGCAACATAGATATTAAATCAGGGTTCTTTATGGTACAGGTCAGCAGGGAAGGCCTCCTTTCTCCATACCACAAAATCAACTCGAGTACCTGGTTGGAATTAATTTTACTGTTCCTGAAATTGCAACTCTACTCGGTGTGTCTCAGGCAACAGTTCGAAGAAGAATGCAACTGTATGGACTGTCCATTCGACAGACATACGCTCCCTTACCTGACACAGAGCTTGATGATTTAGTGGCAGAAATTGTAAGCGAACATCCCAATTCTGGATATAGAATGATCCGTAGCCACCTGCTTAATAGAGGACTCAGAATTCAGGAAAGAAGAGTCAGAGAATCACTTGCTCGCACTGATCCATTATCAGTAGCATACAGATGGAGTCGAAATGGCAGGATACATCGAAGACAATATTCGGTACCATATCCCAATGCCATTTGGCACATTGATGGCAACATGAGCCTGAACAGGTGGAGCTTTACTGTTCATGGGGCAGTGGATGGATACAGCCGCCTTGTGACTTACCTGCATTGTTCAACCTATAACAATTCTGAAACTGTTTTGGCTCAGTTTGTTAGAGGTGGTGAGAGATATGGTTTCCCATCTCGAGTGAGATCAGACTTTGGAGGAGAGAACATTTCTGTTGCTCACTTTATGACTCTTGTGAGAGGTACTGATCGGGGGAGCCATCTTACGGGAAGATCAGTAAACAACCAGCGTATAGAACGCCTTTGGAGGGATGTATTCGCTGGATGCCTGAGTACTTACTACCACCTCTTTTATTTCATGGAAAACAATGGCATTTTGGATATTGAAAATGACCTGCATATTTTTGCACTTCAGTATGTTTATAGACCTCGAATTAATCGATCTCTGGTTGCATTTCTTGGGGCCTGGAACAGGCATCCAATACGAACAGCTGGTAACCTAAGTCCAATTCAACTATGGGTTACTGGAATGCTTCAAAACTATCATTCAGCACATTTGCCTATCCAAGAGGTTTTCGCTTCTGAGGCTACAAGCATGACAGATTATGTACCTGATGTAGATAGGTCTAGAACCACAGAGTCAGAAGACAATGGATCATTACATGGAGTTCCCCTCCAAGACCTAGAACAGTCAATTGACCCATTGCAAGAAAGTTTCGTGTGGGGTATTGATATTTATGTTAGTGTTCTGGAATTTCTGATTGATGTGGCCAGTGAGTCCTCTGATTGAATGACCTATTATAGCCAATAACCTGTATCAAAATAATATTATTGATGAAGTAATTGCACAAATCTTGTGAAGTTGATTATGGGAGGAGTGACTGAGTTTAGAGTTATTGAGGTTCATGAGTGATTGTGAAAAAAAGAAAGAGGATAGCTAGCTATGAGTTTAGGTTCATGAGTGATCGTGAAAAAAAAAGACCATTATTCAAAGATTGTGACTGAATTTAGAGTTAAGGTTCATGAGTGATTATGAAAAAAATTGAGCATTGTTCAAAGAGTGATCATGAGTGAGCAACTGTGAGAGAAGTTATCAAAATACATCGAAAAACCACATATTCCTGTTGTTTATAACAGATGTAAATTCATCAGAAAAGGTAGTGTATGACTCATAAGATATGGGGAGGTGGAGAGTCATCGTGCATGTGTTTGCTGTGGGTCTTCTTTCGAAGCCTTCCATGGAATTAAATAACACTTTGATTTTCTTGTTGCTACAAACCGAAAATCCAGTAATGAAACTGAGAAATCTTACCAGCACTAGAGGAACTAGAGAATAAACAAAACGGCGTAGAAAGTCATATACGGCTTCTTCAGATTGATTCTTGAAGTCAGGTTCAGCTATCATCTCCCAGACTCGTGTGGTAGTTGGATGCAACATCTCATACATAGCATCAACCAGCAGTGTGTTGCCGGTACACCTATTCCAAAGTGTGGGATGGGAACTGAGCATACCCCTTCTCATTTCACTGAGGGCGTAAAATGGCTTTGCTATCAAGGCATATCTTGCAGCTTGGGTGACTAACTTAGAAAGGTTTTCACGTGTTGCTACAGCTGACACATAAAATCGGCTCAACATCGGGGTGATTACCCTAGCAATCAAGTCACTTGTTAGTGATTCACCTGTCTTTTCCAAAGCCGATCTTTCAAAGTCATCAATGTAGTCATAGAAGGAAGACACTATCTCACCATCAGATAAGGGAACATCCACACCATTTATCAAAATCTTGGCACAAACAACAGATAAGTTAACGGGGAAATAGCCAGTGAGAATATATGCATGAGATACAAAGCGACCAATATGATAAAACTGTGGGAGATAAGATGGAATTACTGGTGGCACCTTAGCACTGCTACCATCCATGACACGCTCGAACTCATCCCAGAAACAATTTACTACTTCACGACGTAGACCACCCATATCAATCCCACGTTCATCATTGAAGTGGACTTTAATCTCCTTCCAATGTAGATTTTGATCCGAAGCATATGCATCGATTATACAAGAAACAACGTTAGAGCGATCCACATTTAATGTGGACACGCCATTTTGAATTAGCTTAGCACGAATATTTGCCCGCCCACCATCCATTTCCACGATATCTCGAAAAAATGACCTGAAATAGTAATAATTATGTATGTGGTTTCAGATGCATGCTTAACACTCTTAGCTAACCTTTCGCTTTCACTTGGAGATGCAGGCTCTACCTGTGTCAGATCTACAATTTCGACAGCTTCCTACAGTGCACGATATTAGTGAACTCATAGGTGTAAATACCGGGGGAGGGGGGCTTTGGGGGCTAAAAATCCCCTGAAATTATTTTATAACATAATAAATGAATGTGCTGACTCATGACTCATAACCACATTACATACATGCTGATAGAGGGCAGGCTAAAAATGAATTTAGAATCCCCCCCACTATAAAATTTATGCCTACACCCATTCCCACACTAGCAAAGAAGATGCCCTCATCAGTTGAACAAGTGTATGTACTAATAATGATACTTACGTGAACATCTGGGGGGGTTTCCGGTACAGCAACTTCCTCATTCTGCATAAGGGTATTAATATTTATTATTGGACCTAAATTCTGCTATGTGCGTACTTACCTGTTTATTCTCTCCAATTACAACACAGAATGGTGGTAGACCTGATTCAAAAAGTCTCATTTCTCTATTCGTGGTGAGAGGTACTGGTATTGTAGAAAACCTTGCAAGCACTCGAAAATTTCGTGGGTTAATGGATTCGTGTGAACCAATTAATGCGTAAATGGCCTGTGTATACGTATAAAATAATTATGTACCTGTGATATACATGCATACGTACATCAACTCTGTCAGTCATCAGGAACCGTCTGGATATTCGGCTGCCGTCGGGAAAGAGAACTCGGACTTTCATTATGTTTGGCAATCCTATGGCAGGCTCTGGTGGTATCGTTAAGCTTAGATCAGAACGGATCTGCCGATGCCACTATTGTTGGTATTCAGAATGAAAGTGGCAACTTTTTTTTGCACAAGAACTAACCTCATTCATTCTTCTTTGTTGTTGTTGTTCATCCACTTCGTCTATCCTATTTTGAATTGCATCATCTTCAGTAATTTGTCTTGATATAATACTATTCCTTTGCTGCAGCAGAACATAACATTTGCACTATTGTGGGATCACAGTTTTTAAGACATCACCTGCTCTCTGTCAATCTCTAGGCTTTGCTGGAAAGCTCTATCTTGCTCTGCTCGTATACGTCTAGACTGGAATGTGCATGTGCAAAATTATATTCAATAGCTTGCTAAGACATAATTAGTAGCTGATACCTCTTCAAGTGATGCCCTCTCATTGATAGATCCAGCCTGTACTTCGACATCGGAGTGATTTGGTTCTTCGTTTTGACTGGGACTGCTAACACTAGACTCAGCTTGAACTTCTTGGACAACCTCAGATAAAGTCAGTTCTTCATTTGGACTAGGCCTGGCACTGCTACCATCAGATCCATCAACAACCACCTCTTGGTTAGCTCCAAACTCATTCGGTTCTATGGCGTCATCAAGCTCATCAATAATTTGCTGCCCACCTCCAGCCTCTTGACTAAAGCTAGTGCTGTGTGTGCCAGCATCTCTGTGCATCGTTGCCATGCCACTACTATGTGAATTGCCACCATCGACTGGAGAATGAGTTAGCAAATCACGAAGAGTTGGTTCACCATGAAGTCCACCTACTGAAGCCCGAGATTGAGGAGAACTATGGGTTGAGAAACCAAGGGATTCTTCAGGGGAATAGCGTGATGATCGAGGGGATCTGTTGTCAGTAGAGGTATGCCGAGTTCGAGGGGGTCTAAATAAATCACTATAGAACTCTGAAAATAAAATAAGTTATAAGTGTCATCTCCAGATATGAAATATGGTAAAAATGGCTGGTCATTGCTTGGTATTCGAGTTGGGTCATCGATGGACAGGGGAACGATAACTTGGTGCCCTGGACCCCCTGCTCTGCAAAACTCATATGACGTGTTCTTGAGCATAGGGTATAGCGATACAACAAGGTAGTGTAACTCAGTTGAGCTGAGAAGGTCAAGTTCTAATGGTTCCTCATCTCTGCTGAACCATAGAGTTCCCATACCATCTCTGCAGAGGTCGTCCATTGCTGATTTGGTGGGCACTCTGCTAATATCTGGCTTAGAGAGACAGCAGGGTATGGTTTTCCATTTTGAGATCTTTCGTCTTTTTTGGCGTCTACCCCCCTGATTCAAGAATGGGAACCTGGTACCTAGCTCTGTTGGAAGAGGAGCAGTGGAGTTAAGGAGTGATAACCCATGCTGTACTGCCCGGTACACTCTCTCTGTAGCACTGGCTATTGGTGCAGTACCTGTCACTGTTGCAGTACTACTTGATACAGCAGTTGCTGCTGGAGTGGAAGATCTGCTTCTACCTCGTCCTCGGCTCCTACTGAAAGATGATGGAGATGGCTCTATAAACTCTTCCGCAGAATCAGTTGTCGTTGTTGTATCTCTGCTGGAGAGACTCTGAGCTCGAATCCTAGACGAAGATAGTTGCAAACGGCGCCCTCTGGATCTTATAGGCCTTTCAATCATCTCTAGCTCTAGCTATATTACACATGCATGCTCTACACCAGCTAGCCCATAAATCAGGCTGACACACAAAGTCTGATTCCGATTCTGCCTGGGCATAAAGCTAGACTGGCCTGAACCCTTTACTGAACGCCAGCATTCGCCCAGACATCTGCCCGGGCAGTTGCCCGGGCAGTTGCCTGGGCATCTGTCTGCAGTCCAGCTACACCCACTTGTGATCTGCCCCGCCCTTTTTAGGTAAGGTGTGGTCGTCACGCCCCTTTTTTGTGCCGTGCCCAGGCAACTGCCCGGGCATTTGCCCGGACATATGCCCGGGCGATTACTGGGACATTCGCCCAGAGTTTAAGACGCTTATACCCCGCCATATTTGACCCTTCATGCTTATCCTACCCTTGCCCTTTGACCCTTTGACCCATCATGATATCTGCAGAGTTTTTTCTGGCCATTGAGAGGACACTTGATAAAGTCACTTTTGCAAGAAACAGGAGGTAGTCATGCCTGGAGAGTGAGTGTTGGATGTGTATCTTATGTTAGTCATCAGTCTTGACTTCTTCCTCCAGTTACATCTTCAAGTTCTTTGGTTCTGCTGGTCTGAGACAGGACACATGCAGCATGTTGCTGGACCAGTGTACCAAGGCCATCACTTCCTCACCACCGACCCTCACTCTGTTCACAGAAATGGAAACAACATACAAAAGTTTGTGGATAAGAAAAAGCTTAAAAATATTAGCATATCAATAACTGCCTTGTAGAGTTTTGGAATATTTATTTCTTTTCTTAGATTGCGTTCAGCTCTGCCTCCACCCCCTCAGGCCAGAATGCCTCCCATCACTATAAAGTGTTCATCAAGTCTGAAGAGAATCTTTACAAGAACAAGAAGACTAACACATGGACTGTGTCTCCATCAGACACAACAAAAAGAGAAAGTAAATCAAAAAAATATTATGTCTTGTTGAAACTATTTCTTGTTGCAGTTCGTACCATTAGTTACTGGTGCTTTGGGCCGAATTGGATCGAGACACTCTGTGACGTGAGTCAATTGTAGTCCTTCATGGCTCTACTTACCTCCTTTCTTTTTAGTTCTTGCTGAAGGTCTCTCAGACTTATGGAGTGGGTAGACGTCATGTCAGAAAGGTTAGTCATGGATGTGAAATCACATTACTGTCATATGAGTCATATGATCGTCACATGATAGTCACATTGTCTCTTTAGCTGTCGCTACAGATTTGTGGTTCCAAGGACAACTATCGTCAGACCAGAGATGTCCATGCCCTCAAGACCTACATGAAAGTTGTCATGGATACATGCCAGGGGGCTGGGTTTGATCCTGATGGGAGTTCGAATGGCAACGGTGTTACTTTGAACCTTGGCTACAAGGCCATGCTGAATTTGATAGAGCAGCTCAAGGCATGTGGTGAGGTTGCCTCCATGAGGACATGCAACTGGCAGGTTTACTGTCAGAGGGAGAAAAGTAAGATCGTTGGCATTATTCTATCATCTCGTTCATTTCCTTTCTGCTTTCTAGAAACACTTCCTTATCTCTTCCAAGCTCTGTTTGTTCTCGATGGAGGCCTTGCTCCCCTAATCCTCCAGTTGATTCACTCTGCCCTCTCGGGGACGCCACCCAGCAAGGAGGAGAGGTACAGTCCAGAGCCGGATGCTGGATCCAAGTCCCATATCTCTTCTAGGAACTCTCGTCGCAAGGAGATGGAGGAGCACAGGAAGTCCAAAGAGAAAGCTAAAGAGAAGGAGACCAAAGTGTCTGTTGTAGGTAAGTAAATCCTATGTAAAAATGCTTATCTTACCCTGCTCCTCCTCCTTGTCTCCACTCGGTCTCCCCTCCTCTTTCCACTACCCTCCTTTTCCTCCTCCTCTTCCCGTTCCTCTTCTTCACCTCCTTCTCCTCCTCCTCCCCTCCCCCTCCCCTCATTCTCCTCCTCTCCCCACATTCTCCTCCTCCTCTCCCTTCAGTGCCCAATAAAGAGCTTTGCAAAGCACTGGTCCAAATGTTTCTCTCTTTTGTCGACAACCGCTCCTTGTCCCGCTTCTCCGAACTATTCCTCCTTCAGGCCAACTCCTCCCCCATTCGCTGGCAGGCCCATCGCCTCATCCATTGCCTGTATGAGTACTCCTCCACTCCCAAGCGAGTCTCCCTCATGGAGATCCTGTGGGGATTGTGGCCGAACATGCCCAATCACGGCCACAAGGCTGCCCAGTTTGTGGATCTTCTTGGATACCTCACTATTTCCACCCCCCAAGTCCTAGAAAAGGTGGGGTTGTACTATATCTTGAAGTAATATAGAGATAATAGATTTTTTAACCAGGGTGATACCCATAATGTTATTCTATTATTATGGAGCTAATTGAAACAGGGTTATACCCATAATGTTATCCTATGGTGAAGTTGTACTGTATTTGAAGTCCTTATTATAATTATTATTATTATAGTTATTAAAACAGGGTTTTACCCATAGTGTTGGCTATACAGTGCTGTGTTACTGCATAAGTTGAGTGATGAGTTTTCTCTGTACTTGCAGGATTCTCTGTGTCGGTCATATGTGGAAAGAGCTGTTTCCCTTTTGAAGAAGCAGAACTCGCTACTCAGCTCTCATCCTAACTCACATATTTACTCCCAGCTCCGTTCGTTGGTTGATTTTGATGGTTTCTACCTGGAGAGTGAGCCATGTTTGGTATGCAATGACCCAGAGATCCAGTCCTCAGTAAGTATTCATGATTTACTAGTAGATTACTAGATGATTTACTAACTTTTGTTGTTTTATCAGATGCTGAAGCTCCAATCAGTGAAGTCCGAAATTCGTTACACACCCGACATGATTCTAGTCAAACTGGTTGGCTCTCACTCCATCTCCCAGATACTGCTACGCATCTCAGACATCAAGAGAACAAAGATGGTGAGTGGTGGGCATTAATTGGAAGAACATGCTTTTGATATTATATTTGCAGGTTCGTACAGTCAATGTTTACTATAGCAACAGAACTGTTCAAAATGTCATTGAACTGAAAAACAAGTGAGTATTAAGTCGCTCCCCTCAATTGAAATTGATATCATTTCTCCACCTCTTAGGCGCAGTCTATGGCTGATGGCCAAGAGTTGTAGTCTCACAGCAGGTCAAAATGAGGTCAAGGTACGTTCATAGTTGTCATGAGGTGAATTATAATTTATAACTGGATATCTTAAACTTTCCTCTCTCTCTCTCTCTCAGATCGACTTCCCCCTTCCTATAGTGGCCAGTAATATTATCATTCAGTTCTCTGATTTCTATGACAACCTCCAGGTATCCATGAATGTTACATAGTTTGCAAAATATGTAGTTAATCATTACTTGACATGAGAAGGTGAATTTTCGAGTTAAGACCTTTTTTTGCGGTTAAAGTTCCAGTGGAGGGTGATTTGGTACTTCCCCTGGCGTTCCAATCGCAGACAGTAAATAGTTGTCACGGATCAAGGCACGAGTGGGGTTATTTATCTTGTCACGCCCCCTTCAATGGCATGGCAAGACGCTTGCTCACTTACATTGATTCTGATTCTGATATTCACCATAGCAGGGAGGGAGGGAGGGAGAGAGAGAGAGAGAGAGAATCATCTGTTAATCAATCAAAATTATTCCAGGGAAGTTCTGAGATGCTTCAGTGTCCCCGTTGCCAGGCAACTGTTCCCGCTCACCCCGGGGTTTGTGGTACATGTGGTGAGAATGTGTACCAGTGCCACAAGTGTCGTGCCATCAACTACGACGAGAAGGACCCGTTCCTCTGTAATGCCTGTGGCTTCAGCAAGTATGCTAAGTTTGATATCTTCATGGAAGGAAAATCTTGCTCTGCTGTGGACCCTATTGAGTCAGAAGAAGACAGACTGAAGGTACATTTAGATAGTGATAGCAAATGGTGGGTGAATAGCTAAGCTGAAGTAGTATCAATCTCCAAATAATGCACACCATCATTAATTTTAAATAATGCACACCTATGATGAATTTAGAATTGCATTTCCACCACCTGCAGACCACAGCAAGTATCAACCAGCTGCTGGAGAAAGCTGACAAGATCTACAGACAGCAAGTCAGCCATCGGAATGAATTAGACCAGCTGCTACTTTATCTGGCCAGTGGTACCCCCATTCCAGCCAGAAACGTGAGTAATCAGAGCTCATTTACATTGCATTAATGTTGATTTAAATGTCTTAGTGGAGTTCTCTTGCCAGTGGAGTTAATAAGGGAATCCAGCTGGTTGCCCATCGCTACTGTGTGGAGTGCAAGGACATTTACTCTGAGCTGAGCAAGATCATCCAGAGTGTTCTTGCATCGAGGAAGGAGCTGGTGAAGTATGACACACACAAGGGAGAAATGGCTGACAAAGAGGTGGATCAAGAGGATGGTCCTCATCTCCTGTCCCCCACACCATCACCTTCTATCACTCCATCTGTTATGAGAGTGAGTCCCTGTCATTATGTCATCATTATATCCATCCCTAAACTCTACTCGATTCCAGTTCCCTGTCCAATCGACCACACCTCCAACCACACCCCTTCTTCCCTTCCAACCCCTGCACCACCAGGGGAGGTGTTATGGTTGTGCCTCTGCAGCTACCGAACACTGCATCACACTGCTCAAGGCCCTCACCTTCCAGACCAGCACCCGTTGTCCGCTGGTGCAAGAAAAACTCATACGAGAGTTGGTGGAGGTCAACTTGAGATCGGGAATCCTCTCATCTGTAGCTTGATGGTCCCCAGCATGCTGTGGTCCAGTCCTTGTTCCTCCACTCCTTGGCACAATGGAAGCAGCATCGACTCACTTTCCTTCGTCGTCTCCTTGTTCTAGCTCATTCACGCAGCATCAGTTCTGCTCCCATCAAAAAGTGAGTGATGATACACAGTAGTTGGGAAACTTGAAAGATGTACTTTTTATTTTCCTTTTAGCTTGCCCTCTTCTGATCCTGCTGACTTTGCAGTTTACAAGCCTTTCTTGATTCTATTCGGAATGGTTGATGGTCTTCAAAATGCCTTAAAGGTAACAATGATGACCAGTCCTTCAGTCCCAAGTAGAATCTAATGTTACACATTCATTTTCGGCTACTCTTTAAACTTTGGTTCACCAACTCATGACTACTGGTGGCCATGGTCTAGACATTTGGTGGTAACCATTATAGAACACATGATGGAAGTTTGGAAGAAAACTGAGCAAATTGAATAAAGTTTCTATATATGATTGTAATTTCCCCTCAGGAGGCCAGCCTGGAGGACTCTGTGTGTGGTGCTGACATTCCCCCTGCCATGCTGGAGTTTATTAGGAACAATGACGTAGCTGTGATGGAAGGATGTGACAAGGTAGAGTGAAATCTCCTGTCATCATTACACGATAATGATCCATTGATGTTCCAGGTGTTGACCCTTTACCAGGAAAAGTTACTAACTGTAGACTCCTTTGGGGTATTCTGTCAAGTTATAGGTAAGATACCTGCTGGATAGAAAGTGTGTGACTTGTGATGAGTGGTGCGCACTTACAGTGCACAGTGGAACCTCCGAGTAAAGGACACTTTGGAATCAGCCACTTTGTCCTTTGTGGAGAGGTTGTCCTTTTCTCTCTTTTTTCAGAGATTAAAACTACTAAATGCTATGGGAAAGGGGCCCAAAAGCTTTGTTGGAAGGTCACCTTTCTTGGCAGGTCCTTTATCGGAGGTCACACAGTAGATCCATAAGTGAAATTTCTGTTTTACGGTATATGCTTGGCATCCATTGGTCACCAGAGAGATGACTTGATTTGGACCAATCACCTTGATGAGTGTGTTTTGTATTACTGCAGGCATCGATGCTATTGCTAACCAAGAGAACTTTATTATTGAACTGATAGAATCTTTAGTTTAGTGAGACATTCTTATTTAATGTTCCATTTTGTTGTGGCTTTCATGAGTGCATAGAATTAGATGGAGATTGACTGTTAGTACAACTGCAGCAATGTGAAGGTTTTATAATGTGCAGTTGATACACCTGGGCACTGCACTGGGACCGAGGCATCCACACAAGATGCAGACCTTGCATGTGGAAGATGAAGTGATGAACACCAGTGTGTATTCCCACCTGGTTCAGTTCAAACAGTGATAATACCTTGGGGCATTGCCTCTGCAAATGAGCAGATCCTCTGTCAATGCATGCAAATGATTGTTTTGCAGACCCAAGGGGGTAGACATGTGAGGTTTATGTTTGTGGACACTCGTCGATCTGCACGGAATCAAGGGAGGAGAGATGGTGAGGTCCTACACTCCAAATAGCCCCAAGGTGGCCTTCCTGTGTGAACAGCATGTGGTCCCTAGATCCCACCAGTCTCCAAGATGGGAGATGAGCTGCTGTGTACCAGGAGGAACTCAACACAGGGTCTGGCTAGGAGTTGATCTTATTGTTGTTGCTCTATTTGTGCCACTCAAGTTATAACAATACTTTACTCTACATATTAATAGGCTATAGCTTTTGGTACATGCAAATGCAAAGTTGTTGTACTGGTAGGCTACTGCAGGCCCTGAAGGCATTGCACTGTGCAGCATCTCGGGGTGGAGATCTTGTAGAGTCCACAAGAGACAGTCAGGAAGTAGTGGAGAGTGGCTCCGTGCCATATACATTACATCCCCCAGCCACTTCCGCAGCACAGGATGCAATAATGGTGACGTAGCTACAGAAGTCACGTGATACTTACATATTTGTGGAGCCCCACCCACCAAGGGATAACTTCTGCACCACACCTAGCCTGGCGCGAGGCTAAGTCTGGCCTTAACGCCAGGCTATGCTTCACGATGGCAAGTACGAAATTAAAGGAGGTAAGTTGTAATACTGGTTGATCATGTTAATGACGATTATGGATCCATGATCAACAGCTTGCTAGCTATAGGCGGTTAAACTTGCAGCTGCATACAGACAGGTAGCAACTAACTGTGGCAGCTGCCGGTCGTAGTTTTAGCTTTATTGAAACTTGTACTTGGTAGCTAGCATAGGTCTATAAAAACTGGATAGCAGCTATTTTAACTTGCCTCTAGGCATAATTTTAGTGCCTATAGACTTTGTATTTGAAAATAGCTAGTTAGTTACTGTTTAGCTATTGTTAGTTGTATCAGGTGGTGAGTTAATTTATCTATCCTCACAGATAAGGGAGGAAATTGAGAGAAAGAAATGGGTGAGTTAGTGCTGTGTGTGTGTGTGTGGTAACCTTCTAGAGACCAATATTCATACCATGCCATATTTGGTTATTTCCCATAATTCATGGCACTAGAGTCATGTTATCATGTGTAGATAAGGACTTATGGTGAAAGGTTCATATCCTGCTATACCGTCACTCTCATTCTATGCCCACTCATAACCCTGGGAGTGAAAGCAGGCTGTGTGCAGTGAGGGGTTGCTCATTAGCCCACTAAACTACATGACCTTCAAGTAGATGTTACCAGCATATTGTCCTCCATGTTTGGTGGACGTGCCTCATTCAGTGTCCATGCAGGACCCCTGCTTCAGTTTCGTCAAGAAATGCTGACTCAGCACTTAAAGATATACTCCCCAGCCGAGGGAATTGTGTGAGTCCTAGAGACTCATGGACCCCATGGCTGTATAGAGCATAGTTCACTCTATATATCCTCCATGTTTGGAATCTACAACTCAAATGCCTTGCATGCTAGACCCCTGCTCAATTTTCTGCAAGCCATTTTTGACATACAAATGTCCACTCAAGTGTGCCGAGGGAAGTGGGCGTGGTCTATTGAATCATAGACCCCTTGACCTTATAGAGCATGATTCACTCTACAAGTTCTCCAAGTTTGGAGGCCGTAGCTCACATGCTGTGCGTGTGGTGATTTTTTTTTGTGGTGCATGATGGCTGTCTTTGTGTGTTGGTTGTATGGTTGTCTCACCTTCTCTCTCTCACTCCTCACAGTTGAAGGCATCCTATCAGAGGGTGATAGAGGACTATGAACAGGTGAGTGATGAGTGTAGCAGTGGTGTGATGAGGGCGTGGCATGTGGCCCAGTCCATACCTGGTGTGTGTTCCATGTGTGCAGGAGATTCCTGGATGTCAGAAAAGCATCAATGACCCCTCCACTGATGAGAGTGAGAGGGAAAGGCTGAAGGGGGAGGTGGAGGAATATAAGGGATACATCCAGGCGATTAAACGAGAAATTAATAGATATGATAAAGCAATTATCACCTTAGGGGAAAAAGAAGGTAAGTCACAATAATAATTATACAAAGTACAAAGAAGTCATGTAATAGTGATGTTGTGGTTAATTAATTTTAACATGATGATGTAATTAATGTAGAATTAAATTTAATACTCATGTCACACGTAAGTAAGGTTAATTAGTATGAAAATTAATTAATTAAAAGGAGGTGAAATTAATTAATAATGTCTCAGGCCATAACTTTAGAATGCAATGAGCTATCAACTTCAAACAAAGTGCATTCTGTTCTTAAAAATTATTCCCTTCTGTCTATGTGACTCAGTTGTGATGTAGTTGGAGAGAAATATGTGTACAGATAAACAGTTAGGTTTGTGAGCTAATGTATGTTATTATCATTGCACTCTTTCTTTTAGCTGCTATCTATGGTGTTGAAAACCGAGATCTCTTCAAAGAAGCCATGATGAAAGGCTGCCTTGAATACCCGCAATTAAGAATAACGATATTTGGTTATGCTGGATCCGGGAAGAGCCACGTCCTTGCTCTCATGCTCGGGGAACCTCCTCCTGAAATACGCATCAGCACAACCTGTGCCAAGAAGCCGGTACGAACCATATCCCACAGTAGATTTGGTGTAGATGAGAAAGTATTAAAGAGAATAAGCGAAGAGGAGTATTCGCATATGATGATGAAGACAGCCAGGGATGGCATCTCAAAGTCCAAATTCCTAAATTTTAAAGGGATATTGTGCAAGGTTATTGGATATGTGCCTTCTGAGCCAACCGATGAAGTGGAAAAGGATCTGATAGTTCAGTTCCACAAACACGAAGCTAGTGTGGAATCACTTGAAGGCCAGATTGTGGGGGAGGTGACTGACTGCGGTGGACAGCCTCAGTTCTTGGAAATACTTCCAAGGTTCATCGATAACCTCTCCCTCGGCATACTGGTGACCGACCTCAGCCAACGTCTGGACGAGTGTCCCATGAATTACTACTACAACAGCCAGGGGGAGCCTATCGGGGAAGGAGTGAGATCGTTACTTACAAATGAGCAGATCCTCTGTCGATGCATGCAAATGATCGTCTCGCAGTCCCAAGGGGGTAGACGTGTGAGGTTTGTGTTCGTGGGCACTCATCGTGATCTGGAGCACGAATGCACCGAGTCAAGGGAGGAAAAGAATCAGAAGCTAATAGAGATGGTGAAGTCCTTTGATCTGGAAGACAGCGTCATCTACAGCAACCAGCAGTTCAACGAGCTGATCTTTGCCCTCAATGCCAAGGAGCCCGAGGAAGCTGACTACCAAACAGCTGGTGTGCTGATAGAGCTGATGATGGACAGATCTGTAGCCAAGACTATTCGCATCCCAATCAACTACCATAGTGTGGAGCTGACTCTGAAGCAGAAGGTACAGAAGTCCAATCAGATTGCATTTCTGGAGTCTGAGATCTTGCAAGATGTGGCTCACTTTCACTTGACAAAGGATACACTGAAGGGAGCTTTGAGATATCTGCACGACATTAAGCTTATCTTCTACTTCGAGGAGGATTTTCCTAGCGTGGTGATTGGAGAGCCTCAGGCCGTCCTCGATAAGCTGACTGAGTTGGTGGCATACCACATTGAGCTGACCACCAACCCCAAGAATCAGAAAGCAGTGGATGGGAAGTGGAAGAAGTTCAGTCAGTGTGGGATCCTCAACATCGACTGTCTGAAGAAGTTCCCAGGCCAGTACGTGGAGGGTGTGTTCTCTCCTGCCGACATGATGAAGTTGTTTGAGAAGCTGTTCATTGTGTCAGAGGTGAATCAGGGGGAGTATTTGATGCCGTGCGTCTTACCCATGGATCCTCGACCCAGCTGCAATCCAGAATGTGAGACACAATCGGTCCCACCCATGGTCCTCAACTTTACCAGAGGCATGCCAAGACATGGAATCTACTGTGGCACCATCTGCCACGTGATGACTGAGACCAAGTGGAAGTTGTTAGAAGATCCCACGACTGGCAAGCCATTCCACATCACCAGAAATAGCGTCCATTTCTCTCTCCCACGTGACCCAGTCAAGATCACCATCAACGACAGCCTCGACTCTTTCTTCTTGATTACTGTCCATGTCTCTCCAGAAGCATCCTACGATGCTGAAAGTATCTCTTGCATGTGTACCATGATTCGCAACACTCTGGTGGAGGCCATCGCTGAAGTAACGAAGAAGCTGAATTACACTTCAGACAACCCCGAGGTTACCTTTCTCTGTGAGAAGCACAAGACCACTTCCCTCCATCCCGCTGTGAGGTCTGAATATGGCAGTGATCTGACATGCACTAAACATCACATCAAAGGAGGGACTCTAACTGACCAGCACAGGGTCTGGCTCAAAGGTGAGTGAAGTTAGTTACATTCTTTTTGTAATTCATGTGCCTGAATTGATTAGGAGTTACTTCCTCTTCCACCCCTGTCCCTCAAACAGGGGTCACCTCCCCTCGTCCTCCACCCCCTGACTCCACCCCCGTTCATCATATCCAATCTTCCTCTTACAGTAAGTCTAGTTTGAGTGAAAAAAAGTCACGTGCTTCTTTTTACAGGTATTACTTCGTCTACATTCATACCTCCTGACTCTACCCAAACAGGCCCTCGTCCACCCCATGTTCCTCAAGCAGGGGTCACCTCCCCTCCCCCTGACTCTACCCCTGTTCATCATATCCCATCTTCCTCTGGTGGTAAGTCTAGTTTGGGTTGGATTAGGTGTTTGACTGTATCTTCACTCCAGATTATGCACCTCCACAAACTACATCTGCTTCTTCCAAAAAAGCCACTTCCCATAACCTATCAACAGCTGACCACTTCAAAGTCGTTAAAGTCCTGAAAGCCCTTGATAATGAGCAGCTGATACACCTGGGCACTGCACTGGGGCTGGAGTATCCACATTTGAAGCGGATGCAGACCTTGCCTGACGATATGGTGTTTGCGTGGTTGAACATGGAAGATGAGGTGATGGACACCAGTGGTATTCCCACCTGGTCCAGTTTGATCAAAGCCCTAGAGGACACCGACCAGAAAGGGGTTGCTTCACGCATCAGGAACGGTAAGTTTGGACCACCCAATTGTGTTGATGATCATGTGATGTATTGTATCTATAATCCCTCACAGAGCAACACAGTAACCACCCCAAGTGAACCATCATGACAGTTTGATCCACATAAACCTTTCTCTCTCTTTTTTTTTTTTTTTTTTTTTTTCATGTGTGTGTATATTTTGATTTTTCGTTGATGACCTTGTACCAAATATTATTCCAATAACCCTTTTCCCTAGTCACATCAGGTTACCTTTCCCCAATAATCTTTCTGATCTGCCCACGAGATGAGAAGGTGGAGGAGAGTGTTGAGTTGTGTGTCTTTGAGTGTACTATAACTAGTGGTATTGATCCTCCTCCTGCACATTATCACTCAAAATCTTCTCCTCAAAGTAAGATGACTGGAAATCTGTGGGTGTGCAGGAGGGGAAGTGGTATTGATCCTCTTCCTGCACATTATCACAGTCCATTCCTCATGACTGGAAACAGTCTGGGGGTGGAAGGAAATTACTAGTCTGGCGTCGCCAACCCAGCTTTTCTTCTTTTTTTTTCTTTTTTTTTTTTTGGGGGGGGGGGGGGGGGGGGACGGGGAAGAAAAAAAAGAAGCTGGGCTGGCGACGCCAGACTAGGAAATCACAACCTTGAGGCATAATTTACATGTTAAATACACAACTTGCACGATGTCTTTGATTAGAAATTAGTAGATCATTAATAGCTCAGCACTAATACAAAATCATGAAGTTTTCAACAGATCTATAACAGGTACAAAAAGCAAGTATAACTGCGCATGCCTATAGAATTATGAGTCCATGGTTTGTGTTGTGATCGACCCCTTTCCTAAATCTGGGCGTGTGCTTTTAATACTTGCTATGGAGGAAGGAGAGCACACAGTATGTCACATTAGTGATGTGGCGGTGGAATTTCCCTTTCAACCTTACTCCTGTCAGCTGGCCTACATGGAGAAAGTCATCCAGGCCCTGCAAAAGGCAAGTCCTCATGGACACCTCCTGAACTAAACTAACCTCTTCCTTTCTAGAACACTAATCCATTTTGGAGTCACCTACAGGGACTGGGAAGACACTGTGTCTGCTGTGTGCCACTCTCGGGTGGAGGGAGAACCTGGTGGAAAAACTGAGGCAGCAATCTGGGGATCCAGGGGACTTGGGAGGAGAAGGGGAGGAGCTAGATCCATGGGACTGTCCCCTACCCTCAGGTGTGTGTGTGGGGTAGGTATCAGGGATAGTCATCAACAGTGAGAAGGATTTTCGATGCAGGTAGGAGTGGAGTAATGTCCAACGTTCCAAAGATCATTTATGCCTCTAGAACTCACTCACAACTCTCACAAGTCATCGAAGAGCTCAAGAACACCAAATACAGGTAGCTATAGTAACAGGGTACAGATTGCCAAGTCCACTGTAAAGGATTCTCCTCTTGGAGATAAGGATTTCCCTTTACCTATTGGTTCCAGCTTTCTTTGTGTTCCATTCCCAGACCCAGAGTGGCCATCATTGGTTCCAGGGAGCAGCTATGTATCCATGGAGGAGTATCCAAGAAGGAGACTAATGCAGAGAAGGTACTCTCCTTTGAAGCCCCCCCCCCCCCAATTACCTTCATAATTGATTTTTCTCTGAGGTTCACTTATGCTGAGCAAAAATGAAGAACCACAGCTGCTTCTATTATAACAACACTGATAGTGAGTTTTGCTGATGTGGCACTTATTGGGTGGTCGATTATTTTGGCTGACATGCAATGCAGTGAGGATATTGAACAGGTTATGGACGTGGAGGACCTGGTGCTAGTTGGTAACAGGCAAAAGTAGGTGTGGCCTTCATATTACATGGAGGAGATGAAGTCCTCCTCTTCCATATACAGAATGTGTCCTTATTATCTGGCAAAGGAGCTGAAATCCAATGCAGATGTGATATTCATGCCCTATAACTACATACTAGATTTAAAGATCAGAATAGAGTCATGTGACTGTCATATGATGTGGATTAGTCCCTTTTTTGTTTGTTGTTTTGCAGACTCGGCAGATGCATGGTGTGGATGTGGAAGGGACTGTGGTGATATTAGACGAGGCTCACAACATAGTGAGTGAGATGACGAGGAAGACCTCACAGTTATGATTGGTTACTCTCGTATGTACGTAGGAGAGGGTGTGTGAGGACTCTGCATCCTTTGACCTCACGTCTAGTGACATTGCCCTGTGCATAGGAGACATCAGCCACATTCTCCTCAAGTACAAGCCGGACACTGATAGTCCCCAGGATGAAGGTGGGGTGTAGCCACAAAGGGGCAGGCCCTTGGTTACTGTTGCTATGGATATTATTTCAGGAGAGGAGGAAGACAATCAAGACTATGTGAATTTAAAAGGTCAGGTGAATAGTGGTGTGTGGTGGTTGATGTTATTATCCAAATTTTGGATGCCTGTCTTACCCTTGCCCTTTGACCCTTCATGCTTGCCCTTTGACCCTTCATGATATCTGCAGAGTTTTTTCTGGCCATTGAGAGGACACTTGATAAAGTCACTTTTCCTAGTGGCAAGAAGCAGGAGGTAGTCATGCCTGGAGAGTGAGTGTTGGATGTGTATCTTATGTTAGTCATCAGTCTTGACTTCTTCCTCCAGTTACATCTTCAAGTTCTTCGGTTCTGCTGGTCTGAGACAGGACACATGCAGCATGTTGCTGGACCAGTGTGCCAAGGCCATCACTTTCCTCACCACCGACCCTCACTCTGTCCACAGAAATGGAAACAACATACAAAAGTTTGTGGATGCTGTCAAGTAAGAAGAAGCTTAAAAATATTAGCATATCAATAACTGCCTTGTAGAGTGTTGGAATATTTGTTGTTGTTTTTTCTTAGATTGCGTTCAGCTCTGCCTCCCCCCCTCAGGCCAGAATGCCTCCCATCACTATAAAGTGTTCATCAAGTCTGAAGAGAATCCGTACAAGAACAAGAAGACTAACACATGGACTGTGTCTCCATCAGACAGCAAAAACAGAAAGTAAATCAAAAAAATATTATGTTTTGTTGAAACTATTTCTTGTTGCAGTTCGTACCATTAGTTACTGGTGCTTTAGTCCTGGACATGCCATGGCAGATCTAGTGAGACAAGGAGTACGATCCGTCATCTTGACCTCAGGCACTCTCTCTCCCCTCAACTCAGAACTTCAAATGTATGTCAAAACTCCTCCTATTAGGTTCATGTTAACTCAATTTTCTACCCCCTTCTACTACTGCTGCTGTACGTAGAGATTTCCCCATCAGCTATGAGGGTCCTCACGTCATCACGGAACAGCAGATCTGGGTGGGTGTGGTCTCAAAGGGATGTGACGGCATAGCTCTCAACTCGTGTTATAACAACAGGTAACTAACTGGTTAACAATATCAATATGCTGGTGTATTATTTCTCCTTTTCTTTCAAAGGACAAATCTCTCCTACCAGAGTAGCCTTGGAAACACTCTCGGTAAGTTTATGGATAAGAGTCATGTGCCAGTCACATGTGCATGGACGAGAGTCATGTGCCAGTCACGTTATGATTGTTCTATGTCTTTCATTATAGTGAACTTCTCTGGTTCTGTACCCCATGGTCTCCTTGTCTTCTTCCCCTCCTACCCAGTCATGCATGGCTGTGTGGAAAAGTGGCGGGTGAGCTCTTGTATCACATGACCCTGTCACATGACCACATGCACCTGAGGCACCATCATCATGTGCTATGTACATAACTTGATAGGAGAGTGGAATTATGCAAATGATTGAGCAAAATAAATCTGTCTTCCTGGAGCCAAGGAGAAAGGCTGAATTCAACCCAGTGAGTTGTTATTTGTGTTTGTTTGTTTGTTTGTTTGTTTATTCATTGTTTGTTGGTTGTGTTTCTAATTGCAGATGATGGATGCATTCTACGAGCATATCACTGACCCAGCTCAGTGTGTCGAGGGAAGGTGAGTTGGGCAAGTGTCATCATATTTTTCATCCTCTCTCTTTCTCTCTTGAAGGTGAGTGAGGGTTTGGACTTTGCAGACATGAATGGAAGAGCAGTGGTGATCACTGGTCTCCCCTATCCTCCGAGAATGGACCCAAAGGCAAGTGTGTGTATCCATCCTTACCCATCCTAGCCTCGTACCCAGGCTTTATCTTTTGTGGGGAGGAGGAAATTGTAGACTACTAAAAAGTGTAATGGAGCCCAAGGCATACACATGCAATGTATGCCACACCCTTTTCCTCTTCCTATTTGAGGAATACAAGCTAGCATTATGTAAATCCATTCCCTATGGATGTAATACATGTCATGGTTTGAAACTCACTGGATTTTTTTAAATTTTTGGCAGGTGATGTTGAAGATGGAATACTTGCAGGACAATAAGCATTGTCATGATGTAAGTCTCTATCAACTACCATTAACATACCACACCACACACTGTCCAGCAAAGCACGTGTGATGATTGTTGACATCTCCTGTCTCAGGGTCTGAGTGGGGAGGAGTGGTACAAGCAGCAAGCATCCCGTGCAGTCAACCAAGCCGTGGGGAGAGTCATTCGACATAAACATGACTATGGTGCCATCATACTCTGTGACGAAAGGTACTTGAAATTGAGAAGCAGAGAGAGAGAGAGAGAGAGAGAGAGAGAGAGAGAGAGAGAGAGAGAGAGAGACTCACTTCTAGGTGTCATGGAAGTCCTGGATTCTATATTATGGGGAAACCCCTCTCTATTCATGCATGTAGATTTGGGTCGTCCAGTACTGTGAAGCAGCTGCCTCAGTGGGTGAGACCTCATGTGAAGACCTTCAGCAAGTTTGGAGTGGTGCAACGCGACCTCAACCTTTTCTTCAAGAATGCAGAAAAGGAGGTGAATTAGTGTCACTGTCCCTAATTAGAGGGACAGCCTCATTGATTGTGGTAGCTTCTAAACACCTTTCATTTTGTTGTTGTTCAGTTTTGGTTCCAAAATTGCAAGTAGGAAGCTTCCAGCTGATACTTCAACAACAGTCACCAATGATAAAGGGTGTGGCAGTGGCCACGCCCCTCTCCGACTTCCTGTCATGCTGAGGGACTCCTCCCACAGTTATAGAGAGGCACTTGACAGTGCACAGTATGCCAGTGTGGTGGACGTCCATCTACCCAGCAAGGTCCCCAGAAGTATGTATGTATGTGTGTATGTATGTATGTATGTATGTATGTATGTATGTATGTATGTATGTATGTATGTACAGTGGATTGCAGGTTGTGTGAGATGGAGTCCCACCAGTGACATATGGTGTTAATCCATTCTTTTCACCAGCATTATTTGCTAGTGAATATCCGTCAACACTCAATTTTTCATGTACATGGAGGATGGAGTCCTACCAGTGACGTCCATTCTTTTCTCACTACCATTAATTCCCCCCACATAATAATCATTGTGTTGTGTGTCCTCTATTAGAAGCTCCATTATAACTAATGTACCCAGAGACCCAGGACATACATCAAGCTGCCCTTCCACCAGCTCCTTCAACCTCAAGTACAGGTCTCAAACGTTGAGTGCTGAGCATGCGCACATTGTTGTGAGAAGGGATAAGTTACTAGAAAATGCTCTACTTGAAGTCGATTTGATCCCACCAAACTCCTGAATGTAAGTGATGTCCAATGTGTGCATGGTCTTGGGAGACTGGCTATAATTTACTGGCTTTCTCTACTATTTCGTTCTTCGATGCAGGTCCAGTTTGTAGAGGAGGAGGCAGTGGATATTGGAGGGCCCACCAGGGAATTTTGGAGACTCTTCATCCAGGAAGTGGTTAGGCATTACTGTGTTGGGGATTTGGGGATGTGCCTGTTTGTCAAGAACTTACCCGCATTGGAAGTGAGCGGCATGTGAAAGATCATTGATGAAGAGCAGTGATCTGACGTGCACCAAGTACCACGTCAAAGGAGGGACTCTAACTGATCAGCACAGGGTCTGGCTCAAAGGTGAGTTGATGTTGATCATCAAATGCATACAAAGATCTCTCATAGTTTGTGCGTTAAAGTAATTTTCTTTACTTGCCCCTCAGGTTCCTACATGTAATTATTGATCTGTTTGATTGTATTAGATTATGCACCTCCACAAAGTGCATCTGCTTCTTCCAAAAAAGCCACTTCACATAGTCTCTCACCAGCTGACCACTTCAAAGTGTCTACAATCCTAAAAGATTTGAATAATGAGCAGCTGATACGCCTGGGGACTGCGCTGGGGCTGAGGTATCCACACTTGCAGAGGATGCATTCCTTGCCTGAGGACTTGGTATCTGCATGGTTGAACATGGAAGACGAGGTGATGGACACCAGTGGTATTCCCACCTGGTCCAGTTTGATCAAAGCCCTAGAGGACACCGACCAGAAAGGGGTTGCTTCACACATCAGGAAAGGTACATTTATATTACAAGGGACTCCTGTAGAATAATTATATTCTCATCACAGAACAACACAGTAGTCACCTCAAGTAAGCCACCAGACATCAAGTGGAACTTCTGAATAATGGACATTGGGACCACTGCCAGAATGAATTCTGTTTTTTACTTAACAATTATTATTGTTGCTAATATGAAATCATTGCGCCATGCGCTACTCTATTATTATGACGTAATGTCAATAAATTGGGACCTGGGAAAATACCTATAATCACGGTTACTATAAAAGTGCTATCTTAATGCAATGCGCGAGCAAGTTCTTCAAAGCAGACTTTGAAGTATGTGGCAGTTATTTATCAAAGGACTTGAAGGGAAAACTTACACAGTCAACATTGAAGGACCAAACCCTGAGGTTTGTATTGCATCAAGTTTAATTTTATTGCCTTTTCTAGCATTATGCTCTAATATCTTTCCATTCCATACTTGACTTTCTTTTCCATAAAAAACTGCATGCGCAGTTCTTCTCTCCCTTTCCAAAAATCCTTCTCTTAGACTTTCCATAGAAAACTTCTTCATTCTCTTTCCATATAGAAAACTACAGTTCTGCAACTGAAGAAGCTAGTTGAAGCTAAAACTGGAGTGGAGGCTTCATATCAACGTTTGATCTATACCTCCCGCAATATGGAGGACCAAAAAACATTGGGAAGTTACGAAACGCTGCGACATGGATCCAACATCATGCTGGTTATGCGGCTCCCAGGAGGGAGCACTCACTTGCCTATCACTGAGTTTGAGCTCTTTGTGAAGGTAGAAATCCACAGGGTCATAAATCTCAGTGTGAAATCTACCAACACCATCAAAAGCATCAAATCCATGATTCAAAAAATGACAAAAATTCCTCCAAACCAACAGATGCTTCTCTTAGGAAAAGAGCAGCTCAGAGATGAACGCACTCTAAGAGACTACAATATTCTGAAAGAAATGGGACTTGATTTGCAGTTGAAGTGGAAAGTAGATCGTTCCCTTCCGAAAACCAAAGACTACTGTATGATTGCTGCTGTGAATTCAGAGGAAGATGGAGTTGAAGTCTTAAAGATGCCGTGTGGACATTCCATGTCATCAGAGGGACTGATGCAGTATGCCAAAAATGAAGTGTCTGCAGAGAAAAAGACTCAAATCAAGTGTCCCCAGTGCTCCAAGATCTGGTCATTGGCTACCATCCGTCGATACAGTGGTGCCACAGCATCAGAGTTAGATGAACTTGAAGAAAGCCTCTCTCGGAATTTTTGCATAAAGAGTGACGATATCAATCAATGCCCAAAGTGCCAGAGCTTCATCACTCGTCAAAACCCCGAGGAGAATTCCGTCAAGTGCATCATTTGTTCCAAGAAGAGCTCTGATGCTTTCTACTTCTGCTGGTACTGTCTAAGAGACTGGAAGAGTCCCTCATTATCGGCCACCTCTTGTGGCAATCCAGGTTGCAACGACGCTGAGAAACTGGCCCAGTTGCGTGACTGTGGCACTGTGAAAGTTGCTTATACTAGCACGACGGTCCCTCAATTCCGAGCCTGTCCTCACTGTGGTACTGTAATCGAGTTGGCTGGTGGATGCAAACAAATGAAATGCAAGTCGTGCCGGGAAGAGTTCTGCTTTATTTGTTTGAAAAAAAGGAGTCGGGGAAGCTGGGCATGTGGTCAGTACGATACAAAATGTCAAGTGGCACCAGTGCAGACTTCAATCCCTCATAAATAGATATCATTATGATAGCTCTATCCGGTAGTCATAATATGCATGCATGGTCTCATTCCCACAGAAATTTTCTTTTCTTTTTTTACTCCACTCTTAAAATTCTAGGTATAAGTTTTTTTCTGTTTATTAATAATATGTCATGGTTGATTTCATTCTAAGCTTAGCTAAATTCAGCACAAATATAATGTCATGATGTGAAGTTTTTAGTTTCTTGACAGCTAAAAAATGCACGTCTGGACATAATTACATGTAACAATAGAACATGTAGTATATGAACAATGAATACCTGTTCATATTAAACTAATCACAACTGACTTATCACAACCTGACCTTAACTGGTAATATATGATAATAGCAGAAAATGATGCAGCAAAGAGAATTGTCTGCTTATGCATGTATGTGACGTTCCCATAAAGCAAAAGTAGACTACAGCGCATGCCCGGCCCCCCGCTCGGCTCGCGGTTGTTGTCGTCCCTTTCCCTGATAATTCTGGACGTGAACTTTATTAGGAATAAATCACCATGGAGGATAGAGAGCACACAGTATGTCACATTAGTGATGTGGTGGTGGAATTTCCCTTTCAACCTTACTCCTGTCAGCTGGCCTACATGGAGAAAGTCATCCAGGCCCTGCAAAAGGCAAGTCCTCACACCTCCTGAACTAAACTAACCTCTTCCTTTCTAGAACACTAACGCCATTTTGGAGTCACCTACAGGGACTGGGAAGACACTGTGTCTGCTGTGTGCCACTCTCGGGTGGAGGGAGAACCTGGTGGAAAAACTGAGGCAGCAATCTGGGGATCCAGGGGACCTGGGAGGAGAAGGGGAGGAGCTAGATCCATGGGACTGTCCCCTACCCTCAGGTGTGTGTGTGTGTGTGGGGTAGGTAGCAGGGATAGTCATCAACGGTGAGAAGGATTTTAATATCTTCTGATGCAGGTAGGAATGGAGTAATATCCAACGTTCCAAAGATCATTTATGCCTCTAGAACTCACTCACAACTCTCACAAGTCATCCAAGAGCTCAAGAACACCAAATACAGGTAGCTATAGTAACAGGGTACAGATTGCCAAGCCCACTGCAAAGGATTCTCCTCTTGGAGATAAGAATATCCCTTTACCTATTGGTTCCAGATATGGAACTGCTTTCTTTGTGTTCCATTCCCAGACCCAGAGTGGCCATCATTGGTTCCAGGGAGCAGCTATGTATCCATGGAGAAGTATCCAAGAAGGAGACTAATGCAGAGAAGGTACTCTCCTTTGAAGCCCCTCCCCCCAATTACCTTCATAATTGATTTTTCTCTGAGGTTCACTTATGCCGAGCAAAAGTGAAGAACCACAGCTGCTTCTATTACAACAACACTGATGGTGAGTTTTGCTGACTGGACACTTATCAGGCAGTGGATTATTTTGGCTGATATGCAATGCAGTGAGGAGATTGAGTGGGATTGAACAGGTGATGGACGTAGAGGACCTGGTGCTAGTTGGTAACAGGCAAAAGTAGGTGTGGCCTGTATTATACGATGAAATAACATAGTCATCCTCTTCCATATACAGAATGTGTCCTTATTATCTGGCAAAGGAGCTGAAATCCAATGCAGATGTGATATTCATGCCCTATAACTACATACTAGATTTAAAGGTCAGAATAGAGTCATGTGACTGTCATATGATGTGGATAAGTCCTTTTTTTGTTTGTTTGTTTCGTTGTTGTTGTTTTGCAGACTCGGCAGATGCATGGTGTGGATGTGGAAGGGACTGTGGTGATATTGGACGAGGCCCATAACATAGTGAGTATAAGATCCTCTGTCTCGTGATTGTTACTCTCGTATGTACGTAGGAGAGGGTGTGTGAGGACTCTGCATCCTTTGACCTCACGTCTAGTGACATTGCCCTGTGCATAGGGGACATCAGCCACATCCTCCTCAAGTACAAGCCGGACACTGATAGTCCCCAGGAGGAAGGTGGGTGTGGCACAAAGGGGCAGGCCCTCGGTTACTGTTGCTATGCATATTGTTTTAGGAGAGGAGGAAGACATTCAAGATTATGTGAACTTAAAAGGTCAGTTGAATAATGGTGTGTGATTGCTGATGCTGTTAACTTGAATCTCTTTCAAGCCCTCCATGTTTTTGGATACTTTTGTGGCCTGACCTAGCATCCTTGCCCTTTATGATATGCTTACCCTACTCTTGCCCTTTGACCCTTTGACCCTTCATGATATCTGCAGAGTTTTTTCTGGCCATTGAGAGGACACTTGATAAAGTCACTTTTCCTAGTGGCAAGAAACAGGAGGTAGTCATGCCTGGAGAGTGAGTGTTGGATGTGTATCTTATGTTAGTCATCAGTCTTGACTTCTTCCTCCAGTTACATCTTCAAGTTCTTTGGTTCTGCTGGTCTGAGACAGGACACATGCAGCATGTTGCTGGACCAGTGTGCCAAGGCCATCACTTTCCTCACCACCGACCCTCACTCTGTCCACAGAAATGGAAACAACATACAAAAGTTTGTGGATGCTGTCAAGGTAAGAAAAAGCTTAAAAATTTTAGCATATCAATAACTGCCTTGTAGAGTTTTTGAATATTTGTTTCTTTTCTTAGATTGCATTCAGCTCTGCCTCCACCCCCTCAGGCCGGAATTCCTCCCATCACTATAAAGTGTTCATCAAGTCTGAAGAGAATCCGTACAAGAACAAGAAGACTAACACATGGACTGTGTCTCCATCAGACACAACAAAAAGAGAAAGTAAATATAAATAAAAAAAGATATGTCTTGTTGAAACTATTTCTTGTTGCAGTTCGTACCATTAGTTACTGGTGCTTTAGTCCTGGACATGCCATGGCAGATCTAGTGAGACAAGGAGTACGATCCGTCATCTTGACCTCAGGCACTCTCTCTCCCCTCAACTCCTTCTCCTCAGAACTTCAAATGTATGTTCCTTCTTCAAACCTCCTCCTATTAGGTTCATGTTAACTCAATTTTCTACCCCCTTCTACTACTGCTGCTGTACGTAGAGATTTCCCCATCAGCTATGAGGGTCCTCACGTCATCACAGAGCAGCAGATCTGGGTGGGTGTGGTCTCAAAGGGATGTGACGGCATAGCTCTCAACTCGTGTTATAACAACAGGTAACTAACTGGTTAACAATATCAATATGGTGGTATTATTCTTTCTCCTTTTCTTTCAAAGGACAAATCTCTCCTACCAGAGTAGCCTTGGAAACACTCTTGGTAAGTTTATGGATAAGAGTCATGTGTCAGTCACATGTGCATGGACGAGAGTCATGTGCCAGTCACGTTATGATTGTTCTATCCCTTTCATTATAGTGAACTTCTCTCGTTCTGTACCCCATGGTCTCCTTGTCTTCTTCCCCTCCTACCCAGTCATGCATGGCTGTGTGGAAAAGTGGCGGGTGAGCTCTTGTATCACATGACCCTGTCACATGACCACATGCACCTGAGGCACCATCATCATGTGCTATGTATATTTTATCGCATAACTTGATAGGAGAGTGGAATTATGCAAAGGATTGAGCAAAATAAATCTGTCTTCCTGGAACCAAGGAGAAAGGCTGAATTCAACCCAGTGAGTTGTTATTTGTGTTTGTTTGTTTGTTTGTTTGTTTGTTTGTTTGTTCATTGTTTGTTGGTTGTGTTTCTAATTGCAGACGATGGATGCATTCTACGAGCATATCACTGACCCAGCTCACAATGGTGCTGCCTTCTTTGCTGTGTGTCGAGGGAAGGTAAGTTGGGCAAGTGTCATCATGTTTTTCATTCATAATGTTATCCTCTCTCTCTCTCTCTCTCTTGAAGGTGAGTGAGGGTTTGGACTTTGCAGACATGAATGGAAGAGCAGTGGTGATCACTGGTCTCCCCTACCCTCCGAGAATGGACCCAAAGGCAAGTGTGTGTATCCATCCTTACCCATCCTAGCCTCGTACCCAGGCTTTATCTTTTGTTTGGAGGAGGAAATCGTAGACTACTAAAAAGTGTAATGGATCCCAAGGCATACACATGCAATGTATGCCACACCCTTTTCCTCTTCCTGTTTGAGGGATACAAGCTAGCATTATGTAATCCATTCCCTACGGATGTAATACATGTCATGGTTTGAAACTCACTGGATTTTTTAATTTTTGGCAGGTGATGTTGAAGATGGAATACTTGCAGGACAATAAGCATTGTCATGATGTAAGTCTCTATCAACTACCATTAACATACCACATCACACACTGTCCAGCAAAGCACGTGTGATGATTGTTGACATCCTCCTGTCAGGGTCTGAGTGGGGAGGAGTGGTACAAGCAGCAAGCATCCCGTGCAGTCAACCAAGCCGTGGGGAGAGTCATTCGACATAAACACGACTATGGCGCCATCATACTCTGTGACGAAAGGTACTTGAAATTGAGAAGGAGAGAGAAAGAGAGAGAGAGAGAGAGAGAGAGAGAGACTCACTTCTAGGTGTCATGGAAGTCCTGGATTCTATATTATGGGGAAACCCCTCTCTATTCATGCATGCAGATTTGGGTCGTCCAGTGCTGTGAAGCAGCTGCCTCAGTGGGTGAGACCTCATGTGAAGACCTACAGCAAATTTGGAGTGGTGCAACGCGACCTCAACCTTTTCTTCAAGAATGCAGAAAAGGAGGTGAATTAGTGTCACTGTCCCTAATTAGAGGGACAGCCTCATTGATTGTGGTAGCTTCTAAACACCTTTCATTTCGTTATTGTTCAGTTTGGTTCCAAAATTGCAAGTAGGAAGCTTCCAGCTGATACTTCAACAACAGTCACCAATGATAAAGGGTGTGGCACTGGCCATGCCCCTATTCGACTTCCTGTCATGCTGAGGGACTCCTCCCACAGTTATAGAGAGGCACTTGACAGTGCACAGTGTGCCAGTGTGGTGGACGTCCATCTACCCAGCAAGGTCCCCAGAAGTATGTATGTATGTATGTATGTATGTATGTATGTATGTATGTATGTATGTATGTTGGAGTCACTGGTTCGGGCTTGTGAGTGGAAAACCATGAGATGGAGTCCCACCAATGACATATGGTGTTTATCCATTCTTTTCACCAGCTAGTGAATATCCATGCCACCAGCTTATGATTTGCATTTTTCATGTACATGGAGTCATTGACAGTTGACAGTCTATGCATATAAGTGAGTGACTATGAGATGGAGTCCTACCAGTGACGTCCATTCTTTTCTCACTACCATTAATTCCCCCACATAATAATCATTGTGTTGTGTGTCCTCTATTAGAAGTTCCATTATAACTAATGTACTTACTTCCCATTCACTATTCAGTGTCTCTCATCAATATCAAGAAGGGAGAAGCCAAGGAAGCAGCTTCCAAGAACCTCTTTTCCTCCCTGAAGAAGTGTGAGGTGAATGGGCAATGGATGTCCCACTCTCTCATATCACTCATTTATCCTATAGGACACGACAACGTCAAAGAAGAAGCTGATTGACCTGTTCACCCCACCTGAACTAGTGGTATGTGAAACTTTAGAGACTAGAACTTAATCTCCTTTTGGTGAGTGTATCCTCTTACAGAGGAATCTCCAATGAAGGACACTCTGAAAGAGAACAAACCTCTTAACAACGGACAGTCTAAAATTTTATACATTCCATACAAAATAACCTCCAAAAGAGGACAACCTCTCTACAAAGGATAAAAATACTGGCTCCCAAGTGTGTTCCTTATTTGGAGGTTCAACTATTATCACCTTCTGCTGTAACTAGCAAGTCATACAGTCTCTCTCTCTCTCTCTCTCTCTCTCTCCCCCTCCCTCTCTCCATTTCTTGTACTCACAGCAAACCACTCTAACAGCTGGTCCCACTACAGAAGAGACCCAGGACAGACATCAAGCTGCCCTTCCACCAGCTCCTTCAATCTCAAGTACAGGTCTCAAAAAGAAGTTGGTAGTCTCCAAGGTCAGGTCAAAGACTGGTGGGGCATTGTGACTTCTATCTCATATATAATATGTGTGTAGGTGAAGAGTAAGCAGACATCTTCCAAGATGGCCACAGTGACTGGGTACGTGAAGGAAGTGCAGGACTGTCTCAGTGACGAAGGCTTCCAGAAGTTTAAAGGAATCATGTTCCACTACAAGAAAGTTAGTAGACAAAAAGACACTGAATATCTTTCTTCTGCCTGCTTCAATTCTTCCCCCTCCATGGGCCTTTCTCTCTGTCCTTGGCTTTGTAGAGACACTCTTGAATGGATTTTTACCTAGCTACTCCTCTTTTTTCTTTTTCTTCATCCTTGCTTCCTGTGCTACTCTTAACCATCTTTAACTAAGTGCTTCTTTTTTCTTCCAAATCCCCATCAAGTCTTAGTACAAACTACTCTTATTATTTTAGAAAGAAGATATCTTCAAAATGTTTGACTCACTGAAGGATCTCTTTGGCAGGCCATCTTTGTTTCACCTCTTGAAAGGCAAGACTTGTACATTACGTCTGCCCCCATCATGATGTCATAATTCCAGGAATGTACAATTTTGTGCTGGAGAAGCACAGAGAGGAGTATGGTGCTTTTTACCAAAAGCTCACTGGAAAGACCTTGGAGAGAGAATTTAGTAGTGCCACCAAGAGGGAGGCCAAGGAAAGCACAATCTGCTGCAAGGATCAGCCAAAGGTCAAAGTGCAGAAGATGGACAACCCAATCAAAGATGTAAGTCACATGCAATGACATAGCCTCATTCCCAGGCCTGTTTCTCTAGCAATGACACTGACACTATTAATATACACTAACACTAATTCATGACAATGCAAATCTTAATTCATCCTCTAACATTAATGCATTAATGCACAATATTAAAATACCCACTGTCTCTTATTGGTGACAAAGCTTAATTCATCCACTAACATTAATGCATTAATGCACAATATTAAAATACCCACTGTCTCTTTTCAGAAACCATTGGTGACATTAAAGCATTCTGGAGCTACTGCTAGTGAACAACTGTCCACTGACCTTCTCTCCAGTGACAATCACTTAGATTCACAGTCACACTTGAACAGAGGAAGAACTACAAGTTAATATCCAGTGTTCACCATCTGCACCAGCCATGCAGCTGCTAATCAATGATTTTAAGAAGTGGCTGTTCATTGTTTGGTTCTCCCTCATAAGATATTATACATGAAAATTAAAACTATCAACAAGCAACTGGTACAGGGGTGGAGTTAGGGGTCAGGTTTTAAGGTTTCAACCTGACCACTTTTTCAGCCCTGCCACACCCCTGATTTTTTTAAACAGCAGCTTGGCAATCCATGCATGAAGCTATTGATTGGCTGTAGATTTGATCAAAATTTTGTATCTACTCTAATATCGAACAACTTTTCTTTAAAGCAGCATCTGGACCATTTGAAAGTGAATTTTCTATTGTGTGTGACTTTTATAAGGAAGAATTTGATGTAAATGAATTTGAGGCACAGCTGAAAGTATTTCAGACCCTATGTAGAGGTAAATGAACGACCATCTATATATAAAATCATTGAAAAAATTCTTCTCACTCTCAAAGAGCCATGATAAATTTTGTTGTCCTAGCTTTTCAGATGATAGCTATCATAGTAATTCCTGCAACAAATGCAACATCGGAGCATTCATTTAGTGCTCTCAGGAGACTACTTGCACAGCACTATATGATTCAAAGTCGTCTCAATCACCTGATGTTGCTGTATTATCACCAAGATTTGACTGATGAACTAAACAAGTTGCAAATGAATTTATATCTGCAAAGGAACAGCGTAATACTGTATTTGCTAAGTATTGATTATAAGTTACTATTATTTTTTAAATTCCCCACATAGCTACATAGTTACTCACAAGTCCGAAGGTCAACCTGACCACTCAAAAATTCCTAACTCCACCCTTGTGGTAGCAATGGGTCATGGCTTTAAAGATTTAGGTCAACAATGGTCAACTTTGGCTTGGTCTTGAATAGCCTCGTCCCCAGGCCTTATTAAAATAAGATCGAGTCATCTAATTAGTACCGCCCACTCTACATCGTCATCGGCACATTATAATGAGATTCATAGATGCTGGGGTCGCGCACGCGCAAACAGTGGATACCAGGCCCTTATTTCAATAATAAGGCCTGGGTACGAGGCTAGGTCTTGAATAGCCTTAATCATTTTGTCGGAAGTCATAAATGTCTTGCAATCCACCAAACGTTTAACAAGATACCCTATTCTTTACAGCTTGTTTTAAGGATGCTTGCTTGCTTGTGGTGTGCCTGTGGTGTGCCTGTGGTCAGCTGTTTTATTATGGTGGAGTAGCTAACAGCTTCTTGGATCTGGAGACTGACTGTCTGCTTCATCAAATCATTGACTTTGGTAATAGCTATCTCTAGCATAATTTTGGTTTGATCAGGTCGAGTCCTCATTCAGGAGCATCCCTATTTGTACCCCAACTCCAGCCAAGAGTGTACCATAAGCTGTTATCAGCATGGCAGAACCTGCAACTGTGGCTGCTAGTTCATCAAACCCTTGGACTTGTGTCTCAAAATCTGGAACTGATGAAACCCTATCTAACCTCATGAATCATGCGTAAGTAAATCACTGTCACATGATGAACTCTGGAGTTGATAAAAAGAGAATGAACACCTGAACAATGGATTCAGACACTCTCCACACACCTGCTCCATAAAAGGCCATTGTTATGTTACCAGTAGCTTGGGAGCACTCATGGTAGTGATGCTGTTATGGAGGTCATTTTGTGTCAGTTCACTACTTGGGAGTGTTCTACATGTAGTCAGCCCCAACAGCAGCTGTATTCACAACTCAATGTAGTTACCAAAGGCTTCTCAGAAATTAGATCAGTTGTTCCATAAGTGGTGATGTCCTGTGCAGCATGCTCTCTCCTGAGGATTCATTGAGTATTCCATTAGGAAAGCAACCGATAGTGGTCAGATCCTCCCAATTAACTAACTTGTGTGTGATAATTTAATTTGGAACAGTAATAAGATTTAAGGAGATTGGCTGTTTTTGCATCCACACTCTAGCTACAAAGTCACAAAATTAGAATTCTTAATTTCCTACTTGGCCTGGTCTTGAATAGCCTTAATCATTTCATCGGAAGTTGCAAAAACCCTCGAATCCACTATACCACTTTGTTGCAGTATCTTCAATTGGTCGATTAAGACGCCCCATTGGTCATTATCATCTGATAACTTTGTTTGGATGGTGGTTGCCACATCTTGTGGTGTGGAAGTGCTTGATTGTTTTATCAATTCATTCATTTCATCTATCAGAGCAGCCCATCCAGTGTTAACTTTCGAAAAGGCAGTAACAACATCTTCAGTGTTCCTCTGGAGACTAAATATCTGGTCCTCTACTGCGTAAAGCTGAGCGGCTTCAGATTTTACAGTGTTGATTTGCTTCATCAAGTCATTGACATTTGTGATGGCTTCGGAGTATTGCATTAAAATTGGTTTAATTGGAGTTAAGTCCCCGTCATTCAGGAGCATCCCACCGATAAGTACCCCAACCGTTCCAGCCGAGAGTGTACCATAAGCTGTTATCGGCATGGCAATAGCAGCTCTTGCAGCTGCTAATTCATCTGAGTCAGATAAACCCTTGGATGTGTTTTTCTGTGTCACCAGGTCATTCAGCTGGGTATTATCTGCACGTATTTTCGTATCTGCTGTTTGGAAATCGGTTGCAAATTCCTGATAGATTGGCTGGTATTTATCATAGAATGCTTGGATTTTTTCTGCACTTGCAAGAAAACCTGCCTTCTTGTCTTGCAAGACTTTCAAAAAGAGCTCTTGCAGAGCAAGACTGTACTCCTCCTTGGCTTTTGTATCTCCTCCTTCAAGTTTTGGAAGCAATGTCTGCAGCTCCTTATAACCAGATTGGAAGAGATTGGCATAATCGATAAAACCAGCTGTAGTGTCTGCCTGGATGGGAGACCAGACATTATCAATCCAGTCCTGAGAATGGTCTTGGGCAGCTTTCTGGTGAGTGGGGAGACTGGGGATTTCTGGTATGGTGGAGATTGCATCTTGTTGAACGATCATGCGAGCATTCTTCTTCACCAAAGTAGCAGCAGCTAGAGTATTGAGTACATTCTTTCCTTCAGACACTGTAGGTGATGACATTTTGAGGCTGCAGATAAGCTGAGACTGCCTTGAATAAAACTCTTAGGAAAAGCTGAGAGAGGTGGAGTATGTATGATAAATAATTAGATCTAGTTATTCATGAGTTTAATTGGCAACTTCCTTCCTGTCTGAAGGGACATGCTTCTTTTATGTTTGTGAGTCATATGGGGCTATCCTGTACATATGTGTCCCCTAGGGGAGACAAACATCTTCTATCTTTACCATGTTGGCCAGTCCTAGCTAGCTATACAAGTATAGGTCCAGTGTTTGACCACAGGGGCCGGTCCATGTCCGTGGGTCCATGATCCATGTGTCAATCGTACAGACACTGCATAATAATGAATAGTCAAAGGGGAAATGGAATTCCAGATAATTGCCTATAACTTCCCCTCTCCACTAGTAGAGCTAACTCAGAAGGTGTCAGTCTCCCATATCAACAGGTTTAGCCTAGCTCCCTACCTCATTCAGCTAGTTTGTCGATACATTGTGGTCCAGAACATGCATGCGTACGCGTGTGTGCCCACGTGCTTCAGGAACTTTTCAACTCTTCTTGTGTTGGCAATAGCTTTTAAAAAATGAAAGACTATAAATACTTTATAACTAGCTAAGATAGTCAGTTTCGAGAAAGTGCAGACACTTCTCTAACTTGTATGTGCACACAATCTTCTTGGATGTACTGGACACGATGTGACACACCAAACATCTTTGCATGAGTGCAGAATCGAGGATATCCCCATGCGGTAGGTGCAGTCTGATCAGGCACACGTCTACGAGCGTCCAAACTTGCTTCTCCGAAACGGATTACGTTCAAGACATGAGATCTATCTCTCACCCAGTTGACCATCTCTACAGTAACTTCAACATTCATCGGCCATTTCAATAATGAATCATACTCCCCTGCCATGAGTCTGGCATATATCCCCATTTCTCCCTCTGAATCTCCCATTTCAACTTCCAGCCTCAACTTGTATCCTTTGGAGTGTGTGTAAAATGGAGGACTGTAGCATGTAGTTTTATTGGCCAGACGACTTGAGACGCCCGTGACTGTAAAATCCACCTTATTCCACCAGTTCTTCCAACTTGGAGTCTTGAATCTCAACGGTGTATTGTACATCACTATATCAGTGACACGCACGCGCATACAGTTGTCCTTGAGATACTTGGAGAAGAGAGTAGATGTTGGCATGAACTTGCCCAAGCCATAACCGACAGGCTCTATCACTTCGGTAGTAACTCTGGAGTGACCCTCTGACGTGGAACAGTCCAGTGGAAGAACATTCTTATAGTGATCGCGATCTTCACACCAGTTCAAGACTTCTATGGTTAGGTCGCCACAGAATGGCCACTCGAGTGATCCATCCTTCTTCCCTTTGAGCAAGCAAGCATACATGGACACATATCCACAATTTTCTCCCCCAGATCCACCGACATATATCTTGAGACACATTTTATACTTGGCAGCATGGAATGGTGGGCTGAAATAGAAGTTATCCATCTCCTTGCGTTCGGCAACATTGGTTATGGTGAAGCTGGCAGGTTCATTATACATTTGCCATCTTGGTGCCTTTGTGGAAAGTTTCGTAGAGTAAGTTGCTACCTTTCTGACCCTGACGCACAGACAATCATCTTGTAGGTACTCTGTATCGTTGAAAGAGAGCAAATGGTAAGGTATGAAGTTAGCAATGCCCCAACTTTTGCTCTCGCCAAATTCCACATGACTGTTACTTGCGAGGGGGATGCGTTCATGAAAGGCAATGTTGTAGCTGTGATGGTTGCTGTCCTGTCTCCAGTTAAGTAACTCTACGACTACATTGGCGTATAATGGCCAATCGAGTGAAGCATCATTTCCCCCATTTAGCAATGAAACGTAGAGACCAACATGCCCATCTTCGCATGGTTCCACTCTAAGTTGCATCTTGTATCCATGAGTGTAAAAGGTCGGGCCCAAGCAACCACTACTCAAGGACTTTCGTTTGCTGAAGTTATTCACTGTAAATTGAGGGGGAGGTTCGATTGATTGACGAGTTTGCCATGAAGGTTCTTTGTGAAGGGTTGGAGTTGAGTGTACAACGACTTCTTTAACCCTGAAGCGCAAGCAATTGTCCTTCAAGTATTCAGTACCCGTTGCAGCATTAAAGGGAAGAGTACTGTGACTAATCAGATCTTCATTGCACAGCAAGAAATACGATGAGTTTGCAGTCATCATCCAACCCTTCGTTTGTGCAGATGAATTTCCTGTCAAGTTGCTCTTCATAATTCTGTTTCTCTTGTCTTGGTCACCGACACTTAAGACCTTAGTGTGGTGATGTTTGTCACTTCGCCAGTTGACCAACTCCAATGCTACATTGCCATAAAAGGGCCACTGTAAGTGATCGTCATTTGGCCCGTTCATCAATTGGATGAAAAGACCAACATCACCATCCTTTGCAGCATACACACACAGCTGCATTTTATACCCATCACCATGGGAATAGAAAGGATCACTATAATATATGCTCTTGGAGGTTTTACGCTCAGTGAAGTCGGATACAGTGAAGCAAGGATACAAAGAGCTTGTATTTGGATCTGAAACTTTTGGTGGTGTGGACTCATCAGTACATGACCCTGTATTTGGATCTGAAACTTTTGGTGGTGTGGACTCATCAGTACATGACCCTGTATTTGGATCTGAAGCTTTTGCTGGTGTGGACACCTGTCCATTGTTAATAGATGTCTCTTCTTCTAAGATCTCAAAATACACCAAGTACTTCATGTCATAATGAGGCTTATCCACAAAAAGTGTTTCATTCTCTTTCTTGTTTGAAGAGGTCTCGTGTTCTTCATTCTCTTTCTTATTTGAAGAGGTCTCATGTTCTTCATTCTCTTTCTTATTTGAAGAGGTCTCATGTTCTTCATTCTCTTTCTTATTTGAAGAGGTCTCATGTTCTTCATTCTCTTTCTTATTTGAAGAGGTCTCATGTTCTTCATTCTCTTTCTTGTTTGAAGAGGTCTCGTGTTCTTCATTCTCTTTCTTGTTTGAAGAAGTTTCATGTTTTTCATTCTCTTTCTTATTTGAAGAGGTCTCATGTTCTTCATTCTCTTTCTTATTTGAAGAGGTCTCATGTTCTTCATTCTCTTTCTTATTTGAAGAGGTCTCATGTTCTTCATTCTCTTTCTTGTTTGAAGAGGTCTCGTGTTCTTCATTCTCTTTCTTGTTTGAAGAGGTCTCATGTTCTTCATTCTCTTTCTTATTTGAAGAGGTCTCATGTTCTTCATTCTCTTTCTTATTTGAAGAGGTCTCATGTTCTTCATTCTCTTTCTTATTTAAAGAGGTCTCATGTTCTTCATCTAATGATAAATTTCCTGTAAATAAAGTACCAGTGAGTCAACTACATCAACATAACATCAATTTTTGTACATGAGGCATGTAACTAGCTGACTCCAGAAAACCTACCTTCAAAGTAATGTACCAATTCATCTGCTGTGGGACGATGATCGGGATTGTTGTCGAGACAGCGAATGATAAGATCCTTCTCCTTTGATTCTTGTATCTTAACCAATAGATCTGTACGTCGTTCCACCTCTGTCCTGTGTTTGCCGTTCTTGTCACGTTCAGAGGTAGCAACAGGAAACTCGCCTGTCAGTACATTTATCATGACATTTCCAAATGAGAATACATCCAGTTTTGTTGCTCTTTTGGTTGGCTGTATGAATGCTGTTCGGTCCATTAACTGAACCTCTGGTGCAACATGCGAGTATATTCTGGGGTTCAATGATACGTGATTAGTCAACAACCTAGATACACCCAGGTCGGATATCTTGGCATGAAAGTTGTCCATCAGAAGGACATTATTTGATGTGAGATTGCAATGTATCAGTGGCGGATCGAGTCCATGCAAATAATTCAGTCCTCGGGCAACGTCTATCAATATGCTTGTTCTCATACTATATGGAGGAATGCTTTCTTCCACACATAGCCTCAAGGATTGTGGTAAGTACTCCATCACCAACATGGGAACGTTTGAATCACCTTCGAAGTAAAGTCCATGGAAAGACACTATGTTAGTGTGGCTTATTTCACTGAGCCTATAATATTCATGTACATTTCATTAATATCATTTAATATGGATTAACATTATAAACAATGTAGCTGTGGTTAGCTACACCTTAATTAAGAGTTCAGTGCCCCTGACTGCACAATAAGAAAAAGCTCACTTGGCACCTTGACCATTCAGTAAACTTTCTCAATTCCTAACCAAATTTCTAGTTTTAGCTAATACTGAAAAAACGAAGTGTGTACTGCACACTAAATTGTCCCAATACACACACTGAAAACAAAAACAGTGTATGCATTGGGACAAAATGATATGCAGTAAACACTTTTGTTTTTACGGTGAATGCATCAACAGAAAGCTGATTATATCCACTCTCTCTGCTAGTGTTTGAAATCTGGACAAGAATTGAGAAAATTATAGTGAAAGATCAAGGCCAGGTGAATGCAAATAGACTTTAGCTTGCTATACTGCTGTAGCATACCTTACACAGTCTTCTTTGAACCTTGAGAAGTTAGCTTCCCAACTTCTCACACTTTGAAACCTCTTGTGCACCTTCTTCACAGCCACCAGTTCTCCCTTCATCCTCATTTCAAGCACCTCACCATATACACCCTTGCCCAGCAAAACACCAGTCTCTTCCAGGAAAGGAACAATGAATCGTTCCAGTTCTTCTCTCAGATCCTTCCTTCCAGTAGCCACATTCTTTGGTTGAGTTGCCATGAATAGATAGCTCTATAGTTAATTGATATATTTGCAGCTAGATCCAGATTGCTGGTAAGCTTGCATTTTGGACTTATCCTATGGACTACAGTAGACCCCAGCAGCTAGAATATGTGTATTGAGTGGAGGAGTAGCCAGTCAAGTATGCTTGGTCAGCTATGAAGAATTCATGGGTGGCTTGCATTACTCAATCACATATTTGGTCACTATAGCTACAATCAATGATTCTGATTCAATTATTAAACTCTCATGATTACTAAAAATAACAAAAATGAAGTTTTGAAATAATTGTTATCACTTTACAAATGCCATCTTGTAAGTCCAGGCATACTTGAGGGTGGTGTTGTAAGGAACGGCAGAGGGGAAGGTGATGTGGACTCCATCACTCTCTTGACTGAACTTCAAGGCAGTGTTACCATAAGGTCCCAGGAGGAATATACTAGTGTCACTTGTGGTGACCGGCTGTCGCAGAATAACATCCTCACCTTTAGAACAGTACAGCTACATGACAAGTACACTACTGCTTCAACTTTAAACCCTAGCCCCTAGTCCTAGGCCAGCACATGAATTAACTTTAAACCCTAGCCCCTAGTCCTAGGCCAGCACATGAATTAACTTTAAACCCTAGCCCCTAGTCCTAGGCCAGCACATGAATTAACATTCCATGCCACTTAGTAAGTATTCAGGGAGGAATTCTGTGGCAATTGGCATTAGAAAAGGGAGGTTTCCCATCCCTCCTCCATAATGAACTGAGCCACACAGCTGCATTGTATCCTACAGCCCCAATAACTACTTGATTTGATGATCATGCTCCAGTGGTGGTGGTTATACCTGGCACAGGAGAGACGAAAGTAATGGCATATACCGATCCTCCATCCTACATTATTATTACAAAACAATTTAAACTAGTATAGTGTTTATGTGGGTGTGACTTAGCTCACCTTTGAAGCAGTGTACCATGTCATCTGGTCTGCTGTATCATTCTGAACCCTCCATGGAGTGCTATTGTAAATGGCTTCTCCGTTGATCTATGTATCAATACCATCATCAGTTCATAATAATAATTCGGGTCCCCTGCTAGTTAAAAATACTATTATTATGTCACCTCAAGCCATGCTCCCATCTCTAGAAGCCTCTCCTCGAAGGTGGGCAGGATCCTCCCATCCGATGTGGGTCCTACATTCAGCAGCAAGTTCCCATTGCAGCTGACAGAGGACACCAGTTGCATCAAAAGTTGTGTGACATTTTCAAAGCTCTCCAGTCCTTCTGTGCGGTCATAACCCCATGAGGACTTCTGGATAGTGTAACAACTCTCCCATTTGTAAGGAAGAAGTTTTCCTGGTGTAAACCTGCACACAGTTAGTGTCAGTATTGATTTCTATCATAGCTAATGTTGATACCTGTCTCCTCCAGTCTGATAGTCTCCAAGGGCGGAGTTTCCCCACCTACTGTTGACCAGCACTGTGTCCTTGACTGGACTGTCATTGTACAACCAACTCAGAAACTCTGGAGCCTTCCAGTACTTGACTGAATCATGAGTGCAGGGGGCGTCACCTGCTCCATCTGCCCAAATGACCTCAGGCTATGTATATATAACAGTATCACCGTGGCATAACCTGTCAGCCATTATGGACATCTACACTATTATTTTACCTTGTAATTGTTCACTATCTCATGAAGGGTAGGTATAAGCACTTCATCTGGAAAGGCCGTTGTGTTGCACTGGTTCTCGTTATCCTTAATGTAGAGGGGGTTGTACCATTCCCTGAGGCTATGATAGAGTCCCATGTGCAGACCAGCTGCACGGACGCTCTTGGTGAGGTCTCCCGTCAGGTCCCTCTTCGGTCCCTCATCCACACTGTTCCAATTCCAGTGATAGGCACTGGGAAAGTTGCACCATCCCTCATGATGTTTTGATGTCAGTACCACATCTGGAATGGAATGGAATGGGAGGCAGTTATAAGCTTAGCCTCATTCCCAGGCCCATTTCCCCCCTCCCCCCAAAATAGGCCTGGGAATGAGGCTATTGATAATTGCCCATAAGTGAGATGGTATTTCTTGCGAGAGGAATAGCTCACATTTTGCACCAGCTCTCTTGAAGAGGTCAGCCCACTTGTCTGGGTCAAACATTTCAGCCTTGAACATTGGAGCAAAGTCTGCATATCTGCAGTGTCAAGGATATGGAGTCATAATGATCACACAGAGAGAATAAATGGATATGACCATCTCTTACTTGAAAGGGGGTCCCTCACAAGGGTACTTATCAGGCATGACTCCCGAGCAACCAAAGACTCGGTTATGGAACTCAACGTAGTCAGCATCTCCACCCATCAAACGCTTCCAGTACCACTCACTCTTGAAAGATGGGACACTGCAGAACAAGAAAAATATCGTAACGAAGATAGTGTTAATGAGGCAGGGGCTCACCTGAATACCCCCCAGTGAACTGAAGGAAAGCAAAGGAGCAATTGGAGTGATGTTAAAGAGAGAAGAGTAGTGGTTGTATGTATAAAACATTTATGAAGAGAGGGAAAGTTGGTATAAAATTTAGTGAAGATCTTTTAAACTCACTGAAGATTCCAAACTTTGCATCGTCATACCACCTAGGCCTCGGTCTGAATCTTAGAGTCTTTTAATTGAAAAATATCAATGAAAATGATAATATAAATAATTATGCAACATACATCCCATGTGCCATCAAAGTGCCGGAGGGAACAGGCCTGGCCAGTTTTTGTAGAAGCAGTATGAGGAGTAGGCCACTGGGCTAAGGTCAGAACATAGTACAATATGAATTCTGAGTGATCTATCCATCATGTGTGAACAGTCAGTTTATCAGGCCAGCATTTATCTGGTCTGGGACTGCATGACTGTTCTCACCTGTGTATGTGTAGGTTGGATATTCTGTGATACTAATGGGACCTTTGTTGATAGCTCCCTCTGCATAGGTGAAGTCCAACATGATGGCTCGAGGCCAGGTGGCTGATGTTCCCCCCACTACATGATACAAAGGAAAGAAATATTGTTGTCAACTGCAGTAAGCTGTACAACTCACTTCCATTGGAATAGACCACTCTAATACCTCCATTATTTTCTGAAGCAATAATTGGATACTACAAGAGAGAAAGATAGTAGAAATGATATTTACTGCTACAAATAAGAGAAATGATGCCCAGGTAGGCCGTATGTGACAGCTGTTTGATAATAAGTCCTGTCCCTGACTTACTACATAAGTCGACTCGTTGTTAGCTATGCCTAGAGCATAGCAACTAGTGCTGTTGTACTGGTAGGCAACTGCAGGTCCTGAGGCATTGCACTGTGCAGGCATAGCTGAAGAGCTGATGTTTCCACACAACCCAATGATGTAGCTGTACTCTGGGGTGGAGATCTTGTAGGGCCCAGCAGTAGCTATATCTTGAAAGTTGTACACAACGCAGCTGCTGTTGGTCAAGGGTAGGTAGAAAAGGCAGTCATCAGCTGAGAATGGTGGATGACTCTGTGCTAAGACGAACAGTGAGCTGATAACCAGTAGTTGCCTGAAGCACTTCATAGTGGCTTGTACCAATGGCCAACTGGACTTTGTTATGTTTTGGGGAATATGGTAAAGGGACGACATCCCTACATTTTGCGGTTATTAATGGGCATGCGCATAAGTACTTTCCTGATTCTTGAGAATTTTGAATGGCGACGAGCGAGGTACGTTCAACTAGATCAGTCTACAGTAGATTTCAGGTTGCTTGACACTAGTACTGCAGCCACCGAGGTCACATGGACCAATCAGATTTGCAGGCAATGATGTTAGCATGAATCTGATTGGTCCATGTGACCTTGCTGACTGAAGTACTGTGTCAAGCAACCTGCAAACCACTGTATGCCTAGAGCCTACATTATATTGAACTCTCCCTCTGACATAGATAAAGAAACACAGAAAGAAACTTCAAGAATGGAACAAGGTGAGTGTAGCAGCTAGCTTGATTAATTGGAGCCCTAACTTAACTTCATAGCAAGTGGTGTCAATATACAAAGCCATGCATTTCCTGAAACTTTACTCTGCCTGACGGTTATAGAAGCACACGATGTTTAGGTATCACTAGCTAGCTTATAACAAGGCCTACCCATTGCAGTGAGTTTCCCATGAAGTGTATAAATGCTATAAAGATTTCCATAGAACTAATGCTGGATTCCCTAATGCTAACTGTGAACAGTTCATTTGGTGTTTGAGTAGTTAGATCTAGTACATTTATTAAGCTACTGCTGTGTATGAGTTTCATGTTCATGTTTTGATTGGTCTCTGAGATAGAGCTAGTTATAAATGTGGCTTCCGGAATCACTACAGGATTAGGTTGGGAAGGGGAAAACCTTGATAAGTCCCAGCATATACAATAAAGTCAACACTTAGCTTAGTAGTGAATCCCAAAATAAAACAAACAAGCTTTGTAGCTGTTTCAGTTCAGTTTCAACATCAAGAGGTTTAATTACAATGCTATGTATGTTGTAGACTGTATGATGGCTCCATCCCATTGATTTCTTTTTATTATATAACTCTCAGGATGTGGTTACTCATCAGAGATATATCGAGGAATGCGAAAAGGTGAGTAATTAATGGGTGGTTATATCAATTGCATTCCCATATCAGCCTGGATCGGTGTTCCATTCTCAAATTTCATTCTCATTCTCGTCAAGACATGATGGGTATATTCTTGGTGTACATAGGTGATTTCAAGTAGGCTGTGTACTATTGACTCTCCCTCCACTGACGAGGGTGAGAGGGAGAAGCTTATAGAGGAAGTCGAGGAATATATCGAGAGCATCCATTGGCGAAGGCAATACCTTGATGGCTATGAAAGGGAATCAAGGCAACTGGAAAATGAAATCAAGCAAATGCAAATCACCTTAGAGGAAAAGGAAGGTAAGTCAAGGATGGTAACTAACTGTTTTACATTATCAAGCACATTAACTGAAAAGTCTATTTTGCATTCCCTTGCCCCTTGATCATTCACTATAACTGCTATAACTTTCTCGATTCTTAACCAAACTTCTAGTTTAATGCATCAATAGAGACCACTTGCTCTGCTAGTGTTTGAAATTTGGACAAGTGAATGGTACCAAGGTGAATGTAAATAAACTTTAGTTGGCAGAGATGTTCGCTTTGCTGCATGTAGTCAGGGATTACTGGATCATTAGTCAGGGTTCTGGTTATACTATGCACCCACCCATGCAGTTGTGTAGATGACAACTTAGAGTTTATCACTTTCTAACTCTTTCTATCAGCTATCTCCAGCGTGGAGAATCGAGATCTCTTCAAAGAAGCCATGGAGAAATGCTGCCTCGAGTACCCTCACTTAGGAGTGACAATATTCGGCTATGCTGGTTCTGGGAAGAGCCACGTCCTTGCTCTCTTGTTTGGGGAACCCCCTCCTTGCACACGCACCAGTACACCCTGTGCCAAGAAGCCGGTACGAGCCATATCCCACTGTAAATTTGGTGCAGATGAGAAGATATTGAAGAAGATTGGTGATGACGAGTATTCACGAATGATGATGAAGACAGCCAGAGATGTTGTCAACAAACCTAAAAGTTTTATGCTGAGATTCAAAGGGATGCTGAGATCTGTTGTATGTTGTGTATGTACCTCCTCACCTGCTGATGAAGTGGAAAAGAATTTGATTGTGCAGTTTCACCAGCAAGAAGCGACTGTCGAACCACTTGAATACCAGACTGTGGGGGAGGTGACTGACTGCGGTGGACAGCCTCAGTTCTTGGAAATACTTCCAAGGTTCATCGAGGATCTCTCCCTCGGCATACTGGTGACTGACCTCAGCCAACGTCTGGACGAGTGTCCCATGAATTACTACTACAACAGCCAGGGGGAGCCTATCGGGGAAGGAGTGAGATCGTTACTTACAAATGAGCAGATACTCCGTCGTTGCATGCAAATGATCGTCTCACAGTCCCAAGGGGGCAGACGTGTGAGGTTCGTGTTCGTGGGCACTCATCGTGATCTGGAGCACGAATGCACCGAGTCAAGGGAGGAAAAGAATCAGAAGCTAATAGAGATGGTGAAGTCCTTTGATCTGGAAGACAGCGTCATCTACAGCAACCAGCAGTTCAACGAGCTGATCTTTGCCCTCAATGCCAAGGAGCCCGAGGAAGCTGACTACCAAACAGCTGGGGTGCTGATAGAGCTGATGATGGACAGGTCTGTGGCCAAAACTATTTGCACCCCAGTCAACTACCATGGTGTGGAACTGACTTTGAAGCAGAAGGTACAGAAGTCCAATCAGATCGCATTTCTGGAGTCCGAGATCTTGCAAGATGTGGCCCACTTTCACTTGACAAGGGACACGCTGAAGGGGGCTTTGAGGTATCTTCATAAAATGAGGCTTATCTTCTACTTTGAGGAGGATTTTCCTAATGTGGTGATTGGAGAGCCTCAGGCTGTTCTTGATAAGCTGTCTGAGTTGGTAGCGTACCACATCGAGCTGACCACCAACCCCAGGAAGCAGAGAGCACTGGATGGGAAGTGGAAGAAGTTCAGTCAGTGTGGGATCCTCAACATCGAGTGCCTGGAGAAGTTCCCAGGCCAGTACGTGGAGGGTGTGTTCTCTCCTGCCGACATGATGAAGTTGTTCGAGAAGCTGTTCATAGTGTCAGAGGTGAATCAGGGGGAGTATTTGATGCCGTGCGTCTTACCCACGGATCCTCAACCCAGCTGCAATCCAGAATGCGAAACACAATCTGTCCCACCCATGGTCCTCCACTTTACCAGAGGTGTGCCAAGATACGGAGTATACTGTAGCACCATCTGCCACGTGATGACCGAAAGCAAGTGGAAGTTGGTAAAGGATCCCAAGACTGGCAAGCCATTCCACCTCTCCCGAAATAGTGTCCATTTTTCCATCCCTGGCTATCGGGGGGAGGTGACCATCAATGATGTCCTTGACTCCTTCTTCCTGGTGTCTGTCCATGTTCCTTGTGATACAAAGTCATATTTCCAGACTGTATCTCACATGTGCTTGGAGGTCCGTGGCACCCTCCTCAAAGCAATTGATGTTGCCACAGATAAGCTGAATTACACTCCGGATAGCCCCGAGGTGGCCTTCCTGTGTGAGCAACACAAGGACCTTCCCCTCCATCCTGCCACAGTCTCCAAGATGGGAGATGAGTTGCTGTGTACCAAGGACCATGTAGAAGGAGGGACTCTAACCAACCAGCACAAGGTCTGGCTAGAAGGTGAGTTGATCTTCTATTTGCCCCTTGATTTGTAACAAATAATCATGATCTCTGTTTGACATTTCCAGATTATGCACCTCCACAAACTGCATCTGCTTCTTCCAAAAAAGCCACTTCCCATAACCTATCAACAGCTGACCACTTCAAAGTCACTAAAGTCCTGAAAGCCCTTGATAATGAGCAGCTGATACACCTGGGCACTGCACTGGGGCTGGAGTATCCACACTTGAAGAGGATGCAGACCTTGCCTGAGGACATGGTTGCTGCGTGGTTGAACATGGAAGACGAGGTGATGGACACCAGTGGTATTCCCACCTGGTCCAGTTTGATCAAAGCCCTAGAGGACACCAACCAGAAAGGGGTTGCTTCACGCATCAGGAACGGTAAGTTTGGACCACCCTATTGTGCTGATGATCATGTGATGTATTGTATCTATAATCCCTCACAGAGCAACACAGTAACCACCCAAAGTGAACCATCACGTGACAGTTTGATCCACATAAACTTTTTGTGTACATTTTGACCTTGTACCAAATACCCTTTTCCTAATAACATCTTTCTGATCCTCACACAGTCCTCAGAGTAAGAGAACTGGAAACAAAAAATGGCAAAAATGTGAAGACTTCTCTACAGTTGAACCCCTAAACATAAAATACTTCTTGGACACTTAATACTGGTCCCAAAACTGTTCACACTGACATGCTTGAGGCCGCATGATTCTATATACACATCTGGTAAAAATGAATACTAACTTGCATAATGTCTTTCTGAATGAATAAAATTAGAGAAATTATTTAAAAAAAGACTATGTGATATCAATGATGCCACTCCCACATGCCAGGGACATGGTTAGTCGTTCTTTCAGGATCTCCTTGGACGGATACTCTGGCAACTTGAGCAGGTTAAAACTGCACAAGAAAACAACCACAATCAGCCATCAATCAATAATTGTATTCCATGCACAGTGCACCCTCAGGCTACATAATGCCTCAAGGTTTAGCCCGAGGGTGTGCCCTGAGGTTATATGCTCCCCTTTGAGGTTCTGTATCTCCATTGTGACTCACCATGTGCTAGCCATGGGCAACCTGTTGGGATTATTCAGTTGAGTGATGGTAAATTTAGTGAGACCTGTGGCACCGACCAAGTTAGCAAACCCTCCGAGAGGCACTCTGGAGCTAAATCAATAGAAGAGCAAGAGTACAGAATAGTTGAGACCTATATACAGTCTTGTACCTTCCAGTGACAAACTGAAGCAGGATGGCTAGGTCCTTCTTCTCATAGTTCCTCACTATCTCCCAGAACCACTATACAAGATAAAGGAAGATATGACCAGTTTCTGTCTCATTCCTGTTCCCCATCCCATTCCAGGAGGTTCTAGTCTTATTCCATTCCTGTTCCCCATTCTAATAGGTCCCATTTCCATCCCCCATTCTGAATATACCTTAATGACAGGGGTATCCTCGTCGTAGCCAGAGGAATACTCTGAGTTCTTTTCCCAGTCGGTCACATCAATATCAGGCAAACCAGAAATGAGTAACTCCTGAAGAGAAAGAGAGAGAGTGCATAATGTGCATTACAAGGTCCCCCCACTGAGCATGCTCACCAGTTCATATTCGTCAAAGAGGGAGATGAGCTTATGAGGGATGACTTCGTAGAAACCATCCAGAAAGCTTTGTATCTGCATCCCTATGGCCTGTGTCATCCTCATCTCTGTCACCAACTGAACATACTCTTGCTAAGGAAGAAAAGTACAATATAATACAGAGGAACGTCCAATAAAGAACACTCTGAAAGAGGACAAACCTCTCAACAAAGGACAAAAGGATGAGTCCAAAGTCTATTATTCGGAGGTTTCACTGGTGTGAATTTGGCACCTCTCACCTTTGATTTTTGTTGATATGCACATACCATACCTTATTGGAATCATTGACGGTGAGATTTGCTCCCCCCGGCTTCAACTCCAGCATCTCTGTGGCTCCAAAGGCATCCGTCTCCACGGAGAAGCTCAACTCCAGGCCCAGGTTGTCAATGGGGTTGTCAAGGATCCACTGGAGGTTGCTGGCATACTCGGGGTCAATGCATTCCACGTCCCGATAACTCACTGGAACTCCTGTAGGAAGGGTAGGGGGAGACAAGTATCAGTAGTTGCCTTTTTCCCAACCCATCCGGGGGTTCAGGGGTCTATTTTTGGATCAGGGGTCTTATTAAATCACCTAATATGTGTTTGTAGAAGGAGCGTGTGAAGTAGACGTTGAGCAGCTGCTTGTGGTGGATGGCCAGACCCATCATTCTGCCGGCAAACTTGAAGTAACTCAAGTGGTCAGGATTCACATCAGAGAGACTGTTAGGCTGAAATGTAGCACCTGAAAAATGAAAAGTTCAGCATCAAATAAAAGGTGGTTGGTTGTCATAAAGGAATTTTTAAAGTATTCTAGCTCACCATCTGCAGACTGAGTGAAGAGAGCGTAATCTGGGTTGAGTATCTCCCTGGAGAGGGTATCAAACCACTCCCTCTTGACCCCTGACCCCATTCCTGCTTCCCCAGAGAAGTGGATGCTTAGTCCACTCTTCAACACATCCACCGACACCTCTGATATCTTGTCACATGATGTAGTGAAAAGATTCTCTAAAGTAAAGAAACCCTTAATTAATTCTATTTCCTAGGATATGTAGTATTATGCGTTACAGTAAACTAGTTAGTGCTGGTTTGTATACTGGTTAGTATACTTACCTCTATCCACTTCAATGGCATTATTCTGGGTAGTGAGTGTCAATTCTGTTGAAGGAGGTTTGCCGTTGTAGAGGTTCTCGTAAAACCAGTTTTTCCTGTCTTCAAAGGGCTGAGCGTGGACGATGTGCATAAAGCGAGTCAAAAGTTCCATGTGCTCCAACAGAAAGTGGAAGTGAGCAAATATCAGCTTTGGACTCCTAAAAATCCCAGAAAGGGGGGAAGAGGGAGGGGGGAAAGAGGGAGGGGGGAAGAGGGAGGGGGGAGATAAGGATCAGTAAAGGAGGAGGAGGAGCTGATCAGGTGTAAGGTACCTTGCCAAAAGAACCTTTAAAACTACTTCATACTTATCAATAAAGGTGGAGAATCTTGGATAAAGACCAGGTCTGCAAAAAAAAAATAGATTCTTAGTTACATGATGTAATAGTGAACATGTTATATATCATACAGTGTAATCTCTGCATTACACAGTGTCATTCTCTGCATCATACAGTCTGTCTTACTTTCCATAGGACTTTTGTAGAGTGCTGCAACAGAGGGCAAAGGCATGGGTCACAGCACACAGTCTGTCGGCATACACCTCCACCAAATTATCATTCTCTTTCTTTTCCTCTTCTTCGCCCGAGGCCTCGGGGTCAGGAGTATTTTTCTCCTTGACTTGGCATGAGGTGGACACCACAGCCAAAGGAGAAATTTCAGGGGAGGCAGACATTCCTAAAAAGATGTCATGATATGTTGAGTGGAATGTGGATGCAGAAACCTCATACAGTTCTTATCACTGCACAAAATAGCCAATTTTGGAGGACCCCTTTAATTAAGGCATGTTATCAAGGTCTCCACAATCAGAGAGATGTTTGATGAGGACATCCCTGTAATCAGAACTAGTCCCTTAATGTTCACAGTGAAAAGTATCAAAAAGATGCGCAAATTTTTATGCTCAACTATTTAAAGACAGGAATTAATCACATACCATTAAAAGGAGTGACATCGGTGGATAAACTCCTATTGAGTGTGTGCAAGGCGGTGGGAGAGGCCCCACTCTCCTCGACGACTGTCATGATCCTTGCTGTCACTCTTTCCATGTGCCAACTGCGTCGCTTCAGCCTGGAACTCATCATGGAGGAAGAGGTGGTCGTCGGGGAGAGAGGAGGGGATTGGTCAAAATTTTTGCTATTAACAGGTTGCAGGAAGACACGTCTGCGATACATTGGAGCACTGTTGACGATGGCAGCTGCCAATGCACTTGATTGGTGGATATTGAGCACCGGCTTCTGTTTGACGGTGGGCGTCTCGTTGACATCTATACTTGGAACTGGTACAGAAGGCGTATCATGATATGTTCCAAATGGATCATCGAGTTCTTCCTTGGAATCTTCTTTGGTGGGATTTTGAGGTACATCTTTCTATAAACAAAAGAATTTCCCTAATTGAACATTGAATTAAAGGGTATTCCCCCATCAAGTATGACCAACCTTCTCCTGTACAGGTGTGGTTCCTTGGTCCTGCTGTTCCTGGTGCACTTTCTCCAACTCCACCTTCACTAAGTCGAACCAGCACTCCAACGACGCCCACACTGTCTCCAGTGGCTCCAGAGGATCTGATAGGGAAGAGTCCTTCCTCTGTCTGAAGGGGAGAGGACTCAACTTTGAGTCCTGGGGAGTTGGAGGGGAACTGAAATCAGGATGGTTCTGAGTACTGGAATTGGACCGACGATGTCCAAATCGTAACATGGACCTCCCGCTTCTTTCCGAGCTGGGTGAGTCCAGAATGGAACCAAAACTACCTACCCTGCGGACGGAGCTAGGGGCCACTGGTCCATTCCCACTCAGGAACCCAGGACTTGTCGGCAGAGAGGAAGGGACATGGGAGCTACTGGGAGGAGAAGTGGGCAGGGTCTTCTCCATGTAGGAGTTGTAGAGGGCACAGAGCATTCGAATGGCTCGCAGAAACTGAGGCATCAGATTCTTGTAGCTACTGCTCACACTGCAGGGGAAAGGGGAGGGGCTGGTGCATTGCAAGAGGAAAGGGGTGGGGCTAACAACTATTAGTTATGTGCTTATAGAAGAAAAGGGGAGGGGCTGCTCTGCATATTTAGTGAGAGGAGGAGGGGCTGAGCTGATTAAAAGAGGAAGGGGAGGGCTAACAGCTCTGCATAAGAGAGAGGAGGGGTTGAGGAAGGGAAGGGGCCGTCATCTGATGCATCACACAGACTGACCTGAGCAATTCCATTCCAGCAGAACTGGTATTGGACGCTAATCGTGTCATGACTTGTACTAGAAGACCAGCACTGCTCCTGCTGATGTGTTCCATGAGTGCTTGCATCTTTCTCTCCTCGATGCAATTGCTAAAGATGAGGGAGAGGAGAAGGTCGATCTGACTGCTTGGAAGTTTCAGCAGGATCAACACTGCACACTCATAGTAATTGTTCTGGACAACAACAACAACAACAACAACAATAAATAAACAGTAAATAGTACTGTTAAAGTAACTTAATAAGCCCCCCTTTTTATTTCCCCCTCTCACCTGTGCACATAACTCCAGCGTGGAGACACCACTGTTGTCTGATATCACTGCTGACCCTTTACTCAACAGCAGGTCCACACACTTCAACTGACCGTGTCTGCCGATCAGAGATAAACAGTAATGTGATCCAGGTTTAAGAGTCACATGGTCTTACCGACAGGCAAAGTAGAGGGCATTACCACCAGTTTCATTGGTCTTATGGATGTCAGCATTGTGGTTGAGCAGCTGCACCACACACTGAAGGGTCAAAAGGTCAATTAAAGAGGAACCTATTCTCTAGCACAGTCTCACTTCATAATGTCCATTCTGACAGGCCACATGCAAGGAGGTGTGTCCATGGACATCCTAATTAAAGGAAAACGAAGATAATTTTGTTGTTGTTGTTGTTGTTGTTGTTGTTGTTGTTGTTGTTGTTGCTCAAGGGACTTACCTCCACATCAACATACTCTCCCCTCTGGAGAATAGTGACTAGGAGCTCTGTCCGACCGTTGCAAGCCAACCAATGAAGCTACAGAAATCAAATCATAACCTTCCATCAGTCGGGAAAGTTTTCAAACTTCCTTATTAGGGGAGAGGGTTCTTCCACATAACATTACTTAATATGCACTGGTCCAAAATGACTATGAAACTCCAGGAAAAGAAAGAGTAGAACCCTTACCACTTTTGCTAATAAAGGGGAGGGAGAGGGAGCATTAGAAAGCTTCTGCTATCTCAACAATACCTACAACAGACTAAGGCTTCAATCTACTTATTAAGTACAGGGGGAATTCTTTTAAACAGGAAATACTGCCACAATTAACACTTACAGCTGTGAGTCCCTCGTTGTCATGGATACTGATATCTGCACCTGCTTCCACCAGCTTCTGAACACATTTCTTGTGCCTAAAAAAAAAAAGAAGTTTCCCTCTAGTATCAGGAAATCAATGATATCACACAATAGTCCTTTTGAAGCAAATAACTTGATGAGCCTATTAAGACAAGTGATTTAACACATACACCTCAATCATCATACACTTGGCCTGCAGCTATAGCATACTTAGCAGGTTGCTTTGAGTGTCTTAGCCAGAGAGGAAGTACTTCCCATCTCATGTTACAATCAGAGCCTATAAGTATTACATTACTCTCTCTCTCTCTCTCTCTCACACACACACACACACATTTTTACTCATACTAACCCATTTCTGGCTGCCAAGTGGAGTGGAGTTACTCCTATCTTATCCTGAACATGAACAGTGGCTCCTCTTCTCAAGAGAAGGCTCAGGCAGTCTGCAGCTCCAGTACTGAGAGAGAGAGAGAGAGAGAGAGAGAGAGAGAGAGAGAGAGAGAGAGAGAGAGAGAGAGATGAAAAAAATAAATGATTCACATTTCACACTTCAATTAAACTTGGGTATCTATTTTACACTTAATCACTTACTTTGCTGCTGAATGGACTAGAGTTCTTTGTGCCTTTCCAAATTTGAAATTAACGTCAAAGTTCGAGTTTGCAAGGAGTTCATTTACAGGTCTAACACAAAACCAAGAATTATTAACTTATTGAGTACCTCAAGAGAACTATGTTTAGACTTGGCTAATTTATGATTACTTACTTCACTTGGTTTTGCATGACATAGGGTAGTAGCACATACGCTGCATCACTGTCATCTGTAATAACAATATATAGGAGACCATTAAAAACTGTAATACATGAATGATCCTTCAATCATACATACCTGGAGGCAATGTAGCCGATCTCCCGCGATGCAGGGCCTTCTTCATCCGCTGGACGAATGAGTCCATGTCGAGCTTTACTGTTTAATAATGGAACAGCTCTACACGGTTTATATAGAGACCCACAGCTGTTTTCTTGCTTCTTTGTTTAGGTTCTGTTTGATCTAATGCGCACCAATATTAGCATCCGCCCACGTTAACTTCCTGCAAACTAATTGGCTTCGCTTACAAGGTTCTGGAGCTATGGCTGGCCTCAAGCAAAGCAAGAAGTACGACTGGAAAGAGACTAACTTGGAATCGTTCGATTCGGAATTGGAGAAAAAAGTGAGCTAGAATGCTATATGTGAAAAATAACTCTTAATACCTAGCTTGCTAGAGGAATAAGTGGCTACTTTCCTGCAATCTCGTAGATCAAGAAGGCCAGTGCGGAGTGTGAAGATGCCTGGAAGGGTGCAGGTGAGAAGGAAGGACTGAGAATCTGGAGGATAGTGGACTTTAAGGTATACCAAGATCATGACCAGATAAAATTGCTGAAGAGCAGCCATATTGCTGCATTGTATTTCAGGTAGTGAAATGGCCAGAAAGAGACTATGGCAAATTTTACACTGGAGATTCCTACATCATCCTTCATACTTACAAGAAGGATCCAGCAAGCCGGGTATGGAGAGAGGAAGAGAAGATGGCGAGGATGGAGGGAGATGAGATAGGGTAGAGGAGGTGGCAGAGAGGGGATGGTAGCTTGGTGGGGGGTGAAAGGAGAAGTAGAGGACCAGATTAGACTTTTTTCCTTTGCAGGCTCTTTCCTGGGATGTTCACTTTTGGATAGGAAAGTATTCCACTCAGGATGAGTATGGAACAGCAGCTTACAAGACTGTCGAGTTGGACCACTTTGTGAGTCATCAGCCAATGAATATAATCATAATGTATTCACTTTGTGTGCTAGCAAGTGCTAAAAAAAACTTCTGTATAATTGTTTTTATTCAGTATCAATTTTTTTCCCTGTGTTTCTTTTGTTGTAGCTGGATGACAAGGCTGTGCAGCATAGAGAAGTGCAGGGGAACGAGTCAAAGCTCTTTCGCTCGTATTTCAGTGATAGAATCGTTCTGTGGAAAGGGGGGTGAGTGAGAAGTGTATAGATTTAAGATCTGGAGTGGGACTGACTGGATCTGGAATGGGACTGATGTCCACTAGATCTGGAATGGGACTGATATCCTGAAATGGATGATATCCATTAGGATCTGGAATGGGACTGATGCTTATATATGTGTGTATGTACGATGCACAGGGCTGAATCTGGATTCCATCATGTGGAGGAAGAAAAATATAAGCCACGCCTTCTTCACTTTAAAGGAAAACGAGTAAGTAATACATAGCTAGCTAACTAGCTATAGTCCTCAATTATTTTTGTTGAATGTCCTTTGCACCCTCTTATGTTGTGATGACTATCTGCAGAACAGGATGATGATTGAGGAGGTGAAATTACGTCGAAAGTACCTGAATGAAGGTGATGTCTTCATACTGGACCTTGGACTCCATCTCATTCAGGTGTGCTATATAGCTGCCTAGGGAAATTGATTTTGGAGACGCAAGACAACCACACCCATTAGTATTTAGTATCAACAAGAATTAGTATAGTTTTGACAGCTTTAAGTAGCTTTCTTGCATTCTATCGGGTGTAGTCTTAAAAATTTGAGTGATCCAGTTAAAATGCCATGCCCATACCCACGATAGCTTAAACATTACCATCAATAGAAGTTGATGTGTCCCCTTAGCTGAAATGAATCACCTATTGCCAACCATCCAGGGTTCTCCAGGGATTTGGTCTATTTACTTATTTCATGGCTGAATTATTATTGTGGTCCAGTGGCCAGTATAGATTATAGTTACTTGTATTGGCATTTTATTAGCAATGACTGATAAATCCAGGACTTACTTCCAGGGGTTGGCAGGTCTATCCTACTTTATACTGATGTTTACTTGACTCCATTGATTTGAGTATCCTTTTTTGCTGGTTGCTTAGTGGAACGGAACAGAGTCCAACAAAGATGAAAGGACGAAGGCAGCTGAATTCATTCGCTCCCTTAAGGTATGAGCTACTCAATAGCAAGCGACTTCATTCTGATCATGAGTGGTATTATGCAGTCTGACAGAGGAGGAAGGCCCACCATTGAATTCATCGGTGAGTATTGGAATACTTTAAATTTGCTGTTAATGGCTCGAGACAAAAAATGAGTGGAATTTGACAGCTGCATCACTTGCACACACACACACAGATGGTGATGTGGTGGATGAGTCACACACCTTTTACAAGAACATCCCCCCAGGATTCTTAGGATCCAAAAAACCAAAACCTGCTGAAAAAGTAAGCTAAAGAGAAAAAAGGAGTATAAGGGGAAGGAAAGCACTCATAAACACCATCACATCATGAGTCTGCCCCTGTTCATTAAGAGTATTGCATGGAAGAAGGGACAGAAAAACATCATTCCTGCCCCTATTAATTAGTGTTATAATTGTTATAGTGAGGAGCAGATGAAGCTGCCCCTATTAATTAGTTTTACAATTATTAAAGGGAGGAGCAGATGAAGCTGCCCCTATTAATTAGTGTTACAATTATCATAGGGAGGAGCAGATGAAGATGTGAAGGTGTATGAAAAGCACTTGTACAGGATTCATGAGTATTCTGAACATCAAGTGAGCTTCAAGAGAGTGGCCAAAGGGAAAATCAGTCGAGGTTTCCTAGACCCGTCTGACGTGTTTGTGCTGGACACTGGTTTCCACGTCTATGTGTGGGTCGGAAAAGAGGCCAGCACTTTGGAGAAAGGCAGGTCCATTGTCCTAGCACAGGTGAGCATGTGATAGTCATGTGATTATCAGAGGAAGTACTGTCAAGTATGCCATAAAATGTGATTGTTTCTTTGTACTATAGCAACACTTGAAGGATTCAGAGCATCCTTTCCTGCCCATCACCAGGCTGAGTCAAGACCAGCACTGTCTGGAATTTGAAGCTGCTTTTGATGATAGAGCACCAGTGAGCTAATGATAACACAAACTAGAGCATTCTCCCTGAAAGTGGTTTCACACATCAAAGGGTATTTGTAGTTCATCAGCATTCTATTGACCACATCAAAGGGAAGATGTACTTGATACAATGGGCCCCTATGCTTGGGGGGAACACGCCACTTACAAGCTTGCTTATCATTATGGTTTTACTTCAATTATCTCTTCCCATTCTCCTTTCAGATTGGTTCTAAAAGCACTGAAAAAGCATCCTGTCTTGTCATGTAAACCAACTTCTTGCTACTTTTTATCAATAGTTTGTACACATGCATGTAGCATGTAGTTATATCAAATGTTTGTACACATGCATGTGGCAGCATGTTTAACGCTGATTAAAAAAAAAAGTTACTGAATACAAATTTACTTTCAAATCAGAAAGACAACAAAAACCTGTCAAAGTTTAATTACAGCAACAATATTAATTTCAGTAAGTGATTTAAAAAGATTTGAACAGTATTCCCGTACCTATATACCCTTTACCTAATAACTTGTGCAAAAGGAATTGAAACACAGTTACTTCCAGTACTTGAGAATACCATCCTGTGATGCACTGACTATGAACTGTTGCTGTTTGTAAGGGACTATTGCTAGGTCCGTGATGAAGTCCATGTGGACGCTAGAGTGTGCTGATTCAATCTGCCCCATGTCGGGAGAAGAGGATGAATGCCCCAATGAGGAGGCTGGAAGAGAACCAGCTGAACATAACTCCATGAAAACGTCCACACCTTCAGTAATCTTTGATCTGCAATGGAAAATTAAAAGATTTATTACCACTAATTAACATTAACTACTACTGCCTGATTCTTGATCAAATTTCAAACCCACGATTTAGTTAGTCAATGGAGTTCACTTTTTGGTATTTGTACTTCCATTACTACAACTCTGGAATGACCTTCCACTAGAGGTCAAGCACAATGTAGTGAGCGGTTGGTTAATCAACACACGCACACACACACACACACAAACACACGTGTATTCGAAGTTGATTCTCTTAGTGTGGAGTTTTGGCCTGATGATACAAGAGCATTGGGTGGGGTCCACCAGATTCCAGAGTCGTATGGTCCTGTCCGTCCCTCCGCCAAGGATTACAGGACAGTTGTCTATGATGCATGTCGAGAGAGCCCTCACCGTCTCCTTCTGACGAGGCTGGAAGGAGAAGAACAGAATGGTTTAATCATCCTTTAAGAGATGATAACCTCTCTACAAAGGACAAAAGGCTGTCCAATGTATCCACATTGTTCTATGATGTTTCATTACCTGGACCCTACCACACATAACTACAACCTACTGACATTATTGGTCATCTCGCTGAAGGCTGGGGCAGGACTCGCCCAGAGCATCTGCCGTCTGGTGGCCGTTTCCATGTCCCAGATGGAGATCTCGTTGTTGCAGCTGACAGCAGAGATGAGGGAAGAGGGCTGGGTTGGGTGGGGACTCAGACGATACACTTGATGGAAATTGGCTGCAGGGAGTGAGTAATGTAACCTGAAGATTCTTTGGTATTGAAATAGGAAAAGTTTTGTTCGGACTTACATTTGGTTCCATGCCCTGTGTGCTGCCAATGTCTTATGGGCAGCTGGAACCTCATGTCCCAGATCACATGATACCCAAGACTGGTTCCCAAGGCAACCCAGTTCTCAAAAGGATCAACAGCCATGGATAGAATCAAACCTACACAGAGAAAAAGCAAGTTATGAATATAGCGCTCAGCAGATAGTAAATTTGTATTTTTCCCACATAAAATAACTTTTCCTAGCTTCCAGTGCCTCCAACCTGTCAGCCATTCATAAGTAATGCTAATATACAGTCAAATTCAGTATGGTTGGAGGCTCTAACCCTCTACCTTACCATATTTGGCACAGTTGGTGAGTTGCCATGCTGGCTTGCTGGAGCGTAGGTCGAGACCCGAGAGCTTGCCCATGGTGGTGCTGTAACAAATCACTTCATCCCCTCCGATGGAGAATGTGGACATGTCCACCACTGTCCCGTTCTCTGAGGGATCAAGGGTCGTCTCAAACACCAACTGCCTCTTACTGGAACCAGCCACCTTCTTGGCCTCAATACTAAACAAGGACACAAAGTTTAAAGTTCAAAGTTTAAAGGTCATGGAACCAGAATATATAATAATCTGACAATTAAATTATGTCCAGGCAAAACTGAAGTTCATCTAGCCATTTTAACACTAAAGGTGTTTGATCAAAATCAGGTCAGAGGTTAGTTAATTGGCCCTGTCAAAGTTGACCTCTGTACTCTGAAGTGCTCACTTGAATATCTGAATGGAGCCATTGGTGGAGGCAGCTGCAATGCTCTTGTTGACCTGACATAAAGTGCCTGTCTTTATCTGTCCCCCCTGGTGTGAGTAGGTTGTCTTGGGCTTATTGACGGCTGTCTTGGCCTCCAGGCGACTCACGTCCCAGAGTTTGGTGGAGCCATCATTGGAGAAGGAGGCAAATAGGGATGTGTTGGGGATCACTTTCAACCTGTGGTCATGGATGGGTGTGGTTTGGGGGAGGAACAAGGGAGGGAAGGAGAGTCAAATGAGGGGGAGAGAGAAGGGAGGAATAGAGGAGAGTCCCTTGGTACAACTTGTAAGAGTTATACCTGTTGATGGCATCCTTATGTTCGTGGATGTGAGCAATGACTTGTCCCTTCGGGATCCATCTGTAATGGAAACACGAAAAAAAGATCAAGATACTTAATTTAATGAAATTGATGTAGGCAGGGCCAACATGTCATGTTTCATGAACTACATAAAAGTGCTCACCCGGGAGAGGTCTGGAAGGCAGCATTTCTTGTAAGGTCTGTGTCCATGAAGCGCATGTCTGTACGCAATATAAATACTTGATTCAACTGCAATGCACAAGGTTACAACATGCATGTACCTTCTACATACTGGCTCTGTTTGTATTCGAGCAGCTCCTTCAAGTTTTCCTTACAGCTGGCATATTCCACTAGAGAGAGAGGAGAAAGAAAGAACCAGGCATGAGTGAGTGTGTACATGCCAGGCTGGATCGTACCTTTGACCATGGACCGCTCGATGAAACCAGGAGATACTGTGCGAGAGTGGCCTCCAGAAACATCACTGCATTTGCATGGAATGAGCATGGAATATACATGTGATGTGCATGGAATATATGTGATGTACATGGAATATGCATGTGATGTGCATGTGCATGGAATATATGTGATGTACATGGAATATGCATGTGATGTGCATGGGATATGCATGTGATGTGCATGGAATATGCATGTGATGTATGTGATGTGCATGGGATATACATGTGATGTGCATGAAATATACATGTGATGTGCATGGAATATACATGTGATGTGCATGGAATATACATGTGATGTGCATGGAATATACATGTGATGTGCATGGAATATACATGTGATGTGCATGGAATATACATGTGATGTGCATGGAATATACATATGATGTACATGTACATGACACAATAAGCAACATGATGCCACCCCCTCCCTCAACACACCTATCATTGGCTGCAGTCGTAAGTTTGGAAATGGCACCTTCAGAGTGAGACCTCTTGTGGACGAGGACTTTACCACTTTGAAAACTTGCACCCAATTTGTGTCTGCTTGGAGAGAGACTCAAGATGTTCTCAGATGAACGACTCACTTCCAAAGAGGCTAGAAATAAAGTCACATCACAGAAATGAGGCTATTTCTCCGTTCTCTTCCTCCCCTCCCTCCCCCTCCCTCCTTATTCAGGGCCAATTAAGCATAACCTGACATTTTCTAACGATTACTTCTAGTATCAGACCAATAGGAAATGGCAGCAGTAGATTGTTATAATTGCCCCTGCTAGTTCCCTGACCTTTAAACTTTGAACTTTTAAACTTTGTGTCCTTGTTTTAGCATTGAGGTGTCAGGCTGTTACAAAATGACCAATCTATTAGTTCTCTCAGTAACTTACAGTCACCAGTAATCTCTCCAAGTTTCTCCTTCTTCTCTATCTTGACCAGGTTCTGATCACTGGCCCTCAAGGTTTTCCCTCCCTGGGACATACCCAAGGTTTGTACCCCCTGGGACCTGGTGGAAGATTTGGTGGTGACTGGTGGGAGGGGCTCAGAAGCCACCTCCATCCTCTTTCTGGACTCGGGGGATCCTGATGGCTTCTTGCTGGTCTTGGAGTTACTGGTACTGGAAGACGAGGAAACTTCCTTGGATGATGTAAGAGGTTTGGTAGGATCTCCAAATATTCTGTCCCAGTCTTCATTCTGTGAGGGAAGAAGGGGAGAGAGAACTGACATTATCTTTGTGTGAATTTTTCATGGCTAGCATACTGTACCAGTGGAGCTTTATCTGAACTGCTGGATCCAGTTTTTTGATTGCTTTTCCTTAAAAGGAAGGAGGAGAAGAGAGGAGAGAAGAGAGGAGGAGAGAAGAGAGGAGAGAGGAGAGGAGAAGAGAGAAGAGGGGAGGGGAGGGGAGGGGAGAGGAGAGAGAGAGATAATGTATGCATGCACAGCATATGTAGTCTTCGTCCTTACTTTTTCCCTGAGGAGGAGACAGTTGTAAGAGGGATGTGTGACTTGTATGCCAGGTCTTTGTTTTTAGGAGTGATGGTTCCCGGGAGGGACTTGATATTAATCACCCCACGTGCATTGGAGTAGTGTGAATCCACCTCTGAGTATCTTTAGGTAATGGAGGGAGGAAGTTGTGGAATGATAATTGTATGTTTGTAGCACTCACTGTTGTTTGCTGAAATGTTGTTTTGTTATATGTTCCTTCAAAGCCTACACATGTGATTGAGTAAGTATGCATCCATGTAACATGCATGTAGCATGCATGTAGCATGCCTGTAATATGCATGGAGCATGCAGTATATAAACACACCATGAGGGAATTTTCATGCTCTTCATTCAGTCCATAGGACTGCAGTTTCTTGAAAACCTACATATACATGACAACAACAAAGAAAAGTCACATGATTATCACATGACCAAACTGAAATGTCACATGATTATCAGATGATCACATGATTTATTCTTACTAAACTGACCGGTACTAAGTGCCCTTCAATGCTATGATAGTTCAGTCTTGTTCCAGGAGTTTTAAACGTGGTTTTTCTGGTGACTTCGCGATCCATGAGGCTGCAAAGGGAACACACATTACTTTAGTCCATGTAAAGGAACATTCAGCTGAGCATACCATTCAAATATGTCGGAGATATTTTGCTGTTTAAGGATGTAATCAAGGACTCCCCTTGGAATGGGTGTCTTGAGGGCACTGAGGAACACGCACTGGTCCTGCAGCTGGATGATGGGGTACTGCAGGAATGGGACCACGTGTGGAAGGAGGTAGCACTCATTGTCAATGTTGTCCAGTTGCTTTGAGGCAGCCATTAGGAACCCCACAGCACCATATCTTATCCACATGTTCTAATTATATGAATGGAAAGGGGGAATGAAAAATTGAAAGGTGTCACTGACCAGGGTCAACCAGCTTACTGGGTACTTACTGGGTGCACAAGGAAAGGAGCAAGAGTGGTGATGTTCTCAAAGAGAGTTTGCCTGTCAAAGAGCTTCTCCTCACAGAGAGTGGTCATGGCCTCGATAGTCTTGCACACCACTGTCTCCTCACTGTCACTCAGACCCTGCAAGGGAGAGGGAGGGAGAGGAGAGAAAGAGAGAGAGAGAGAGAGAGAGAGAGAGAGAGAGAGAGAGAGAGAGAGAGAGAGAGAGAGAGAGAGAGAGAGAGAGAGAGAGAGAGAGAGAGAGAGAGAGAGAGAGAGAGAGAGATTCTGAACAGGAGATGTACACTATCATTTTGAGTATACTTTCAGAGAGTAGACTCTCTCTCTCTCTCTCTCTCTCTCTCTCTCTCTCTCTCTCTACAAGAAGTGCTGTATTAGCACATCCTCACCTGCTGGAGGAGGGGCTCAAGGATAGGGAGACTGTGGTGTCTCAGGAGTTTCGCCACATTCACTATGCACTCAAAGAACGCTCGGTGCAACTCCCAGTCAGACTATGCAACAAGGAAAAAGTGTCATATGATATGAATTCACACTAGAGTCACAATTTATGTATTACCAGTAATACCTTGTCATTGAGAAATGTGATCATATGAGAAAGGATCACTTCCTTTGCTGCAAGAGAGAGAGAATTTTGATGTCTCTACTGATTGCTCTGAAATGAGACATCTCAGGTGCTTACCTCTATGAGGTCCAAAGAAGATACACAGTTTTCCAGCACTGTGCTTCAGGAAAGTTTTCTTCACTGATGATTCCTTTAAGAGAGGAAAAGGGAGGAGAAGGAAGGGAGAGAGAGAGTGAGGGGGGAGGGGGAGTGAGGGGGGAGGGGAGTGAAGGGGGAGGGGGAGGGGAGGAGGGAGGGAGGAGGGAGAGAGAGTAGTCAACTCATTTCATACATGCAGTGAGTAATACATACAGTATCACTTAAAAGGTGGACAATTTTTCCTTGGAATGATTCCTGCAGCTGCATCAGCTCACTGTCATAACTCCCTTGGACCTGGTAGTGGAGGAGGGTAGAGACGTCCTCTTGGTTGGCATGTAACTGTGCCAATTCCAGAAACCTGTACATATCCAAGGAATGAAATAGAAAATTCTCATAGTGTACATCCATTTCTTTCTCTCTGATCATTGGAATTTCCATGTCATTGGATCCAATTATTGGAATCAAACAAGACTTACCTGTGAGCAGTTTGGGCCAACTCTGCCACGCACTCCGCAAAGGACAACCTAACGATTACGTCATGATCATTGGGAATGTAGTTCTAAGAGACAGATGGAGCAACATGAAGGCATGGCCTTCAAATTAGTTAGTAGTGGACGTATGTGAACTCACAAGGGTTGGCAAAATATACTCCAGAAACAAATTAAAGTCACTGCAAAAAAAAAAAAAAAAAGTACTGATGCAGAAAGTTAACGTTATTCATAGGTGCTAATTAACTATGCAAGGATGCAGATATGTACATGGAATCACTGAGTGGGTATAAAAACATGCAGCCACACTATTATATTTCAGTGAATACCATATGACTCATTCCTTTCCTTTACAATTTTTGGAAAGCTCACAGAGAACTTGGATAAAGTCTAATCACTGTATGGATGTGGATAAATGAGTTTGACTCCATGAAGCTTCACCTCTTGAAGTCACAACCCCAAAGTTTGACTCCATGAAAGTTACATCAGTCATGCCAAAGCAGAATCTAGTCTCAAGCTCTCCAGAGCTTTCCAAAAATTGTTTCGAATATTTACTCACTTTGAGTTTCACATGTACTTGGGGGTCTGCAGCTGACCACCTTTTATACCCACACATGAGTGATTCCATGTATTGGGTTTCATCTGCATACCTTGCAGAGTTAATGTCTATGAATAACATTAACTTTTTCGGTTCAGTGTAACTGTGACTACACTGAGCAACGTCAATGCTGATTCTCATGCCTAGCTTGATTGAATATGTGTACTGGATTCTCTCAAGGTTTGCACTGTGCCCAGGGGTGCCGAGGCAAAAAACCAACTCCTTCCCTATATATGTCTGCTGAACACTGTATGGATGTGGTTGATCCCACGAAAACACAAGTTTCACCGATGAAAAATATTTGCCCCCATGAAAATGACCTCACAAAAATTAAGTTTGACCCCATAAAGATTTTACCAAAGATAATGTTATTCATAGACATTAATTAACTCTGCAAGGTATGCAGATGAAACCCAATACATGGAAACACTTATGTGTGAGTATAAAGAGTGGGAGCTACACCACCTAGCTATAACCATCTTCAAACTGGTCATATACTAAGCTTTTCACCGTTGGTTATTATCCTACAGAATTTTTTGGAAAGCTCTTGAGAGCTTGACAACAAGAAATCTTAAGTGGGTATTTATACCAATTAGTGGATACATGAAATATGTAATTCTGCCTGCACCAGTGACACCACCCATTTCAATTCAGAAGATCTGTAACTACTCCAAATCATGAGGTAGACCCAGCCCAGCCAGCCTCAACAGTTTGATGTTATCAGACGCACCTGCTTGGGAGATGCTTGATGAGACTGAGGCATTGGGTCAAAGTCCTGATGGCCTCTGCTCTCACGCTTGCCCACACATCCTTCACCAGGTGGATCTGCATAACCAAATCACAAGTAACGGCACATGCAGCAGGTTCAGTGATCTTGCAACATGAAATCCAGAACAGCAAAACCAAAATTTACATAGCCTCCCTCCTTCCAAATGGCTTTGGAGTTGGGGTACTTGAAAGGGATTTGTATTGGAAGATCACTGCAATCTGCTGTACATAGGAGGATACTTGCATGAGGGGGAAATTATAGTGTGATCGATGTTGCAAAACCACAAACAAAAACAACAAAAACAACAATAAAAACCAACAACAAAAACAATAACAACAACAATAAAAATCTCCAGAATGATGAATAGCACATGCTACTCACCACATATGGGATGATTCGTTCCAGAATGCATTCATCGGTGACATGGAATGAGATCCTCTTCATCATCTGAAGGGCTTGCAGTTTAGTTGCTGCAAACTGAATAATTTCAACAAACATTATATTTATTTAGTAGGTTTCTGCATGGCCATCTCTCAATGTGGACAAGAAGGAAGTGTCCTCATGTCAGGACACATGGGACAAAGAAATAGGGAGGTACGTGTTCCTCATCAGGACACATGGAACATGCTTCAATGGACATAGTTTACCTGGGCCATTCGAAGGTTGGAGGTGATAGCAGACAGAACAATAAATAAGGCATCTAAGAAAACAGTCAGTGAGTGTGAATGAAACATAGCGACATAAGATGTGATCCTTTGTTGATTCTCACAGTACTAACCTCCATAACCACTTTCTCTATCCTGGCGTCGGTTGTTCAATATGACATTGGCAAGGATTGCATTGATGTCGTCATACAATCTGTGCACACATTTAATTCTGCCAGTTCTCTGAGTATCAAACACAAGAACTTACTTCTGGATGCACTGGTCAGGAGTGAGTTGAGTGGCGAGGCAGAAAGACCTGAAGTAGTCATGGAGGAAGGAGTAGAAATACTCTGGGAAAATGTCGTCTAGAGAGGGAAAAGTGAATGTTTTATATCATAATACCCGATTAAAGGTACAGGTGGAGAGAGAGAGAGAGAGAGAGAGAGAGAGAGAGAGAGAGAGAGAGAGAGAGAGAGAGAGAGAGAGAGAGAGACTGTGTTAGGAAGGTTCTTGGTATCCCCCATCTCTCATCCCCCTTCCTCCCTCCCCTCTTATCCATCAAAACACTTACCTCTGTAGAGAGAGAGGTATTCATGTGCAGTGAGCCTTTCCCTAGGATCAAGTTGGGTCATGTGACGTACCATTCTCTGCATATGCAGTGGGTGCAGCGGGTATTAGGATTTTGAGGGAGAGCTTAGTTTTGTAATGGGCTCACTCGGATAAGTTTGTCGCTGATCTTCTTGAGAGTAGTTTCGAATCTCTCTCTGTCTCCATTACAGTACTCCAGCAGTTGGGAGAGGTTGAATAGAGGCCCCCCATCCAGAAACAGCTCGGCTATCACACATCTGTAAGGAGAGAGAACAAGAGAGGGAAAGAGGAGAGAGGGAGAGGGAGAGGGAGAAAGGGAAACAGGGGGAGGGAGAGAGATAGAATGAAGGAAACAAATTGATATAAAGTCTCCACTGTCTGTCCAACTTACCCAAGAGAGAATATGTCCATTTGATGAGTGAGAACTCTTGACCTCTGTATGCCTGCAGTGTATCCTCCCTCCTGGAAGAACTCTGGGGGGCAGAATCTCTCTGGGGCTAGATAGCAGGTCCGTCGACGGGAGGTGTCAAAAAAGAAGGAGAAATCAGCAGGGTTGTCCTAAATTGTGTGGAGAGAGTGACTACAAAAATGCGGGTCTCTCTCTCTTTCTCTCTCTCTCTCTCCCCCCCCCTCCCCCCCACGGGGAGAATTACTTACATCAGGTAAGAGAGTTGGCTTGAAACTTGCAAAATCAGAGAGCATGACCCAATTCCAGCTGGTCAGGAGAACATTCTCACTCTTCATGTCACCATGGTTGATCTTCTTCTGGTCACACTCCTCCAGCACTTTCAGTAACTGAAAGATGATCCAGCGCTTCTCCATCTGGCTCAGGAAAGGACGCGTGCTAGTATATAGCATGTCATTTCATAACTCCATATAATGCTCACCTTATTCAATTACTGTAAGCTTAGGACATTCTATATAATGCTCACCTTATTCTGTCATACATACTATAATGAATGTGCTGCCTGACAAGAAATGCTGCCTTATCCGTCTCCTTCAAAACAAGCAAATAATATAATCTGGTAATGGTCATCAATGTTAGAAACTCCTAACACGAAACCTCCTCTTAACTTATTTGCTCACCCAGAAATGCTGGAAGGGGAGGACATTGGGTGTATCCTGGAGTTTTATCAAAATCTCCATAAGTTGCTTCTTGTAGGTTTCCAGCTGCAAGAGAGGGTCATGCTTAGCAAAGACCTTGACTACCACCTCACTCCCATCATCATTATGTGTTGCCCGGGCCACCTTCAGGAACCTTGTCCCGCCAAGACTGTAAAGGCATAGAACAATATTGAGCAATGATGAGACTCTAATTAGACCAGTAAATACAGTCTCACCTGGTTGGTTTACTGTACTCTGATAACTCAGAAAAGTAGCTCTCCAGAGGAAGAATTTGGGCAGGAGCTGTTGCTGTTATCTGGTTCCCCATACCTGCATATTCTTAGCAATACTGAGCTAGACTGCAAAACGTTCCAATTCTGGCACTAATGTTCAATATTTCTCATTCGCTTAATAAGCTAGATAAGCCCCGCCCATTATTCATTATTAATTTTTTTAATCACCACAAAAAAATTGTTATGTTCGCCACCAAATTTATACGCACTTCTTCCAAGGTTTTGCGGAGTTTTTGCAGCCGTGAGAGTCTCAAGCTTCAGTTACCTCGGTCCCTAGCAACCTCTGTGGTTCTCCTCCAAGACACCATGAACATAAAGGTAGCATATAAGAAAAGCTGGTGTCATTAATAATCCAACATAATTATGTACAGCCTGCAAAGAGGACTGATGGCCTAGATAAGAATGTCTGGTAAGAGTTAACTAGCTAGTGTCATTTTGGGGCTTAGATTGAGCTTTGTTTTTTGTCATAGGGTGGAGTTTACAGGGATGGTAGCCAAACTGAAGCCTGTCAACCTTGGTCAGGTAGCTATGTATATAAAATAAGCTAATTATGACATAGCTGTAAGGCAGCTAAGAACACAATGATGTGCAAGATTGGCAAGACATTTAGCCAGTATATTAATGACCAATAATTTTATCTGGTTGACCACACCCCTTATCCCACCTCCTCCTCCAGGGGATGCCTGATTATCCTCCTCCTTCATTTGTTCTTGAAGCACTGAACAAGGCAGCGAAGGTTCCTTCACTTCATCAGTACACCCGTGGAATGGTAAAAGACATTTTATCTAACTTACTCCCCCCAAGCACATCGGATCCTTATTATTCTCTAATTGACAGGGGCACCCAAGATTAGTGAAGGCTCTTGGGAAGTTGTATAGTAAGATGCTTGGGAGAGAACTCGACCCGATGAGCAATGTGAGCCATTTTCTTGTGGAATGGCCAACATATTCTTGCTGAAGAGCATGCATACAATGGTTGTGTATTACGTTGCAGGTTTTGGTGACAGAAGGTGCTTACTCAGCACTTTCCCATGCCATCAACGGATTTGTACAGGAGGGAGATGAAGTGAGAAATAGTTATGCTCTTACCAGACAAGTTTATGAGGAGTTTACTGTCTTACGAGACTAGTTTACAAGGAGTTTACGTCTTACCAGACAGTTTACTGTCTTACCAGACAAGTTTACAAGGAGTTTACTGTCTTACCAGACTAGTTTACAAGGAGTTTACTGTCTTACCAGACTAGTTTACAAGGAGTTTACTGTCTGTTTTGCACTCAATAATTGAGAGGACAATGCAACTTTGTGTATTAAAGTGAATAGAAATTGTCATAGTGGAAGCATAGCAATTGTCTCAGTCAGTGACAGCTTTTTATCAATGACTGACATTGATTTTTGTGGTGCAGGTGATTATCGTTGAGCCATTCTTTGATTGCTACTCCACCATGACGAGGATATCAGGAGGTACTCCCGTTTATATCCCTCTCAGACCTGTAAGTTGAATGTCACCCACTTATGCTTCCTTCTAGTTCTTAAGAGTTGAGATCATGTTCCCTCTTGTAACTTAGCAATGTGAAAACCCCACGTCTTCTAAAGATTGGGCTCTGGACAGTGCAGAGTTAGCGGCTGCCTTCAACGAGAAGACTCGCATGATTGTCATCAACACACCCAATAATCCTCTGGGAAAGGTCAGAGATTGGATCTGTGGGGGGGGGGGGGGATCCTCTAGGGAGAGGGGGCCAAGGGGAAGGGTACTGTGGATCGTCTTTGTCATTTTTCCCCCTCTTGTGTGTATAGGTTTACTCAAGGAGTGAACTGGAGGTGATCGCTGACCTCTGCAAGAAACATGACGTGCTGTGTGTCAGTGACGAAGTGTACGAGTGGCTAATTTACCCAGGATCAGAGCACGTCAGGATAGGTAGTAATGACAAGATCACAGGAGCTGGGGAAATTTGAATGCTCATTTTATTTCCATAGCAACACTGCCTGGAATGTGGGAGAGGACCATCACCGTTGGAAGCGCTGGGAAGACATTCCATGCCACCGGATGGCGGGTAAGACTCAGCCCCAAAAATACGAAAAATCACATGCCACACTTACATGGAATATTATTTGTGTTTCTTTCTGTATATTCCCCCTCCCCATTCCAGACCGGCTGGGCCCTTGCTCCTGCAGAGATCATTAAGATAATGCATATCTGTTTAACTCAAGTCTACTACAGTCATGTTTCAATCATTCAAGAAGCCATTGCTGAAGGCTTGGAGGTCGAACTGGCTCGCTACGGTCAACCAGACAGCTACCTTTCCCAGACCGTACAGACATTGCTGAGAAAGAGGGACGAGACTTGTTCAGTCCTGAAGGAGGTGGGGTTCACTCCTATTGTACCCGATGGGGGGTACTTCATCCTGGCAGATACTACTGCCGTGGGCAAGGAGTTTGATACTGGACCTGGAAAGGAAGCATATGATTTCCAATTTGCCAAATGGATGATGGCTGAAAAGGTGAGGGTAGAGAGAAACAGAGAGAGAACTAGAAATAAGAGACCCAATCTGATTGGTCATGAGCAAGGACATCCGCATATCCTATAATTATTAGGTTGGTTGTTTTCTTGACATGGTCGGGAAATTCATAGTGACCAGCAGTACCGTTGTTTCTATATAGCTCTGATTGGACTAAGTAAATTTCTTTTTTCCCAGGGAATTGCTTCAATTCCTCCATCAGCGTTTTATGGTCCCGAGCATGCCCACATATCTGGCAAGCTCATTCGGTTCTGTTTCTGCAAAGTAAGTTTCGCACAAGTTGCACACATGCATGGATGATACAACACAATTCAATATTACTATCTATTTATAGGAAGATGCAACTCTACAAGCAGCTTTTAAACTGCTAAGACAGTGGGCACAAGACATCAAGAATGGAAAACAATAAATACCAACACAGGTGTCAGTTGTTTTTGTTTTTTGGTTGTTGTTGTTGTTGTTTTGTTGTTGTTGTTTTTTCAATTTGAACAAAATAGACTGTTTATAACTATAACACAATGCAGATGAACAGTTTATCATGTAGAGACTTTCACACATTACTATCTTTTCTTTCTACTTGCTTGCAACGTTCACACAGGTCCTCTTTCTCTGGACACGTCCACTTCCAACAACGAAGGCACTTTTGGTGTCCGGTTTCCACAGAGACAGGCACAGCCACAACTTGCACCGTTGCTTCCTCACCAGACCATTTAATAACACCAGTCTCCTCACCCTGACTAGAATCTTCATGAGAGTGAACTTCAATCTCACCACCATCTTGAACTGTTGCCTCTGACACTATGAAGTAGTCGCTGAGAGAGAATTCGAGATCTTTATTTGTCTCTAAAGGACTTGCCAGCTTGATAAGTGTAGACTTGACGCTGTCAGATCCAGTGCAAATGGCAATTCTTGCTTCCAGAGAACTGCGGATCTTTTTGGCTATGCGAATTTTTTCGAGAGCCTTCTTTGATAATGTTAAAGACGTCTTTATTGTGATGTTGCAAGTGGCAACAATCCACTCATACAGTTTCTTTTCCACTCCTGTCGGATATTGTTTGTCTATTGACATGTCCCTCAGGAAACCCTGGCATTAGAGGACCCTTTACCATCCTTTCAAAGTAGGGCAGGGTGATGCACTTCATAATACTGTATCAAAATTTACATTGTTTCAAAACCAAGAACCATCTATCAAAAATTTAAATGCAGTGGAGAGAGATTTCTTGGTTTTGAAACAATGTAAATTTTGTACAGTATTATGAAGTGCATCACCCTGCCTACCTTTGAAAGGATGGTAAAGGGTCACCTCTTCTGCCAGGTGAGGGACAATGGGGGCAATAGAACAAACGAAAGTCCGCAGGAGGTGGAAAAGAACTGTTTGAGTGGACCGTCTCTTGTTGCCACTTGCAACATCACAATAAAGACGATCTTTAACGATGTCAAAGTAGAATGACGAGAGATCATTGGGTATGAAGTCGTTCAAGGACTTGCAGAAACTGGAGTAATTCATACCATCGTAAGCGGAGAGAGCTGATTGGTTGTATTCACTCAGGATATGAAGAATGTAGCGGTCTAGCTTAGAAAGTAGATGATAAGGGAGAATGTCTGTGGATGGATCAAAATCGGAGAGATTTCCCATCATGAATCGGCAGGTAATGCGCATCCTCTGCAGGAAGTCCTTTCTTTGATTCAGAATCATGTCACTCAGTTGAACATCACAGAAATAGTCGCTCGCTGCCACCCATAACCTCATCACATCAGCTCCAAACTTTTCCGAATTAATTATGCTATTCGGACTAATCACATTTCCCAATGATTTAGACATTTTATCACCTTTCTTGTCCAAAACGAATCCATGGGTAACCACGGCTTTATAAGGAGCTTTCCCCTGTACAGCGATACTGGTAAGCAACGAAGATTGGAACCACCCACGGTGCTGGTCCGATCCCTCCAAATACACATCTGCCACACCCCCGGAACCCTTCAAGACTGACGCCCAGGAGGAACCGCTATCGAACCACACATCCATCGTATCTTGTCCTTTGACGTATTCATCAGCCGAGGACCGTAAAGAATCCGGCAAGAGTTCCCTGGTAGTCATGTTCCACCAGCAATCTGATCCATGATTGTAAATCAGATCTTTTATATGCCACATGGTTTGTTCAGTGATGAGAGGTTTTCCAGTGGCTCTATGGTAGAAAACAGGGATGGGTACACCCCATAAACGCTGTCGCGAAATGCACCAATTGTCTCTGTCATCCAACATTGGTAGGAGTCTATTTTGAGATCCGGGCGGGAACATAGTCACATCGTTAACCACTGCATCCTTTGCTTGCATCTTAAGAGAACTGACGTCTGCAAACCACTGTTCTGTGGCTCGAATTATGACCGGTTTTTTACTCCGCCAGTCATAGGGGTAGCGATGGGTGTACGCCGATTTATGAACCAAAGCATTCGCTCTTATCAATTTCTCTAAAATGGCTTTGTTTCCTTCGCCAAGCACCTGCAAGCCTTCCAAATTCCCACCAGCTTCACTAGTATACTTGCCTTCACCGTCCACTAAACAATTCAAGTCTAAGTTGTACTGGACTCCGATTGAATAATCCTCATAACCATGGGAGGGAGCAGTGTGAACAAGTCCAGTACCCTCACTGTCACTGACATGCAAAGCAGGCAGAAAAGGTCGCAATGAGGCACTTTCATCAACTGGATTATTGTATGATACACCTTCCAACTGCGATCCGGAAAGAGACCCAAGAACTTTATAATCCTTGAGAACGTGATCAAGCGAGCAATTGGTACCTGCCAAGATTACCATTTTTGATGAGCCATGTTGGAATTCAATGAGAGAATATTGATGTCCAGGATTATAACAGATGGCTCTGTTGGCTACTAAAGTCCATGGGGTGGTTGTCCAGACTAAAGCATGTATCTCCTCTGATCCTCCACATGTAGGAGGCAGGGAACCCTTTGATACCAGCGGGAAAAGAACATAGACAGAATCACTCACATGGTCTTGATACTCCAATTCTGCTTCTGCCAGAGTTGTTCGAGACGAAGGTGACCAATACACAGGCTTAAATCCACGATAAATACAGCCTTTCTTAAACATCTCGTAAAAGACTCCTATCTGATCGGCTTCATAAGATTTATCCATAGTCAGATAGGGGTTTTCCCAGTCGCCAAGGCAACCCCATTTTTGGAATTCCTCTTTCTGCTTATTCAATGCACTCTTTGCAAAACGGGAAGCCTTTAGGCGAATGTCAGCAGCTGGATTGCCAATAAAATCAGCCTCTCGGCAGGCTTTGAGTTCAATAGGCAAACCATGGCAGTCCCATCCTGGACGATAGTTTATCCTATATCCACGTAAGAGTTTGTACCGGTTTGTGATATCTTTTAGGATCTTATTGAGAGCATGACCCATGTGGGGATCACCATTGGCATAAGGAGGCCCGTCATGAAGTGTAAAGGTTTTGGAAGGATTCCTGTGTTCCAATTGCCATCTGTAGAGCTGATCAAACTTGGCTATTGCTCTCACTGAAGGCTCATTGATGGTGGGGTTGGCTCGAAGGGGGAAATTAGTCTTGGGCAGCAACACTCTGTACTTAGTCATGCTTTTATACCACGTGGGTGGATAATGTTTCTAATTAATCGTTGAATGTAAAATTAGAAAGTAAACAAAAAACGAAAGGAGAGTGCAGAGTTCAGAAGAGTGCTGTCGACTTTCAGTCTGACCATAGATAGTTCAGACCACGGATATCTCTTTTCTGGACGACTGAAAGATTTGGGAGGGCTGTGAGCGTCTTTTTCTCGTCGTATGAGCGTGGTTTTGGTGATACTGTAGCCATGGGGAGAATATTTCTTGACCATCCAGGAGGCACCAGAGTGTATTCCTGTGCCAGTTGTGATACACCTCTCACAAATCGCTCTGAACTCGTCTCCACGGTAAGTTTCTCTCTCTCTCTCTCTCTCTCTCTCTCTCTCTCTCTCTCTCTCTCTCTCTCTCTCTCTCTCTCTCTCTCTCTCTCTCTCTCTCTCTCTCTCTCTCTCTCTCTCTCTCTCTCCCTCTCAGAACTAGAATGACATTCAGTGGTGTGCTGTGTATGACATGTTTTTGGTGAAAGTAGCTAAGATATCCCAGTGAGAAGTACATGATGCAATCTTGGGATTGTGTGAAGTATGCTGATCATGATGTTGCTTTGTTTTGTTTTGCAGCGGTTCACAGGTGCCACAGGGCGTGCTTTTCTTTTTAACAGAGTGTGAGTGTTAACTAAAGTATAAAGTGCAGTTCACGATCATAGAAATCCATACACATCCCCAGGCTCTCTTTTCAAGACTCTCTTTTCACAAGCGTGAGAGCCTGGGGACGAGGCTAATACACAGGCACATCCAGGATAAGGGGGTTGTTGTGCATGACAGATGTGTGGGGATGGGATGCACATGGCTGTATGTTATCAAGGTTAATTAATGATCAGACACAGTGAAAGCCCCTGACAAAGTATGTCTATTAATATGACCGAAGTCCTTTCTTATCAAATATTTGGATCTACCACCTGTTTGAATTCAATAAGCTCACTAACCTAATCAGACAGTCTCTATCTCTCTCCAGTAGACCACCTGAATGTAGCTCTACTTCTATATGTGCCATTCGCTATTGTATGCATGTATTACACAGAGTAAACCTGACCTTCAGTGAAGTGGAAAACAGAATAATGGTAGGTCAACCCTTTGTAATCACACACTACACTTGATTGGCATTACTGTTCTCTTGTTGTGTAGCTGACGGGAAGGCATGTGGTGAGAGATGTCTCTTGCAAGTACTGTAACACTAGACTTGGATGGATCTATGTGAGTCTACACATCCTCTCATAATTAACCCCCATTATTAAAAGGATGCTATTATTAAATTTTTGTGGATACAAAAATTTCAGCTAATGATTGGTGTGCGAAGTTTACCGTTTCCCTCTTGTTGTACTCTCAGCAGTTCAGTTAATCCTCTTATAGCTGTATTCTGATTGCCAAAAATGCTGCAATCATGGGCCATGGACGAATATTGGGTAGTGTTAGTGAAAGGGCTCATGTTGATGCTGGAGTACCTACTTTATGAATCTTCTATGTACTTACTGTGTGTAGGAATTTGCCACTGAAGAATCCCAGAGATATAAGGTTAATCTCTTACATTACAGCAGTAGTTTGCAGAACAGTTGTCATGCATCAGGCAGGAATAGGTGGTGGCCTTGGAGTAATTTTTGTGGCTGGGGAACATAGCCCTTTGTCCTTAGCCACTAAGCCTTATACATTCAAACCACTCACCAACTTATTGATATTGTGCATATAATAATTGTGTATATAGGAAGGTAGAGTAATACTTGAGAGAGCGCTGATCACTGAGAGTGAAGGTTTTGAGGACAGCGGATGAGAATGCTATGATCCTCATAGATGGACCATGTATCTTCGTTTAATTTTTGTTTGCTGTTTTGTTGTTTGTTTATTTGTTTGTCTGTTGTGTTTCTTTTTCTTTCCAAGCTCTTCTGTCACGCATGCCATGGCAGCTAAGAGTGGATGTCCCCATATTCAATGTACTGTTCCTTTAGCTAGAACGAATCTCATTACTCAACAAAGACAGAGATTATTTTGACCAATCACATCATCCATCAGTTTTATCTCATTCCTCCTCCTTTTTTAAAATTTCTCTTGATTTGTTAGCTGTTTCTATGTCACTGGGATTCAGAGAGGTTGTAACTTGTTCTCCCTTTGAGACATTATATAGTAGGAGATGGTATTGGGACAGCAATTGAAGTGCATACACTAGAACCTCAAATAGAGGACACTTTGAAAGAGAACTAAAACTGAATTAATGGACAACCTCTCAAAAGACAAAGACAGGGCCCAAAATTAATGTCTCCATTATTAACTGTATCCTTTGTTTAGACTATTTCTGGAGTCTTTGATTTGATTATGCACTATAATGAAATATACTGACTGCTTTGATAAAAAGACCCTCCAAAATAGTCTAAGCAATTGCTATCTCCTGCTTCCAAGATGCACTATAATGAAATTATACTGACTGCTTTGATAAAAAGACCCTCCAAAATAGTCTAAACCATTGCTGGCCTAGTACCATCTCCTACTACAAAGCTATACTGATTGCTAGTATGGTTCTGAAAGAAAGAGCATTCGAGACTAACAAGTAAAGAACACATTATGCCCATTGTTAGTGTAAGGGGGATTGTTGGTGAACCAGGTGTCATGTTTGCTTAAGGAATTTCAGAATGGTGTTGAATTTACAGCTCCTCCCTTCATTATAGCCTACTGAAGTGTGAGAGGCATGCTTTTGAAAACCTATCAGCTAGCCCAGCCAGGTTTCTTGATGCTAAAAGTTTTCCTGAAGACCTACATGTGGTTGAAGTCAGAGTAGATTGCTTAATTAGTAGTGGTTTGATAATATAAGGAGGATGTCCAATCAGGTCTGGTATCTTGACTCACCTCTGATTGTGATAAGAACAATGCATCTGTGGTTGCTGGGAGCTGTACTACTCACTCCAACAGGTAGTGCCAGTCAAGATATCTCACAGCTATAATTAAATCTCATCATAGGGCAGCAGGCACTGGTAATTCTCATCATTATAGCTACTAACTAGCTATCAAATTGGCTACACTTACATTTATAGAGTTATATTAGTGTCTTTACATGTTATTATAGATAACAGTCATAATCCTAATCCGTAATAACCATTTCCTCTCTCTTGTTAAAATTAAAATTAAGAAGGGGGAGCTAGAGGAAGAAAACTTATTCTAGCTAGACAGTTCCCACAATGATTAATTAAGAAACCTTGCTACTCAGCTCATGGTTCTACACAAGTCCGTTTCGGGTTACCTGAAAATGTATATATGTAGAAATTCCACAGATTGTTTACACTTGCATGCATAGCTACATTTGTAGAGCCTACGTGGCCTGAAATCTTATTATGCTGGAGGCATAATTATGTAAGAAAGTACAAACTACCTTAAGGAAGTATGTATATTCCATATGCTTTCAATGCAGGGACAACAGGTGTCTGCCTGATATCAACTAATGATCATCACACACCGGTTTGTCCAAGGTCTTGCAATTGTGTGAATCAGATATGCACTGGGATGGACAATATAACCACTCTGTAAGCCAGTTCTACTTTCTCAGCTCTTTCAGCTAATTATTGTTATGACATGATATGTCTACCTCTTTACTTTTTACAGCAATCTGTGTGGGTTGGGTTTTACAGAAGTTCCTATCTTTGATGGAGTTTATGGTTCATTAGCCACTCTGTATGCTAATAGTCTAACTGACAATATAAGCTGCTAAGAACATCTCAGTAACTAGAGGAATATGAATTCCAATGCTGCTTACAGCTGGTTGTATTACAATGGCCTACTGCAGAGTTCTGTCTCATGCATGCATTTAATGGTTCTAGTAAAGAGCAGTTGCAGCAAAGTCATATGAACACTTTATGTTTCTAGAGATTTAGGCAATAACCACCTCAAGACTTTGCCAGCTGAAGAGTTCTCAGAAGATAACTTTCCTTCCTTGACAGAGTTGTGAGTAGAATGCTATTATGATGAAAGGACATTTCTAATAGCTAATTGGTTTATTCACTACACACAGGAACTTAAAACACAATAGGATTTCATATATTGAAGATAATACTTTCAACTTGCCTTCTCTAGTTAAACTGTGAGGAGGTTTAAGCCTCACTTGTTGAGGAAATATAATGAGCACTTTTTTTTTTACTTATAGTGATCTCTCCTACAATATGCTAACAACCATCAATTTAGATAGATTTGGAGTGGATAGTTCACAGTTGTCGATTCTGTGAGTATAGTCTAACCAGAAAGACGTCTTGATTGTAAGCATGACCCACTCCTCATCTTGTGATACAGGTATCTTTCTGGGAATCCCCTCGTGTGCGAGTCATTAGGTTCTCTTTTGGAGCTGTTGTGTAACAACGAGGGTACGCTTCATGTGGATGGAGCCAACTGCACCTCTCAAATCGGCATCAACGGCTCCAGTAGAACCGTAACAAAGACATTAGCTAGTCAATGCAATGGTAAGATTATGTTGGTGGTTAAAGTTTGATACTAGCTAGGTCCATCTGTAGCATCACTGTCCCAGAAAATCATAATTCTATGAATCTATTTATAATCATAACATCACTATCATGAATCTATTTATAACATATCAAAGGGAATTGTATTTTAATGGTCGCTGTCTATAAACTTGACCTTCACATACTTATCCATAGTCACAATCCCACCTCCTGGAAAAAGAGATGAGTTAGCAGCCATCATTGGTTCCTCCATTGGAGGAATTGTGGTGATTGCAGTGGTGATCATCATCATCGTGGTCATGGTAGTGTGTCTCCACCAGAAGAAAGGGTGAGAATGTAGCAGCTAGATCTGCACAATTTTGTATTCTTCTTTCCCATGCCTATCAAAGCTCACAATACAGACATCGTAAGTCACAAATCGAGGAGAAATCTCATCAAGGCATAAGTCAAATGTAATTTGATTGTTAGTATCCTCTGGCTACAATGAGGAGATGATTTGATCTCTGTTCTTTTTTCCAGCCAATGTCACATTGCATTGAAGAACCTCCGTCCCTCATCACGTCACCCCTTCACCCCGCCCCCTCTTCCTCCTCTCCCCCCACCCATCGACATCCCTCAAAATAGTGAAGAGATTTATGCCACCATCTCTGAGACTCCTCGCACAGCAACCACTCTCATTGCCAGTCCAGATTATGAGGATGGCTACATTTTGAGATTAGACTCCGTACCTAGCAAACCAGCAGTTGGTTAGTCTTGTGGTCTTGTGTTACTTAGGCCTCGTAAGAGGCTGGAGATAACGAAATATTTTTTGTTTTCGCCTTCCCTAAGATATTCCTTCATGAAAATGAAACAAACTAATGCTTAGTGATCATGATCCTAGCATTATTCTGTTAGCTATTTCAACCACTGTAGCTAATAATACCCAGTAACCGATATCTGATGCTCTGTCTATAACCCTCATGCTCCAGCGACTTATAATGACATCCTCATGACCTTGTTGCAGGAAAATTTGCACTCCCCAAAACAGGAGTGTCTGTCAGCACCCCTCTGGGGGAGTACGAAATGGCTGACCCTGTCACTGTCCAGCACAGATTCTATATCGGGCCAACAGACTCTTCTTTAGGGGATAATTATGCTCCTGTCTTGCCTAGGAAATGGAACCATGATGAAACCGAACTGGACAACATGGACAGTGGAGCAGACCCTCTGGATGTGGATGTGGGTGGGGCTAAGAAAGAGGAAGAAGCATATCTCCAAATAATATGATTTAAAGTTGTTGATAGATCTGATTCTCAATAAACATGCTCTTATCCATTGCTTTTGTTTACTGTTATTATAATATCTAATTATGGGAAAGGCGCAGAGTGGAATTCCTGGAAAACCTATACAACAACGCTAATGATATTCACGACGCGCCAGCTGAATTTCCAAGAAATCCAATTTATTGATAAAGCATGCTCGCATGCATGCTCGCAGGTGTGGTAAATCTGGTGGGCGCGTGCTCCTTTTTTGTTTGGGGCTTTCTTCAAGTCGCATAAAATAATCCTGTGAATGACCTCAAACTGCACTGCAGAAGAAACCCAAGTACCAGTGAATGCAGTGACTCGTCTTTCAGTGGCTGAAATCATAGCTAGTGGTGAGTATGAAAACTCATATCATTAATTTCATTACATTCATATAAAATTAAAAAAATGGTTTTGACTGTACTGGTTTGACCTGCTGAACCAAACCTAGATAGTTAATTAGATTTTGCCTTGAGGCTATGCCTAGTTGCCTATGGGTATATAAACGCAGGAACAGAAAGTGCAGTGAAGGGTCCCTGCTGAAATGGACGAGAGGTCAGACAGTGAAGTGGAGGCTGTTAATTGGGAAGGAGAGGTAAAAGTATCCGAGTTCCCAGAAGCTACTGACGTAGATTATACTGCTGCATCCACAGAGGTTTCCAAAAAGTGCCAAGGGTCCACTGAGTGGCCATCTTCTTCAGGTATATACAGAACTCTAAAATAGGATAGTTAAAATGTAATTTTTTTAAAAGAATGTGATTTAGGATTGATTATATAATATCAGTTATTATTGCCTTTTTTCAGGAATGAGATTGGAGCAGGGAGATACCAGTCTCGCAGGGGATTCTATGGAACAGACTGATATTTCCGATGAAGACGAGGAGAGTGACATGGAAGAAATGACCAGCAAAGAATTGCCGTCCTCTTCCTCCTCCTCCTCAAGTGCTCCTGCACCAGTCGGAAGAAGTGCAGCGGCGAGGAGACAGAAAAGAAAATCTCTCACTTTGCCGCAAGAAGTGCAGGCAAAACGGACACGTGCTTCTGCAGAGGAGCACAGGAAAGGAGACCATAACGAGAAAGAAAGGAAAAGGTGGGTTAATTTTAACCATGTTGTATGTAAAGGTGGATTATAGCTAGTGCTAAGAATTTCTACCATGTTTAGGCTGCATTAATTTTTTTCAAGACCGATATCCAACAAGGAATTTTCCCTCACCATTGTACTTTGTATAAAGTCTTGCTCATTAATTATGTGTGTTGACTACCATTGGAGGGAAATCTGGCCGAAGATGCCCCTGGTGGCTAGACCTGGCTTGCATGTTTATCTGGGCTATGCATACTCTAAGACACCTGGACATCCCTACATGTAATACTGGGCTTGGCTTGTATGCATGTGAATGCACTCAGTTTGAAGATGGCAGGATAAGAAAGGTACTAACTATTTCAAAGTCTTGCAGCGACAAAGTCCTTCACTAGTTGTACTTAATAAAAAAAATTTTCGGCTAAATTTAGTTTCTTCCTGCTTGCATGTGTACCAGGGGTAGCGGTTGAATTTAGGGCACATCTCTTGCACTCTTAGGCTGCAGGCTGGGCGGGATGCCAGCGGATAATTACATGCCTTCAGTTTCCTTGATTTTGAACCCTCCCTTCTAGTGGTTTACCTACTCCAGTCTCCCCTTGGGGTAAAAAAGCTTGTCCAGGAAGTTAACTGCCAGAGGGGATAATTTTCCTTTTTAATAAAAAATATTTTTTACGAGGTAGTAATAGTAATTATAGAGTATATACGGAAATTAGGAATGTACACTTTTAGAGTGTTTTTTTTAATGCAAATTTTTATATCTCGTTTCTTTATTCTTTATAGAAGACAAGAATTGAAAGAGGCAGTGATCAACTTAAGGAAGCAGCTGCAAAAGCCCACCAGGAAACCTTCCACCATCAGCGTTCTCAACGCAGCTCAACAAGAGATAAAGGTGGGTCAGGTGCTGATTTCATCTTTTGCACCCTCAACTTGTTAATTCATTGGCCATGTGCAGATTTAAACTGTAGAGCAAAATAATCTCAGTGCTGTACTAAGCACCTGTGCTTGAAGAGCAAACTAAAAGTAATCAACCTCTACAAGGCCCATTGAGTGGAACACGTCTTGTATAATACACTGTACCTATACCACTTTGCTAGTTTGGGAATTCTAACATGTCCGTCATAGTTGTCATAGGCTATAGTTGTCGGCAAAAAATAGTCTCAGTTTATGAAACTGACATTGTCCATCAGCACACTGTACCTACTGTTGTTTTTTCACTAACATAGATAACTTCTTTTTTTTTTTCTTTTTTTTTTTGATATCTGTAAGGGGTGCCCTGTTATCATCACAGTGGACATGAATTGATCTTGGCAATCTTTATATCAATCAAAAGTACAGATTTATAATTATATGCTTCCAGATCAGGGACTTCCTCATTCTGGGATATAGTTAAGGAACACATGGCACATGTCGTTGTCATGAGGGCCTCTCCCTGGGATTCCTTGTTATGAAGCTTGATGCTGCTGAAGCAGCGGATAGTGTGATTGATAAATCACTAAGTGTGGCACAATATTGATTTTTTGATCACCACACACCATATCTAATAGCTTCTAATTAGGAATTGATGTGGTGCTACGTAGAAAAGGATTCATGTGTACTGTAATATACCAGAGATAGAAATAATATTTGGTTGACCTTTTTAAAGTATTAAGGGTACCAATCAATTCTTTTTTTATGCCGGTTCATTGCCACACAAGCAAAATTGTGATACTTGTGCAAGGATAACCGCCAGTCCACCAAGCACTGATATCTTTTTCAGGGCAGACCAACCACAGAACATAGTGAAAGCATAGTAATGGTTTGGAATGTAGACTATTGCAGCTAGAAAAACAATACTATGGTATTCCTTCTTCACCGCCTGCTACAGCAGTTGCGCTGGCAGCCTTTAACAATAACAAGCTGAAGTCCACTTGTTGGACTGTAATGCATGCATGGGTGTAGTATGGTTGCCCTGCCAGCCTGGAAGCACCAGCTAATGTAGGCAGAAGCCATTGAGGTGGTGGAGTGTCTAAGAAGTAAACCTCTCTCTTGATAGTGAGCTAACTACAACCTTATCATGATTACACAGTTTCCATGGAGACCATTTTTTGATTATGACTGTAGTACCAATTCCACCTGATACCTTACACTGTCCCACTTACTACTGCCCTGACTGCCATTCTTCAATATCCATGCTGGGCTTATCCTCTCTCTGAATTCAATATTTTGTATTGGAATGTTGATATAATAATGTCCAGGTGCGCCCAACCCCAAGTCCCATTTAGCCCAAACTCCACGTGTGACTCTAATTTTATTTTTGCCATTATCAGCAATCTCCAATACCAGGAATTAAATCTTTAACAATATTCATAACCCACTTGCAGTGCAAAGCATGCTGTTTTTCGATGCCACAACGTGCCAGCAGCCACAGTACAGCGCCCACAATGGCCCTCTCAGAGCTCATTACCATTTCCTCCTTTCTGTGGAGAGACTGATACCCAGAGCCAGCCACTCCCTGGGCTATTGTTGCCCTTCTCTTGTGGGCCTGTGAATTTTATCTATGTGTGTGTGAGTCCCCCAAGCTCAGCTAATATGTCTCCATAACAACATCGGTCGCACATTCCTGCGGACTGATATTGCCTTGCTGTTGCTAAGGACCTTTATCTTGCTGCTTAAAATAATTGAGATGCATTGATACTGTCGGCTTTTTGGAACTGACGGATTAACGCCCTTTGTATAGAATTACTGGTGGTATTTCTGTACAGTAAAGGGAGTCATTGCAACTTACCTACATTCTTATCTAATTCAGAGACATATATAGAATAATTATCTCTAGTGGGATCATAAGAATGCTGCTGCTTTTGTCTATCAGGCCTAGACTCACTCACTTGTAGCTTGCAATGAAGTTATTATCTATATATTATCAGGCCCAGCAGGCTCAGAATGTATAGCCTGCAATGAAGTCACCTTCTTCTTTTTTAATTTAGAAAATAAAAGAAGATTGTGTATGAAAGTAAATGGGATGATACATTATTACTTATCTGAGCATGGAGTGATACTTCATTCCTCAGTGATGGTGTGCAGTAACTCCAGTTGCATTTTTTTTTTTCAACTCAAGACGGGTTTTTTGGGGGGTTTTCTTTTTGATATAGTAAGTGTCTCCGTTGGTTAAAATTATAAAAGATTCTCATGTCTGTTGGTTGAAATCTGAAGATTCCCAAGTCCACACCTCTCTATAGGATGGAGGAGACATGGGTTAACCTCACTAAACTTTCAATTTTCTATACAGCGAAGAAACCCAATTTACCTTTCTACAGAAATTATAATTGTGCAAAATACTTATGCGAAAACCTGCACCAGTTTACAAATATGCGGTGGTACTCCGCTGAATTCAAAATATGTTTAATCTTTTTAAGCCATCAGCGAGTTCGTCTGTGGTCTCTCCTTTTGCTGTAAGGGCAAAAACAACTCTTAGCCTTTCACTTTCTTTCTCCCCTGAGCATTGACCAAAATGCTTTTGTACATCAACCAATTGCTTTGTAGACTGTGAGAGCTGGCTAGCCTCCGTTGAAATTGAAGATCTCACGAATTAATTTTTGTTTAGGGGATTGAGCCAGATTGTTTTCATTTCAACCTTGTCTCGTATCTTTATTAGCCGGAGTGGAGGTGTTTCTTCCTTTTTTTAGTAATTAGCAGGGGAATACTCTTTTGAATACAGCTTTTAATGTAGTGATGTGACTATTCTCTACTTGCAACGATGCAAAGAAGTAAAGCAGTCAAATTCATGTGTCACCGTGCACCTGTTTTTTTTTTGTGTGTGCATGTGCAGCGATGTGTGTGCATCATGTGTACATGTATGCAATGTGTGTTGGACTCCCTTATCGACTCTTACTATGAACCAGATGATGCGAAATATGGAAGAATTATCTACACTAGTAATCAGATAGTTATAATGGATGTTACACTCCCTTTCTCCCACTTGCAACTAACCATCCACCACACAACGTAATTCTCCAGCGACTCTGACTCAAACACTACCACATGACCCCTCCATCCCAGCCTGAGCTCAATGAATACATTTTGGGTCAGCAGATTACTTTCAGTGTGGAAATAAGGACATCATCAAGCGGTCCTGGTCAGACCTCTGGTACTCTAAAGTTGTAATAAGCACTCATACTCTCATGCACACATGTGCGTTTTGAGCTTATTCTAGGAAAAAACAGAGCTTTGTCTGGATTTTGTTAATAGTGTTGTATTCAGATATGCATACATTGAAGTATGTATCACAAGCTAAAAGAGTTATGGCAGTGCCTAGTGGTGGATGGATGTTCTTAAGATGATTGAATAGTCACCTCAAACCTCTTACATAAGCAGTGTTCACAATTGTGTGTGCATGATATGCAGAAACAAAGCAAAAAAAAAACTGTAAAATCATTTTGAATATTTAATTATCCAATGTTTGTGACAACAAGGCAGACATTTATTGATCTGCAGGTTATCAATGTATAATTGTATCCGAAGCTTGAGTCCCAGATGCACAGGGTTAAACAACGTCATGGCCAAACAAAGTTTCACTTAGGTAGCTTCTGGATATCTGACTGATTATGACTGATCTCTTCAATCTCTGCACCAGTTCCCATTATTGCACACATGTATACTCAAGCTTTGTGAACATGAGTAACTTTGGTTGTCCTCTTCTCATGAGAATCAGCGACCATTCATCCACATGCCTGAATGCATGATAACTATAATAATAGTACTTGTTTTTTCTCTAAGAATGAGTTTTGTGGGATTTTCCCTCTTGCATAAGACTTTGTTTATGTTTTTTGTATAGACCTCTAAATCTTGTTTGCATGATCTTAGTATTGAGAATTGGTAACTAGCTGCCTCAGTTCTAGCTGGTAGGATAGAGCAAAAAGGGATTAATTTTCTGGTATGGCAATTTTTCCCAAATGCCCATGAATCACTCATTATTGGATCAACTTGGACAGCATTGCATGGACATTGAAGTGGCTTGATGTGGTTGCTGTGGCTGGTTAAGTTATCATCCTGAGTTCTCATAAAGGTTTCTTCATATATATTCCCCCTATTCCCCTTATGTACAGAGAGAGCCACTTGAAAAGAGTTTTGAATGGGATAATATCCTTTCATATCCCCTCCTCAGCTTCAGAACGTGACATTATAAGCTTCACAAAATAAATTTTATAAATTCTTTAAGTTTAATTATGTTTCCTTCTAGCCATGGCTTTAAGAGTTCATGGGTACAGGATGAGTGTACCGCAGGTTTAGAAGCAAAAAAAAAGTAATTTTAGTCCATAGTAGTTAGCAAAATAAAAAAAATTTAATGGTATAGTTGTAACTCATGCATGTGGGTTATGACATACATGGCAATACAGTATTTTTTGGGATTCCTCTGAACCCTGAGTGCATGGCAGCAATACATTAATTTTGTACTTCCAATTTTTGAGGAAGCCTTGATTCCCTTCCCCCCTACATACCATGCCTTGATCCTACCTCCTCCCCTCTATGTACCCTGCCTTGATCCTACATACCTCCTCTCCCTACCTCCTCCCCTCTATGTACCCTGCCTTGATCCCACATACCTCCTCCCCCTACCTCCTCCCCTCTATGTACCCTGCCTTGATTCCCCTCCTCCCCTCTATGTACCCTGCCTTGATCCCACATACCTCCTCCCCTCTATGTACCCTGCCTTGATTCCCCTCCAGTCCTCTATGTACCCTGCCTTGATTCCCCCCTCCCCTCTATGTACCCTGCCTTGATCCTACCTCCTCCCCTCTATGTACCCTGCCTTGATTCCCCTCCTCCCCTCTATGTACCCTGCCTTGATCCCACATACCTCCTCCCCTCTATGTACCCTGCCTTGATCCCCCTCCTCCCCTCTATGTACCCTGCCTTGATTCCCCTCCTCCCCTCTATGTACCCTGCCGTGATCCTACCTCCTCCCCTCTATGTACCCTGCCTTGATCCTACCTCCTCCCCTCTATGTACCCTGCCTTGATCCTACCTCCTCCCCTCTATGTACCCTGCCTTGATCCTACCTCCTCCCCTCTATGTACCCTGCCTTGATTCCCCTCCAGTCCTCCCCTCTCTTGATTTTTCTATGTACCCTGCCTTGATTCCCCTCCTCCCACATACCCTGCCTTGATCCTCCCTACATACCTCCTCCCCTCTATGTACCCTGCCTTGATTCCCCTCCTCCCCTCTATGTACCCTGCCTTGATTCCCCTCCTCCCCTCTATGTACCCTGCCTTGATTCCCCTCCTCCCCTCTATGTACCCTGCCTTGATTCCCCTCCTCCCCTCTATGTACCCTGCCTTGATTCTCCTTCCCCTTACGTACCCTGATGCATGCATGTAGGAACTGAATGCGGTCCAAGAGAGAGATGAGATCAGGTTAGAGGAATTGAAGGAGCAACACAGTCACTTGCAGTGGAAACTGGAGAGACTTCAGTAAGGATCATGTTCTTTTCTCTTGACTACACTTATATACATTGAATGATTGCACAGCCTGGGGACGAGGCTAAGCCTGCCCCTGCTGGTCTCTTAGGGAGCAAGTATTGATATTGCTGCACTGAAGGCAATAGCATACACCAGCAAGACCTAGAGGAGAGATTTTTGTGGCATTATCAATCAAAGATTGCATTCATATAATAATTATGTCTGTGTGACTTCCATGTTTGTTCAACTGTAGCTAGCTGATCCTTACTGAGCTGACAAGTGCAGTATTTGCTTTGCATATGTGCTTTGCATAAATTCGATATTAGAGATGGTCCTGCTAGCAGAATCAAAGGAATAAGAGTCGATGGATGTGGTTAGTTTGTCAGGGAGCTCTGGTGGAAGATCTAAGAACGCTAGCTTTTCATTGAGATAGATAAGCCAGATACTATAAATATTGCAGTCACCAGTCACATGCAAAATCTACAGTAACTATGGATACAGATCTTTGATGAGCTAAACTCCAGAACAGAAACAAACAAACAAGGGGGATGTCTAAATATCATATGAAAAAACACATCTGTTGGGAGAGTTCCTGTAGCTAAATGAACATTACACACACAAGATTAGCTTGCAGTTGTTAAAGGTGGCTCTCGGGGAATTCACTGCTGTGAAGTAAACATCCTACGTCTAGCTAGCTAGCTGTCATTTCACTTCTCCATTGTTTGCTTGTCTAGTTCTACAAACACATTCTCATGTGCTACTAAAATCCAGTGGGCATAGCTTTCTAGAGATACAGTAGAGGTGGACATTAGACCAGTATCTCATTTGAGAGGTTCAACTGTAACTATATTCCATCAAATCTTTCTTGTTGCTGTCTGTATGTATTCATATCTACACTCTATAATGTAGAGGTGAAATGAAGCAACTGCCTCCTCCCTTCTCACCCACCAGACTTCCTCAACACATGGTGGAGGGAGGGTCTGTCCCACTGTCTGCTCCTGCTCCCCCTGCCTTCATCATGAGGAATCGTAAGTACAGCATATTGCAGTAGTCTAACATCCAGAGAGAGAGAGAGAGAGACAGAGAGAGAGAGAGAGAGAGAGAGAGAGAGAGAGAGAGATGTGCACACATTCTGTTCCCTCAGATCAATTATTCTTGTTTCAGATGCTTATTTTTTTTCCAGTCATGTTGATTTTTTCCTCCTCTTGCTCCTCCTTAGCCACTCTTTTGTTGCCACCTCAACCACCATCACACCTACCCCTACCTCCTCACTCCATCTCTCCCTCTTCTCTCTTCAACATCCGCATGCCCAACAGGTCCTTCCCACCCTACCACCCCCTCATCAATCCGTGCATACCTCCTCCTCCTCTGACAACCATGGGAAGTTCTGTTGGAGCAGGTCTCTCAAACCTCCATCTGCAAGGAGTGCTCCCAGAGTACATCTATCCTCCAATCTCTACTCTAATTCGTGCCCCACCACCCCCTCCTTCACTCTCTCCAGTTAGACTACCGGGGTTCCTTGGAGGAAATCCATTTTCCTTCCCTTATCTCCCTGGGACTGGTGGTAGCGCAGGTGCATCCTGTCCACAGACGCAAGCACTCCTCTTTCCAGGCGGCTTTTGTCCACCAACAACTGGTCTTCCTCTTGCAAGCCAAGAACCAGCGTTCCCCATTCAAGTATTCAGCCATCCACCAACCTCCACTAATCCCACTATCCCTATCTCTACTTGTTCCAGCTCACTCCCCTCCCCACCTTCTGTTATTTTTTCTCACGCTCCTTCTCTATCATACTCTAACAGTGATTCTTCAATCTCCCTGCAAAATCTAATAGCTACTTCTGCTGCCAACAGTTCTGGAATCCATTTGGACACTGCAGGAGGAACAGAATCTTATCAAAGTAACGTTGAGGTATCTCCATCTGGTGATAGCAGCACTGATCCTTCTCCAACATCTGCACTGGAAATCATTGTAGTCGATGAAGATGATGAAGAAAGCTCTGGAGAGCTTGAGGTCACAACAACAGAGAGTGCAATCTTGCCACCAGGAGCAACAGATGAAGAGAAGCTAGAGCAGTATCTTGATTTCGGGGGACGGAAGAACAGGAGGAGGACGTTTCGGAACAATAGCAGTGACAGTGAATCGGAAGGAAGTCGTTTTCATAGCCCGGCAAGTCGTCGTAGAACAAAGAGTCAGAAATGTCCACCTGATAGTGCCAGTGGTAACTCAAACAGTAAAAGCAGAGAGGGAAAATCTCAGAGCAAACAGTGTGTTGGTAACACGACAAAAAGATCTCTCCCTCCACTACTGAAAGTTGATGACCCCGAGAGAATCAGTAATGGTGAAATCATTATGAATTTGTCTTCAAATTACGACGTTAGCCATACAGATTTGAAGCCTGGATCGAGTCAGGCAGATTCACCTTTAACTCTGTGTCCCAATCTTGCTTACCAACCACTGAAAGTCAGAGAGGAGGAATCATCATTCCCAGAGCAGCAACAGCAACACAGGTCACATGACCAAGAAGGCGTGGCTAAGTGGCCATGGATGGATGAGATAATACGAAAATCCCTTACTTCCTTTGAACAGAAAATTGCTGCAGATTTTCTCACCTGTTGCTAACTAACAAAGATATATGCTCTACCAGCTGATTATACTATTGCATACTAGTATTACTTATCATTATTGCTATGCCTTGTATTGCCTTTTATATTATAAGACGATGCCTTTTCTGTAATTCTTTTAAAAAAAAAATTAAAAATTTTTGATGCCTTACTACACTGTGTGGTGCTGCCATTAGACAAAAAGAAAACTTTTTTCTTGAAATAACCTTAAAAAAAGCAATGTTAACACAAAACCAACACTTGTACATAAACAATTCCTGTACATAATTTTAATAACCCTGATAGTTGAGTTAGCTCTAGACCCTAGGACATGCTATTCTTGTGACCCCAAACCAACAGTTGAAATGCTTCAAATCTCTCCTTGTGGACTCGTGCGTTGGTCTCTTCCAGAGACTCCTCCTCCTTTTCCTCCTCGATGTATTCCACATGTCCCTTCCCCACGGATATCACCAGACTCCTGTAACTCAAAATCGGGGGGCTGAAGGGAATTCGCCCCCCATATGGCAAGGTTAGATTGGGGAGGCTGTGATACTGCATAACCTCAGTGGCCTCCTTTAATTTAGAGAGTTTGAATTCAGGAAGTTTCAAGTGCAGAAGAGTTTTCACTCGCTCATCCATTTGTGAGTGGAGTGCAACCGCGCTGTGAGACATGCATGCAACACTAGAGTCTTTCTCATCTTTTGCACATTCATCCTCTTTAGAGACCTGAAAAGGAGCTTCCTGGTCTGAATTCGAGTCTTTTCTGAGTGACTTGATGGGTACGGTCACTATCTTCCCATTTGACGTTCCCAAGTAGAGAAGGTCAGCATCAGCCACCAGAGTTTTGATGTCTGTTGGTGCAGATATCAGTTGAGGTGATTCAGAGTTGGGGTCCAAGGGGATAGGATAATCTAAATAATTGCAGATGGAGTTGAATAAATTTTACAATTGACCACAAAGAGACTGTGTGAATCCAAGAATCCATTTTACCTAACCCCTGAAATGGTGGGCCCCTTTTTATCAAATCCCTCATAGTGGTAACAGCACTGAGTTGAAGATATGTACCTCATGATTGGAGATTCAATCTTGCATTTATTGTACTGTATGTACCTAAATGATGAGTTATTGGACTGATGTCAAACTTCCTGAGAGAACGAGCAGACTGTGCATCAAAGACATAGAAGACAGAGCCTCTAGTGCACACTATCACCACATCTCCCAAAGAAAGAAGCTTCTCTGGTTTCCTTCTATAGCTATCCACAAAAATTGAGCCCTAAGAAGGGAAGAGAAGGGAAGTTGAGGGAAAGCACAAATTGAGACTTATGTAGGCAAGTAATTGACTGAGCATTCTATATAAGTAGAAGCTACATGCTCTACATGCTGAAGGTCAAAGGTCAGTGCTTGAAACATTTCAAGCCTATTTGAAAGGTCAATTAGTTCCTTGGATGCTAATTTCAAGCACCAGTGAGAAGAGCTTAATAGGAGATAGGTTCAATTACATGCATGATGGACGAGTAAGTTAGCTTACCTCTCGCTGTGATGGGTTTTCAGAGTCAAGGAAGAAGATGGATGGACCGGCACCCACCCATATCCTATCTTGAATACAAGCAATGCACTTGACATCGTGAACTTCATTAGGGTTGGCACAAGGGAGGGTTATCCTCTCAGGATTCTCAATGTCCCACACACCTTTGTTAACTACATCAGATAAAATATATTATTGATATGCATGATGACTGATTTGGAAGCAGAGGGCATACATTGGAGCCTCCAGATAATGGGACCCATCCTTTTGTCCTTTGTAGAGAGGTTGTCCTCTTTTGGAGGTTATTTTTGCATAGAGTGTATATTATCTACCAAGGTACTTTTATTGTCCTCTTTTGGAAATGGAGGTTCTATCTACTGATTGATAGGGACATGGAAATTATGCCTGCACAGTTTTGGGCATAATGGAATGCCAGCACAATGGTGGCATAATAGGGGATTTTTACTTCCAGGGGTTGGCAGATATGGAGGTATTGATGTTGAGTCTTGAGTTCCTTTGTATAAACTGCTGAATTAGAGTAGCCACCTACGTAATTGGTATTACAACTGTCTTCTGTTTTCTTTACTAAATGTTAACTTGCTGCTGATAAAATTATGATGGATGACTAAAAGAGGCTGCAATTATGAATAAACCATCACCAATTTTTTAAAGCATTTAGGGCAGGGGTTCTGGCATTGGAGCATAGCATAATAGGGAAGAAAAAAAAGCATATTATTTGCATGTTTCTACTGATTGAACCCTGGCATTTGAACCCTGGCATTTGAACCCTGACATTTGAATCCACTACTTCTAGTAACCTTGTTATCGGTTGCTAGGTAGAATAACCACACTTTGAAAGCAGCTTAAAAAAACATCTTTCCACTGCATTCTTTTAACACCAAAATCACACGGGTAAGATCTCAGTTGATTTATCACTTTCAGGTACACTTTAGATGCTAGTTATGGGTATCAACTCTTCAAGGGTTATCTCTTAGTGGTTAGGAGCCCCCGAATGAGGTGAGTCAGTGAAGGAGACACAAATATGACCTTTTCCCCACAAATTATAATCAAAACCTGGGCTACACCTGATTAAAAAAATTGGACTACACCTGGATTTACTTAGTTTCAACTAGTCCCGCATTCAGTCTAAGGGTCCCACACACCCTTGAAAAGTATTGGGTAAACACCCGTCTCCCCACATTATTAGGACTAATTACTCTAGTCTGACCTGTGGTTGGATGCTTAGCCCAGGAGGACACCCAGGAGGACAAATACACTAACACTACATTTTCACTGTGATACACCACATAGAGAGAGGCATGCATGTGGTGAAATTATTTTTCTTGTTTTTTTCTCTCTGCATTTATGTTGTTGTTGTTGTTGTTGTTGTTGTTGTTGTCTCCAGCTATAATTATATGAAAAAGTGCCTGGACATAGCAACTAAGTCCATGGACACAAATTGGCTAGAAAATCTGTAAAAATGTCAGCCTGTCATCGTGTAAGTATTACTATTAAGGGTGCTTGCAATAGCAACGCCCGTGCTTCTATTTCTAGAATTTGAAAAGGTTGTCCTGCACTTATACTGCAGCTAGTTGGATAATTTTATAGTCTTATCTTCAGATAGGATCAATCTACACACTATGTAATAGTTATTAAGAGGGGGTGGGGCATGGTGTGGCTAAAATACCTTAAACCATAAAATTTTGATTACTTCGTACATCTCAGGAATCACTGGTTCAAATCAGCTCATTTTTTGCATGCAGCTTTCATACGTTAAGGTGATCAACGTAACATTTTTTTCCTATATCTAGCTTAGACTTCTCAAATCACAAGGTCGGGCATGAAAAAATAAGCATAAACTAAAAATTAATATTGAAATTCAGAAAAACTCAATGTTATGTTGTAGAATACAGATAGAAGGTGTCTGAGAGAAAAAATTATCCAAGTAAGTCCAACAGTTCCTGAGAATTACAGGCATTAGCAAAGTCGTTCATAGCACCCACGAAAACTAGGCAATATTTAAAATTTTTGGTGTGTGTGGTAGTGACGCGGTACTGTATAGCTAGGATATTTTGCTTATTGCTGCTCTAAATAGCTCTGGAGTTATACTCCCCTAGCAACCATGCGTGGGCGGAGGGTTGCAAGCACCCTTAAGATAGTGCCTGTTATTATCATTAGCATGTGACTGATGCATTAAAGGGTAAAGGGTACATGTTGTTGGCACCATGTCTTATTAGTACTGCATAGCTTGAGAAAAAACAACAGCAAAAAACAAAAAACAAAAAAAAAAAACGTAACTAGCTTTTGCATGGAATGTAGATTTTTATCTATTGTGTGCTGGAATGGTTCCTACCAGGATGTTACTAGGAGACAGAAATACACAATACTAGTTATGCATAGTACACCTGTTGTCATAATTATCTTTTTATCTGTCACTCAAGTTATCTTATCTTGCTAAGTAGCACTTGCAGGCCTGGGATTAGTCTTGGTATTAAGAACATCGTACCAGTCATCCTGCTAATAAGCCAGCACTTGGACACCCCTTGTTAATTAAGGACATCACAAACTAGCACATGTCATCTTACAAACCTCTCAGGATATCATTGTAATGTGGTTTAGGACATCACCATGAAGTCAATTTGGGACATGTTTAGGACATAACCATAAAGTCAATTTGGTTATAATGTGTTTAGGCCATCACCACACTCTCCTTTTAGGACATCATTATAATGTATTTTTAGGACATGATTATAATCACAGGTCACCTTACATAACTCCATGCCATGTACACAGGTCACCTTACAAACCCTTTCAGGACACCATTGTGACGTCAGTGGACCACAATGACGCACATGGACCTGCCGCACACATCGCGGTGACGTGGGGTACAGGGGTCATACACCCGCATGCCGCCAATGCTCAGATGTGCAGACGTAATAAACAAACTTGGAGATAACTCATCGCCAAAAGTGAGATAACTCATCACCAAGTGAGATAACTCATCACCCAAGTGTTATCGGTTGGTGGCCAGATCAGACCAAGGAAATGAATATCTAGTGTGGGGAAAGTCTGTATGACCTCAAATGAGTACGATAATTACACTTCTTTCCATTGTGGATTATGTAACAGGTTTATACAGATATAACCCACCATGAATTCATGTAGAAAGATATACCTTACTCTACCTCTATCTGCTATACAATACCAGTATTATTTTAAGCCACCATGGAGAGAGAAGAGTTGAACTCCAGGAAAAGCCTATCCATACATTGTAGTTTCTGGAGCACCCACAAGCATGAGCCCTTGTTAGCATGCCACCTGCTGACACGGTTCCCTTGCCCTAAGGGTGGGTCATAGTTCAGACGACAGTGGTTAAAACTAGTCAAAGGAACTTTATCAGTTGCTAAAATTTGTAGTAACTATCAACAGAATTAAATGAGTAGCTAACTGGTAAACATGTCCTCTTTTTTTTTTTTTTTGTACAGCACTACACTCACAGATGAAGTCAGGCAGAGATGGGCTATCAGATCTGACCTTGTGTGTCAAATAGTAGCATACTAATAGTTCATAGTTCTTCACTTCATGCTTCTCGCTGAATAGTCAATAAGAAGCTATCAACACGTGGTTGGGTATTAAGCTACCACGCCCCTAACCGCTTTTAACATTTTTTAGTTCACAATAATAGCAATAAACATCTGTTCACCTGTTCATGAGTTCACGCCCTATGCCCACTTTTTTTTTAAGAGCAAAGGAGTAGCGGCTGAGGCAGTTTGAGTTCAGGAGCGGATTGGGTGGCCTCCAAGCAGCAAGCAAAGAGGAAAAATCAGCTAGAAAGCACCCAGGAATCTCTAGTAGTCAAGAGTTCGGAACACTAGCATGAATTGAGCAATGACCTAAGTTGTGTCCTGTTAGAAGGGCATGTTAGACTGTCCTGTTGAGAGGGACATGTTAGTTCTATTAGGAGAGAGCTGTTAGGAGAGGAACAGAATTGGATGTCACAGCGAGTCATCCATCCATCAATCGCAGCGCATCACCACCAGACTTTTTCATGCAAACCACACCCCCAAGGGGAAAAAAGAAAGAAAGAAAGAAAGAAGAAAAAGAGGCACTTCATGAGACCAAATTCTCTTATTGAAAGAGGCCAGAAGAAGAGTTTCTAAAACAAAGCAAACATACATGTAGTGTTACACACACAGGCTAGGAAGCCAGTATCCAAATAAAACCAACCAGTCATCCTTCAGCTGTGGCTAAGCTAATTCAATTAAGCTGTGAATGGTACAGAGTACACTGCTGCAAACCTCTTGGTCTTCATAGCTCATTTACAGAGATCCCTTGACCATCACCAGCAACTAGCTAGGTACTAAAAAAACGCTTGGATAACGCACAGTCTGCTGAGATATGACTCGGGTTCAAAGTGCTCTAACCAAAGACCTGGGGCTTGAATAGAGAGACTTGTAAGGACACATATAATGAGTCTCGAAACACTGCACAGTCTTCTTTCTATTACATTCCATTGAAATGTGACGTAAAGTTTGCGTGCTCCCCCCTAACCACCAACCTATAGATAAATGAACTCTGACCTTCACCTATGCATCTAAATGCTTCCTTAAAATTCATTAACTAAATCACGATTGCACATGCCCATCCATATTTCTAACAAGCCACACGCCCATCTAACAAGCCACACCCCTCCTGTTACAGATCACACACCCCCTCCTCCAGACAAAGACTAGAACAACATGCCCAAATAGGAATATCTATCCTTTTACTACAGGGTTTTACAGAACAGAAGAGCTTGGAGACTGAAGACCTAAGACCATTCCCTATTTGGAAGTAGTAGCAGAGTAGACCACAGCAGTATAGCTCAATTTTTGTTGCAAAGATTCTGCAAAACCCTGTAGGAAGTTACATATCAAATACCCCTTACTCTTGTTTCAGAACCTCCCAATATTGACACTTGGGACTAGAAAAGAAAGTGTCTTGATTAGAGGGGCGTCCTCATTTTTAGGAGTGAGTTTAACACACATCTGATTATATTTCAGGAGACACAGAAAAGTGTCCTGATTAGAGGGGCGTCCTCATCTTTAGGAGTGAGTTTAACACACATCTGATTATACTTCAGGAGACACAGAAAAGTGTCCTGATTAGAGGGGCGTCCTCATTTTAGGAGTGAGTTCATCAACATTTAATTGTACTGACTTCATATTGAGGGGGCACATACATGTGACTATCGCTTACATTCGTCCATGTGATACACAGACAGGATGGAGTGGGAGTGTCCAACGATGACCATGGGTTGCTGGGTCCCCTCCCCTTTCATGTATTCCATACATATCGCTCTGTCTCGAAGCTTGATGCGATTTATAGCCTTGTGACTTGGGTCAGTAGTGGGATAGAAGAGCAAGCTATAGAAGTAAAGCCCAAACTCACTTAAAGTGCTAATGCACCAGCTTAATATACTTACTCTTGGTCTTCAGTGAGTATCCACATGATTGGGCTATGGTCTTCAAGGCTCTGGGGGGCTTCTTCTCCATCTGTACAGTCATAGTCCACCTCATTTATTCTAAACTTTGGAATGGAAGTTCTTTTTTGGAGTTTATAAGTCTCCTTCACCACCACTGCAAGAAATATGGTAAAGTTTATAAGTTGTATTTGCTATGATCGCGCTATACAAAACTGGGCTTTTGAAATTGAAGACCCTTTTCCTAATAATACCTTTATTGTCAGAAGGAGTAGAAGTGGACTGAGGAATATCTTCTTCCTCTTCATCTCTGATTCCAGAAATCACCTCTTGGTCATTGACAGGGAGCCTGCTTCCTTCCTTGATCACCTCTTCTTCCTTACTCTGATCCGACTTTGATTCTATGACTACCCACTCGCTAGATTGATGAGGCTCTACCTCATTTATGGTGGTCAGTGAGCAGGAAGAGGAGGAGTCTGTGTCATGTGATTCGGTATCATGGCCACTCCTCTGCCGTCTTGATTGTGATGATCTGCTCTTAGTTTCTGCAAAAAATCAAAGGGAGGGTTCCTGATTATGGTGTCCTGAAATGCCCTAATTAGAGAGGTGTCCTAATAAGAAAGGTGTCCTGATAGAGAGGTGTCCTGATTAGAGAGGTGTCCTTAATTCAATGTCCATTTTTTATTGCAACAATTAATCTTTCCTGGACACCACATCAAGGGATCCCTTAATACCTGGAGAGCTTGCAGCGAAGAGTTCGAGAGGTCCAGGGTCAGAAGTGGCAGACAAGGAGAGATTGGGAGTACTGGACATAAAATCCCTTGACAGCCTCTTGGGGGCACTGCGGGGACGTTCCCGTCCCTTGAAGCTGAGTCGAGGACCAAAGTAGGAGGAGGCTCTTTGGCGAGGGGAGAGAAAAGAGTTATTCATCCATTCAGTTTCTTGAGAGAGGAGGGCGGAGTCTGCAAAGTCATGTGACTCCTCGATCTTTCCCGGGATGGAGAGCATGCAGACGATGTGGGAAGTCTTGGGTTTGATAACAAACCGTTGACGAACTTTAGGAGGCTAAGGAATTGATAATACACATGATTAGCCTAACAGGCTCTAGTTTAGGAGGCTAAGGAATTGATAATACACATGATTAGCCTAACAGGCTCTAGTTTAGGAGGCTAAGGAATTGATAATACACATGATTAGCCTAACAGGCTCTAGTTTAGGAGGCTAGAAAAAGGAATTATTGAGATTAAGTCTAACAGCTAGTGATTTTCCTTCTGGACGCATTTGGGACCCAGCCTTTGTAGAGAGGTCGTCCTCTTTTTGGAGGTTATCTCGTATAGAGTGTGCATAGTACAATGGTGAGGTTTGTCCTCTTTCGGAGTGTCCTTTTGGATGGTTCTACTTTATCTACTTTTACTACTTACTCTTGCAATGACGTCAATAATTTCTATTCTTGCTGAGGAAGCTTCAATGGTTGCCACCCATACTTCTGCATGCAGCTGCTGCATGGTGGACAGCAGTGCCAGTTTCTTGTGGCGTCCTGTGATGGGGCCAAGATTGGGAGGAAGGCTTTTGATCGGTGATTGGTACACACGACCAATGGCTGAACATTCAATCTAAAATTTTAGGGGCAGTGGTTAAAAAATGAGCAAGAGATAGGAGTAAAGAATAACAGCAGGGAGAAAGAAAAGAGAAAAAGAAAAGAAAAAAAAATAATAACCTCCCATGCGGGGAATCGAACCCCGGCCACGGCGGTGAGAGCGCCGGATCCTAACCACTAGACCACATGGGACAGCCGAAGTAAATTATTGTATTATAATCTATTTATATTCACCCTTTCTGTTTCCACTCCTTTCAAGGTGATTTGTCCCACCCAGCGAGGTAGTTTGTCAGGGATCACTTGAGTATCACGTGACATGAACCAGCCCTTTCTGACAGTGAAATCCCCGTTCTTCAATAGTGAAGAAATATCCCTCACTGCAGGAGGAGGGGACATTATCCCCTTACGACTACTGTAGAAGAATTTTGCATAACACACACAGACAGCTTATGTTCAAGACAACTCACTCATTTGCTTTGTTGATGTTCTCTTCTGCAGATGACTGTTGCTTTGAGCGAAACAGTCTTCTCCATCTCTGACGAAGTCTGTAACAGGAGAAGAATCTTATATATTAGCTAGTTTCAATGGACGTACAGCCAGCTCACAACCAGCTCTCAAAAGAAAAGCTATATGAGGTTTACACACAGTGATAATTCTGCTAAGAATCTCTTATTCATATCAGTGAAGTGTAAAATGATATAAAAGCATTGTGTGGATGTCACATACATTGTCGGTTACTATGCTTATTGCATTAATGCAATGCCTCACTTTTCAAATATAGTTCTTCTAGACTCCAGCTCTTTTACAAGCTGCAACTTTTCCTCCCTGGCCTTCTCCAACTCGAAGGCTGTGTTCTGGTGTTTCACCAACAGCTCATGGAGTTCTTTCCTAGTGATGCAGTACTCATCAAATGGCTAAAAGAGTGAAAGGAAGAAAAAGTGAACAATTTATGCATTCTAGGGTATAGTCAGTAATCAGGTTAGTCCTGTATTCAGGAAGGAGAGATTGATATGCTTCACATGAGCCTGAGCTAGCTTCAATGCTGATACCTGTTCCAAGTAGTTATCAAGAATCTCGTCTCTTTCCTTCTTCACACTGCAAAACATGGAGTATTGATTTATTGCATTCCGGTATTATTAATAAAAAGGGACTTACTCTGAGATCTTGTTCTGGAGGTCCTTGTAGTTCTCTTGCAGCCTTTTGAATTCTAACTGAAGCTGCATATTTTGTCTACAGAGAAAATGAATGACTGAACAGCTGATTTAATAGCTAACTACAGATGCACAACAGACAGACAGACATATCCACAAGTATGTTTTCAGGACACAATTACAAGAAAGCAGTGTGTGAAATCCCTCTCCTATCTCTTTATCTTTCCTCCCTCCCTCTGATTCCTCTCTCCCTCCATCCATCCTCCTCCCTCTCCCTCCCCTCACCTTTCGAAAGCCTCCTTCTGTTCTCTTATCTCTCTCTTCTCTTCTTCCAGTTGCCTCTGATCAACTTGCCAAACCTCCCTCTCCTTCTGTAACATTTCTACTTCTGTTCTCATCAGAGGATCCACAGCCAACATTTCTTCAAAAAAGCTCTCATCCCCTTCAAACCACTCCCCTTCCTCCTCCTCCCTGTCTGATCCACTTTCCGATCCTCCTTCTTCGTGCTTCACCCCGTTCTCCAAGTGCTTTAACTCTAGTATGGTGGAATTCTTCATCCCTTCCTTCTCCAGCTCTTCAGCCAGGGAGCGAGCAGGGGCTGGGAGGGGAGAAGGGACCCGTGGTGGATACAGACTCTGACTAACCTTCTCGTCCTCAATATCACAAGAAGTCTGAATCTCTGAGACTTCGTCAGACTCTAAAAATCTCTCTATGAAGTGAAAAAATAACAAATATATCTTTAGATCCATAAACAGAGTCATACATACGGGGACCAGGAAAATAAGTGCTACTTACTTCAGGGATGAACTACATCACAATGGGGCATGCATGAAAAAGAGTATCCTGGTTGGTTCAGGGGGCCCAAAATTAACCAAACAAGGGTTTTTGATTTCAGGGGTCCACTGTTATTATCCTTTTTCCACACCTGTTCTAAAAGGATTTGTTCTGACATTTTGAGTCATTGGGACAATGTTGAGGCTGGAGGTTAGCCGCGCCTCCTGACTCCACCTCTCCTGCACAGTCTTGGGCGTCATTGGTAACAGACGACGTTTCAAAGTCCCCGATGACCCTTTTCTAATAGGAACAAGGAAGGAACACGAGAATCACTAATGTTTGCTATCCACGAAAATTTTTCTCCCACAAAAATATATCCGCTGTATGGAATAAGCATTGGATTGGACACGGGTAATGGAAGGAATCAACTCACTACATAGAATTCCCCTCAGGCCCCTCACTACAACTTAATACATTATGTTCGCTGCTTATGGTTGTGAGAATGAGTTATGAAAACAATAACCCTCGAGCTCTTCTCTCCATAAGCAATTGTGATGATAACTAGGTGCTTATAAGACTGCTCTCAATTTGTACTCAGTACTATAGCAAACCTCTTCAAGGTGGCAGCTTTGGCCATGTCAGCTTGCTTCTTGTATTGCTCCAGCAACTGCAAGGAGATGAATAAAGAGTTTAATTACCTGTGCTTCTTGCCGACTGTCTACAGACTATTATATTCACCACTGAGACTTACATCTTTTCTCATTTGTTCACTCTGATTCATTTTTTCCTTCAGTCGATGCAAGTCCTGTTGGATGTTGGTCTCTGCATGTGTGAGAATGTTAACCACATCATGTGATAATCATGTGATAATCATGATTGGTAATCCTACTTTTTTTAAAGTTCAATCACACACTTTCAAATCTAATTACTGAAGTTTATTTAAACTTAGTCGTCTCACTATTCTCCTCCAATTGTTTGACTCTAGTCTGGAGTAAGACTCTCTCCTTTTCCAATTCCATCCTCTTGCTATTGTTCTTCAACTCTTCATCTTCCAAACGACACTCCAGGTCAAGCTTTTTCTACAGTAATCATAAAACTTATAACATTGCTTACTGGGACCACCTATGAACCAGGAACGAGTGGTCTTAATAGGATGGTGAATAGGGTGGTGGACTGGTGGATAGAGAGTCGTGGAAGGGCAAAATTACTATATAGGTCTGCTGTTGGAATACTGTCATACTGGCCTTCAATCTACTGAGCGTGCCACTCACCCTCTGTGTGATTCTCAGTTTGTCCTTCTCCTGTTTCCAAAGGTTCTCTAACTCCAGTCTCTCCTTGTGCGCCAAGTCCAAGGCTTCCTGGTTGGCATCCATCAGTTCAAACATGTGCTGTACCACCTGTTAATGAACATCAAAATTTCATCCCAATTAAGTGAAACCTCCCAATAATGGACACACTTGGGACCCCTGCACTTTGTCCTTTGCAGAGAGGTTGTCCTCTTTTAGGAGGTTAACAAAGATTGCCCTTTGTTGAGAGGTTTGTCCTCTGGTTTATTGGTAATGAATGTCTAAGGCCGAGAAGCCACTAAATCTTGTCTAATTAGCATTCTAGCATGTCCACAAAACAAGATTCTGGCAGGCATGTCATACCAATATATCCATCATGGCCTAACCACACCAAACCATCCCTTAACCACACTATAATGTGTTCTATTGCATTCACCTTGCCCCTGATCCATTCACTATAACTGTTATAACTTTCTCAATTCTTCTAGTTTAATGCATCAACAGAGAGCAGCTCAGCTGATTATCAACTCTCTCTGCTGCTGGTATAGTGAATGATGAAGGGGCAAGGTGAATGCAAATAGACTTCAGCTAAATTATGAAGACACTTGATGGTTTGTCTTGCCACCTAGCTATAAGAGGAGAGGCTAATTATCATTAGCTCAAACTCACTTGAAAGAGTCTCTCCAGTTCTGTGGGAGGGACCTTGTACCTCTGGACCAACATTTGCAGCTCATCCTCCAAATTCCTGAAGAGAATGTTTGTCTCACTCTCCATCTCACTGTCCACGGACCCTGCCCCTTCCAACTCATACCCCTCAGAGTATGTCGTGTCATATGACATGTTTTCTTTGTACGTGTCATGTGATATGTCCATGATCTGTTACTTTAGCTCCTGCACATGTGGGAGGGAGTTGTATTATAGTATTGTAACCATGACAACACATGGTGTGTGAATGGAAATGAAGTGGAGTAGATAGCTAAACGAAATATTGGAAGTCAAGTAGTCAAGTTGCAAAGAATTGAAGGGGGGTTGGGGTGGGGAGGGAGGGGGTTGGAGTGAGGAGGGAGGGGATTGGGGTGAGGGGGCACTTAATTTGAAGAGGACACAATTCAAGAAATCACAGGCCAAATCCTTCAACTTCTCAGCAAGTACAAGAAGACTGCCTATACGTAATTAAGGAAACAGCAACCTAATAACAACAACATCTATTATGTACCTACTCCTATCACAGGGTATCGCAGGGGCTCCTACACCTATCACAGGGGGTTCTACACCCGTCACAGGGGCTCCTACACCCGTCCAGGTTCCTACACCTATCACAGGGGCTCCTACACCCATCACAGGGGCTCCTACACATATCACAGGGGCTCCTACACCCATCACAGGTTCCTACACCTATCACAGGGGCTCCTACACCCATCACAGGGGCTCCTATACCTATCACAGGGGCTCCTACACAATGAAGACATGATATCATGCATGGGAAAATTACATTCCCACTCAAGAGCCAGGAATGCTTCCAAGTGTACTGGAACAGCAGATTCCTTGGATGTAGCTTCGCATTCAGTTACAGAGGGAAACAGTCGGTGTAAAGACATGAATTTGCTAAGAGTGACACTCCACATGGCTACACACGAGACACATGAAGCTAGACCACAAAAAGATACTTGATGATCTTGCTTCATGTTTACTGTTAGATTCACTCTTTAATGTTTCCATGTTTGACAACTACCGACTCAAGTGAAACCTTACCTTTTCTCCCCTGTTTGAAAATAACATTCTTCCAAATACATATAACTAATAGTAAAGGTGATAGCATTAAAGCAAATCACTTGGAGACCCATTATAAAGCTAATGTGTCCATCTCCATTTCCCCTCGTCCTTCTTCAATCTAAGGTTCCTGTGTTCAGCACCTATTGATCTCAATCATCAGAGTGAATCTTATCTGCCCCTAGCTACTAGCTATGGTGTCTCATTTGAATTAAAGAAACTGTCACTATTGGGAGAGTCACTTAATATGCTCAAGCAAAAAAAAAAAATATTTCCAGGAAATTACAAAATTCACTGAATGCCTGTCTTACACAATTGCAATTCTCATTTCTAGGCAACAAGAATTTCCACTTGCAAGACGCGAATGGAAACAGAAGCTATTGGAAAGATCCTCTGATAGGGCAACCACAGGAATTATAAATAATATTCTAGTAAACTAATATGGGCCAGCTAGTAAACTCTAGTAAACTACTCCAGTATACCATTAATAGCTACTTATTATGCATCACAATTCCTTAATAGGACACTTGAACTGTCATGTGATTAGAAACATGGTCACCATAACAGCATGCACAGTACCCTATAAGATATTTAATACCCAAGTATTTCCATCCACTGAGTGTTTAGGGTTCAGATAACAGAGCTCATAAAGACATAGTATTGTAATGCTATGCACAAAGATCAGGATAAGTTGAAGAATGATGAGTGCTGCCGGTATAGCCTCGTTCCCAGGCCTTCCTCTCTCACTATAGTCTCTCATGCACGAAGAAAAGGTAAAAATACTTTGTGAGAGACTATAGTGAGAGAGAGGAAGGCCTGGGTACTAGGCTAACTGCTACCAGTATGATTCCAGCTTTAGCAGCTTCCCATTGTTAGCTAGTTAGCTATTATTGAATCATAATTTACCTATTGTTTACTTAGTTCTACAAAATAAACAGGTTTAGTGCAAGGCACGGTTTGATACTAGCTGGCCACAAAGCTGGAAACTTATGGTTGGTGGTAGATTATTGGTTTGTGAGTTGATTTGGCCTACCAAATCTTTTAGATTTGGCCTACCACATTTAATACTGTCTAGTCTGAAAGCTACGAACAATCATAGTATAGATAACACAGTAGCTACTCCTGGAGTACTGTATGATCTAAGATTACAGCTAGCAACAGGCAGAGATACTTACGTTGCGTTCAGTGACGATTCGAACTCCGCTACCTCGAGCCGCTGAATCAATGCTGACTGTGCAATGCGCTGACCATGCACTGCTACATTTAGACGTATCCACTTTCTCCTTTGAAGTTGGTTTGGCAATCCATTAGCTAAATAGCTTTGAGCGATAATTAAACGATCATATCATGCACAGAACTGGGCGGGGCTGGTTTATATTAACCGTATATCTAATTATAAGTAATTGATTAATCATAGATATTTTGTAATAACAGCTGATTGGGGAGATGAGTAACCACAGTGGGTTTAAAGAGCACCACATAAAGATCATGAAAGTTGCCTTGGTGAGAGGAAGCTTTCTTATGATTGTGACAGCCATTGTTTTCTATATAGGCTTTAGCTATTCTACGTCAAAAGCCTGACTCTCTATCAGCTCGTGACTTCACACTCAGTCTTGCAAGACATCTGGAAGAGAAGGAGCTAGACTGGAAGAAACAAGTGAGACTTCTGGAAAGGGAATTATTGAGGAAGAGACAGGAGGTGCTTGAATATCAACTCCAGACCTCAGTATCCGCCCAAAGAGTGCCACAAAGTAAACAATATCTCCACAACTTGTTGGCATGGTATTAACTATACTTCCAGCTGGAACACAGGAACTTGATTGGCAGGTTGATGATGGAGTGGAGTTGTTAGGGCACTCCATTGTGAAGGTGTCCAGTGGCATAAAGAGGACTATTGGTAGTGAGGAAGGAGAAATGGGTTTCCCTGTTAGTGATAGACCTCTGGAAAACACTTTATCAGTGGAGAGAGGGAAAAGGACAGAAAGTGAAGACAAAAGGCTGGAAACTCATATGAAATTCTTAACTAGTGGTGAGATCAAGCTGGCTATTTCAAATTCATATTTCCGTTAACTTCTCCTTGTAGCATCAAGGTTAATGAGTATGCATTACAACAAAGTACCCGCTGTTCTGGCCTCTGAGTTCCAGGATACTGTGAAGGACTCAATAGTGGATGCTATAGAAGGTGGGATGTTTGGAATAATGGAGATTGAAGTATGATCTAGCTAGATGGATGAAACATAGCTAGCTACATCAGTTTTCTTTTTACAGATTTGAAAGATGCACTATCTCAATGTTCACATGACATGCCAAGATTTCCTTACTCCAAAGATCTGCTGGTATCATCTCTGTCCTGTATTGCAGGTAAAGCTCCGTATGTAGCAAGTGATAAAAATCTCTCTCTCTCTCTCTCTCTCTCTCTCTCTCTCTCTCTCTCTCTCTCTCTCTCTCTCTCTCTCTCTCTCTCTCTCTCTCTCTCTCTCTCTCTCTCTCTCTCTCTCTCTCTCTAATGTACAGTGTGCTATCTATAATTCCCCTCACACGTGCAGATCTCTTCAGCAGTCCATTTCTAACACCTGTGAAAGAAGAACTTGCAGACGCTGTCATCTCACTAATGGATGTACTCATCAATGAGAGAAGTGGATTTTTGTCAATTGAGGTGAGTTAGATATAGGAAGGGTTCACATTAGCTACATGTCCATCAATAGGACATGCTTATGGAATACAGTGGAACCTACATAGAGGACACTCCAAAAGAGGACAAACCTCTCCACAGTGTATCTTTGACCCTATACAAAGTAACCTCCAAAAGAGGACAACCTCTTTATAAAGGTTAAAAGGCTAGGTCCCAAGTGTGTCAGAGGTTCCTCTGTATGAGGTATCATAAAGATGGTTGCTCCTCTTCAGTGGCTACGATCTCTGGTGGTCATGCTGTGTGGTGTCCAGAAGATTCTCTTCCACGTTGTTGGAGCTCTCACATCACAACTCTGCACATCAGTCCACCTTTTCTCCAGAGTGATAGAAGGCGAAGTGTCCCTCACTGCTGGCTTGATCGATGCTGCCGAAAGACAGAGTGCAACTTTAGAAATCTTGCTCATGAAATATGATGCTTCCAAGAACATCAAGGATGCTAGTGAGTGATTTTAGTTCTTGTACAGTATCAGCTAATCACTTCTGTTGTTGTTGTTGTTGTTACTTGTAGTTCGAGTTAAAATGGTGAATGATCTTGAGAAGTCACTGCTTCATCTGTCAGGCTCTTACCCACTCTTCACTTATAGTGTTTGGAGAATTGTGTGCAAACTTACAGAGTGACTGTTAGTCAGCTAGCTAGCTAGAGAGCGCATTTATGAATCTTCAATTATAATACATTATCACAAGAAAATAATAGGAACAGGGTCATCAACAAAATATACACATAATCAACTTTGTCATGTGATGGTTCACTTGGGGTGGTTACTGTGTTGCTCTGTGAGGGATTATACAATACATCACATGATCAGCAACACAATAGGGTGGTTCAAACTTACCTTTCCTGATGTTAAAAGCAACCCCTTTCTGGTCAGTGTCCTCTAGGGCTTTGATCAAACTGGACCAGGTGGGAATACCACTGGTGTCCATCACCTCGTCTTCCATATTTAACCATGCAGCAACCATGTCCTCAGGCAAGGTCTGCATCCTCTTCAAGTGTGGATATTCCAGCCCCAATGCAGTGCCCAGGCGTATTAACTGCTCGTTATCAAGGGCTTTCAGGACTTTAGAGACTTTGAAGTGGTCAGCTGTTGATAGGTTATGTGAAGTGGCTTTTTTGGAAGAAACAGTTTGTGGAGGTGCATAACCTGGAGTAAAGATACACACAGTCAAACACCTAACCCGAACCAAACTAGAGTCACTTACTATACGAAGAAGATGGGATGTGATGAACTGGGGTGGAGTCAGGGGGTGGAGGATGAGGGGAGGTGACCCTTGTTAGAGGAACTTGGGGAGGTGCAGGAGTAGAGGAAGCAACTCCTGTTAATTAAAAGAGAGAGGCACATGAAAAAAAAAAAAAAAAAAAAAAAGAAAGAAAAGAAAAAGAAAAAGAAAAAAGTGTAATCTCACTCACCTTTGAGCCAGACCCTGTGCTGGTCAGTTAGAGTCCCTCCTTTGATGTGATATTTAATGCACGTCAGGTCACTGCCATATTCAGACATCACAGCGGGATGGAGGGAAGTGGTCTTATGCTTCTCACAGAGAAAGGCAACCTTGGGGCTGTCTGGACTATAATTCAGCTTCTCTGTTACTTCATCAATGGCCTTCATCAGAGTGTTGCGAATCATGGTACACATGCGAGAGATACTTTCAGCATTGTAGGATGCTTCTGGAGAGACATGGACAGTGATCAAGAAGAAAGAGTCGAGGCTGTCGTTGATGGTGATCTTGACTGGGTCACATGGGAGAGAGAAATGGACACTATTTCTGGTGATGTGGAATGGCTTGCCAGTCGTGGGATCTTCTAACAATTTCCACTTGGCCTCAGTCATCACGTGGCAGATGGTGCCACAGTAGATTCCATGTCTCGGCACACCTCTGGTAAAGTGGAGGACCATGGGTGGGACCGATTGTGTCTCGCATTCTGGATTGCAGCTGGTTTGAGGATCCATGGGTAAGACGCACGGCATCAAATACTCCCCCCGATTCACCTCTGACACAATGAACAGCTTCTCAAACAATTTCATCATGTCGGCAGGAGAGAACACACCCTCCACATACTGGCCTGGGAACTTCTTCAGACACTCGATGTCGAGGATCCCACACTGACTGAACTTCTTCCACTTCCCTTCCAGTGCTCTCTGCTTCTTGGGGTTGGTGGTCAGCTCGATATGGTATGCCACTAACTCGGTCAGCTTATCAAGAACAGCCTGAGGCTCTCCGATCACCACGCCAGGAAAATCCTCCTCAAAGTAGAAGATCCGTTTAATGTCGTGAAGATATCTCAAAGCCTCTTTCAACGACTCCTCGTTGAAGTGGTAGTGGGATACTAAACTCAGGATTTCTGACTCAGAAAATGCTATCTGATTTGACTCCTGCACCTTTTGCTTTAGAGTCGACTCCACACCATAATAGCTGACTGGGATGGTGATGGAATCAGCACCAGAAGCATCCATCATCAGATCTACCAACTCGTCAGCTCTCTGATGATCCACATCTTCAGGCTCCTTGGCATTGAGGGCAAAGATCAGTTCGTGCTGATCCTGGTAAATGACGCTATCTTCCAGACCAAAGGACTTCACCATGTCCTCCAGCTTACGATTCTTCTCCTCTCTCGACTCGGTGCACATGTGTTCCAAATCCCGATGTGTGCCCACAAATACGAACCTCACACGTTTACTTCCCTGAGACTTGGATACGATCATCTGCATGAAACGACGTAGAATCTGCTCGTTGGTGAGTGATGACTTCACTCCTTCTCCAACAGACTGCCCCTGGTTATTGAAGTAGTAATTCACGGGATAGTCGTCCAGACGTTGGCTGAGGTCAGTCACCAGTATGCCGAGGGAGAGATTATCAATAAACCTTGGCAGTATTTCCAAGAACTGGGGCTGCCCACCACTGTCAGTTACATCTCCAACAGTCTGGTCTTCCAACGACTCCACATCCTCTCCTGGTTGGTGGAAGTCTACTATTAAATCCTTCTCTACCTCGTCGGTTGGCTTGGGGGGACTGTAGAAAATAACGCGTAGCTTCTCACTCAACTTAAACATGGTGCCTGTTGGCTCACTGCATCCATCCTTTGCTGTCTTCATCATCATCTTTGAGTAATCCTTATCGCATATCCTCTTGAATTTCCTGCCACCTCTCCCAATCCTACTATGGGATATGGCTCGAACGGGCTTCGTGGCACAGGCTGTGCTGATACGCAATCGAGGAGGGGGTTCCCCTAACATTAGGGCCAGAACGTGACTCTTCCCAGAACCTGCATAACCAAATATGCCTATTCCCAAAGGTATGAACTTGATGTGGCCACCTCGCATGGCTGCTTTGAAGAGGTCTCGATTTTTCACATCAGAAATGGCTAAGGTGGCTAATGCATCACCTGAAAAAGCATCAAAACAATCAAAACAGTCAGTACAATTACAATACACTCAAGTATTGTATAAATGTTATAGGGACAATTATACAGCTCATACTCCTGCTTAATTACATCACAACTGAGTCACAAGGACTGAAAGAAATAATTTTTTGGAACAGAATGCACTTTGTTTGAAGTTGATAGCTCATTGCATTCTAAAGTTATGGCCTGAGACATTATTAATTAATTTCACCTCCTTTTAATTAATTAATTTTCATACTAATTAACCTTACTTACATGTGACATGCGTATTAAATTTAATTCTACATTAATTACATCATCATGTTAAAATTAATTAACCACAACATCACTATTACATGACTTCTTTGTACTTTGTATAATTATTATTGTGACTTACCTTCTTTTTCCCCTAAGGCAATAATTACTTTATCCCAGCTATTAATTGCTTGTTTATTCCCCTGGATGTATCCATTATATTTCTCCACCTCCCCCTTCAGCCTTTCCCTCTCACTCTCATCAGTGGAGGGGTCATTGATGCTTTTCTGCCATCCAGCAATCAACTGCACACATGGAACACACACCAGGTATGGACTGGGCCACATGCCACGCCCTCATCACACCACTGCTACACTCATCACTCACCTGTTCCCAGTACTCTATCCAGTACTGATACTCTGCCTTCCACTGTGAGGAGTGAGAGAGAGAAGGTGAGACAACCATACAACCAACACACAAAGACAGCCATCATGCACCACAAAAAAAAATCACCACATGCACAGCATGTGAGCTACGGCCTCCAAACTTGGAGAACTTGTAGAGTGAATCATGCTCTACAAGGTCAAGGGGTCCATGAGTGAATAGACCACGCCCACTTCCCTCGGCAGACTTGAGGGGAGATTTGTATGTCAAAAATGGCTTGGAAAAAATTGAGCAGGGGTCTAGCATGCAAGGCATTTTAGCTGCAGACTCCAAACATGGAGGATATATAGAGTGAAGTATGATCTTTAAAGCCATGGGGTCCATGAGTCACTAGGACCCACCCACTTCCCTCGGCTGGGGAGTATGTGTTCACACGCTGAGTCAGCACTTTTTGGTGAAACTGAAGCAGGGGTCCTGCACGGACACTGAATGAGGCACGTCCACCAAACATGGAGGACAATATGCTGGTAACATCTACTTTAAGGTCATGTAGTTTAGTGGGTCAATGAGCAACCCCTCACTGCACACAGCCTGCTTTCACTCCCAGGGTTATGAGTGGGCATAGAATGAGGGTGATGGGCTAACCCAGTATAGCAGGATATGAACCTTTCACCATAAGTCCTTATCTACACATGATAACATGACTCTAGTGCCATGAATTATGGGAAATAACCAAATATGGCATGGTATGAATATTGGTCTCTAGAAGGTTTACCACACACACACACACACACACACACTCACACAGCACTAACTCACATCTTTCCATTCCTTGATATCCTTCCTTATCTGTGAGGATAGATAAATTAGCTCACCACCTGATACAACTAACAATAGCTAAACAGTAATTAACTAGCTATTTTCAAAAGCAAAGTCTATAGGCACTAAAATTATGCCTAGAGGCAAGTTAAAATAGCTGCTATCCAGTTTTTATAGACCTATGCTAGCTACCAAGTACAAGTTTCAATAAAGCTAAAACTACGACCGGCAGCTGCCACAGTTAGTTGCTACCTGTCTGTATGCAGCTGCAAACTTAACCGCCTACTAAAACTAAGTTGTTAGCAAGCTGTTGATCATGGATCCATAATCGTCATTAACATGATCAATCAGTATTACGACTCACCTTCTTTAATTTCTTACTTGCCATAGTGAAGCAGTGGGGCGAAATTGGGTGTGATGCAGAATCTGCCGGTGTAATTAAGCTTAGTACTAGTGGTGGGTGGGGCCGGGGCTCCCAGGTAAGTACCACGTGACTTTCTGTAATCATCTGTCATTCTCTACAACTTCCTGACAGCAGCTGTTTCCCTTGATTTCAGACCCCAACAACAGCTGTGTGGAGTACAACTTGCCTCTACTGGTGCTGGGCCGTAGAAGATCTCCACCCCAGAGTACAACTATATCATTGGGTTGTATGGAAACATTAGCTCTTCAACTACGTCTGCACACTGTGCAATGCCTCAGGGCCTGCAGTAGCCTACCAGTACAACAGCACTAGTTGCTATGCTCTAGGCATAGCTAACAACGAGTCAACTTATGTAGTAAGTGTCAACACAATGCATTTAAAGAGATGGGAGTAAACTTTAATTTGCAGTATCGGATCATCTCAGATGTCCCTAATAATGATGACATCAGAATAGTCTATTCCAATGGAAGTGAGTTAGTATTTTCATTATCATTATCAGAATTGGGAGATAATATTCATTTCCTTTTCTCTTCCTTACCTCTTTCTCCCCCCCCCCCCCCCCCCCCCCCCCCCCCCCCCCCCCCTTTGCAGTGGGGGACCTAGCCTCAAGCCATCATGTTGTATGCAGAGGGAGCTATCAACAATGATCCCATTGATATTACAGAATATCCAACCTACACATATAACACAGGTATCATAGTCGTGATGTTCAAGAAGCATTGTCCAAGAGTTCCATTCCTCGCACTACATTGAGTTCCATAACCAAGTCTATGGTTGCTCAGGAGTCATGCCTGATAAGTACCCTTGTGAGTGACCCACTTTGGTCCTTTATTCTCTCTCAAATGTAATTAGAATTGAACTGTCACCCTCAACTTCCAATCCAGGTATACAGACTTTATTCCGATGTTCAAGGCAGAAATGTTTGACCCGGATAAATGGGCTGACCTCTTCAAGACATATGAGGCGAGATAATGACCTCAAGTTCCAATTTCCAACCTCTAGATGTACCCAATTGCATAACTAATATGTTTTCCCTACTATAAAATTTAATGCTGCTTTCCTATACTGAAGCTATATATCTTTAAAACTCTGGCATTTTAGGTAGTATGGGATTTGCCCTGGTATCTGCAGGTATTTCAAGGCATTGGGAGGTATTCGGTGGTGTTTCAAGGTCTCTAAAAGTATTTTCAAGGTATCTGCAGGTATTTCAAAGCATTGGGAGGTATTTGCAAAGGTGCTGGGAAGTATCTGCAGGTATTTCAAAGCATTGGGAGGTATTTGCAAAGGTGCTGGGAAGTATCTGCAGGTATTTCAAAGCATTGGGAGGTATTTGCAAAGGTGCTGGGAAGTATCTGCAGGTATTTCAAGGCACTAGGAGGTATTTGTAGGTATTTCAAAGGTGTTGGAAGATATCTGCAGGTATTTCAAGGTATTGGGGGAGATTAGATATCAATATAAACATTAAACACCACCACAGATTTGCACAAATTGGACTCTCCTTGGAAGCACGAATGATTGAAGATATTGCAAAGAATTAGTACAATTATTGGTAAAAAACACCACCACAGATTATAACAAAATATCATAAAAGGAAGAACATTGTTTTAGTCCATGGTTGACTTGTACTGGTCAAAAGCTTGATTTATCAGTGCCTTGATTTTATCAGCAAGCTCAATCGTGTCTACTGTGAGTGTCCTGGTCACTACATCTTTCTTCGATTTTCCAATGAGTCCCAAACGAGGCTAAAGTATGTACAAGAGTGACAAGCTCATCACCATTAACAGTGAACTCTCTCTAGCTTGGACCCCTGAAATGAGACCACCCCTCTAATCAAGACACTTTATTGAATGAGGTCACCCCTATTATATGAAGGTTTTCTCTACTATAAGACCACCCCTCTAATCAAATGCTTTATTGAATGAGGTCACCCCTATAATCATGGAGGCCATTATCAAATGTATTATAAGACCACCCCTCTAATCAGAACACTTTATTGAATGAGGCCACCCCTATAAATTATGAAGGCCATTCCCAAATGTATTATAAGACCACCCCTCTAATCAGAACACTTCAAATTGGGCCCTAAGGGTGGTTATCTTACAAATCCTGAGGATTCCCGTAGGAAAGTGAGGAGGGTGTTGTTCTTGGTCTTCACTGGTCCTTCCAGTTCGTGAAATCTGAACGTGAACTCGTCTTCGAATTTATCCGAAATGGGAGTATGGACATGCTTCACCAGTGCAAAGCAACTGAAGATGAAGAGAAGTGGTCACTTATAATGGCACACAGAAGGTTAATCAATAATAATCTTACTTGCTGGTTATAAGAATAGCCTTCAATGGGTCTTCAACGAGTTCCACATAATCGAAGAAGTAGTCACTTTCTGCCAGCTTACCGTTATTGAGTTGCTATAGTGACAAAACAAGATAGTTTAGTAGTGCAGCCTCAGCAGTAACTATTGCTACACTCACTCACTCACCAGGAATAGGGCATACCCTATTGCTTTGTTGGGGGAGTAAGGGTACACAATCTAATGAGGAATATAACACAGTTAATATCTGCTAATGACCACCAGCTAGTATTTCAATGTACCTTGTCTGGACCGATGTACCTTGCTGGACGAACCTGGCTGACTTCATTTTCCCCTACCTGCGTCTTCCTGAGAATGGAGTGTGTGTGTGTGTGTGTGTATGTGTGTGCGTGTGTCACATCAAGTTCAAAGTTGAAGTCCGTCAAATACATAGCTAGCTGGCTACTTACTTCTGAATGGTCTTGAAGCTAGCACTGGCCAGGTCGATGATCCCAGCAGCTGGACGAACGAGGATACCAACAGCTCCTTTTCCTGCTCCCTTGAAGAAGCCAACAAGTCCTCCCTCCTTGGCACCTGAGGCAACACACACACACAAAAAAAAAATCATCGAGAAAATAGCATCAAACTAAAGGGGCAGAAATGGCAACCAAATCAGTCGTGAATCTAATGACTAAATTTCTAGCTGTGTGAACTGGATGGATGGATATATCAATGCATACACATTGTCCCATAATATTATGTATTAGTGATTGAAGGAAAGGTGAATATGGTTCAACAGAGGGTGTGTGGTTACACTAATGACCGATAAAAGGGACATGTAAGCTATCAGCTTTTTAGTGGGTGATAAAGAAGTATTGAACAGATGGGTGAGAGGTGCATAGTTTAGTATTTCATTGGTGGATGGTACTAGAGTAGGCATATATATATAATTGTGACAGTTGAGGGTAGAAATCAAACTTTATTCACGCTTTCTACTTTTGAAAAAAAAAGTTCGAAAAGCAGAAATTTTTATTGTAGAGCATCAGTCATGACAAAAGTAAACTTTGACTAAAACGTGAATAAAGTTTGATTTCTACCCTCGACTGTCACAATTATTATAGTTCATCAATAGAAGGGTCTACTTACGAGCATAGAGGAAATTAATACACATATGTATGTATACACACCAATGGAATCCATGCAGGACTTACCTTTGATTGGCTGAGTGAATACGCCAGTGAAACCAGCAAACACTCCCTATAAGGTGCAGAAAAATCACGAGATAATTTATAAGTTGATCTGCTGAGCTGCTAATATGTGGCAGTAGGATAGTAATACTAACCAACCATACTATGACACAGCCTCGAACCACCACCACTACCACAACATGTGAGTGTGATGTGAACAATAGTGTCTAAAGCCATTGTCAAATATAGTAACTGTTTGTGATATTGGAGTAGCAGGAGAAAGAGTGCAAGTATTATAGTTTAACAGAGACAAAAGAGACTGAAGAAACCCTGGTCTAGTACTCTATCATCACAGCCAGCTTTCTTCATGGAAGGGTTTGAACTGGTCAGTGTATGTACCAACTACTCCATCCCTCAGCTGGAGACTTATAATCTGATATGGAGCATCATGGGACTCCTCATGGCTGTCGTGACTGCAGCCATCCTCGTCCTGCTTCTCCTCCGTAAGGCCTTCCACAGTCTCCTCCAGAGGATGTTTCTCTGGCTCACCTTCTTCACCCTCCTCAGTCTCATAAACAACTTCAGCAACATCCAGCTCCACTTTGAATCTGCTCATGCTGCTGGCTGTAAATACACAGGCTTCATTGATGTCTGTGTTTTCATAACTTGCCTACTACTTTCAACTGGAATAGGCTTGTATCTATTATTCATGGTCTACTTTCACATTCAGGGGAAACCAATGCCCAAGGTCAACAAATGCAAAACAGTTGCAATTGAAGTCGTTTTTCTTGTCATTGTGGTAGCACTACCACCTCTGGTTTTGTATAACGATTTGGAAAACTTTGGAATATCAGGGCCGATATGCTGGGTTAACATCTATGAAAAGGACGATTCATGTACTTTAATCAATATATCATTACAACACAGTATATTAATCCTATATACCACAGTCATGGCCATCAACTTCATACTCTTTCTCCTGTTGAAGTTGATTTCTTGCTTGATAGCTCGTCAATATAGGCAGGTCAGGTCCCACCACATCCTCATGGCTAAGAGAGCCGCACTTCTCGTCTTCTTCCTAGCGGCTTACTTTGTGATCAACACAGGCTCGTTATGGGTACACCACTTGACATCAGAAAGTCACATCATCATCCCTTCCCCGATCTTGGTGATCTTAAATGTGATAGTTCCAGCCTCACCTATTCTTATACCGCTAGGCTTCATATATTACCTCAAGTCGACAAAGAGAGTAAAGACTCAGAAAACAGCTTTCAATAGCTGCCTCTGTTGCTGTTGCTGCAGACGGAAACATGTCACTGAATTGACAAAGCCTGTTAGTGTAAATACAGGCACACCAGTGATCAATGGTTCCTGTTACCAAGACATGCCCAGTCAGACGATGAGTAGAGAGGTCCAGTATACAGGAGGATTCACAGATATACCATCAACATTTGTGACCAGCCATTCCCAATGGGGATATGGGGCTATCACCAAGACAACTGATACAGAGTGAATTAAAGTAGTATTCGAATAGATGATTCATTCTCATGTAGCCACAATAGAATTATTATATAATATATATATTATTATAGCTATGCTACTTTGCTATGCTTCCCCCCCCCCCCCCCCCCCCCCCCCGATCAATGATCAACACACCCCTTGATTTAAAATCTGTTAACATGCTAGGTTTCTTTACCCGATGCTTATGACTGCTTGGTATATACCAGTAGTAGAGTTTATACAGTAGAGAATTATGATTAGCTGGCACTTGTTATCATAACAATAAACGACCCATATAAGGCTATCACATGTCATTCTAGAAATAGCCCCCATTTGAGTGTTAGTCTGTAGGCTACTAGCTAGGTCTGTGCAGTAGCCACTGCTAGAAGATGGCAGAGTTTGAAGGACTTAACCTCACACACCACTGCAGTGAGAAGTACAGTTTAACAATCCTCCAGGAAGGCAACCTAGCATGGAGCATCACATCCATGGTGACTTTTCTCCTGACAGGAACCATTTTAGTGCTGATCATCTTCTACAAACAATACAGGACTATAGTGCAGCATCTTGCCATGTATCTCACCATCTTCATAATGCTCTACCTTGCTCTTACATCTGCTAGCATTCAGCTTCAACCTCAATTCTTCCATCCAGGAGACACAGCTTGCAAATGGACAGGTTACTTTCAAACAGTCCTCTACATATCCTCTCTTATAACCACCTTTGAACTCTCAGCGTATCTTCTCTATGTCATGCAGTTTCAAGTACGCGGGAAGCCGATTCCAGCCCTAAAGAGATGGAGGAAAGTGCTGTTGGAGTTAGTAGGTGTATTCGTGGCAGTGGTGATACCGGCAGTTCCATTAGGCATCTATCTAAACAACTTTGGCATATCAGGGGCTATATGTGCTGTAAAGGTATTCAAAATTGATAACAGTACCAATTGCTCACTGGATGATGATGCTTATGCACTACGAACAGTGGTATTATCAATATATAACACACTCCATGGCATCAATGTGATATCTTATGCCTTGCTTATAGTCATCTTCTGCTTGCTGGCCTGCAAGTACCAGCAGACAAGGTCACATCATAAGCACACCATCGCACGAACGATAATTCTAGTTTTTTACCTTGTACTCTCCAGCAGCATCCATTTGGCGTCTGCTCTGTATTTTTACTATTTTTCTCTAGACGATAGTAAAGTGAATAAACCTTCACTGATACTTTCTTGCATTTTGACGCCTGCTACAGAGTTCTTGCGCCCTCTGGCATTCATGTTTTATCTCAACTCTGTAAAGAGATTTAAATGGCAAGTGGCAAAGAATACAGCGGGAGAATGGAAGGCGTCGTGGAAGTCGTGTTTCTTTCGATTTAAGAGGTGGCTCAGGAGGAAGTGGGGGTTTAGGATAAACATCAATGACATGAGCTACGAAACCGATGAGTACTTCACACCAGATTTAACCACTACCTCACAGTACGGCACTACACTGCGATCAACTGGAGTGGAGTGATGGAACACAGGCAATCGTACACTTAATTTAAACAGTCAGCAACAACAACAATAGTGAGAGTATTCGTGTTTAATAATTGTTTTCATCACATCCATTAAAGTCTTCCATAATATGTACTTAGAAACGAGAATAATGCCATAGACCCAGCCCACTTTCTTTGATGCCTAACAAGGTGGCCCACCCTACATTTAGAGTACAGGGGGAAACAAGGTGGCCCACCCTACATTTAGAGTACAGGGGGAAACAAGGTGGCCCACCCTACATTTAGAGTACAGGGGAAACAAGGTGGCCCACCCTACATTTAGAGTACAGGGGAAAACACTGGGTATTGAAGCTCCTCACATTCAGAACTGAATGCGCCATCTAGTGCATGTGCAAAGCACTTTGTTTTCACTTTAGCGTAATCACAGTTGTTGTTTTAAGTGATCAAATTGAAACTGTGCCCTAGATAGTACCATCCCCTAGTATCCCCCCAATATAAACACTGCAGTAGATACAATCAATAACTTTGATTAAGGTACAGGATTCAAGGCTGAGCCTGACTACATGATGACCACTTACCAGATGTGTAATTATAACCACCACATAAAAGGAAAGGTATTTCTACACTAAAATACATAACAGCAGATTGCAGTGATCTTGCAACATGAAATCCAGAACAGCAAAACCAAAATTTACATAGCCTCCTTTCAAATGACTTTGGAGTTGGGCTACTTGAAAGGAGGCTATGTAAATTTTGGTTTTGCAGTTTTGGATTTCCTGTTGCAAGATTACTGCAATCTGCTGTAACAGCATGCCACTAAAGCCATTTCCCTAAAAGTCTTGCTATGAAAATTGATAGCTAAAAGGGAACATGCATAAAAAACTAAACCCATTTCTACAGTCATATATATTCTTTATTAGAAATTCTCCCATCAGTTTGTTCAAAACAGTTTCAAAACAGATAATACAGTATCCAATACATTTGAGTTTTGTGTCAACATAGTTTCATTTATTATATACACTCATGAATATATAATATACTCTGACTGACATGTCAGCTGATTGCATGCATGTCAATTACATGCTAGTTACCACGGTAGCTAATGATACTGTCATAACAATAGATCAGGAACTATACAACCACAAGGTCCCATATAAGGTCAAGGTGCATTGGAAGTTGGACAGCCACCAGACGGCCACTATCAGTTTGATCTTTAGTTAGTAGTAGCCATGGTGTACTAAAAGGCACAAAAAGATGAAAGAGTTAGGAGGGCTGAATTTTACACACTACTGCAATAAGAAGTACTCCTTGGAGATGCTTACTGGGAGTAATCTAGCATGGAGCATATCATCTATGGTTGCCTTCCTCCTGACAGCCATCATCCTTGTGGTGGTCATCTTCTACAGACAGTACAGGACAATAGTGCAGCACTTCTTCATCTACCTCACCCTCTTCATATTGGTCTACCTTGCTCTAGCATCTGCAAGCATACAGCTTCTACCTCAATTCTTTCAACACACAGGAGAAATGGCTTGCAAGTGGACAGGTTATCTTCAGTCCCTTGTGTATATATCTATCTTCATCATATCCTTTGAACTCTCTGCGTATCTTCTTTATGTCATGCAGTTTCAAGTACGTGGGAAGCCTATTCCAACCCTAATGACATCAAAAAAGGTGGTATTGGAGTTAGTAGGTCTGCTCTTGGCGGTGATCATACCAGCAGCCCTACTGAGCATCCGTCTAAAGAACTTTGGCGTGTATGGTGCGACATGCTGGATAAATATATACAAGATTGACAACCACAGTATCAACTGCTCAATAGATAAAGATGCCATCCTTCTACAAACTGTGATAATGTCTGTATCGAGTGTACTGTATGCTGCCAATGTTGTCTCCTACGCCATCCTCATAGTCATCTTCTGCTTGCTAGCTTGCAAGTACCAACAGACAAGATCACATTATAAATACACGATCATCAGAACAATAATTCTCGTTTCATATCTTGTACTGTCAGGCACCGTCCACTTGGCATTTGCTCTGTGTTTTTACTACATTTCTAACGATGATTACGGACTGGTGAATTATCCTTTACTTTTAGTTGCTTGTATTTTGACCCCAGCTATCGAGTTCTTACACCCTCTGGCATTTATGTTTTATCTCAACTCTGTAAAGAAGTTCCAGTGGCAGGTGGCAAGGAGTACAGCGGGAGAGTGGAAGGCATCGTGGAGGTTGTGCTGCACTCAATCCAAGAGATGGATCAGGAGAAAATGGGGAACAAAAATTAGTATTAATGATACGAATGACCATCTAGACGAATACCTCACACCAGACTTAACCACTACTTCACAGTACGGCACTGCAATGCATTCAGCTGACATAACATTTTCATCTTAATAGTGTAAATCATTATGCATTATTTTGTGTTATGTTATACAAAGCAGCAATAATAATCAATAAGAATGCTATTGTAAGAAACTTCAATATGACAGCAAACTGCTTGGTAGCCAGTAACAATTAACAACTAACTTCCTATGTTTAAGAGCGGCACAAATAGCTAGCTAGCTAGTGCAACAGCTGCAGTCTGAACTCTTTGTGGGGGAGGGAAAAAATTTCCCTAAAACCCTCAACTGAATTTTGCTTAGTCAGCAAGTTCAGCCCATAAAATAAACTAGGGGATGTTAGTCATAGTATAGAGTTACTAATTAAAGAAGACAAGCTGAAAGAGAGATGACACAGTTTTTGACTAACTGCACCAGCCTGTCTCTGGATCAGCTGAAGAATAAAAACCTTGCCATCAGCATCTCAGCCATGATCTGCTTCCTGTTGACAGCCATGGTTCTCTTTCTCCTCTTCTTGTACAGAGTCTACCGGACACCTCTACAGAGGCTCTTCCAATACCTGACAGTAGTGACTCTACTTCATCTGGCTTTCATCTCAATGGACATTCATCTACGCTTTGACTTCAGTCACAAAATAGACTTGTGCAAGTGGCTTGGGTTTATCCGACAGTGGACAGCAACCATGACGTATTTCTTTGTCCTTGTGATCACAATTTACCTCATGTACAAGATTTACCGACAGTTGAGAAGAAAAGGCATCCTATTCTCCAATGGCCCACAACATAAAATCGTTCACCTATTAATTGAAGCAGTAACAGTGGTATGTGTAGTCCTTCTACCATTGACCTTTCTTTGGGTTCCTTTCTACCATGGAACTTACGGAATCTACTCCACGAGCTGCTGGATACAAAAAGTCGACATTCACTGCAACAAGAGCATTGGTAGCATTGAGCAGATAGCATTCACGACTATCCTACGCACAGTCATGATAGTTGTGTTGACTTCGTTTGCAGTTCTATCGGTTCTCTTCTGTCGATTTGCGTGCCGCTACCATCAAACAAGAAGAACTCACTTAAGAACAGTCAGGCAGACATTTCTCCTCATGTGTTTCTTTGCACTTTCTTCTCTGATAGAGATAACAGGACTAATAATGTACGTCTATAGTGCAATATCCGGCAAGAACATCGACAGTTACACATTCTGGCTGGTATATGACATAGCAATGCCCTTCTCTCAGCTTGTGATACCATCTGGATTTCTGGTTTATCTCTACTCCTTTAAGAGGTTTAGCCGAGAGGAATTAAAGAAATCTACCAGCCAATGGAGAGATGTTTGTACTGGATGTTGTGTGCATTGTAAGAAGAGTAGAAACTCGTCCTCGGACTTCCAGAATCACGACCTCCTCTGTGGGGAGGAAGGGACAGCACCTAGTTCCGACCGGGTGTCAGCACTGAGTGATACTTATTTCAGCATCAAATATACTGGGGCTTTTACAGATATCAGTAGCATGGTAGCAACCACTAGCAACCATGACACAGGTTATGGAAGTGTATGCAGTTAGCAAATCTTCCCCCCGAATGACTCAACAATAGTGAAATATCCAGAGGGAATAAAATGTCATATAAACATTCTGTCATAAACTTTCAACTTGAATAATAGCAACACATGATGCATGCATTGCACTTTTTTGGAACCAAATTTTTAAAAAAATGTCCATATTGGTACTAAAATAAATGATTATGTTACATGATTAATGTGTATTGAAAGAGTTGTGTTACCCAAATAAGATGGGTGATCCTACAACCAATGCTGTTGCCCAAATGGTATAATAATGCATGCCATAGTACTTTCAATCTTAGTTCTTCTAGGAGATAATCAATGTTGCATATTGTTAGTGTGCACCTGAAAGAAAAAAAATGACCAAATTTTTTCTAACTAACTGCACTGCAAATGGGACTCTTCAGCTACTGCAAAATAAAGTAATGGCCATGGGGATCTCGTCAACCATCTGCTTCGTGCTAACAGCTCTGATTCTCTTCCTCCTGCTCTTGTACAGAGTCTACAGGACTGTCTTGCAGAGACTCTTCCAATACCTGACTGTCGTGACTCTGGTCCACCTGGCTTTTATCATCATGGATATCCACCTGCACTTCAAAGACAGCCAAACAGTTACCTTATGCAAGTGGCTAGGCTTCCTCCGACAGTGGACAGCAACTGTGACCTACTTCTGTGTATTTGTGATCACAGTCTTCTTACTCTACACGATTCACCAACTGCTAAGAAGCGCTCCAGCCCACAGATTCGATTCAACTCGACAGAGAGCTGTCAGAGCATCATTAGAAGTGGTAATGGTGATTAGCATGATCTTTCTACCTCTGAGTTTTACTTGGGTTCCTTTTCTTCATGAGAACTATGGCTATGAAATCTATTCCACGAGCTGTTGGATACAGAGTTACCAAGCAGATCATGACTGCAATAAGAGTACCTCTGGAACCATTGATCAGATTGCATATCTAAGCGTTCTACGCGTTGTAATGATTGCAGTCCTTATCGCCTTCACAGCTTTATCAGTTCTCTTTTGCCGGTTTGCATGCCGCTATAATCAAACCAGAGAGAGACATTTGAAGACCATCAGGCAGACGTTTCTTCTCACATGCTTCTTCTTACTGTCCTCTCTGATCGAGATAACGGGATTGGTCATGTACATTTATGCAGCCATTACAGGCAAGAAAGTAGACAACTATACATTCTGGCTTGTAGACGATATAGCAATGCCTATATCCCAGTTAATAATCCCATCAGGATTCCTGTTCTACCTGTACTCCTTTAAGACATTCAACAGGGAAGAATTGAAGAAGTCAGTCAATCAATGGAAAGCAGTTTGTGCCAGCTGCTGCTGCTGTGCATGCAAGAAGAAAGCAAATTCGTCTTCAGAGAGCATCCAGAATCGTGGCTTCCTCTCCGAAGAGGAAGGGACAGCACCGAGTTCCGATCGAGAATCCCCACTAAGTCACACTTATTTCAATAGGTCAAGTATATACACAGGGGCATTTACCACCATCAGTAACCAAGTACTAGTCACCTCCGCCAACCACGACTATGGTAGTGTGCACAATGCGTAGACATAAGCTTAAAGATGTCTTTGAACAATTGTATGTGTGAGAAATAACATTAACTTCAGAATCACTATACCTTATGCAATAGTAAGTATTATAACTGACATGAATAGTATTATGCCGTATGAATTTGGTTAGCAATGTTCAATTTCAATTAATCATACTTACTACAATGAATAGTGCATACCACTATGGACTGAGGACTATTAATCATGTAGTACTTTCACTTTTAGTGATAGTTTACATTACGTGTGTGAGTGAGTATACCGTATTATCCTTATACTGTCACAGACAGACATGCTAGCAGTCCCTTTTAACGTCATTACTACCCCCCATCATGCATTCTTTGGGATTTATGCATCTTTGAAGGGAAGAATGTTCCTCTGGATGGTGTTAAGGGAAGAGTGTTCCTCTGGATGGAATTTATGGAACTGTTCCTCTGGATGGAATTTATGTTCTTATGTGGAGGATTATCTCTGGGTATAGAGTATTAATAGCTATTCAAAGAGGAAGCTCAAATTCTGTGGTTCCAAAGGTGGCATGGGGAGTGGAGTTTCCCCTGTATGGGTATCCAAATCTTTGCCACAGTACAGTACTGACTTCCCATGCATGCAACCAAAAAGGACCATCTCACAACTACAGAACCACTTTTCAGTGTTATGGCTACATGGCATTTTCTCTATTGCAGACAGTAAAAAAACCCTTCATCCTTTAACTACTGCGTACCTTGGCAGCTCCTTCAACACCGTCACCAATGGTGCCTGACGCCTTTCTCCTGTCCTGCTGGTACTCCGAGTCAAAGCTCAGCTTTGCAACTGCATCGGCCAACACCCCAGTCACTTTACCAGCAACACCTGCTACACCACCTGCAGGTAGTAGTAGAATCACGCAATCTTATGCCTACGTACATGTTGCTCTTTCCTAGCACAATCTTAGCAACTCAAGTGCATGTCTATTAATCTGGTCCTCCTCACCAAATGTGCCTCCAAAGAACTGCCTGCCACCTAGTGCAAGACCTTCCAAAAACTCTCCAGGACCCAGGACAGCTCCCTGCGTATAACAGGTCAGTGAAAAAAGAAACATGAGACAGTGGTACTTGCTAGGGCTAGGGCATAGGCTAGCTTGATTATGGAAGGGTCGACATACGTAGAAAGCGTTCCATTGTACACATTACTATGTAGTTAGCTATGCATATACTTGACTAGCTGACCTGAATTGGCTGGTAGAATAAGCCGATGGCCCCATCTTTCAAGCCCACTATGAACCCAACAGGGTTACCCAGTACTTCCAAGCCCAACACAATGCGGTACATCTGAAGAGCAGCCTGGAGCAACACACACACACATAGAGACAGTGGAAACATCACATGAGTTGATCATTCAGGCTAATACAGGGCTGGGTGCTATGACCTACCTGCTGGATGTAGTGTTTGGTGATTCTGTTGGTGAGCATAGCATGAGTGAGAGCAACCTCTTCCAATTGAAAGTATCCTAACCTTCAGGCACAAAAAAGTCTTTCTTAATCATTTTCTTCCTCTCTTTCCCTTATCTACTTACTTCAATTCGGCTCCTTTGGTTTGACCAATCAGAATCCCGAACTGAGTGAGGGCGCTGATGATGATGCTGAACACAGGATGGGTGTTGGATACTGTCATGGGTTTGCTGCTCAGGTCTTGGTCCCTATTCAGGGAGAAGCTTAAGTGGACCTGGCGTACATGGAGGAGGGGAGGAAAGGAGAGAAGTGTGCGGAGGGGAAAGGTCAAAAGGGGGGGGGGCAGAAAGAGGCAAAGGAAGGAGATGCTTAAGTCCTAGCTATGGTTGGGTCTTCTTTTCTACACTTACATCGAGTGGTGACAGGTGGAGCATCTTGAAATAGTCTCTCCTTGCCACTGCACTGACCTACATGCCATTTAAACCAAGAGAATGTACATAATATTGTCATGGCAACCAACCAACCTGGGTCACTTCAGATTCCTTCAGAGGTTGTTTGGCCTTAGCTATGTTCTCTTCAATGAGAATTGTCTGGAGAGAGGAAGGGAAGGGGGATGGAGAGAGGGAGGGGAACAGTAACAGGGTGAGCTACAAGCTATGTATGTGTGTACTAACCTTAGTCTTGCTGGATTGGAGGTCAGAGAGAATATCGAAGGTGGCCATGATAAAGGACATGTCCACATTCACCCCAAGCTCTTGCACAAGCACCTGAAGAAATCTAGAGTGGAAAAAAAAGTCTTTCCTGCCTCTTTGAAATATGGTATGTAATGACATACTCAATCTCCTTTGCTTTGGACTGTTCCGAGGATCGGATGATAGCACTGGCTTCGATGAATGGCTTAGGAGCTATTGGAATACGTAATTACGTAATTACATATCAAAGACTTTCTTTTAAAATGATTATGATGTCACTTGCATACCAAATTTGGATGCCACAGCTGGAGGCAGTGGGTAAGGAAAGAGAATGGTGGGGTTGGCAGAATAGGGGAGGTGATTATCCACCTATTTGGGAGTCATACAAACAACACTGAAATGAAGAACTTGATGTGGCCAGCAGTGTGGTCAGTCTGTCTTCTGGTAAGTGGCTACAGGGTTTTGCAGAATCTTTGCAACAGACTGAAGACCGTTCCTTATTTGGAAGTAGTAGCAGAGTAGTGGTAGCTAGAACAATAGGCCTGGACCACAGCAGTATAGCTCTATCAGAGCATATTCTTGTTGCAAAGTATTCTGCGAAATCCTTAGCTAACTATGTAGTGGCTGAGTGTATACCTAACAACTAGTGGTGTACCTGGATGGCATTGATGCTAGCCTTGATGCACGTCTGGTTGGCAGAGAAAGAGATGTCAAAGAACACACCCTCGTAGCGACTCCTCCTCAACTTCTTAATCTTCCTTCCTTTCTTCTCCTTCAGAACTATGTTCTGAAGATCGGAAAAGTCCACCTACGCATAATTATAGAGAAAATCCATTAGATAATATGAGTAATGCTACTGAGCATGCTCGTGAGGATTATCTATTGAGCATGCTCATGAGGATTATCTACTGAGCATGCTCATGAGGATCATAATACTTATTACTCATTCTTGACCAGATCCATTAATATTATATGAAAATTTTGTGGGAGGTAAAATCTTGGCATTGAAAAAGAGCTCAATGGAGCCATGAAGTTTTCCTTTCACTAAAATTTAGCACTGGCATACATACTCTCAGTTCAGTTCCAGGAATGGTGATTTCTCCTTTGGACTTTGCCTCTTTGGCCTTCTGGTACTCGTCTTCCAGCAGGGCCTTCAGGGCATTGGGCACGGCCTTGTACCGATTCCATCGCTTCTGCTCCTCCCAGATGGGGTTTGAACTATGTGATATAGGCATGGTTATGGGTGGGTGTGGTCATAGCAGATAATCCCATGGCAATAATGATGATTAATCTACCACCAATCAGGATACTTTCTAACTAGGACTAATCAGGACATCTCTAATTCAGGACAGGTCTCTCTGGTGTGAATTCAAACAGACTTACTGTGCTATGCCTATGTAGGCCACTTCCAATCCCAGGACGTCGTTAACTAGGGACAACCCCACAGACTGGAGGGAGAGTATGATGTTCAAGTGGACCTGTTCATACTTGTTTCCTTCAGAAATGTGCTGTGTCAGCATGGGATCGGTGGTGATCAGAAGGACACGCTGGAACCCATCATGAAAGGAGACCCAGTAGACCTTCTCCTTGATCCTAGAGAGAGAGAGAGAGAGAGAGAGAGGGAGGGAGGGAGGGAGGGAGGGAGGGAGGGAGGGAGGGAGAGAGAGAGAGAGAGAGAGAGAGAGAGAGAGAGAGAGAGAGAGAGAGAGAGAGAGAGAGAGAGAGAGAGAGAGAGAGAGAGAGAGAGAGAGAGAGAGAGAGAGAGAGAGAGAGAGAGAGAGAGAGAGAGAGAGAGAGAGAGAGAGAGAGAGAGAGAGAGAGAGAGAGAGAGAGAGAGAGAGAGAGAGAGAGAGAGAGAGAGAGAGAGAGAGAGAGAGAGAGAGAGAGAGAGAGAGATGATTCCACAGGGTTTGAAAAGTCAGATAAAACTCACATGTTCTTGCTGCTTCTCTTTCTGATGAGATCAACAGGCTTATGTACTGTCTTACTGACTGTCTCACCAATTTTCCTTCCTGTCTTGCCAACTTTCTTTCCTATGCTCTTAGAGACCCTACGAAACATCCCTGTGTCCACTTCATCACATCCTCCCTCCGAGTTCTCCTCTTTCACTTCCTCTTCCTCTTCCTCTTCAGACTCAAACTCTTCAAATACTTCTTCACCAGTGGCTTCTACATATATGCATCACACACATAAATAAAGGTACGATAAAGGACAACTGGACAACTCTTTTCGTGGGTTAAATACGGTAGCTTATTATAATACATATACCATGCACTTGTACAGTGGGACCTCTGCAGAGTAAGGAAGAGGATAAGCATCTGTCAAGAATTACCTTTCTTAGGAGAGGTGTCTTCTTGGTCGTCTTCCTCTGACTCTTCAGGGTCTCCATCTTCCTTTATACTTGGCAATTTGGATCTGCCCTCTTCTTGGTCTGATGTTCCACCAAGGGAACTAACGGATGAACCCATGGAAGAGGTTGAAGATCGGACAGAAAATCTGCCACTACCATCCTAAGGGAGTAAGCAATGGATATAGATAATATGGGTCTCTGCATGCAAATACACACATGCCCTGAATTAGAAGTACATGTCCTGAATCATTCAACACAGAATGTTTCTTATTAATACCCACCTTTGGTCCTATTCTTACTCTGGTCTTGCCCTTCTTAAAGTCGTCAATCATCACTTCCATTTGTCGGTCCTGCGCCGGGTCGTCCCACGTGTACATCACACTCATGCCAGGCAGGAGAGTGTGAACACCACTTCCTAACCTGTCGACCATGAACCGCATTATGATAAAGTTAAAATGTAATGAAACAGTCTCTATTTTCTAGACTGAATGCGTCAGCTGGGACTATGACTCCTCTTACTCAATGGCTTGCTTGTACTCCACGTTGTAACCGGTGTCGTTGATCAGTTGGAAAGGAACGGCACCAACATAGTAGGGAAAGAAGGTGAGGACATTGGCCGAGCCAGTCACCTGCACTTCCACCACCAGTCCAAACTGTGCACGTATGTATGTAGCATTATTATCATTTCAGAAGGATCAAATGCTATAATTACAAGTCATATGTAACATTTTAACTAGGATGGCACATGAAACCTGTGAAATATCTCGCTAAATAGTATTTTCCCCCCACATACCGCTTCACCAAGTCGAAGGAGAAGGGAAGAATTCTCTTTGAACTTGAATGGCAAGGAGACTACAGTCTCCTCCATGACAACCATAGATACCAACATCCACTCAGCCTCTCCTGATGGCCAAAAAGGAGCAAGCTGAAGAGAAAACGAGAAGGAAAAAGAGTAAGAAAGGGAGAAAAAAGGAAGGAAGGAAGGAAGGAAGGAAGGAAGGAAGGAAGGAAGGAAGGAAGGAAGGAAGGAAGGAAGGAAGGAAGGAAGGAAGGAAGGAAGGAAGGAAGGAAGGAAGGAAGGAAGAATGAAAAAGAAGGCAACTATGTATCTCTAATTTACCTCTTCTGACACTAGAGAAAATGAATCACTCTTGTCGTCCCTCACTGTAAGTGTGATGTGATCCTATACAAGAATAGACACGATGTAAGTAAGTCACATGCTATTGAAGATAATGTATTACAGTTGACCTTTGTCTTGTTGTAAGCCAGGAAGCGTGGGGATATGGTGATCATCTTTGATAAACCAACACTTGATATTTGCACAGCACTCCCCATCTATGAAAGCCATCAATAGTACATGGCTGACAAGGCAAGGCAAAGAGGTGAAAGGTCACCTGGTATTCCTTGTTTTTGGTTGTGTCCGTACAATGGAATATGCCCTCACTCCCTGCTGTGTCAAGGGAGAAGGTGTTGGACCAATCGGTCACTTCCTGTCCCTCACCCAAGATCCTCACTTGAGCCTGTGTTGTGTGCATGATTATACATATGGAGAAGGGGAGGGGGGAGGGAGAGAAGGATTGAGGGAGGGGAGGGGAGGGGAGAGGGAGGAGAGAGAGGAGGATCAAAGGAGGGGAGGGGAAAGAGAGAAGAGGTGGGGGAGGAGGGGGAGTAGAGGGGATTTTGTGTTAAGACAGGTACCTATGTATGTATGATATTAGTAATGATTATAATACCTTATTTTTGGGGTAGAGAGCTATGGGGATGTCAGGTGGGTGGGTGGTGACAGGCCCTGTTTTAGTCTCCTATCATGAAAGTGAGTGATTAGTGTGAGAGAGGAGGGAGGGAAGGAGAGGGAGGGGGAGGAGGGGAAGCAGTGAGGGAGGGGGAGGGAGGGAGGGGAAGCAGTGAGGGAGAGAGAGGAGGGAAAGGAGAGGGAGGGGAAGCAGTGAGGGAGGGAGGGAGGGAGAGGGAGGGGAAGCAGTGAGTGAGGGAGGGAGGGAGAGAGAGGAGGGAAAGAGGGTACACATATGAAGAATGGTGGTTAGTTTTTTGATTTGACATACTGAGTACTGGAGAGTGAAGTCAGTCTTGTTGATGATCCAGTACGGACAGAAGACAGAGAGCAGCCATGTCTGGCTTATCTCCTTGCTCACAAACAGAGAGATGTCAGAGCTAGCCAGCAAGTTCAGGTTCATGTCATCATCCACACTCGTCTCTCGGAGAGGCTTCAGTGTGAAAGAGAACTGCCCTTCAGTTCTGGGTCCCACGGAGAAGTCGCCAGACCAGTCTATACCAGCATATGTCAGCTGTAGACAGAAACACAGTTGATATAGGAGGGTGCCTTGGACTAAGGAACTTCACTTTAAGACCACCTCATGAATAGGACCACTTCAATACTAAGACCACTGATATTCAGTCCCAAATCATGTAGCGAATTTTTTTCGTGGATCAAAATTTTCGTGGTTTTGCAAATATTGATATAAATTCCCTTATTTTCATGTATTATTTTTTCAAAACCATGAAATCCACAAAAATTTTTACCCATGAAAATATCGTACTATACAGTAATTTGCATTAATACATTCACCTTGATACTGATACCATCGAGTTTTGGGTGGTCCCATCCATTGGTGTTCTCACTATAGAGTGAGGCTCCCATCCATTGGTGTTCTCACTATAGAGTGAGGCTTACACTGTAATGCCAATATTATGCTACAGCAAGACCTATCTAATCAGACCACCCTGTACATGTCCAGTCCCAATATCACTCAACCTCCCAGAACTGGTGTCATTATCAAGTCTCTATGTATGTTTTATTCACAGTGGCCTTAAAGGTTGTCCCATCTTCCAAGTCAGCACAGCTGAAATGAATCTTCTCTCCAGGTTCAAGGAGCACTGTCTCGTTGTGTTTCTTCTCAACTATCCTGAAGGGGAGGGGAAGGACGTTCTGGAAGAGGAGAGGGTAATGAAGAGAGAAGGACTTGCTGCTGTGATCAGATATACTGCCTTGAGTTTTCTTATTGGCTTCTTCCTCAATCAAAACCTGTTGATCAAAACAGACAGTAAGGTCAAACTAATAGAAAAAATCTCTTAATTAGAAAGTAAAATTGAAAAAAGTCCAGATATGTAAAAATTTGAAAAAAGGGTTAATTAGAAAGTAAAATTGAAAAAAAGAAAAGAAAGTATGTTCAAAAAAATTTAAAAATCTCTTAATTAGAAAGTAAAATTGAAAAAAAAGTCCACTGATATGTATAGAAAAAAGAAAAAAAATCTCTTAATTAGAAAGTAAATGTCCACTGATATGTTCAAACTTGTATAGAAATACTCACATGAATATAGTAGTACTGGTTTCCACCAGAGATGACAGACACTACATCTTTGCTACCTACTCCCTCTTTCAAAAGTAAGGGTTCTCTGCTCCATTTGGCACTATGAGATAACACAATTCATGATGCACCTGTGTCAGTGTATGTATATATGTAAACTCCTCACTTCTCCTTGTCAGGTTTGAAGTAAATGGCGGCATTTTCTTTTCCAACATATTCGAGAGGAAGGTACAGCTCTTCACCAGTCTTCAGCAGAGGAGAGGAGGAAGTGCCACTGGGAAGGTCCACCTCATCAGCCACCACACACACGTGCACACTTTCCTCCAACTTATTCACCACCTGAGATTTATGGTAATTATAATAATAATAGTGGGGATGCCCCTGGTGATTATAGAGTCAGTGAGACTTCAGTATAGTGGGGTTGCCCCTTGTAATCTAGGAAGTTCAAACACACCTTCATGGAAGAACGGACACACACTTGAGGGGTCTTGGACTTTGACCTCCTGTCGATATCCACCACAATCCCGACCTTGGTCGGCAGTTTAGGTTTCTCCTTGTCCTTGTCCCCCCAGAAGCGAGAGGAAGAGGCCATAGCACCCAGGGTGGCCAGTGAGGTCAGGGAGTAAGTGGTGTGGTCATTGCTAGCAAGTACAACATCCACTGGCCTGAATCCTGGTATCTGTAGACAAACATGTAGTAAAATCACTTGATCCCTTGATCAGTCACTCTATCTACTCTAACTTTCTCAATTCTTGACCAAATTTCACATTTAAAACACCAGCAGAGAGCTGATCACCCACTCTATCAGCTGGATTTTGAAAAGAATTGAGAAAGTTATAACAGTTGAAATGAATGAATGTAAAATAGACTTTTGTAAAAGAGTAATCTTCTACAAAAAGAAGCAGTGTGTATCATGATATATATCTGCTGACATCAAATAGAATTATTGTGGGGAGATATGAATATCATTCAGAGCTGAAATGGGTAACCTGTTCCCACTAATTGTTGGAACTACATTGAGGAGGTGGGTGGGGGAGGGGTGGGGGAGGGGGGTCCATTGAATACTAGAATGAGATGCTTGCTCAGCTCCCCTTGTGCTCACCATTAGCGTGATGACATGGACTCTCATTAGGTGACTGTTCCTGGGCAGAACCTCTCCTGGCTTCACTCCTTTAATCTTGCCAACATGGAAGAGGTCGACCTTTTGTCCCTGTTGAATGACAGGACTAGCACCACCATGGACCTGAGGGGAGGGAAAGGGGAGAAGGAGGAAGGGAAGGAGGGGGGAGGAAGAGAAGGAGGGGGGGGAGGTAAGAAGGGAAGAGGGAGGAGAGGGGGAGGAGGGGAGGGAGGAAGGGGAGGAGGAAGGGGAGGAGGGGAGGGAGGAGGGGAGGGAGGAAGGGAGGGAGGAAGGGGAGGAGAGGGGGGAGGAGGGGAGGAGAGGGGAGGAGGGGAGGAGAGGGGGAGGAGAGGGAGGAGGGAAGGGAGGAGGGGAGGAGAGGGGGAGGAGAGGAAGGGGAGGAGAGGGGAGGGAGTGAGGAAGGGGGGAGGAAGGGAAGGGAGGAGGGGAAGGAAGAAGAGGTAGGAAGAGAAGGAGAGATGCTTAGGATTAAAAATGAGAGATATTCGACTAATAACCATTCACCTTTATGTTTCTCTTGCCTTCAATTTTGAAAGTAATGCCATCTCCAAGCTGAAACAAAAGAAAAAATATTAAATGAATTATTTTCGTCCATCCTGTGGACTGGGATCACTCTTTACCATATTCTTGATGGTGTAGATGGGCTGATACATCTCAGGGACATACGTATCCACTTCCTCCACCTCTCCATCTTCCTCAATCCTCAAATCATCTGCCTTCTTCATGTAGGCTTCCAAAAGGTCACTCACGAGACCCAGTGAGGTCTTGGTCAGAGTGAGTTGCAGTGCATTCTTGGTGGAGAGCTGGATCTTGAGTTCCGGTGGATTTTCTCCCGTCTTCCTGTTGGCATCACTGGTGGCTGGGAGACTGACGGTTGATGCAGTACTGCTTCTCCTGAAATCAACTTCACCAGGAGTGATGGTACTGCTTCTCCTCACTGTGGAAGGTTGTTTTTCTATCTGCAGAGACCACGTATAGATAAGTCATATGCTTACACCTAGTACACCATTGTGTATTTGCTGTGTAAAACTTGCAATACTTCTCAGTAAAACCTAGTATACTATTATGGATACCATCTAGGATATTAATCAGTAAACCTATAATGTTACTCAGTAAAACATACTAACTGTTTAATGACCTCTTTACTCACAGAGATATTCATGAACCACATAACAGGAGGTGCTTCGTCGTCCTTTGGGTCCATAACTGGTTCCAGAATGGGTTCCCAGCAATCTCTGACAATGCTGTAATACGATACCATCATCGAAGTATAGGCTGTAGCTTGCAGCTGAGAAAAGTAATATTTAAAATTTTTTCTTATAATTGGAAAGTACATTACCATGGAGCTCCAGTTTTGCACAGTCATGTCAAAAGCTTTGCGTTCTTTGCCTCCCATGTTGATCATGATGACAGGTAATGCCCTACCACTGGGCATGTCTTGCTCGACAGAGATGCTCACTGACTCAACAAGCAGCTTCATCTTTTGAACATTTAATAAATGAACTATGACCTTACGATATTATACCAACTAACCGACTCGTTGACAGGTATAGTTGGAGTGGGAGGGGCATCCACTGAGTCCCCTTCCTCGGGTACTTCCACTACTTCTTTAGAAGGTCTGAAGTACCAGCGAGACTTGTCCAGTTGTCTGGGCTTCCACAAGTCAGGTGGAAATGTGTCAGCAATCACTTCTTCTTCCTGCAAGAATGGAGGAACAGTCAATATACATACCTGGGAGGCCCCAGGCCACCTTCTTCTCTCTTGGTATCCCTCTGATGTGGACTCTACTGTTGGAACTTCTAAATGCTAATCTTGGGATCAGTGATAAGTGTTCTGATTAAGGAGGTGTTCTAATTGTGGATTTATATCGGAGAGGGACCCCCGAAAAAAAAAAAAAAAGTGTTCTGAATAGTTCTAGAGGTTTTTGGATTTCAGAAAGTCCACATTAAGGCAGAACTTATGATAACGGCCTGACACCTGACATTTTCCGGCCAATATTGGCATATGTCTGGTCATTATTTGTTTGTCAGGACAAAAATACTGGTCAAAATGCATGGGGAGATCATGTCCGGTCAATATCAAGCTAATGATTAAAAGGGTTCTCCCCCCCAATACTGTCTGGAATATAGAGGTTTGAGTCCAGAGAGTTCAGATCTCTGTAATGATTAAAAGGGTTCTCCCCCCAATACTCTGCAATACTGTCTGGAATATGGAGGTTTGAGTCCAGAGAGTTCAGATCTAGGGATTTCACTGTAATGATTAAAAGGGTTCTCCCCCCAATACTGTCTGGAATATAGAGGTTTGAGTCCAGAGAGTTCAGATTAGGGGTTCCACGTTGATGATTAAAAGGGCTCTCCCCCCAATACTCTGCAATACTGTCTGGAATCCAGAGAGTTCAGATTAGGGGTTCCACTGTAATGATTAAAAGGGTTCTCCCCCCAATACTGTCTAATGATAAAAGGGGTCTCCCCCCAATATTGTTTGGTTTTTGCATTTCAGGGAGTAGCATTCTTACCTCACTGCTCGTCTTAAAGGTCTCACAGACACTGAGAATGAGTCTGACGGTTGAGGGAGAGACTATGAGAGAGAGAGAAGGAACCTCAGCTTTTATGTCAGTGGTCCCATTGAAGGCACTCAGTGAGGCCCATAAAGGAGAAGTGATGGGCTCAAGAACCTGGATGAGGAAATAGCCACACTGTTTATAAAAAGGTGACCCTAAGATTACTTTATATGGTATGCTCTAACTAGTAGCCCTAGGGGTGGAATTCTAGGGCTGGAATTTGTTGACAGGGCTGGAATTTGGTGTGGATAGTCCAACTATTATAGAACATGCACTGAACAGAAGTTTTGGAACAACATCATCAAAGAATGTTTTGAGAACCAGCTGATTGAATTAAGAGAGTTCAAGTGGAAGAATGTCTGTAAGTAATGGAAACAGCTGCTACACCTTAGCATTATAGTTCTGATGAACCTGTCTTAGTGTAGTTCTGATGCATCTGTGGTAAGGATATCACCACAGTAGCTATGGAGACAACTGCTCCACCTTAGTGTAATTCTGATGCATGCATGTTAAGGATATCATAACAGTAGCTATGGAAACAGCTCCTGCACCTCTGGTAGAGGTGCATATGTGGTAAGGCTATCACCACAGTAGCTATGGAAACAGCTCCTGGACCTCCGGTAGAGGTGCATGTGTGGTAACCACAGTAGCTATGGAAACAGTTCCTGCACCATAGTAGAGGTGTTTGCGTGGTAAGGCTATCACAACAGTAGCTATGGAAACAGTAGAGGTGCTTCTACAGTGAATTGCAAGTTGGTTGTCCAAATGTAAAACACAAATTGATTGCATCTATTGAGGAAAAGCCACACATTCATTCAGGAACAGCCTCAAGTTTACACAGCTCTTTTAGATTTTGCATCTTACATTGGACAACCAACTTGTAATTCACTGTATCAATGGGGCACCTACTTTAGTGGAGGTACTCCTGAGGTTACTGATGCGTGTGGAGGTCATTTCTAAACTGGAAATGGTTGCATTGATGCTCCTGTTCTGTGCTTCAGTCATGTTCACTTTCAATTCAGTCTAAAACAAAACAAAACAACAATAATAAACAAAAACAAAAACAAAAACAACAACAAAAAAACAACAAATAAATAACAGTAATGATAGAATAGGTGGTGATGTTGTGGATTGAATACAGTGAGCTTATAATAACATCATTTTTGATGTAGGATGAATACTTGGCTCACAATACAACAGGTGATGATATCTCTGTCTCTTACTTGTAGGACCAATGCACGAGGGTTGGCATTAGTGGTATGCTCAAGAAGAGCAATCAGGGGCTGTTTAACTTGAGCAGTGATCACCATCTTTGACTGGGAGGATGGCCTCTCTTCCTTCAGCGATGAAGAGGAGTGACGAGAAGCAGGCACCCTTGGCTCTGGAGTCTGGTCACGGGACGTGGCTGAGGTGTCTTCCTGAAAGTCGGGAGTGTCTGCACCCATTGGAACCTCTGGGGGAGAGGTAAGGGGTCTGGTGGAGGTCTTCACGAAGTCAAGCAGTGTCATGATGAAATGCATGTCCACCATCACTTGAATGCCATTCAATCTAGTTGACACTACATACACATAATACGTACATGTCACATGATTTATACTGTACATATACATGTATGTGTCACATGACTTATACTGCATACATACATGTACATGCATGCGTCACATGTACATGCATCGGTCACATGACTTAAAAGTTTGCATGCGCAAAATGAACTCTACATATCACATGATGCTTACATCTGGACTCATTCCATTCTGTCTTGGTGTACTGAAGATTTATGAGGGAGGGTGTGGTCTCCTCAGCAGATATAATCAGAGATTGCTTGATGAGTCTACAGAAGGGAGGAGGAGAATGAGAGGGGAGGAGAGAAGTGGAGAGAGGGAGGGAGGGGAGGAGTGGAGGGAGGAGAGGAGTGGAGGGAGGGGAGGAGTGGAGGGAGGGGAGGGAGGAGGGAGGGGAGTGGAGAAAGGATGAGAGGGGGAGGAGAGAAGTGGAGAGAGAGAGAAAGAGAGGGAGGGAGGGGAGGAGAGGGGTCATACATACATACCTTGAAGTTGATATCCTGGCATCAGGTTGCTTGTTGTCCAGGAAACAGTTGTCGATGGAGAGTGACGTCTCCATAGCACCATTACTCTCGACTTTGGTAAAAGCCTTCAACTGAGAAATATTGAGACTTGCAAGACCATCAGATGCCAGCTTCGACTTCTAGAGAAAAGAGAAAGAAAGAAGAGACAATTTTAAACTTGAGAGTTCTGAAGGATAATTTCATGCATTATAGCACAGTAGATAAAAGTGATGATTATTTCCTTGAAACTGACCAGTGATCAGTTTAGCTCTGAGAAGCAATGCGACCATTTTGAATGATTTGTTACAACTGACTTACTTTGTACAGCTCTATCTGAATACTGTGCATGGAGGCTGAGATGAGCACTGAAGTGAACGCTTCTTCCTTGTCCTCACTTCCATCACCGTCTCCCTTCGTTTCTGCTTCTTCTCCAGAATCACCTGATTCATCTCCCTCGATCAAGTCATCTGAAAAGAAAGAAAGAAAGAAAGAAGCATGTTACAATGACATTGAAAATGGTATCCACTTGAACTTGTTGTCACCATCATCAATTCATGGCCTTACTCGAGTATATGGCTGGGGTAACTCATATAGTGCTATAAATTAATTGGAACTGAACCAGGGGGCTCATAATTGCTAACACATTGGCAGTGATTCAAGAGCCCATAATGCTTTGAATTCATTGCCAAACAAGGTGCAGTGTGACATGACACACTTGAGTGACATCAGCACAGCAGCATGTGAGGGAGTGACCTTGTGGGAGGCTATAAAATAGGCAAAACCACTATACCACAAATATGAGATAAGGCAAGCAATTTACAACCACAGTAGGTGTGAGAAATATCACAGGTGTGAAGTAGTGAAAGTGTCAAAAACTCTTGCATTATTTAGAGAACTGAAGGTAGAGGAAGTTGAGGAAGTCAAGTGATAAGCTCAAACTTATATAAAAGAAAGAAGCTCAAACTTATCTATAGAGCAAGAAGCAAGAAAGCAGATAAAAGAAACTTATCTATAGAACAAGGAGCTAGAAAGAGATAAAAGAAAGAAGCTCAAACTTAGATTATTTGTTTACATTCAAGAGTACCATGAAGCTGACTCTACTTGTCTGTACACAGCTCATCTTTCTGATAAGCTTCTCACAATATTCCAACTCACAGGAAGAGCAGTCAATAGCAGAGAGCTGCCCACCAGCATTCTGTGAGGATCCAGTACTAGTCAGCAATTCAGGGAAAGAATGTCCCAGCTGTGAAGCAAGCAGGTGCAAGTTCAGAGGCTGCGTCCACTACGGGGCATTTGGTCCGACCTGGATGCCAGACAACTGCACCGTATGCAGGTGTGAGAATCACCAGGAAAGCTGCACAACCATTGAATGCGACGAGAGGAAAGAATGTTATGGATACCCACTTGTCAAAAAGCAAGGACAATGCTGTGAAGAATGTGACTTTGGTATCAGCAAGGACGACTGTGGAGTGATGCCTGAGGGGACTAAGTCCCTCTACGCAGCTCTTGGGGACCAGAGCTGTCAGCGAGATGTAGTCCTGCATAGATGTGATAAACGTTTTATGTTTGATCGAAATGAAAAGAAATGGTATTGGTGTGTGCCTGTCATGAGCGTGAAGAGCGTATCTTTTAAGGATAACGAAGTTGATTGCAGAGCTGGAGTGAAGAATGTAACATACGAAGACATCACTGCGTGCTACAAGAAGGAAATGAGTCAGAGTATGATTCCTCAGGACTATGACCCAGGAGTTAACGACTGCAACTTCTACGTCCAGCCTTGAGCACTTTGTAACCCTCAAAATACAAGACTTGATGCTAACAGCTAGTTAATTCAACAGTTGGAGCAATTTCACAATCATTATAATAATGTATAATAAATAATTCAAATGATGATGTAGAGTATGCTTTATTATTACACCAATGTTGCCTCCTGTCAAGCTGATTGGCGGTCGGTGAGTTGGCTTTCAATTTGTACGCATGCGCTCTTCTTAACAGATGGAATTCAACACACATGCGTGAAATCAGCTTTGCTAGTACTTTTAACTTTTTTTTTTGGACATTTATAACCGACATGCAAACCAATGTAATATGTGCATTGTGTTTATGAATAAAAGCAATTTGAAGAATTAAAGATTAAGACCTGCAAATAGATATGTACACAGGCTCATTATATTGCAATAGTAACCCCAACTGGTTAGAATCAAGGTTATAAATGATAACATGAAGAAGTCAGTAAGGTATGAGACAAGATTCTCAGTAAGTGCAAGAGTTTTGTAAGTGTACTTTATCAAGATTTTTACTCTTAGAGCTAATAGAAGGTTGAAAATAAAAGATGCCGTGCAAGGTATCAATTGCAGTTTGTCTTTGTTCAAGTCTGTTTACTTAGTTGGAATATTCAATAACTCATTCCAGTCTTCTCCCCCCTCACCCTCCTCCATCCCCTCCCCCTTCCCCTTCCAGCCCAAAACATTTATAAGTACCTTTTCTCCTTCTGGAATCTCCTGTTGATCCCTCTTTCAAATTTCCACTCACTATCTGGCACATGGACTCAATATCGTCACCACTAGCAACCATCTGAGAGTAAGCAATGAAGCATAAATATCATTACTGTAAGGATGGATAGATGTTTGATCATGTGCAAGTCAAAGTGATCAAGCTTATACAGTTGATGCATCTTATTTCCAACAACAGACTATCAGCTTCATCTCATGGGGACAATACAGAACTACACTCAAGAGAAGCACAACCTTTAATGTTTCTAGGTTAGCTGTCAGGTCAATTGAAGGGATGCTGTGGTACCAAGAGGCACTTAAGTTTCTTTTGACTGCTGTGCTCAGGTTGAAAGGGGTAAGGATTGTTGAATGGGTCTTGTCTGAATCACCCAATCCAAGATAGTCAGTCTCTGTCCTGTAAACAAGCAGTAAGAATAAAAAATAATAGCAACATTATTCCCAGCTGTGATAGAAACAGGGTGTATAGAAAAGCAACCAGTGCCAACTTTATTTGATTTAGACCCACTTCACTGGGAATCTTTTACCAAATGAACTATCAGCCGCTACCTAGAAACTTTAAGGTTGGAGAGTTTGATGTCATAGGACTCCACAATAGCAACGTCTTTGCTGTGTGCCACTTCCACCAGGTGGAACGCATTGGAGAGAGTCAACTTCCCCAGGTCGGCCACTATGACCTTGCTGGAATCAGACCTCAGGGGGATAATGACTTCTGGAGCATCGATGGAGATGTCTAGTTTGATGCGAGTGCCATTTTTATGCTGCTCTTGAACCTACAACCACAAAATTAATGCACTTTATGGTTGAAATTGTTAAATTGATCATCCCTTTCCCAGATGAATTATGAATTATCATAGATGTGGGTAAAGACTCTGTTAATTCAATTGGTAAGGATCATTATTAGCATGAACTCATTCTGGTATGTGCTCACAACTTCACTGGCTTTCTTTGAGGCAGTTTTTGCAGACTCTCTTGCACTCTCCTTGACTCCCTTGCTGAGGTCAAACTGCTTGATGCAGCTCAGCACTCGGTTGATGAAGAGAAAGAGAAGCGTCACCCTTAGCTGACCCAGGGATGCACTCACACTCAGGTCATGCTTGCTGGTGTCCTGAGCACCCAAGGGTGTCTTGGTTGCTTGAGGGTATATCAGGACCTGCGTGGAGGATACAGTATGCAATTCTGCTACTAGAAATTTGCGCTTGTATGTGCAGTGCATGCAGAACTTGAATGCATTATTACTAGGCATGGGGCTAATATGCCAGCATAATAATGGGCTTCACTATAATAGGCTGCAGTCATTATTATAGCTTGCTCCTCCCTACTCCTTGTCTGATTGTCAAGTGCTAGCATATTCACTTGGATACTGGTGTGTGCATTCTGAATGAGATTTTATTTTATTTTAAAAGCATCCTTTTGGGGATCAGGAAGAAAATTGTATATCTTTGCACAGTTCAAAAAGTACTCTGATATAGATTGAGAATTATGGGGGAGCACTACGTTCTCACAAAAAAAAAAAGGGGGTCAATTTCTACGCATGCGTACTTATCCCATGGAATTCGTGAAATCAGTTTCGAATCGACCTTTTTCTTTTTTGGACAATTACAACCGACCTGTAAATAGGTGTAGTATATATTAATTTTGTATTTTTTTTTGAATAAATCATTTAAGAAAAGGGGGATGCGCGAACGCAGTCCCCCACTACCAAAAATTTCGCACCCGAGTTTCCCACGTTTGGGGAAATCGCAAGCTTCAACTTGGCTAAGTGCAATGCCAAGGCTCCACCTGGAGGAACCGCCTGCTTGATCACGGTATCCTCTGTGCCAGGTAAGTTAACTTTTACCACCTCGGCGTCTTGCTTTTATAGAGTCCGTACGCGCAAATGCTCGTTGGGTTTGCTATGAATCTAATTAGCGGTTTTTAATTGCATACTTTTGTGGTCAATGCCTTCCTGCCTTCAGCCACAGACATAATCTGCAGAGTAATGAATATCATTAAAAAAGTTAATCTTCAAAGTAGGTTGGCAGATCTGAACAAACCTTTGGGTATATGCTGGTCTTTGGTGATAAATCAGTAATGACAATATCAGAAATACTATAATTATAATAATAAAATTAATTATGCTGGGCAGCAGCTGGATTCTAGTGTAGTTACCTAGCCGACAGAGCAATCTGGTTAGGCAGTAGAAGCTGAACATCAGTGCTAAATTCTGCAATATAAAAAAGGTTAAATTCTTTACATTTCCTCTAAGCAGCAGTTCATTCAAAGTATTCCCTGTCACCTGTGTGACTTTGGGCATAGTCTGGCATAGCCACACCCCCCGAGCCATGAAACCAGACTACTACTTTGTCTAAGCGTACCTTCCACACTAATGGATGCCAATTTCTGGTAAGCAGACGAATGAAGCAACAGTTTGACTGTCCCAATGGTAGCCAGTACGCGAATCTCATTGGAGGCTCCTCCCTCGTCTCCTGTCCACTTTCCTTCATTGGCACTTTCTGCCTCCTCCTCCTCCTCCTCTTCCCCCTTCCCTTTGTCCGGAGTATCTTCCACCGAGTCCTTTGCTGATTCTTCATCATCTTTGTCCTTTCCTTTTTCCCCTTCTTCTTCTTCTTCTTCCTTCCCATCATCAATGGAGTCTACCAGCTCCATCACCGCTTTGAAGTCTTCAGGGCTGAAAAGCACCTGAGGCAATCATAGTGACCATTATTATTATTATAGTCACATGACTACAATAGATAGTCATGTGACTGTATCATACAAATACATACACGACTCTACCCCATCTCATCTCTGTATTTCCCTACCTCCATTGCCTTCAGATTCGCCTCAATGTTGACAGCTGGCACACTGGAACACCAGCCACTCAAACTCCTCTTGACCACACCCCTAAATTCCAGTGGCTTCAAGATCATGTGATCCAGGAACACACCCTCTTCCACTTTGGTTGAGCTATCAGTTCTACCAATCTGGATGGACGATATTGATACTTCCAATTGGTCAACAACAGCAGGCATTCCCGAGGGGGAAACGATTGCAGTCTTTGTAGTCACATTGTCACCAACTGCAGAGCAAGGTGAGGTGAACTTATTGTTCAGGGTGAGAAGACCCAAGTCAAGTATAATAGTGCTGTAGCTGGTGGCAGAGAGAGGAAGAACCAGCACTGGAGCGTCCACAAACACAGAGAGTTGGACTCGACTGGAACTCCTTTCCTTCAGAGCAACAGCCTGGGAGAAATGGGACTATTGTAAAGTATGTAATTGAAGGGACATCTTCCCAAAAGGGAGTACTATTCTTATGCAAGGGAAGGGAGGGAGGCAGGGAGGAAGAGAGGGAAGGTGGGAGGGGAAGTGATATCCCCCTCCCCCTTCATGTGTGAAATAAACTAGGGGCAGTCTACCATCTTCTCTCTTCTCTACACATATAGCTAAGGCACTGAGGAGAGATTGGTAAGGTCACGTACAGTCCTGGAGGCTGTCTTAGTGGCCGCTTCCTTGGCAGAGTCGATGGTCTTCTGGTCAAGTTCCAGCTGCTTCAAGAATCTTGTGGAGAAATTCTATCATAAGGAAAGAAAATGGACTAATGATAGTTTCTGCATCTGATATAATACGAAACAATTATTATGATTGTCTTCCTCAGCTTACTTTGATTCTGTTCAGAAACCTGAAAACGACTGTCACTTGGAGCCTCTGTACACTGGCAGATATGCTGAGGTCAGCACAATCGAGGTCATGCTGGTCGATGTTCTTATACAGTGTCACCTTCAAAGAGATCAGAAATTATGTGAGTGTGTCGTGAGAAAGACTGATGCTAGCCTCACCTTTGCATCCACTATTTTCTGATTTGGGTTGACACAGGAAATGACCTAATGGGAAAGAGACGAAGGAGGGGGTGGAGGAAGGGGTGGAGGAGGGGGTGGAGGAGAGGGTGGAGGAGGGGTGGAGGAGGGGGGTGTGGAGGAAAGGGGGAATGAATTAGGCTCTGAAACTTTATAGCATCATCTTACATCTGAGTGGCAACATTCCAGGTCCTTATCCATAACAGAGAAGCTTGTCACACTAACAATAATATATATATATATTTACACTGGGCATAGAAATACTATTCTTGAGCATACCTCACTGATATTTCTGTTCGATTCTCAAAGACATCAAGTTCAGCACCCAAGCCTAATAAATAAATAAATATTGAAATAAATAAATAAATACATAAAATAAATAACATGCTCATGGGATTGATTACTCCAAGGCACATACTGCTACTGAATGGTTATAAGAATAATGGAAGGGGCATATCCAATGCTACGGTGTTTTCTTCTCCCCTTACCATGTTGTCTTGACAAAGTTGATAGCTGCGCATGCGTACGTACATAACATTGCTAGGTGGATGTTGCGTAATATCTCCGATCAAGAGTCACGAGGTACATTACGCAATAGGAAGTTAATCGAAAAGATATGAAGAAACTCGATCGATAAAAAAGACACTCAAGTAGTAAATCATTTTGTTGTTGTGTCAATTGTTTACATCAGATAAGATTCAAATTACGAGATGTATAATATCAGGCAGATCAATATGACAATGCCTACGCTACGGACTGTGATCAGGTTGATCACCAACTTGCTGGATGATGGTCAAGTACAAAGCAATTTGACACATGGGATGTGGTTTGGTGCTGGGTTCGGTGCTGGGATCGGTGTTGGGATTGGTGTTGGGATGGTGATAGGGTACCTCATACCCAATAGGAGGCAGGAGGTTCGAGTATACAACATCAATTCTAACTAAACTGAACTATACATAATGCTGCTCTAAATACTTAACATGTACTATTGCAACAATGTATTTACAATCAAGTTTACATTATTAGATTCCACTGTATTGATAGTCACCATATACACAGAGTTGAGTGACATGGTGCTTTAACATGTATCATACTTACTTTTGAGGTTTGAAGAGAGCAGGTCTCCACTTGAGTCGCTCAAGGTGAACTTCAAGCCTTCCAGCTCGGCAGAAAGATGGAGTGATCTCTCACCTGGGACACTACTTTTAGTCTCTCCTTTATCCTCTGTTGGAAGAAGAGATTCGGAAACCTTGTCTTCAGCAGAAAAGGATGACTCACTGACGGCTGCCGATGACTCACTGACAGCATTACTACTGTCAGTCCTACAAAGTACACAGTCTTAATTATATGCAGGGATCACACTTAAAGATTACTAACCTAATATCCAGGAATTTACCACCCTCACACTTAAAGAATTACTAACCTAATATCCAGGAATCTACCAATCTCACACTTGGAGATTACTAACCTAATACTAACCTAAATTTCCAGGATTACTATTACTAACTTAATATGCAGTCCTCACTTACTCCAAGATTTTAGCAATGTCCTTGCCAATGGTGATCAAACTGGCCAAGGAGTCTCCGGACAGGTTGACTGCTATGGTGGTCACCTTCACACCAATTTTCTGCTGAGTAGACTGGAAGGTGGTGGTATACTGAGGTGCAGAAGTGTCATGCTGAATATACAAGAGTATACAGTGTGCAGGTAAGCTAGTATACTGAGTGTCATGCTGGATATACAAGAGTATAGAGCATACAGGTAAGCTAGTATACTGAGGTGCTGGATATATAAGAGTATACTGTGTGAAGGTAAGCTAGTATACTGAGGTGCACAAGTGTCATGCTGGATATACAAACATATACAATTAGTATACAGTATGAAGCTAGTATACTGAAGTGCAGTAGTGAATATACAGGGAGGTACAAACGGTACACTATGTTTTCTCAAACCTTCTTGTATCTAAAATCCAAGAACTTCTCACTGCCGTCTTTCTTTCCCGCCACTAACATTTGAGTGATCTGATTGGTGTTGCCATAGTGATCCTCAATCACCATGAAGTTCAAAGACGCCCCCACACACATTTCCCACGTTTTCACTTCAACAACAGTAGAAACACCATGCAGGTCAAAGTTCAAGCGCGGGGTCTCAGAGTCATCCAATTCAGATTGTTCACTGAAAAAAATTCCAACCTACAAAAGGGAGGAAAAATTAAGTGTTGTAATGTTGTAGAGAGAGAGAAAGAGAGAGAGAGAGAGAGAGAGAGAGAGAGAGAGAGAGAGAGAGAGAGAGAGAGAGAGAGAGATGACTCCCTTACCCTGTCAATGTCAAAACTTAAGAGAAGTTTCGTGGCAGAAGCTGAGGAGACTGAAGTGTCATCTTTGTCTGTGGAAGTAGTTCTTGAGTCCACATTTTTTTGTTTCTCTGGAATGGACAGGTCTCCATACTTGACAGGGACGTATGAATGGGTCACTTCTGAGTACTCTCCTTCGTCAGCGTCGAACCACTCATCATCACTACTGCTACCAGCTGCAAATATGGACACATTATAATTATATGTACAATAGAAGGTTCATTATGAGTTCAAAGGTCATGGGTGGGAAGGACATGGAAAATAGGTATGTTCTTGGAGGAGAGAGAGAGAGAGAGAGAGAGAGAGAGAGAGAGAGAGAGAGAGAGAGAGAGAGAGAGAGAGCCTCCTAACTTGACTCACAGTCAGAAGTTTCTAGCAATGTGGTGCTTGAGATGGCTTCTAGAACATCGTCAGTGTCCATACTGGCAGGCTTAACCTCATTATAGCTCTAAACAAGAAGATGGGGAGATAATAACATATGGAGAAGATTGGGAACGGGAGGGGAGGGGACTAACTAATTGCAACAAATCATTACATATTTTGATTCTTTTGGTCTGTTGGCCAGAGAAGGAGGAGGTGAAAGAGACTGCACTATCTGAAAGGTAAGAATAAGATGGTATGGTAAGGTAAGGTATTGGGTAAGGTAATTAAGGTATTGGGTAAGGTAATTAAGGTATGGTAAAGTGTGATCCAATCTATGGTGCAAGAATGTTCGTATCTTCTTCAACAACATGCACTACAATACGATGTACATCTCCATACCTCCAGCACTTGCTTCGTCTTCTTGTCAGAGAGAGCCAATAGAAGTTCAGGGAGTTTCCCATTAACTTTGAAACTGAACACATACGTAATTAGCTTTTTATTACAGGGATCTACCCCCCATTACTTTACTAATTACCTTGGAAGGTTAGTATCGTCTGGCAAGACACTCTTGTGTAGTCCCAAGTCCAATTTGGCCGGTCTCAGAATGTGGAATGGAGATTTAGCTTGATTGCACGCTCCCTTCCAGTCATCGGAGGTTCTAGCAACGATCACTTGAAAGTTGGTCAAGCTGAGGTTAAAGTGGTCGTAAGCAGCCTCTTTTAGTTCCTCAATGGAGGCATGCTGAAAGAGAGAGGAGGGAGGGAGAGGGGAGGGGAGGAGAGGGGAGGAGAGGAGGGAGGAGGAGGAGAGGAGGAAGGTGGAGAGGGGAGGGAGGGGGAGAGGGGAGGAGAGGAAGATGGAGAGAGAGAGAGAGAGAGAGAGAGAGAGAGAGAGAGAGAGAGAGAGAGAGAGAGAGAGAGAGAGAGAGAGAGAGAGAGAGAGAGAGAGAGAGAGAGAGAGAGAGAGAGAGAGAGAGAGAGAGAGAGAGAGAGAGAGAGAGAGAGAGAGAGAGAGAGAGAGAGAGAGAGAGAGAGAGAGAGAGAGAGAGAGAGAGAGAATAAACGTAGAATAAAGTAAATACAATAAGCTTGTTTATCTATCTTGCTTACCCTGACATCAGGGACAATATGCTGCATATCACTCGTCACTGTCAACAAACCCAAGTCAACCACCAAGATGTTTTCAGCCCTGAAAAAAAGAAAAAATATTGCTCCTATGTCTTCCACTAGTGACCCTATCACTTATGGGACATGGTACTGACTTCTGCAATCCTCCATTCTGCTGAGGGATTAACAGGTAAGGGGACTTCACAGATATATCCACATCTAAGATCTGGGGGGAGAAACAGAAAGTCAAGTAAGCAATGCATAATTCATTATGCACATTTGTACACACGCACCTTTCTCTTATCAACTACGTGTTCAAGCCCCGCCCTGGTCTGCGTCTTCAGGTCCTTCAAAGTAGAAGCAGCACCTGCCGAAATCCTGCCATTTGAGATAAACACAAGTTACGTACATTCCATCTCTATCATTTCATGTAGTGACTGATATCACATACAACGTACTTCTGGAGTTGAACGTCCTTAGGCAGTAGAAACATCCCTATGATAGCATCCACTGTCTCCTGTAAGTTAAAATCAGTACTTAGTTGGTAAGAGCTAGTGAGAATACTGATTAATATTAAGGAGGCTAGCATGATTAATGTTAAGATATGTAGTGTGATTAATGTTAAGATTAGAGCTAGCACAATTAATGTTAAGATTAGAGTTACGGATTAATGACTAAGGTTAGAGATAGTGTGATTCAATGTTGAAGGTTAGTGTTTGGTTACATTGTCATGTAGTAACTGGAGGGCCTCTAAACGGACTCGAAGACGCTGGTCAGCTCTGCTCTCCAGTGGATTAAGATCAAACTCGACATTCAAAAGTGGACCTACAGTGGAGCATATTGGATATGAATCCCAATACACCGACACAAAGCATCAGCAAGAACACAATGGTTTGTCTCAGAGTGTACGGGTGCATACCGTCAGCTTTAGTGGTGATGATTTGAGGTGCTTCTTGTCCAACAGAGCTTCCTGTCATGCTCAAGGAGCCCACTGAAAGGGACACGCCCACCCCTCCTGCCGCGGATCGAAGGGCTACGTTCACCCCCACTTCACTAGTGATGACATCAGCAACACTGCATTATACATTATACATAAGCCAAAATACCTCATACCAATACCAGGGTGAAATACCTCATACCAATACCAGGGTGAAATATCTCATACCAATACCAGGGTGAAATACCTCATACCAATACCAGGGTGAAATACCTCATACCAATACCAGGGTGAAATACCTCATACCAATACCAGGGTGAAATATCTCATACCAATACCAGGGTCATACCAATACCAGGGTGAAATATACCAGGGTGAAATATCTCATACCAATACCAGGGTGAAATATCCCATACCAATACCAGGGTGAATATCCATTCCATTCTAGTTACTAGAATACCCCCTATTATCAGGGTGAATACCCTATTACCACTCTTACTATTCTCTTGCATCACCTTATTGACCATACTCTTTTATCCTCTATGTATGTTAAACCCCACTACCACTACTTTTTGGGAGAATAGGTACTTCACCATATCCTGTCCATGAGGCCTAGCCTATAGAGACCCTATAAGTTCAAAGTAAAGCTTTTATATGTTGTACAGAAGTAAGATGAGGGTGAATACCCCTTTGAGCGCCATCCAAGAGGACATGCCATTGAAGCCTGAGGCTCTGTATTCAATGAGCTTTTATGTGTTGTATGCAGTAGGGTGAGGGCCAAACCCCATCACCATACGTACTTCTACCCCTTCATCGATTTAATTGGTGCACAGACTAAACACACACACATGCACACACACGACACACAAATGCACCTTCCTTCTTCGTTGGAGAGCTTCAGAGAGACCCGATTAAGCTGAAACTGCATTCTCTGAGTCACGTACTGTAAACAAGTCAGAGGAAATGATTTCGCTAGCTCATGCAGAACACTAACAGTAGAACATTGTACATACAATTATAGAGATGGGATATAGCCTGAATTAAAATACATAAGCTCTGTCCAGTAGTTACATTAAAGACCTGGCTTGCTATTTTGAGGCATATGTATAATTCATTAGTTGCAATTAAGATCCTTGAGAAAGTTAATTTCCCTCTTAAGTTATGGCTCAGTGAGAGTTACATTACTACTAGTCTTTGGGACTTTCTACTTGCTCACCTCTTTGGGGTAAGAAGCAACTTTAGCACCTTCGCTGTAATCCAGTGCTTGGTACAGCTTTTCTTTTTCTGCTTGCATCTCCTCCTCTGCAAGGATCAGATCAGAGCACATCAGGTACATAAATTTGAACTTGTGTTTCTGACCCCTGCCCTGCTCGCATCTTCATCTGTACATACCTGTAGGTGGCTTGATGTCGACAGGAGCATCCTCCTTTCCTCCTGTGACCCAGCTGGTGGCCCAACTCACCCAGCCCTTCTTTGCTGAAGCAGCTGCATCTTTCTCCTGCTGTTTCTCAACCTTAGAGAAACAGTGAAGATTTGTGCATAGTATTGGCTAACTAGTTGAGATTACTAGATGAGATTACTGACAAGATTTCTAGAAGTAAGGTGAGATTACTGACAAGATTACTAGAAGGAAACCTCTAGTTATAAGGGAGGATATAGCAACCTATACAGATTACTGTCTCCTTGCCCAGGAGTAAGGGAGGGATGTGTAATCATGTCAACAGGAAACAGTGCCCACCCTTGAGGTCAGGAAGTGGGCATGCATACATGTTCAATATTTTGGTGTACCAGCCTACACAGTTACCTTGCTGTTGGCTACTTGTCTACACCAAGTGATATTGAATACATCCAGTTCTCCTTCCAGTTCCTGAATATGCACGGAGCATTGCGTGCGTACGTGCGTGTGTGAGTGCATATTGTATGCGTGTTTGTATGCACATATGTGTGGGTGTGTGTGCATACATGTGTGTGTACGGAACATGGGAAAAAATCATTAATTAACACAAAGTGCCACTAATCAGTGAGGAATGATGCATCATGAACTCTTGGTACGTATGTACGTAGCTCATAGGAAAAGAGTATGTTAGAGGGGATATTGTGTGTAAAATAACTTTGTGTGTCTTTGAATCCGACACAGTTGGGAGATGGGAACGAGGGAGGGGGAGAGGGGAACGAGGGAGGGGGAGAGGGGAACGAGGGAGGGGGAGAGGGGAACAAGGGAGGGGGAGAGGGGGGAGAGGGGAACGAGGGAGGGGGAGAGGGGGCCCCAGGGGTGGAAAAGAACTTCAGTCGACTTACGTCAAGTTGTGTTTGGAGGTCTTTGGGGACCTTTTTTGGAGTGAGCAACTTCTTTGCATACAGCTCTGTGTATTTCTTGCACTTCTCTCTATATACAACAACCGTCACATGAAGGATCACATGACCATCACATGACTCACCTGTGTTCCTTGATGTGTTTCCATGACCACATTCTGGTTCTCCTCTTGACGTCCTCCTCCAGGACGGCAGTGATGGCATACTTCCACCATCCCTTCTTGTCCTGATGGAGACTAGCATCAGGTTTGTACTTCAGGTACTTCATATTGATAGACATTCTGTCAAGTGATTCCACAAAACTCATGATGTCTTGATACTGTGCGAGTGTGTGTGTGTGAGCAGTTATAAATAATAGATTGATAGTGTGACTGTAGCTTCAGTGTGTATGCAGTTACATATATCGGCTTTATGCTCATATGTGTGCAGGTGCGCAGGGATATAAATGTTCTTGATAGTGTGACAGATCAGTCATGGCTTCTTTTCTTGATACTGATGTGCACAGAGCTAGAAATCAGTTTGATCAAGTCGTATGCTAAACGTGTGACTTGAGTGCTGAAAAATTTGCATGTGGTACCTTACTTAACTATGGCAAGATGTGAATATAGTACATGCATGTTTATGCACAGTACCTGTTCTTTCTTGAGAGCAATGGTGATTTGGTCGAGGACCAGGGAGACCAGGGCCTGGGGGACATCCAAGTCTTCTCCTGGCTTCATGGTCAGCTGGAGTTTGGCCTCTGCACTGATCGGGTGCACCACTGTGCAGTGCAACATAATGTACATGGGTACATACAACTATCATCAATCCAGCATCAAAAAAAAAGGTCAGGTCTTGGCATGAACTGACTGAATGATATATCAATTGCTCTGCATATATTCTGTTTCCTTGGAAACTATTAGTCCTTTGCTTTGGGGACGCTCCTGAAATCAATATAAATATCTCACCATATTGCCTGTCAGAGGGTGTGAAGTCTGGACGAGCAATTCTCCTGATGAAAATATCCTACATATCAGATTCATCAACAACTATTTTATGACTACATCTCTCACAAGGTGACATTGTTCTTACAGTCCAGTTGTCAGGGAGATCTTTACTCACAAGGTCCGAGTTGGAATTCAAATACACAGACAAACAGCTCATTTGCACCAGCTGAACATACACAGAGAGAAGAGCACGATAGATACAGCAAGTTTCCCTAGAGCCTTTAGACCAAGCACAAAGAAATCACCCACCCAGGTCTATGTATACTGTGACTCAGTAGGTTTGTATCAACTGTGGTTTTAAGATCTCTGACTTTGCAAGGCAAAGGTGAGGAAACTTGGGGCCTAGTGTATTTGTGACATTTGATGGCGATTTAATCATCTGCTGATACTGTCAAACCAACAGGATCGAAAATAGCCAGAAAACTGTCAGACTGCTGTATTTCTCACCTTGTATATGAGGAATGAGGTGGGAGAGTCAGAAGAAGAGACACCATTTATCCCATATTCGCTGTTAGTACTCTAAGGACACGTCATGGGATTGTGACAATGTCTGATGAAAGATTGGCTACATAGCTGTTACATTATTGAATTACCTGGACAAAGAGACTGTCCAGTGTGACACCACATGAGAATGGTGAGGAGGGATTAGTCACCTGCAAACATTAAGCAATGTGTAAGGAAGCCAACCAGAAATTCCATACTCACTGAGTCTTCGTAGCAAACGTGGATGTTCTTCACAGTGATCTGAAAAGTGATGGAGTAGTGATGGTGATTGTGTGTATGAGAGAGAGGGTTAATATGTACACATAATATTCCCACATCACTGAACAGGTCATTCTGGTGTAGAATGTGGTATAGAATGTCCTAATACAGGTATAGAATGTCCTAATATAGGGTATAGAATGTCCTAATACAGGGTATAATGTCCTAATACAGAATGTCCTAATACATGGTATAGAATGTCCATAAGGTATAGAATGTCCTAGAATGTCCTAGATACTCTGTGCTTAATCATCATGTCCAACAGTTGCTAAGCAGCAGGCAGAGAGACATGGTACAAAGTTTGACAATGCTTAATGAGTTGCTGACATTATGAGGTCATCAGTCAACTGACATATCAGATTACTTCAGTTATGGGAGCTAATACATTCCTGGCTTCACAGGACATGGGATCCCACAGAGTCTAGACCTTACAGGACATCCTGCTAGGTCAATGAGTTACTATGCACTTCATTCCTTGACAAAGTGCATGGTCAACTATTAGCCTAAAGATCCAACTTGGCCTAAGGTTCCATTCCAACTTGTTTTTTTACCTGAACATTCTTGATGATCTGAGTCACCAGTTTCTCCACAAAGCCAGGGTCGTTTTTCTTCTTTGCAGATTCTTTAGGCAGGCACAGCAAACAAGAGAATAAAGAAACAGATTATCTAACATTCTAGCCAGCTAGATTCCAAAGGGATAAGTTCAGGATTAGAGGAGATAGCAGGGGAACATAAGTATGTACGTAGCTTGGCATGCTGACCTTTCGAAGTTTTCCGAGCAGCTTCAACCATCTGCAACTGTTTGTTTTTCTTGTCCCTGAGCTCACTGGCTGCTTTTTTAGGATCATATGAAACAGCTGGAAAATAAAACAATAAAAATATATATATATCCACATTAAGGGCCATCTATCATGCACTTCTCCCAGAGGGGAGAAGAGAGAGAAGATCCTCCCTCTCCCTCTCCCTATCCTCCCCATGCAGGGAATATATATCATACCTGAAGCTGGTCCAGCCACGACATATAGTCCTTCGACTTCAGCTATCACCGGTGCACTGTACAAGTTCTTCCATGGGATTTGCAGACGAAGCTTATCTGTTAGATATCATTGGAAAGAAGATGAAAACATTAAAAGTAGGCCCCTTTAATATACATCCATTACCGAAATAAAAGGCATAAATCCCTTATTTATATCAAGGGAGAATTATCTTATGTACTAATGTGGCCATACTGAGTGAGAATTAGTTGTATTCCCACGTACACCTGACAGGTAAGCCACTCTGTTTGCAAACACTCAACAACTTTAAATTGATTATCATACACCACTTCTGCATACATGTAAATATTGGTTCATCAAGGACTTCTGTACGCTTGGAAAACTCCCACAAAAATGTAGTGGGTATCATCATTCTAGATAGTTCTAGTGCCTGAGGCAATTAAGTATGAGCTACACTGTACTACCATGCAACATTAAACTAAGTATGTACCTAAATGACCTCCAAGAATTCGAATTGGGAGATTCAAATCATCCTGCAATTCAATTATACCATCTCAAAGTAGTTCAAAAGTGTATGTACCATATTGGTACCCTAACAGAATCAACAACATACCAATGCATTCTCCTTAATTTCAAGTTTATTCAGGAGAACATCTCCTATAAAATGTGTATATAAGCCAATGTTATTGTTTATTAAGTGGCTGGCATATTAGCCTGCCTTGTCAACAACATGAACTATTGTTTTTAATAATGCGCACCTCCCCATATCCCGACTTTCAGTTGTGAAGCGTCAAGGTTTTTGACGTATGGTCCAAGAAATCTGTTTAGTACTTCGACCAAAAGCCCTTCAAACACCATGGCAAAACACTAGCTAGTCACAATAGCATGCCAAGGTTTCCCGCAAAAACTTTGCTTCAAAGAAGCTAGCTAATATTTTATTCTGTCAAGGGGGTACACCGTCTGGTAGTGTACCATTATTCATAGCTTTATTGACATGATAAACTTTATAATCAGAAAAGATAAAGATAAACAGTACTGGGGAATGACAACAGTTTCAGTTGAGTTTATTGTCCACCACGAAGACGTAGCACAAGGTGAAGGGTAGACTCCTTCTGGATGTTGTAGTCAGAAAGAGTACGGCCATCTTCAAGCTGCTTTCCAGCAAAGATGAGTCGCTGTTGGTCAGGTGGGATCCCTTCCTTGTCTTGAATCTTGGATTTGACATTCTCAATGGTGTCAGAAGCTTCAACTTCAAGGGTGATGGTCTTGCCAGTAAGGGTCTTCACAAAGATCTGCATTCCACCACGAAGACGTAGCACAAGGTGAAGGGTAGACTCCTTCTGGATGTTGTAGTCAGAAAGAGTACGGCCATCTTCAAGCTGCTTTCCAGCGAAGATGAGTCGCTGTTGGTCAGGTGGGATCCCTTCCTTGTCTTGGATCTTGGATTTGACATTCTCGATAGTATCAGAAGCTTCAACCTCAAGGGTGATGGTCTTGCCAGTAAGGGTCTTCACAAAGATCTGCATACCACCACGAAGACGTAGCACAAGGTGAAGGGTAGACTCTTTCTGGATGTTGTAGTCGGAAAGAGTACGGCCATCTTCAAGCTGCTTTCCAGCAAAGATGAGTCGCTGCTGGTCAGGTGGGATCCCTTCCTTGTCTTGGATCTTGGATTTGACATTCTCGATAGTATCAGAAGCTTCAACCTCAAGGGTGATGGTCTTGCCAGTAAGGGTCTTCACAAATATCTGCATACCACCACGAAGACGTAGCACAAGGTGAAGGGTAGACTCCTTCTGGATGTTGTAGTCAGAAAGAGTACGGCCATCTTCAAGCTGCTTTCCAGCAAAGATAAGTCGCTGCTGGTCAGGTGGGATTCCTTCTTTATCCTGGATCTTGGACTTGACATTGTCAATGGTGTCAGAAGCTTCAACCTCAAGGGTGATGGTCTTGCCAGTAAGGGTCTTCACAAAGATCTGCATACCACCACGAAGACGTAGCACAAGGTGAAGGGTAGACTCCTTCTGGATGTTGTAGTCAGAAAGAGTACGGCCATCTTCAAGCTGCTTTCCAGCAAAGATAAGTCGCTGCTGGTCAGGTGGGATTCCTTCTTTATCCTGGATCTTGGACTTGACATTGTCAATGGTGTCAGAAGCTTCAACCTCAAGGGTGATGGTCTTGCCAGTAAGGGTCTTCACAAAGATCTGCATTCCACCACGAAGACGCAGCACAAGATGAAGAGTGGATTCTTTCTGGATGTTGTAGTCGGAAAGAGTACGGCCATCTTCAAGCTGCTTTCCAGCAAAGATAAGTCGCTGCTGGTCAGGTGGGATTCCTTCCTTATCCTGGATCTTGGATTTGACATTCTCAATGGTGTCAGAAGCCTCCACCTCAAGGGTGATGGTCTTGCCAGTAAGGGTCTTCACAAAGATCTGCATTTTGGTTAGCGAATTGGCAGGAGTTTCTGGATGTTGAGTTTTCTTTTTCTCGGTTGAATCTAGAGAGGCGGTTTAAGCACTTTATAGCAGTGGAACTGTGACGAGGCAGTTCTAAGTTTAGTAACAGCAATGCAAATACGGCGAAGAACCTACTTTCCGAACTGATTCTGAACCACAGTCACATGAGACTGCATGCATACACTGGGCGTTAACCATTGAGCATACCAAATATGGAAGAAACACCATGGCAACAAATCACGTGATGAGCAGGTGACATGACGTCATTAAAGTCACGAGCTTTGGCACGTGCATGAATTATTGCTAGGCAACCTCATTGGTTAGACGCCGAAAAAAGTATGCCCTGAGGTGCTAAGCGAGCTCTCCAAGGCAAAAGAATCCTGCAGCGGTGCAAGAAGCTGAAAGAGAGTACAGCTAAAGTCATGGAGGTTGCTTCAGAAAATTGGAGAGAATCAAGTATCCATGGGATAAAGCTAGCCCAGAATATCATCCAGAGGAGCAACCAATGTGTGGATGATAGCAGAGTGACTGACCCACTACCTCTGTTGCGGGATGTTTGTGTCAAGCAGAGCAATGACAGAATTCGTACTTACATGAGAGGCACTCGGGCTGTGGTGACGAAACTGAGAAGAAGCTTTGTGGCTGTCAACGACGAGATGAAATCTGCTAACAGGTGTAAAGAGAGTCTGGAGAAGGCCTTGGAGCACAACAGGAAAGACCTGGCTCTTAATCTAGACTCACAAGATATAAGAACCTGCAGACCTGGAAGAGAAAAGGTATTAGGGATTACAGATGGGAGGTAATACTGTCTTAACAGCATAATATTGTGCAAATGAGTGCAAATCACACCTAAGAAAATGTAACACTACTCATGGCTCCCCTGAGTGTAACCACATAGCATTTGTATATTCCTGCAGGAATTAGATTGTGCAGAAAGGCTACTCAAATCTGAGGAGTCACACCTTTTCTCCTTGAAACGTTCCCTCGAAGCACAGCTCCAGAAAGTTAAGCTTCAGCTCCAGGAACTAGCTTCAGCCCGAGCAAGACTGGCTGCTGCCATCCAGGAGCGATCAAGAGTCACCGATCTCCTCTGCCAGTCAATGAGCGGTGCCAATTATGGCAGTGGAATTACAAGCATACTGAAATCAAGTTCTAGTTTAATGTCTCCAAGAAAATTACCCATTGCAGCTCATCATCATCCTCATCAAGAGAAAGAAGAGGAGGTCATACAAACTGCTCGATCTTCGACTAAAAGTCACCACAAGGCTTACTCTGCTCCTGTGCCTCTGGAACTTGACAGCAAGTGTATAGATTGTGCACCGGGGATCGAACATTGTGCCAGTGTGGTGGAGCTGAACCCCAATCAGTATAGTGCAGGTATAATCACACCTTCTCAATGTTAACAAAAGTATCCTGATTAGAGAGGTGTCCTGATTAGAGAGGTGTCCTGATTAGAGAGGTGTCCTGATTAGAGAGGTGTCCTGATTAGAGAGGTGTCCTAGTGTCCTGAATTTCAGAGATGGATAGTACATTTTTGCAATGGGAGGGAAGGGAAGGCTTGGCCATCTACACAATAAGAGATTCCAACACTAATATTATTATAGTCATAGACACTAAGGTATGTGGGTAGTCCTAGCATATAATAATGTAATGAATACTATATCAGGGTTTGAATGTAGTTACAATTAAAAATACTAGAGCCTCTTCCAGCCCCAAAATGCTGTCTGCATGTTGGAATGCTTATGACCGTGGGAGATTATTGGATAGAGCCATTACCGTCTGATGATTAGACAATATTATTACAAGAATAGAATTAGTCTTGATAGGATTACCTAATGTCATTTGACATTATGTTACACAGCTATTTGGTGATCCATCTCTTAAGAAATTTGCTTCATCGCAATTGCTACAATTATTGTATTATGTGGTTGAGTATCGTAATGCATGCTGACCAATCTAAATCACTTTTAAATAAGTGGGAGCCCCTTCTTTAACAAAAGAAGCAAAAACAACAAACAAACAAACAACAACAACAACAACAATAACAACAACAAATCTAGCTAGTACTTTGTGTGGATCACATGATACACTTATGCAGGTCCCTATGATGCCCTCTCAGTTGAAACAATACAATCAATGAACTTGGCCTCAGAGGTCATCCTGAAAAGCCGCTCCATCAGGCAAGAAGCAGCCACTGTGATGGACCACACCCTGCGATTGCAGAGGGCAGCTCATGAGTCAGTAAATGAAGGACTCTCAAGGAAGATAGCCCAGACCGTCACTTTGACTGTGAGTCAGTGCAACACTATCAGCCTACCAGCTAGCTAAGCTGCATGTATTTTGATGGATTCTAGGAGCATTTGGGATTCAACTCTGGAGAGACTAAGCTTGCTCTCCAGCGCTCGCAGAGGCAGTTCAATGCTCAGGAGAAAGCGTTGGGCTACATGTTGGTGAGTGTATGCATGCATGCAATGTTCATCATTGGAGACGTGTATAATCGCTGGCATTGCAATGGTGTGATTATTATAGGGTCCAATATCATTGGAGGATCTGACCACACGTGAACAACTGGACAGACCCATTGTGAAGGTGTACCAAAGGCACGTAGGGACAGATCTACCCGAAGCAGCTCACCTCATAAAAGTTAGTTTCCATGTAACAATACTAGCTAGCATAGCTACATCTTATATGGTGCAACTTCTGACAAAGGACACTCACTCAGAAAGAAGACAAACCTCTAAACAAAAGGATAATCTTTTGTATACAAAATAACATGTAAAGGACAAAAGGCTGGGTCTCAAATGTGTTCATGATTCGGAGCTGGAATATTGTACTGGGCTGTAGCTAATGGGGGTAACTCTCTAACTGCAGGCAGCTGAGGAGTACAGGGACTCCATGGACATTACCATGAAGAACATGGCTCTTCTCAGGCTCTCCAACAAAGCTTTGAAGGAGGACATCAAAGACAAGAAAATGGCTGCCTTTCTTGATTCCAGAGTTGTGCGACTGAGAAGGAGAAAGGTCGATCACCGTTGGGTACTGCAGGGGAAGGCTTGTCACCCAAAGCCCAAGCAGCGCAAAGAAACAAGATCATTGAGCAATTGATGTTTTTTTTGTTTTTTTCTGTACTAGTAACTTTTAAAAAATAGCAACAGAGCACATGTCATTGATGTCAGCACAAAGTTAGATCAGATCAGTATCTAGCAATTTTTTTTTGTGTGTGTGTGGTATGAATAGAGTGACTATTATAATAAAAGTGATAGTATGATTAGTACTATTGTGAATGCACCATTAAAGCCAATGGTGACTGTTACAAGAACGAGCAGTAAGCATCAAGTTAGAAGTTAGCATTTCCTTGCAGTGTTTCCTCTGTTCACGGTATTGGTCATCTTCTTTGCAGTATATTTATCTGGTTTCCACTCACCAATAAGTGAGTCTTCTCCAGGAACGAGGTACTCCACTGCATCACATTCATTTGTTTGATAATATCCAGCTATCAAATATTCCTTCCCTGGCTCCAGTTGTGTTTGGTGCCTAGAATAGCAATCTCTTTCACATGTACGGCCATCTCCTAGTAGGTCAAAGTTGTCATCCATTGGTGGAGCTTTTTTGCATTCTGGTGGTCCTGATTTGATGCCAAATTGTTCTACAAGTTCACAAGTCCACTTTCGCCTGCCATTTTCAGTGAAATTGACACTCTGCACCCTTACTCTGGCAGCTATGTATGAGAGAAAGTAAACATAGTAGTTAGCTGCCTGGGAATATACAAAGAACAGACATAATATTGTTAGTTATAATATTTCTATCTAGTCAGCTGTGCCGGTGATATGAAGAAAACAGTCTTGGTATTTTTTTTTGATACAATCCTGTAGGTTATTGCTAGCAACTTACGTACCAAACGTGTAGTCGTTCCTATCAAATGTACGAACATTTGCACCTCTTCTGATGCCACATTTAGTGGAACACGAAACTGAACCTGTCAAAGGAAAGTGATAGTTAGTGTAGCATGTCAAAAGTTCAGCTGCAAGGAACTCGTGTGGGCTTGTGGGTTTAATGAGAAGGGAAGTTGACAGATCACTGTTATTTTGTAATCAATGACTTGTTCCAATGCTTACACAACTGATACTCTTGGGATTTCCATAATTGTAATTAAATTTAGGGGGAGAGGAGACAGACTTACCACATGATGGAGCTGGAGTGGTGTAGTCTGGGATCTCATCTGCTGTTGCTGTTGTTGCTAGTTGATCCGTTGTAGGTTCTACAGGATCTGTAGGACCTTGTGTGGTTGTAGGGGGAGTAGGAGTCAACCCCCAGGGCATTTGGGTGTCATTGGTGCACAACCCAGTCCCTTCACTAGGATCGATATAGACTGGTCTACCATTATGCTGGAACATACTGCAGTTAAAGTGATCAGCCCAACTAATGTTATATTTCTTCATCTCCTCGGTGCATTTGCTATTCACGTTAGTGACTTCTTCGCAGACGCTGCGACAGGGGAAGACGACCTCTTGTGCTGCACTGTCTGGTATTATTGAACAGAATGGGAAGTACAGGAAGCAGAGTAGAGTCCCCAGCTTATCAGAACACCCGGAATCCAGGAGTCGAGTAAAGTGAGAAAACTCTAGAGCAGCATCTGCAATGTACAAGTCTGGACTGGCAAGGGTGAGATCAGTTTGTCTTGGGTTTGGCGACATGGTTGTATAGTACCCGAAGCTATTGCAGTAATTATGCTGGAAGGTGCGACAAGTGAATTCATTTCCACGTCTTATAGGATTAATCAACGGATCCGGCTTGACTTTGGGTTCCTTCTTGTCTGGTTCAGGATCAGGAGCAGGGAGCAACCAAGGTAGCGTATCATTGACACACAATTGTATGCCATTGTTGTTCTCTTCACTTGGTTCAATGTATACTGGTTTACCATTGTACCGGAAATTTCTACAGTCAAATTGAGCAGCCCAAGTTAAGTTTGCCTTCTCCAACTCCTCGGTGCACTTGCTAGTTCCAGCAGTAATTTCTTCACAGAGACCACGGCAGGGGAGAATAACTATCTCCTGTGTTGTATCTGGTTCTTCACCTGGTATTGTTGCACAGAATGGAAAGTAAAGAAAGCAAAGGAGACTTCCAAGTTTATCGGAACACCCAGAGTCCAGGAGGGGAGCAAAGTGAGAAAACTCCTTAGCTGCATCTGCAATGTACGCATCTGAATTGGCAAAGGAGAGACCAGTCTGTCTCGGGTTGGGCGACATTGTAATATTGTAGTTGAAGCGGTTGCAGTAGCTGTGTTGGAAGCTCCTACAAGTAGGTCCGTGGCTGTGGCTGAGAGAGCCGATCCTGGGAATGGTCAAGGTTACTTGAAACTGGTACACTGCGAGTACAAAGACTATGAGATTAAAAGAAGCCATTCTGGGTTCCCTTTTTGTGAGTTTTTATTCTCTGCTCAAGGGTTTTTATAACCTCGTACGCATGCGCAATGCCCTTTCTAAAGGTAATGATCGTCACTATTAAAAGCTAGATAGTAGTGACGACCATTACCTTTAGAAGGACATTGCGCATGCGTACGAGGTTAGAATGACAATTGATTTGGGAGATAAAGCCAAGGAACTTGTGTATGGCTGACACACATGGACATATATGTTTACATATATGTTTAGAAATGTGCACTCCAAGTTAAGAGTTGGCTTTCTTCAGCTCCTAACTAGCTTGCTGTGTAGAGTGCATGGGTGTTGTGTGATACTGACTGTAGTTTTCCTGTAACCATATACTGTACAGGTTTGTAACTGTGTTATAGGTGGAATGCATGTCAACATATATGCCATTTTCATTTTTTTCATTTTTTTTCAACAATACAAAAAGTGAATGATGACTGTATATAAACTCTGGAATAATAATTTTGATGCTGGTTGGTTATAACGAATAACAACAATGACACATTGACAAACAAAGATTGCATGCATAATAAACTACATGAATACAAGTATGAGTTAGCTACATTGCCTTGCTTTATTGCCCCTGTTGATAAATTTAGACATCTTCGTTGTGTATTTGCTCTTCCATTTATCCACTAATGAATCTCCTCCAGATATGTGATACTCGACTATACCACAGTTATTTGTGTGATAATGTCCAGCAATAAAATATTCCTTCCCAGGCTGAAGTTGAGTTTGGTGGGGAGAATAACAGTCTATTTCGCACGTACGAGCATCTCCCAGTAGATCGAAGTAGTCTCCCATCGGTGGAGCTTTTCTGCACTCTGGTGGTCCTGATTTAATATCAAATTGCTGTAGGAGTTCACAAGTCCATTTTCGCCTGCCACATTCGGTTTCATTCACACTCTGCACTCTGACTTTAGCAGCTGCAGGGGAAAGAGAGGGACAAGAGATAAAACTCTATCAGCTACCACAGCTGTCCTCAGTATAGCTATAGCTGGACTCACTAGAGATATGCTAGCTAGCTATACAGCTATATCTCTTAGGTGTAGTCACTGCATTGATTGGGTTAGCTATAAGGTCTTACCGAAAGTGTAGCCATTCCTTTCAAATGTACCACCATTTGCACCTCTTCTGATATTACACCTGTTAGGGCAAGTACCTATCCAAGAAAAAAAAAAGAGCATCTTGAATTTAAGTTAATTATATAGTTATGCAACACACACCGTTTTACTCTTCAAATTAATGAGCTGTTTGAAATTAGCTAAAGGCTATAGCTAGCTATATCCCATTTTAAACTTACCACATGATGGAGTGCACACTGTAGGTTCTACAGGTGGACCTTGTGTTTCAGGACTAGGAGGAGAAGGAGCTTCAGTTACAGGTTCTTCAGGCACTGGCTCCTTTGGACCTTTTGGTTCAGGAGTTGGTTCAGGAGAAAACCAAGGGACTTGTGTATGGTTGACACACAATCGCATTTCACCATCTTCTTCTTCTTCGTCTGGATTAATGTACACGGGCTTTTTATCGTACATGAATTCACTACAATTGAAATGTGCACCCCAACCGGGTATATTGGCTTTCTTCAGCTCCTGTGTACATTGGCTCTCTTCATTTGTGACTTCTTCGCAGAGATCAAGGCAGGGGAAAATGGGGAATGCTTTTGTAGTGCCCGGGATCACTGAACAGAAAGGAAAATAGATGAAGCATAGGAGAGTTCCAAGTTTATCAGAACACTGAGTGTCCATAAGGCGATCAAAGTGAGAAAACTCTAGAGCAGCATCTGCAAAGTAGGCTGCTGTAGAGGGGCGGGTAAGATCATGCTGTCTTGGGTTGGGCGACAGGGCCGCATAGTAGTTGAATTTGCTGCAGTAGTGATGGAAGAAAGGGTGACAAGAAGACGCATCAGGGCGGAGGATAGAGCTGATCATGGTAGGCCCACACGTACCAAGTCCAGATTGATACAACGTTATAGCTAGGGGAACAATAATGAGGTTGAAGTACGCCATCGTTATATAGATATTGAGCTGCTCTTTTTGCGAATGCAAAGTCGGATGAGTGATCTTCTTTTTATATTCCGTCCAGCATAAATGTGCGCATGCGCAATATTTAGACCGATGACCTAATAATAATAATAATAATTATAAATAAAAAGTTTTACGAATCAGTAACTTCTAGAGCTTGTACACGAGCTAATATTTGCAGCTGGAATGGAGTACGGAGTTCCCCAAAATCTGCACGTTCTATGCCCTGTTCCTCTCTGATCTTGAGCCTTGTCTCCAAATGCTCTTTCTGCAGTGCACAAAAAAAAAAAAAAAAAAAAAAAAAAAAATAGCCCATATTATTAAAGGTGTAAAAAAATAGCCCATCATTCAAATTTTTGTAGTTATATGATCTCTGAAAAATATTGGGCCTGGGATCACATCGTTCTTCTGTATAAACATCGCTTTGTATCATGGCAACAGGCTACTTAACATCTGGCCACAAAATTCCAATTACAAAATGGATTCCAAGGTTGCATATATGGAGTCCTATTTTAGTGGCTAAAATTCTGCCAAAGCAGAGGGTTCCATAGCCTATAGACCCATTACGAGTGACATCATATAGTTCAGAGAACACTCTAAACAAGGACGATGTTGCATGTCTGTAATGCATCCAAAATGGAATAGTGGCCTTAATTGCAAGGAATATTACAGAGGGGTTTAATCGTTTCACCATCATTAAGGGTCTGGATTGTAGGAGCTTTTCATTAAAGCTTTCCCACCGTAGCATACAGTGCAACCTCCAATGAAAGGACAATCTAAAAAGAGGACAAACCTTGACAAAACAAAATAACCTCCAAAAGAGGACAACCTTTCTAAATGACCTCCAAATAATGGACACACTTTAGACCTAGCCATTGAGTTTTGTAGTGGGGGGCTTCACCATCTCATGTCAGGGGTCAGGGGTTCAGATTAAAGGCACTACAGCAGGAGGGGAGGAGATATTCCCAACTCAGCAAATAATATGTATTACGTACAGTAGTGGTTGGACGAGAAACCCAGGCTGGGCGTGGCTTGTACGTGGGAGAAGGCTTGATGAGGGCGGAAGTTTGCATGCTCTCCAAGGTCACATTCTTTCGAACACTCTTCATGTACTCTGCCGGTGTCGGCAATCGTGGAGGAGGAGGGAGGGGTTCCAGGGGAGGACCCTGTAATAAAAGGAAGGAAATTCTTTATAAATAAAGTGCTTTCTAAGTAACTGAAACTGATGAGGTGTTAGGGGAGGAGGGGTAATCATTGTTATAAAGAAAGTGGAAACAAGAAGCCTTTCGACATGATTATTATCAGGTAGTGAGAGATTTCCCCTCAAATTTATCACTATAATTAAGAATCAGATATAACCATGAGAAGGCAATTGTTCAGGAATCTAGAGGCAAGTTGGATGATCAACTGCTAATCAGGGAACATTTCTTGCATATCTCCACACGGATCAGATTACAACAAGTGATTGTATCATCATCGTGGCCTTGGTATGCAACTGGGGCTGCTGGCCGAGGGTTATCAAGTGTTACCTCATCACACGAGACATGTGTCTTAATCACCAAGTGAATTATGGTATTCTTGCACATATCCACAATAGTTGGCATTTTTCTGTTGGGTGTATTTTATACCAATTAGCTTGTGAGATGCCTCAAAAATCCACAGAACTGTCTTTTTTTTTTTGCTTAGTTTTTTTATATTTTGAAGCAAGTTGAGTCTCCAATTGAACTAACTTATTAACTGTCTATAATTTGACACTATTGCAGTATCATACTTCTACTGCTTGCAAAGCTTCTTTGTCATTTACAATACTACACAGGGCACCAAAGATTTCCTGCCCTCCCCCCCCCCCCCCCCCCCCCCCCCCCATGCTAGGTCGTACTGTACTCAAGTTCCAAGTTCTCACTTCAGCTGTAGCAGAGCATCCCTTCAACAGAAGCTGTTATATCACAAGATTGGACTCTCAAAGGAAGACCTAGCTACTTGGAATACCTGCACGATAGGTTCCTTGGAATGTTCATACCATTTCTATTCTTCCTTTCCTCATAATTATCCCTAGCTATTTTGTATATGTCTAGAAATTCTATGACTTTATATCACTCAGATATTTCTATACCTTATCACTTACTTCTGTACTTAATGATAGTGAAGAGATTTGTTGAAGACTTAAGAATATGTCTGCACTTACGATGATGCACAGCATGTTCGTAAAGCATCCATACACATGTCTCTGTTGTGAATGTCTCAGTCAAAGTCTTCCCACGCAAGCATCGAGGGCAACATGCCTTGGAGAAACCTAAATCACCCTCCAACCGAATAGTCTTAGGAATTCAAATTTCACAGGTCAAGGTTGTTGATAGTTAATATGTCAAAGAAAGAAAGATATGCCATAAAGATAGTATGCAGTATGCACACATCCAATCCAATAGTTTAAGAATGCAGCACCAAACGCAACCCTCACCACCAGGATCAAAGAAACAATGCTCTTGCAATGAAAACTTGGCATACTCCTCCAGACCAATACACACACACTCTTCTAACCCTCAGTGCCCTTGGGGTCAATTGAGATGTGATTGGTGATTAGTCCCTCCAGCTGTATCCAAATCTCCGACAGCTGTATTTGACTCCCAGCTGCTACCCACCAAGCTGCCATGATTATCAAAACAGTCGAGGAAGAATGAAAGACACTTAAGTGAAGCAGAGAGAGATGTTTTGAAGTGAGGATGGGATGAAAGCAACCACTAATTAATTTTGTAGTGTTTTTTTTCATCATGTTTATTATTTAATACTACTCAAAAGCCTCCCTTCATGAGATGTGTATTCAGAACAGCTTCCAACTGCTTTATAGTTACGTAAGAGGTTAAGGAGTAAGGAATGAATAATGAGTAAGCATCAACTACCCCCTTATAAACTGGAAACAATCACCAAGGGAAATGAATAGAGAGAGTGCAATGGTATAATGCACCTGTAGAAGGTAAACCTTTGTTCACGTTATAAGCAAGATTTGCTAAGCGATCTCATGCTCATGTAGTAGTAATCTGCATCCTTACCGGCAAGATTTTTGGAAGTGAGTCTTCACTTTTCTTCTTGCCTTTCCCTTTCTTGCCTTTCCCTCCCTTTCCGCCTTTTGCCTCTTTCTTTCCTTTCTCCTTCTCCTTTCCTGCAGTGCACATGAAAAAAAAAAAGGAACTGATAATTATAGCAAAGATGAATCATCTCCTCGAAATTTGAAGTATTTGGCGAGTGAATTTTGGAGGCCAGCTGGAAATAGCTGTGCAGCTAATGGGTTCTCCTCTCCGCAACTTGATTAAAGACGATACATTCCCACACTTAAATTTTTAAAATATAAACTACAATCTGAGCACAATTAAACTCAATGAAGGATGTATAACTAGTTTACACAGGGTTAATGGTTTCCCAGCACGTAACCAGGGGAACGAATCCTCTCACCGTGCCAGCTGGTGTGGTATGAAAGTACTTGAAGTACTTAAAACACTCGAGGGAATATAATTATTATTATATGCACTTCCTTACTACCACAATGGATGAGTCCATTATTAATAACCATTACATACTGTCTAAATCCCCATGGCAAACTAAACCACTTTTGTACCACAACTTCCTGGATTGCGACCACTGATAAAAGAAATTTGTGGTTACGTCAGACGTTACACTAGGCAGCTGATGTAGCAGGCAATTGCAAGCTAGGGTATGAGAATGCAACAGGAACTCTCAGATACACTCCACAGGTTTCAGGTCACTAATCCCAAACCAATTTCAATACCCCACCCTAACACCTCCACTAAATGTTCCCACTCAGGTGCCCTAGTAACCATGTAGCTTAGGTAGGTATTATTAAATTGAGAAATGCAGCCAGCTCAGCTGTGTCTGTAGTTCACTCTAATACCTCCACCCACTATTGATATCCAAGTCAGGTGTTCCAGGCTCCATACAGCGAGGATTTAATAAAAATCATTTCTAATGACTTTATTTCACTAACAGCTTGGTACAGCAAGTGTTAATAATCATTTTTTTATAGTAATTCACTAACAGCTTGGTACAGCAAGGGTTAATAATCATTTTTTATAGTAATTCACTAACAGCTTGGTACAGCAAGGGTTAATAATCATTTTTTATAGTAATTCACTAACAGCTTGGTACAGCAAGGGTTAATAATCATTTTTTATAGTAATTCACTAACAGCTTGGTACAGCAAGGGTTAATAATCATTTTTATAGTAATTCACTAACAGCTTGGTACAGCAAGGGTTAATAAAACATGAATTATAATATATTTTTAACAATAAAATAGTTCACTGAGAGATCGGGCATTTTTTGTCCCGTGGGTGGCAAATGAAGTCATATTTGTTGTAACAATAACACTAAAATGGTTGCAAACTTTCACTCCCTGCTTCACTGATCTAACTACTTCAACCACTCAGGTGTTCCATCTTGGTGTCTCAGGTCATGCAATGTTACATAAACACAATTATTAATAATTCACACCATTCAATAATTCGTCACTAAATGGATTTTTTTCCCTCTCCAAATTTAGCTTGAGTGTGTATCTAGTGCAGCTTTTAATCTCTCTCAGCCTTTTTGAATCAACCCTTTGAACTGTGTTTGCTTATATCACCATGCATCTCTATGAGTGTGCAAGGAGAAGGAATTTACCCCAACTGTCACCCAGAGGGTGTTCAAGGTGGGCTGGAGGATCCTAATTCCTTCTCCCCATGGTGGCCGAGAAACTCTCACCAGGTTATGTAAGGATAAAGCACAAATACTTCTAATAGAATCTATAGAATGCACATCCCATCTTCCTTTCTCATGAGGATTAAAGACTAGTTTATGTCTGTGAATTGACACGGGAAGAAGGATAATGTTACTTGCGTATATGCATGCACACACCATAGAAACCCTTCAAGAAGTTTCACTCACTTTTTGCTGGAATTCTTATTCAGTTACATGTATGTTTTGGAAACAGAAGGTGGGGAAACTCCTCCATTGAGACTCGAATCCTCACACAAGTGCATGTCTCACATTCTTTATAACTTCGCACACACACAATGATACCTTACTGTATTTCAGTGTTTCTTATAACAGTTTGACAATACTTCTACACAATTAGTTAATTTTTGCCTTTTATCTGATTCAAGTAACAGCCCAACTTAACTGCTACCCAATTGAATTTGTCTGGCTGAATTTTTGCCTTTGTTCGATTAAGACTATTGGCAGAAACTTTAATTATCTGGTCTTTTCAGGCTTCATATAATAGGCTTGCTTTCCACCACTATTGTAATAACTACTAGGAAGATGTTGAACATCAATTACTAGTCATATGTGAAATAATTGTGAGATTTTGGCCATTATCCATTCTATCGTGATTAAATTATAATGCCTCAGGTTAGCTATGTCATGTCTTTTGCCAATCAAAAGTTACATAAAATATACTATTGTATTATGAGGCCTCTTGGTGATACAGACAGATGTGCCACAATGCTAACCATAAAAATGTTTCCGTTATCATAACCTCCTCCCCTGATTGGATGTGTTTAATTATATCATAAAATGATCGACATTAAAGTCTAATAATTTAATATCGATCAATCTGATTAATAAACATATAGATCAAGTTTTTCTTAAAGGGAGTTTTAATTTGATTACTTCTAGACATGTCCCGACACCTTCCTTCAGAGAACAGCTGTTGGAAGGATCATCATGGTTTTGCTAACATACAGACACACATGTACATGTGTGCAGTATGTTCCCACACTCAACGTCAGCTGCATGTTACTGACATCTGATTGGATGATAAAATTGAATCAGATATATTAGTCCTCCTTCTTGGCCCCCTCTTCAATCCCACTCCCCTCTCTTCCTCCCCCCTCTCCCCCCTCTCCTCCCCTCCCCTCTCCCCCCTCTCCTCCCCTCTCACTCCCCTCTCACTCCCACTCTCCTCAGCTCTCCCCCATGAGAGAAATAAAGTACAGAAACCTGGTCCCTGAAATAATTGGGGATTGTAGTCACAGTCCTGGTTTCCCATAACCTTGATGAAGTGATGGGGAGAGAATAGGAACACCCTCTCATCTCTTCCTCTCTTGAAATACCTACACACTTGTTAACCTTGATGAGGTAATGGGGAGAGCACCCAATGGGTCACCACACTGCATATCTATACCCACACTTGTTAAAACCTTGACGAGGTAATGGGGAGAGGTCACAACACTGCATGGCCTACTCCCCCTGAAATACCCACACTTGTTAAACCTTGACGAGGTAATAGGGAGAGGTCACAACACTGCATGGCCTACTCCCCCTGAAATACCCACACTTGTTAAACCTTGACGAGGTAATGGGGAGAGCACCCAATGGGTCACCACACTGCACATCTATAGGAACCCCCTCCCATCACCCCTGAAATACCCACACTTGTCCACTGCAATGCTCCCATGCTATCCATGTATCCCATATGTTGACATGCATGTATCATGCATCAGACAGGGCTTGGATATCCTCCTCACTATGATTTCACTTTCCATATATTATCAGTGCTATACCTTTCTCCAGAGAGAAACCCATCAAATCATCAAATTCTTTTTATCTAATTGTTGAAATATTCAATTTTAGTATGTTTGGACTATCTCTAGGGATAGGTATATTCCCCACACATTCCCTAGATACAGACCCTGTAGTACTTTCTCTACATGTGACTGAGGAGAGAGCGTCTTGCTATTCTTTTCACCCAATTATGTTAACATGGGCTGGTCCTGAATGTCTGAATGAGTTTAGATAAGGAGAAAAGTTATTTCCATCATTGTTGATGGGATGGTTAATGTGATGGGATGTAGTGCCCCATGTAGAACGTGTACCAGTATTATGTACCCCCCAAACGCCCAGCCTGGCCCTGGTCTCACACCGTCAACACGCCCTGAGGCTAATTGTTGACCGAGTGATTGAATCAACATTCCCAGGCTCTCATCACACAAATCGAAGGAAGGAAGGAAGGAAAAAAAGACCCCATTACATTGGGTTATGCCACTTCTGATAGCAATGCTACAGGTAGCGATTTCATCACTTTTGTGTTACTCCAAGTAGAAAGTTCTCAGCCAATACAATGCAATACAGATATTAGGCCCCATACTACTTCACCATTCAGTAATTCAGTTTGAACTTTGAACTAGTTAAATTCATCTGTTTAAAATTGAAGTTCAAAGGGAATTAAATGTACTGGTACATTTATTCATTCATTCATTCATTTATATTTTTGGGATGGTGATTCTATGGAATGGGGAGTAGCATTCATTATTATTTCCGATACAACTTTGGAACAAGGACAAACATATATTTGTGGTCAGGGGCCTGAGAAGCGACATACATCAGAGAGAGGAGGGAAGGTGACGGAAATTGTGACAAATTTTTACCATTGCTAGGAATTAAAGAAAGACAAATTTTATTAAGATTATTTACGCCCATGACGAAAATAATCTCATTACGCCTGCATGTTACATGAATGCATGTTGTATAAAAGAGATTCATAAACGCCCTAAAAAACAATTCTATTACGCCCATCAGCTCTGGACACACAAAGAGTCAATTGATGCCGTTCTCCTATGTAACAGTGGGTAACCTTGCTTTTTGCTGACGATTGAAATACCACTCCAACAGCCGCTTGCTACCATGACGACAATATCAATTGAGTTAGAATATCTCAATACCTGGGATACGTAAACTGGTCTACCCCACACAGCAGATGCACACCTTATCACAATCAAGCAACTCTCCACTGAAATTGTTTGATCATGTAGTTAATTGATAATGCATAGTAAGTGTATTCTATTCTTAGGCAGTTCAAATTTATTTACTTGTTCAATGGATTTCCCTGCCCTATTTTTGACAAAATTAAACTAGTATATCTTTGTATACCTTTGTATACTAGAACAACGTTGACCATTATAGTATTACATAATTCATAGTATACAGAGATAAACAAGTAGTATTCAAGTTTATGTTTAAGTTTATTTCGACCTGCCTGCAGGTGAAAAAAAATCCGTTAAACAAGGGATTAATTTTGAACTGCCAGGTTTCATCTGAGTTCACAGGCGTTATTAGCTGAATAGTCAAACCTTTTTTTTTGCACCTAACTGATCCATTCTTCTGGCTCCCAGGAGTAATGCTAATTAGCCGAGGTATTTTCCCAAACACATTATATTGAAACCCAATCTCCTGTTATTACACACAAGTCCTGTCTGATCAAGTCATTAAGTAGGTAGCAGCCAAGGTGAATCATTTGAATTAACCCCATTCCAGGAAATTCCAGACAGGTTTTTCACAGCTGAGCAGGAGTGATGGATGCTCACATACGTACACACACACCCACACACATGTACACATGACAGTTCCAGGATGAAATTGATATTATCCTGTCATTTATTAGCTCTCTTAAATCAGCCATTTCTCTAAAATTCTCTGCTGAAATCATTCCAAATTTCTATCAGGAGAGCTGAAGAAATGATGTACACTCATTGTACCACATGTATGCTGTATGCACACTGCATGCATACCACATGTATGCTGCATGAATACAACATGTACACAGCATGTATACAGCATGTATACCACATACACACACAGGGGAACTAAATAACACCCTAGCAACCCTCTGGATGCGTATGGTTCAAAGACTACACATCAAATCACACAAAAGGTTTCAGTCACACAGAAAATTCACCAAGGAATGTGTCAAGTGGATAATTCTCCTGTTATAGTAAGGCTTGGGTCATGGAGCTGTTATAGTAAGGCTTGGGTCATGGAGCTGGCACAATAGTGCGCACATCAATGCAGTATGGTGCATCGCTGAATATTGCACGCACGTATTTGTCATCCCCAGCAAATCTTTACCCTTAGAACGTACGTGCGTATGATCTGGAGTTTATAGTAATTGCATGATAGTAATAATGTAGTACATGCATGGTAGCATTAATGTACATGCATGATACAGGCATGGTAGCATTAATGTACATGCATGATACAGGCATGGTAGCATTAATGTACATGCATGATACAGGCATGGTAGCATTAATGTACATGCATGATATAGGCATGATAGTATTAATGTACGTGCATGATATAGGTATGGTAGCATTAATGTACATGCATGATACATGCATAATATCCATAATTATGTACATACATGCATGGAGATAGACACATTTAATTATAGCACATTACAGAGACTTGGCAGCACATGTACAAGCTATGGGTATGTTTTGCTGCACAGGCCAGGCCAGGGCTGGCTTAAGGCAATAATTAGCAGGAAAAATGCAATGGAATTTACAAAATACCTTTTAAGGCAAGCGGGGGACCACTTGCAGGAATAATGCACCCATGGGTGATAATGGCCTCAAGGAATTGTGTGTAATCTATGGAATTTCTCATACACACACACACACTAATGTAAACAGATTTCCTGACTCTAAAGGATACCAGTGCCTAATTCATTCACCACGACACTATTTTTGGGCATGTGTTAATTTTTTCAATTTCTAAGAAGTCACATGTTACATTATTTTCCTGGGCTGCTTTGAAGGAGCACTATATAGGTACTCAGATGGTCCCATACCCCATATACTGAACAATGGATCAATGATCTAGCAGTCGTGTGTTTTCACTAATGGATGGAGTCCTAGGATAGACCTTTTGTGTGTCCATGTGGAAGAACTTTCAGGGGGAGGGACCTCACTAGGCACAATCATTTCTGCCAGAGCTAGATTTTGCCAAAGCCAGTCACAGTTTCCTGAATTGAACTGTGGACAGCTTCAAGTTTCAAGGTTCAAGGTGTATGTGGGCATGAAGTTACGTAAATACCTTTCTTTTCTGGTGGAGGAGGAAGCTTGGATGCCTTGGCATAGATCATGGCATAGATGAAGTCGTCTCCCCAGTTCTTGGAAATGTCGAGACAGTTGTGACCGTGCTTGTTCTCAATAGTCAAACTTGCTCTACAGAATACACAAAGGATAAAAATCAGTGAGAAATCGCTCACAATGAAGATACTTCAATGTCCTGGTTAGAGAGGTGTCCCCCTTAATTCGGGGGTTAATATAATGAGACATCCTTAGAGGGGTCATTGATTTTGGGGAGTTGGGGGGAGAAGGGAGGGGAAGGAGGAGGGAGGGGAAGGAGGAGGGAGAGGGAGGGGAGGGAGGGACTCGGAGGAAGGGGTGAAGAGAGGGGGGAGATGGAGGGGGATGGGTTACTTACCCTTTCTCCAGTAGCAGCTTGATGATATCTATCTGTGACGTTTCAATGGCCCTCATGAGTGGAGTGCCACCATTGACAGACTGGGGGTCAATATTGGCCCCATAATCCACCAGTAACTTCACTAGCGCTTCCTGTACATATAACATGATGTAATGATGATGTCATGTTAATCACAATCATCTTATCACAACATGCACTAGAATGGTCCAGTGGTACTTTAGACTAGTCTTACGTAACACCTAAGAAATAAAGACTCAAAGTCTCCCCTAGCTGTGCTTTCAAACAGGGTGCTTAAGTATAATTATTCATGAGAATATAATTCTCCAGCCCTATGTGTCCTTTAAACCCTAAGAAAGCACACATGTGCATAGCATACAGCCCAAGAAAACCATCCGTGGGCCCTAATCTTTTTTAGCTCAGGCACACGTGTGCAGTGTGCATACGTATGGCACAAGAAATAGCCATAATGAAATTCACTCGTGTTTGATTAGGGCAAATAAAGGCATGTTTTTAAAGCAATAACATACAACTGTTACTACTGACATGCTCGGGGAGGGATAAGTAATTGCATTGAAGTTCAAAATCTTCTAAAAATGAAATTTTAAAATCTTTCAGAAGATTAAAGTAATAATGTGTAATTGGATTTAAAAATCGTTTCAAAAAAAAAGAGAAAAGTTTAGACCTGTGGCTATAATGTTCTGGATTCTAATCTTGGTGAGACCATAATGTGGTACATGATAATCATCAGTAGTGAGAGGGGGAGATCCTGTCCTGGGGTGCCTGATTATACCTTCTAGCACACATGAAGCTTATTAAGCCCTGGGCTGGGCTTGTGGTGGGATCCCGGCACTTTTACTACTATTAAATTACGACAAGACATCAATGCACAGATGACAGGGCAATATCCTGTCATGGGGCCTCTGTTTTTCTAGCACACATAAAAGCCTATTAGCCCTGAGTGACCCAATCCCACAATGTCCAGCACGTCAATTTTTTAATTATTCGTTATTGATCATAATTATGACAGACATCAGTACATAATAACAGGGTAAGATCCCCATCATTAGGGGTAAGACCCCATCATTAGGCACTTTTGGCTGATCAGCTATGCTTCCAACACACATAAAGCAGGGATGAGATCCCAAAATTCATTACTCAAACTATCATGACAGGACGTGACATATGCTGGAATTCACTTCCTTATGTTATACTGGACCTGAACTGGACCTGAACTCTGGTAGTGGAGTCTGGCACTATAGAATAATGCTGTACCCTTGACCCCATGCACACAGCAGCAGCAGCACCTGCAAGCATCCAAGCCTTCTGGAGCCGGCAAGCCAAATCACTGCAGTCTGCAGCTGATCACTGCCATACTCACTAGGCAGGAAAACCCGTAAAAACTTAACCTGACCTGACCTTAATTAAAATCCCTTTGTCCTTGAGATATCACCTGGCCTTACCTCAAGATTAATTGGCTAATTCTCTTCAGTCTTCGAGCAATCCTACAGAAATATCCCCCAGGCTCTTCACTGACCTCCAAACTGACACTGGCAAATATCCAGCACCTGACTGGATCAACAGCCACCCCCCTAACCTCTGTCTAGCCACCTACTCCCTTCCTGCCATTCAGGCTCATCTTGGAGACACTAGACAACCATGTGATGGGGAACCCTGGCGGTCATACGTAGGATATCAATATCTCCAGTCCATCAAGCACTCATGGCCACAAGGGGACTATAGTGTATTCAGCTATCATGGAGTCATGGCCACAAAGTGTTTTACCACCCTCGATAAGCATCCTGTTCAGTGTACCCACCTGACTTTAACCTACATCATGGCCACAAGCCTTGTTCTGGGGGACTCAAGTGTGTTTAACTATCCACATGACTTTAGCTACCTCTGGAGACTCTAGCTGTCCACCTGATGTTCCTCAATTAAGCACCCACCCTACATCATGGCCACAAGGGGACTCTAGTGTGTTTAGCTGTCCACATGACTTTAGATGTTCAGGCTATTACCTAACCACATCTAGCTACCAGGTACCCAACCATAACACCAATCCAAACAGTGGTAGCTTTCATCTGTATAGATTCTAACCTAAAGTCTATTTTGCATTCACCTGGCACCTTGATCATTCACTATAACTGCTATAACTTTCAAATTTCAAACACCAGCAGAGAGAGAGTGGATAATCAGCTCTCTGTTGATGCATTAAACTAGAAATTTAGTTAAGAGTTATAGCAGTTGTAGTGATCAAGGGGCAAGGTGAATGCAAAGAGACTTTGGTCACACTTGAGAGCACCTGACTCAGTCATAGCAAGAGAACAGTTGTTCTAACATTATTGACGTGAGCAAACAGAAATGACTCAAAGAACAGTTGCTCTAACATTGCACAACCACCTCACTTGATACAAACAATCCAGTCAGATGAGAATATCACTTATGAGTAAGCAGAGAAAGAGAGTTCCCATAGGTGTGTGTATGCCATGACATGCATGACCCACTGAAACAATTCAATGGGAGAAGATTTTGTTGGTCCAGTGAGAGTAAGTAAGTAAAGCAAGCATAGGAATTCCCACCATATTATCGTGAATAGATACGTAGAGCAAATAAGCAATGGCCCATTTGATCCAAACAGATGGGCTCTAATACGTAAGTATAAGATTATTCCAGGTTGGTGAGATAAGAACATGGCATGTGAGTGAGTGAGTGAGTGAGTGAGTAAGCAGAATTTATGGTCGATTCACCAAGATAGGAGAAACTAACTGCAAGTGGAACGAGTGGCAATGACCCACTTGATGGTTTCATAATTACAATTCCATAAAGAGTTAATTCTTAAACATGTTGCTATGTAAGGGATTCCCACAATACTGCCAGCAAAAGGCCTTGTGAATGCAATGACCCACTTGATTGCTTTAGATAGTTTTAATGCAATGTTTATAAGAGGGTTTAATTAATACAATGGGGAATACTGGGGAAGGGTATGGGAAAGCCGTGATAGGTACAGGTCAGATACAGTTCCACGGAGACAACCACTCTGAGAATGATCGCCAACAATAACACAAGAATGCCTCTACATATTTCCACACGATGCCACACAGAGCAGGTTAGTCACTGTTACATCACACACAAGCCCCTTCTTGTGGGAGGTTGATCGTTATTTTGACAGCTGGAATAGGGAACATCGTTTGAAGGTACTGGTACACTCGTACAGTGTTCAGACCAATGGCTCAACATTTTAAAAAGGAATTTGATACACAGGAACTGGGTTTGCTATAGTTTCAGAATGCGAATCCATTACTGGGCTGACCGTGCCCTAAGTCTATAGTGAAACCTGTCCCTGGTGGCCACCTGTACTGCCATAGCAATGTCACCTCAATATGGTTGTACAGCTTTACTGTGTAACATAATGCAGCCACCTCCCATGATGCAGCCACTCTTTCCTGGTCCCAGAGGCGGCTGCATTAGATTTCAAGGGGGAGATTTTTGGTGGTTTGGTTTCATGATAAAAAAGCGGTAATATAAAACCACAAAATCCCCCCTTGAAATCCCATCGCCTCCATATTATAAATATCAGCAAAAAAATTTTTTTTACCCACTGCCATAATGATAATTCCACACACCGACTGAGTAGCACAAAGTAAAGAGGCATATTTTAAAATTTACCACCTGATATTTCCTGTAAATAGACCTCATTCGTTTGCCGACAGAAGACACAGGAATGGCAGGTGCAGGAATGCAACCACACCGTCAAGAAGCCAGGAAACTTGCTAAAATATTGCTAATGAGGCGGAATATCCAATAATCAACTTATTTAATGTGGGGTATTTGGTGCAATTAGACTTCAATCAGTCAGGATATAAATATATCCCCAACTTGGCGTTGTCAATATAATGTGTATGAACCACAACAGAGCAAGTATACACCACAAAGTTAATCTCACATGCCCATAGTATAAATGCCTCGACTAATAGACTCTGTGGGTACCTACGTACATACATACATACGTACATAGAAACCTTCTACAGGTCGGCCATCCATTTAAAATTGCTTCTTTGCTGTATGAATGGCAGCTGTGTCCAATTGCGGGGATCCTTCAATTTCTTGAATTGTCTAACTGATATGTTTGAAACCTGTTTACTGTGGCCACCTATGGGCCTGATACCAATAAGAGGTGGTCCCTCTAGTGAGATAGGTAGCTGTTATTGGGGTAAGAGGTGGTCTCATTATAGAGTGTTCAGGTTTTCCAACAGGCAAAAAAGCAACACTACACTTACATAAATTTATTATTTTAAATGGAGGGGAGGGGGAAAAAAACTACTTTGATGTGATTCTTCTAGGGTGGCTTATGGCTTTTCCCAGGCGAGTTGGCACTTGCAACAAATGATTGTCATCATGACGTATGTAGCTATGCACAGTAGCTTGTGCATATGAACTGAACACTCTCAAGGGAGAACTTGATTTTCCTGTCCATGAAATAGTGGGATGATTTTTTTTTGTTATGATAAAGTGCAAAGTACAACTGGCCCACTGGTTCTGGGTCAACATTGTGTTGTAAATATTGACTGACCTCTCCAGCATGACAGGCATGGTGCAAAGCGGTCCAGTGGAAGTTATCAAATGCATTCACATCAGCACTGAAAGTAAATAAATAAAAATAAATTTTAAAAATGGCTCTCAGAAAAGGTACCTTTTGCACAAAAATTAATGTCAAATTTACAAGCTATATACAAAATGTATATGATGCTTAATTAATGGACCAGATCTTAGTAACATTCTGCTTTTTGGTAATGACATCGCTGGTTTTGAGCCAAAATGTACCTTTTCTCAGAGCCTGTTAATAATAAAGTTTTCACACATAACTGACCCCTTCTCCAATAGGAACTGAGCCATATCCTTCTGTCCGTGCATGACAGCCACCATCAGTGGGGTCTTGTTGTACTTGTCTCTGGAGTCCACCGATAGTCCACTGGCTAGTGCCGTGAGGAATGACTCCATGTTACCATGACGGATGGCCTCGTACAACACCATGTACTGCCTCTCTGCAAGACAAGGGTGAAATGAAAGAATAAAATTATTTCAAGCAAATACCAACAGGATAGAAATGCAGATAGATACTCCATGGAAAGGGAAAGGAAAGTAGTGCTTGGAAGAGGATATTTGTCTGGTCAAAATTTGCATGAGATCGGATATCATAAAATTTTGTATAGATTGAAGTGTGAACCATACACATTTTGTGCATTAACCATGAAAATCCATGAAAAAAATATGAATTTCCCTTCAAGCAGGGTAAACTTCAGCTTTTTTGTATCCATGGTTTTGTATCCTAGCCACTGTGCATGTGTGATTGCTACAATACGTACATGTGAGGGGGCATACCTGGATGTGGAAGGTACCAAGGTGAGTCGTCCACCAGCTCGTGGGGGAGGGTGGTATCACGATCAAACCTCTGGTTGTCTGTGACAAATAGTTCTCTCTCTATGACCCCATCAGGAACACCTTCTGTCGGAGGACGCTCACGTTCATAGTAAATGGGGAAAAGAATCTTACCCTTCCCAGCCTGAGAGATTAGGTAAAGGGTTTACGAGTTACAAAATCAAATATCAAATTTGGTAAAGGGTTTCTAGTTTATAATATTTCCTACACCTTACCTTTCCCTTTTTAGCCTTTGCCTTTTTAGCCTTCTTAGCTTTGGCTTTGATGTCATCACTAGGCTTGAGTTTATATTGCTGAGAGAATGAAGAAAGAAAGTAACACCATTGGACCCACACGGCCCCCTGGAAAATGACTTACAGCATGAATATACTTGTGCTCGTCCAGGAAGTCTTGATAGGGGAACTTCCCTTCTCCTTTCTTGTCATAGATGGCCAGCAGTTTCGTCTTCCCGTCCTCACTAAGTGCACTCAGTGGTATCCCTATATCTGCCATGGAGGAGAAGAATTCCTCCGTCTCTAGTGTTCCTTTGCCTTCAGTGTCCACGAGCTTCATCAGGTCCTTCACTGCCATTTTATTCACTGTCAACCAGTCATACAGCTGCAATGTATTGGGAGGAAAACCCCAGTAGGAGCAGTAACAATGCATTGGGAGGAAAACCCTTGTAATGGAAAATGAGCAGCAGTCACAATGCATTGGGAGGAAAACCCTCGTAATTAGAGTTGGGAAACAATGCAGTGGGAGAAAACCCTTGTAATCATAGTTGGAAAATGAGCAGCAGTCACAATGCATTGGGAGGAAAACCCTTGTAATCACAGTTGGAGCAGTAACAATGCATTGGGAGGAAAACCCTTGTAATCACAGTTGGAGCAGTAACAATGCATTGGGATCATAGTTGGAAAATGAGCAGCAGTAACAATGCATTGGGAGGAAAACCCTTGTAATCACAGTTGGAGCAGTAACAATGCATTGGGATCATAGTTGGAAAATGAGCAGCAGTCACAATGCATTGGGAGGAAAACCCTTGTAATCACAGTTGGAAACAATGCATTGGGAGGAAAACCCTTGTAATCACAGTAGCAGCAGTCACTATTTTACCTGAACAGCCCAAGGCTCGGCATATCCCTTTGGCTTGGCACCACGAGCTACTTTATCCTGGAAGGTGGTGAGTTTTTTCAGCTCCTTCATGGCATCCTTCATCCCCTCCGCTTTGGCAATCTTCTGAGGGGTGGGGCCTTCGTCCTTGGTGGCCTCATTTGCAGGACAACCTACAGTAGGAAATTTTAACAATCACAGGGGACTCAGGAATGAGCCTGATTACAGGACAAGCTAATTACAGGACGACCTAGAGAGTGAGCCTAATTACAGGACAAGCTAATTACAGGACAATCTAGAGAGTGAGCCTAATTACAGGACGACCTATACAGGGAACAAGAGAGTGTAAAATTCTGGTTAGAGAACTGAGAATCTTGGCACTTGTTACAGAGTAGTATTTAAAAACGCACCCCTCTGTGCCAGGAGTCTGATGCAGAGTAGCCGGTAGCCGATGGTGGCAAAGTGCATGGCGTTCTCTCCCGTGCTGGCCTCTTGTGTGAAGTCGACACCATACGCTGACAGAACCTGAATCACTTCAAAACGTCCCTCACTTGCAGCCCTACAGGTCACGGGGGGAGAAGAATTATGATAATGTATTATAGCTTTTCTTATGCCCACACCACAGCCCCCACCTTCTCTGTGGTACCACACCCACTTCTCCCTCTGTTTTGCAACCCACCAATCAAAATGACAAGACTCACCGATGCAAGGCACACATGTCCTTCTCTCCATAAGTAGCACTTGCATCGGCATGAGCTACCATGAGGAGCTTAACACACTCATGATGACCACGCTCAGCGGCCAGAACCACAGCAGGTTTGTTACTGTCGGCCGGATCCCGTGCATTTGGATCAGCCCCACCATCAAGGAGCTTCTCCAAGAGTCTGTCTAGGCCGTTCTTGCAGACTGCACAGAGAATTGGGGTGCTGTTCTTGTCCAGGATGTTGGGATCTATACTGCAGGTGAGCAGGAAGCCCAAGCACTTGGCATGTCGGTTTGTATCATGAAGACAGTGGAAGGGAGAAGGTTTACCCTCATGGTCAACAGCTGTGAGGGAAGATATCGATGGTGCTCAAGATTCTAAATATCTACTGAAGACTGTAGAGTACAGTGAAATCTCTGATAACACTCCGAAAGAGGACAAACCTCTCAATAAAGGACAATACCACAGTCTATATAAAAATTAATAAGGACAATCTCTCTTCAGAGGTTAAAATCCAAGTGTGTCCACTATTGGGAGGTTCCACGACTCTTTTTCTGTCTCACCTGAAGTATTGATTCCTTTACTGGCCAGCTGTTCTAGAGACTGCAAGTGGCCATAACTGCAGGCAGTCATTACAGGGGTCATCCCCTTGTTATTTTGGATGGTCAGACTGGCCCCCAGCTCTAGAAGCTGGAGGACAATATCATCATGGTTTAGGGACACTGCCACGTGAAGTCCAGTTTCCCCTGTGTCAGGATCTACATTATAACAACAATAACATTAGCTATAGCTGGAGTGGAGGTTCTCGAATAGCAACTGATTTCACTTGTAGATCTTGATAACAGCATAGCAACGAGCTATAAATCATGCTTAAGATTCATACTAGGCTGTCTTAGCTACTATGGATAGTATTATAAATTAGCTTGCGAGTTACCTTGGTAATCCAGTACTCCCTCGATCCCAAGTTCTGCGATCTTGGAGATCTGATCGGTGTCTTTGTCTCTCACGCATTGTATTAACTTCCTCACTTGCAGGATCTCGAGCCTGGCGACAGCTAAAGGCATCCTCTCTCCTCTATCACCATTCTTTAGCGCACAGTCACCATGGAAATGATACCAGAGGCGTGGCCTCGAGGTTATATTGAACTCCACCCATTTAGGTGAGCAGACACACCCATTTTCAGTAAATAAACTAACCGCAGTTGAGAAATAGAGATGAAAGTGATAGAACAGTTTACTAGCTAAGTGAATACATCGACAGAAGAGCTCCAAGTTTACTATGCGGTGCAAGTGCTTCTCTAGCTATACTCTCCCAGCCTACATCTGGGCAGTTATCTCCATAATCGCGGCCATCATGTGTCCGTTTGGCCTATATTTTTCAAACTGGCTGGAGATCTCTAGAAGTTCTGGGCGCTGGGACTCGGCGTCTGCCTTCAGACTATGCTTAAACGAATCGTCACGGATATCCGTCGAGTGTTCATCTTATCTGATGTTCAATGATATCTACTCGGACGAATGGAGAGCAGTCACTCTGCTAGTGGGAGCTGGGGCGTGTCTGCTGGTGCTAGTTGCCCTGACATCGATATTTGGGTTCTGTGTGAGCAAGCTTTTCAATTTGGTTGTGGTAATCATTACCTTCATCTGCCAGCTGCTAGGAGGTGAGATTTGTATAAACATCATAGATATCATAGCTACAAGTACCACCATCTGTTAAAGAAATGTCCTTCTTTAGAGGAGTGTATAACTTTTAAAAAACCCTACCTAATGTGACGGCCATGTTTAAGTTCATGTCGCCCCACACCTGAACCTTGCAGCTGCCATTAATTTTTAATTTCGCCTAGGAACATACACTGTACAACTTAAACCGAAAAAAACAACACTAGAATTAACTTAGACCCCTAACTTTCACTATGGACATATAGTGTGTTATTACAACTCTCAGCAACTGATGACTCCTTAACTCCTGGAATTTGGTGTGGAGATAGAGTAACACTTTTAGAAATGTATGACAGGAATTTGGATAGTTAAAATAGAGCACAGTGGAGATGTAACCAATTGAATTAAAAATTTTATTTTCTATCCCATATTGAGCATCCCAGTATTATCAAAATGCCATTTTCTTTGAATTGAGCTCAATCACGTCATTGGCTCAGTTGACGAGAGCTCTGGGCAGACAGGACATGGGTAGGAGGGGATTTTTTTCTGTAACTATCTCTACGGATGATTAGTTCCTATTTTGTGTTGGTAGTTAACAGAACCCAGAAGTCATAAACTGTGTATGGTAATAAAGAGTTGTGAAATCACAAACTCAAGATGTGTGATGTCACAGTGCCCCTTCCCTCCCTTCTCTCCCCCCCTCCCCCTTCGATGTGAGACTTTACCATGCCACTCTTTCCCTCCCCTCCCTCCCCCCTTCCCCTCCCCTCCCTCTCCCCTCCCCTCCCTCTCCCCTCCCCTCCCTCTTCCCTCCCCCCTTCCCTCCCTTCCCTTCCCTCCCCCTCCCTCCCTCCCCTCCCTCTCCCCTCCCTTCCCTACCCCTCCCCTCCTATGCTAATGTTTATTCTAAACCAATAAATGTATGTTAGTCCTACACCACATCTTTATATACATGTGGGCAAGATTATCCACTGCTATTATTACATGGTGTATTTTGAAATTGATAAAATAACATTATTTTGAAATCTCCCATGAGATGTATCTGTTAGTCTTTGCTTTTTTCCCCCGACACACATACGTATGTACCTATGCCATTTGGTTTCAGGATCTGCCTTAAGACTACATTATTAAATTTCCTTACAGCAAGTTTCCTCGCCTTTGCCTTGCAAAGCCAGAGGTCTTAAAACCACAGTTGATACAAACCTTTTATTCTACTGAGTCACACAGTATACATAGACCTGGGTGATTTCTTTGAGCACAGAGTACATTACATGAGTCCAGCAATTGCTTTCAAGCCTCCTTTAACATTACCCCCCTCCCACTTAATATCCTTCTCCCACTTGACCTTATTAATCAGCATACTCATCCATTGTTTAAGTAACGAGCCAGTAAATCGATTGTTATATTTACGGCCACTTGTGGACCAACCACCTGAGTGTTTTGTGGTGGAGTGGCATTGTTATGGTTACAGTCTGCTGCTGTGAGAATTCATGTTATGTCAACACTGCACTCAAACAATGTGTGCCCATTGAGCCTGCTGGTGACGTCTTGTAGATGTTTTTAGGGGTTTGCCTCGTAGAAATATGAACATATGACTTCAAGTTACATTATTGTACTGACAATGGAAGTCCTTCACTTACACCCCATGTCCAGCGACTTTTAAAACTTGTAGTGGTGGTACTGCATTATAACAAATCCAGTATATTCCTATGGTGGCCAGCATTAGAGAAATGTACGAGCCAACGGCTGACTTCCAATGTTACTATAATATGGTAGGAGGAATCACATCTAAGTTCCACTTCAAATGGTCGCTGACTATCATGTGACTACATGGAAGAAATCTCAACCATAATCCAGCTCACTACTCTGCTATGCCTCCTAATATAAAAATTCCCTATGTCTCTCAATAAAGGAAATTAATGCACCTAACTACCTTTTCCTTCCTTCTTGAGAATCCTTAGAGTATTAGAGAGGAAGAAGTCCCTTGGTACGCCATTATGGAATTGGTTATATATCAGATGTCAGGTGGTATGATTGACGTATGGAATTGGTTATGTGTGGTTGTATTATACAACTCTCTTCTCTTCATGTTGATCATCCTAGCTAGTGTCTGTTATTATTCAATGCAAAATGATATATCAATTAAGTGTCAACCCCTTGAGGGCAATTACTGGTCTACTTCCACCCCTTGAGAGGCAATTACGGGTCTACTTCCACTACTGAACAATGGTGGAGCAGGTGCAGATGTTATTAGAGCTCCCTTTCTCGGGGAATTGTTATGTGACTCTTACTAAAAAAAGTGTAATCTGAGAATCGATTGTGGAGCATGTCATGAAATTCTATCAATGGAATGAAATGCTCGATTAAGATAAAGTAGCTCTCAAGTTAGCAGGAAGACAATGTTATTATTCATGTGCTGCCCACCCACCTGGCACTCGGCATTTGTTTATTTTTAATCCAGCCATGTAGTGGAGAGTACAAACTCTTCCTCATTGATCCATAAGTTTTGGTCCATAGGAACAAGCCCTCATGGATATAGCTCTCTCAAAAGCTCAAAGAGAAAGTGTCACCTTAGTTACTTTGATCTTTATCCCCATTGTGTCAAATTATGGGCTTTTGTCAAATCAATCCTGGTTGCCATTTTCCCCCGCATTTACTTCATTTCATTTTTTGAGAGGGGCCTAGCAGCTAGACTAGGTTGCCATCTCCTGATGTAGTAACTGAATGACCATGCAACATAGTTATAAATTATGCTATGTGAGAGCTGAGAATTAAAAACCCGCCACCAGAGCCTGCAGCTATCTGCTGACTGCTGATCAAAATCCAGAATTTAGTCAGAGAAATTAATGTGATACAAAAATTAATCCAAGTTGAACTGCAGGACTGAAATGCAGTTCCAAGTAAGGAATTTTGGTTGACTTGGTTGAACATTGGATGGCTCTAGTTGTGCACTTGTGGAGGTGTGCTGTCTTCATTATCTCCATTTTGTCTCTCTAAGGATGTCACAAGATAAGGAAAACTATGCAGTTGCTTGGCGTCACCTTGGCTAAGTGTGGGGTAACTCCTGTTCCTTTGGAGACAGTCCAGCATCAGCTTGATTTATTTGGTCTCTTAATATTATTACACAGAGAACAGTGGAAATTACGACACATTTTTTACTCTAATACAACATGGTTTGGAATTAACTTCAACTCCTAAAGAAATGCCAATATACAACACCTTGGCTTTGATTTGGGACTCTTTAAATTATGGAGTTACGACATTTTTACTCCAATACAACACCTTGGCTTTGATTTGGAGTTAACTTCCACTAAATTGCACATTTTTTAAGTTTCGAAAGTTATGAAGTCATGACGCATTCTAATATCTTGGTCTTAAGTTGGGGTTAACTTCCACTCTTACAGAATTGCCGAAGTTGTTACAGCACAAATCTCAAAGGTGAATATGTGGTGATTCTGGTCAAACCACCAGCTGACATAGGGCAGCATGTCAACTTCAAAGGTTTTGAGATTTTGTAGTTTAAAAGTTCAAAAAGAGCATAAGCTCATGTACTTTATGGTGGATGCACTGTATCATTCCTGGGTCTTGTTGGAAGAAAGGTTTCTCTAGCTATGTTATAATTCACGCTACTTCCCCTTCAAATGGTGTTCTCAAACCACAAATCCCAGGCCTCTGCTATTTTTCTCATGCGTACTTGACAATGTGTTATAGTGAGAAGCTACTTGTAAAGTATACAACAATAAAACAAACAAACAAACAAACTCCTTTGAAGTGATGTACAAGAAATGTGGAGGTCCTTTGATAAAGTATGAGGACATTCAGAGTTCTTCTGTCTCAATGATTCTAGCTTGATGACATAGCTCGTTGGGAACCCATGGGAACCTCCACTGACTCATCCACACCCCTTGCTTGAACAGAGTCCCAGTGGGACAGGTGGTGAAAACATCCACCAGTCACCTATCCTTTTCCAAGGAAATATCTAAGCACACAATGTACATTACTAAGTGATGTCCTTAGGTATTTGGGGGAAGTGGTAAAAGTGTCTCCTCCCATACATACCTGACTTTCTGCTAATATGGAAATGGCTTGGGGAAATAATTGCTGTGTTAGACAACACCATCAGCGCTAGTTTCCCAGCTATGAACACAAGGAGGGCAAGGGCGTGGCAAGTTCACATTCCAGCCACTCAACACACAAGCCTCTCTAACTGCTAATATGGGCAGAGCTGAGCATTATTATTCAAGGGGCATTATACTCAATAAGATAATAAGGTGGGGTTGAATCATTAATCAGAGGTTAAGCTAAAGGCTACATGTGTTGATAATTAGAGGAGCATAAAGGCTACATGTGTTTATAATTAGAGGAGCATAAAGGCTACATGTGTTGATAATTAGAGGAGCATAAAGGCTTCATGTGTTATAATTAAAGGAGCATAAAGGCTTCATGTGAGGAGCACACTCAATCTAACTCTTAACAAGTATGTGCTTATTAGAATGGTATACTTCATTCAAGATTCACATAGAAGCTCAATGAGAGAGGTGTGCTCAATTTAGAGTCATGTATATACTTGGCTGGTGTATACTAACTAGCCATACTGTGTAAAGTTCATGACTTGTTTCCTACAGATTATCACCAATATTATCCAATACAAATTATAATCGATTGTCATTAAAACCCTCTGATACCATTGTCCTAACGGGTTTGTATTGGACATGTGTGCTCCCTGAGGACCAGTTGCTGAATACAGAGAGAATAGTTTTTTATGATGTTTTTGAACTGAGGAATCACTGGTATTATTATGGGACTATTCTTGTAATTGATATAAGCATCTTTATTTGGAGTGGAGTTGTCATAATCCTTCAGCTGTGATTTGTCAAAAGTTAAAAGACCAATTCTAATGTGACTTATTAATCATTTTATGTCACTTTCGGGCAAAATAATGCTAAGATATGTGTCTGTTGATCCACAGTTACCTTTTGGGACTAGAGAATTAATTAAGCTAGTTAGTGTCATGAGATGTCCTCGTTTCAGGGGGGGGTTATAGTTTTTATTCAGGCATTTACACTAGAATAAGGTGCCTGATTAGAGGTAAAGTGTCTTGATTAGAGGTAGTGTCCTAATTAGAGGAAATTTAAAAATTGAGGTTAAAAGGTTCACTTCTCTCTCTCTCTCTCTCTCTCTCTCTCTCTCTCTCTCTCTCTCTCTCTCTCTCTCTCTCTCTCTCTCTCTCTCTCTCTCTCTCTCCCTCCCTTTTGCAGTGCTTCTCTTCATAACAGGTCTGATACTGTTTCCAGCAGGGATAGATTCTCCACAGATGAAACAACTCTGTGGACCCAGTGCGGGATCGTTTTCCACAGGGAGCTGTAACATAGGATGGGCCTTCATTCTCATGATTGTAGGGACTGCCCTGGCGGGCATTGCCGCAGTGATGTCATGGTCTACCCTCAGATGGAAGGAGAAACACAGAGAGAACACTTCCTATGCTCTGTAGAAATTTCTCTCTCCCCTCTCATGCTATGTAAGTGTGTTGTTATTCTACTCGGCCTTTTATCTTATTCCCATTCCATTATATAAACTCATCATCCTTTATGCCTTTCTTTCATCTTTAATTTTATCATGCAGCAAAATGCTCATTCTTTGTACTTTTTTTGGCTCACTCATCTTAATAATGTATGTGTTGTAAAAGTCCTGAGCATAATAATTTAAATATATATTTGTGGTAGTACACACTTCACCTTCTCATCGTCCTTCTGTATCGTATTCTATTATTGTTATTCCTTATTGCTGTTTTCCATTGTCATATCCCATAGCCACAATTTCATATTTCACTTGAAATTAAAAGTTTCAACTTGTATTATGTGTGTGTGTGTGTGTGTGTGTGTGTGTGTGTGTGTGTGTGTGTGTGTGTGTGCGTGTGCGTGCGTGCGTGTGTGTGTTTGAGAAAAAAGAAATCAAAAATAAACTTTTGGAAATGTATTTGTCCATCGCTCTACTGGCAGCCGGACCAATATGCCTATACGTAATGGAGCCTAATTTTTACATATAATAGCACGTGTGTGTGTGTGTGTGTGTGTGTGTGTGTGTGTGTGTGTGTGTGTGTGTGGAAATATTGAGTAATATTATACCTAACTACTGTGGTAATGGTTGGGTCCACTGTATGCTGTGTATCAGTAAATGAGACTATAAATATATATATTTTGAGTGTGAGTGTCTCATATACTTTCAAGTTAAAGTTACAAGTGCATTGTTGACAATGTTTTTTCTATTTTTTATTCACTGGATCTTTGATCACTACTCCAACCATGACCAAATTTCACATTCAAAAGCACCGATCATCCACTCCATGAGCTGCTTTCTTGAAATTGGGTTAAGAATTGAGAAAGTTATAGCAGTTATAATGAGGTATCAAATCAACACAAATAGAAGTGCAGTATTTTTGTATGGCAGTTTTGCAATAATCGAATGAACAATTATGGGTATAAATGGTTCAGCTATTATTGGTTTGGTAAATAATCAGTTAACTGTACCTCCCAAAAGTCAACATAAATTTGGTGTTGTGCTAGGCAAGCCACACAAGTGTGTGATGCTTAAAGGTCATTATGCAATAGAAACTCAAATAATCTGGATTGACAGATCGCCTCACCATCTTCTGATTCTACTTCCTGCCACTTGGGACTGTGAGAGGTTAATTATAATGAAGTTTTCCAAATAGAAACTAACGGGAGTAGTTTTTGGGGGATAACGTTTGCAATGAAGTAAACAACACGAGAATGTTATTGACAAGGAGAGTATTCTACGAAATACAAGTTAAAGAAGCACAAGAACATAAGGCTATACTTTGACTAAATAAGCAATTAATTATAAAAATCCTAAGAGAAAAATAATCAATTTTTAGTACAAATTATGGAACATACTAACAACACACATAAAATAGTTTTGAAATGAGTTATAAAACCACGATTGTGACCAGCCAACAATAACATCATGTTTTGCTTTTCCCTTTCTTTTAAGTTATGTTTAAGTTCAGTCCTATGTCATACATCGGGTCATCAAACACAGGGTTTTGAGGTTCCAGCACACATGTTGGCTCGTAGGCACCTCGTGATTTCGGTCCCCTTTTCTGAGCTGGTGGTATAGGTGGAGTCTCCTTCACAACTTCTGGTTCGGATACCTCTTCCATTTCGATGTTGGTTTTTGTTTTGTTGCTTCCGTTGTGGTGCCGTGACTCACTGGGTGTGTGGACCAGACTTTTGGTACGGGGGTGTGGATTCAGGGGAACATTGGGGCGGTTCTCCCGGACTGTAATAGCCTTCCTCTCTGGGATCGAGGGTTCACACGGGGGGTTGAAAGAGTTGGCATATGCAGGGTCGTCAAAAAGGAGCTTGCTTTTGGTGGGGGTGATCCTTTCTGGAGGTGGGGAGCTCAAGTGAGTGGTTCTCTGAGGTAGCACGCGATTAGGAAGCATCGGTTCATCGTACTTTGGGTCAAAATCGCTCGCCCTCCTGCAAGAATTTAGTGGTTTCTTTTCAGCGTCTTCTACACCGTTATGCAAGATCTTTGACTTGTCAGGCTTGTCTTGTTTGCTTTGCCTGGGATCATCGAGTGTGTTGTACATGTGTTCAATTTTTGGGACAACCATGACATGAATTCCCACACTGCTTTTATCAACAACAAACTTTGCATCTGTGGACATGGACTGGTCTTGTTCGAGGACGTGGTACATCGGTTCCTTGGGCTTGGCAACTTCTTTTTCTTCTTTAGAACTCTCTGTTATATTTACATCGTCGTATTCATGTTTGTCCCCCACCAGTTTCTCCTTCGTACCATGTCCTGGTGAGGTCATGTCAATATTTTTATACTTGTGATCTTTGGCATCCCCAAAGGTTGATTTGTCTCCCACTTTCTTACCATGTCCGGGTGAGGCCACATCTATGTTGTCATACTTGTGACTCTTGGCATCACCAATGGCTAATTTGTCTCCCACCTTCTTATTCTGTCCCGGTGAGGCCACATCCACGTTGTCATACTTGTGACCTTTGGCATCACCAGCGACTGTACTCTTCTTCTCTTCCTTCGCTGCTATGATGACATTGCTGTGTGTTACTTCCTTTAGGTTGGTACGATTATCGGGATTGAGCTTCACTTCCGTTTTGATCCTATCAATGGCTGGTCCTTGGGTTTCTTCATCTTCTTCATCTTCTTCTTCTTTCTGGATAACATCGTACATGTCATCATCGTCCATTGTCTGCTTGGCAGTTGCCAGAAGAGTTGTTGGAGGGTTTTCTGGAAGGAAGGGGTCGCTGTCTGGGACTCTGAGAGACACAGAGGTGAATCCTGGATTGTTGTTGATGGGGGCAAGTTCTGTTTCATTCCTGCCGGCCAGATAAGAGTCATTCAATGTTCTACAAAATTTAAAAGAGAAATGGTTAGTTAGAACACTTGTTAAAAGTATGAGGTCATAGTTAGCTACTATTAATAATTAGCCTGAGATCGAATTCTTTTTTGCCATCCTTGTCAGATTAGAACATGATGGGGCTAGTATGTTAATACAGATTCACTAGCTACATGCTGAGAGGAACAACATTGACCTCAATTATGTAGTTGATGTGTTCATTTTTGAGGGTTCCTGTATTAATATTTTGAGTAGTAACTTACTCTGTGTGGGTGCTCTGAATTTGGTATTCAGAAGTGGCTGGATGACTGACGTCCATGTTCTCCTCCTTCTTCTTCTTTCTTTTCCTCTTGATCACACATATGAGCAGTATTATTGTAGTACAGAGCAGTATTGCCACCACAGGCACCACTGTGACAAGTACTAATGCAGGTATGCAATATTGAGCACCATACTTATCAATTCCAAGACTGAAACACTCCGTAATGTTATTGTTAGACATTGTGATTGTGTTAGATGGCTGGGTCTACTTGACAGTGACAATGATAGCTAGCAACAGCCCAAGATTCTGCTGTTTGTTATTTTCTGATGAGTCCAGGAAGTGAGTTGATCTTTAGCTAGCTTAGCTAATACGTAGCAATTTGTAAAGTAGCTAGCTAGTTGAATCTTGCAGTGAGGGAATTAATTTTCACTCATTCTTAACTCCAGCTTTACTTTGGCTATCTAGCTAGCTAGTTATCCTTCCTGTGGCTAGCTAGCTACCATCTCACAGGCATAGCAATAAGATAGCTAGCTCATATAGCTAAATATTTTAGCTAAGCTCTGTCTTTGAAAATTGATAGAGTAGCTATTAGCTAGCAGCAGATAGCAGAATAGCTAGAGTATTTGGTTGTTAACTATATAAGCAACATACAGCAGACAAGTAGCTTGATTACACAAATGAAAACTTTCTACTGTCAATACGGGGAATGTTTACAATTTAAGATAGTCCCAAATAGATTTCATATTGATCTAATCACCTGTAACTGATAGTGTTACAAGGTGAGGCACAATAATATTATAAGCCATTAGTGGCTAGCTAGAACAGGGAAACCTTTGCAATGCCTCCAACTTGTGAACTTTGATTTTAGTATAAAATGCTCTCATTTTCAGTATTTTCAGCCATTTTAAGTAGCTAATAGCTAATGTGTGTAGTAAGTTTATCTAAGTTTGGTCAAATTTCAAATACTGATGGATCAGTAGGAGGCTCTGCATGTGTCGTCATTTTTTTTCAGACACACTATTTTTATATACCACACACAATCATGCATGCAGTCATAGGAAAGTTTGTTATTGTCCTTATCATCATTAATGATTAATACTTCATAATTGCATGCTAGCTATAGTTAATAATATAATAAAGGTTAAAGGTCAGCCAGCTGCCTGTACATTGTTCTATGCCTATACTGCACCACTCTCTCCTCTTGTCAACCAGCCAGATGACTTGGTGTACATGCTCTCATAGTCCATGGCCGCAGGATTCAGTGACATGTACTGGTCATTAGTCTGATCATCATCAGATGTCGCATCTGCTAAATGTGATGGCTCAGTGTAAGTTGACAGTTCATGTGCTGAAGAGGAAGAAACAAACCAAAAAGGCATGGCATGTATATTGTTGGCAGCTGCTATCATTATGATCAGCATTTTAATATACCTTGTTGTGTCATCACTTCCACTTCCTTCTTCTTCTTTCTTTTCCTCTTGATCACACATATGAGCAGTATTATTATACTACAGAGCAGTATTGCCACCACAGGCACCACTGTGACAAGTACTAATGCAGGTATGCAATATTGAGCACCATACTTATCAATTCCAAGACTGAAACACTCTGTAATGTTATTGTTAGACATTGTGATTGTGTTAGATGGCTGGGTCTACTTGACAGTGACAATGACAGCAACAGCCCAAAATTCTGCTGTTTGTTATTTTCTGATGAGTCCAGGAAGTGAGTTGATCTTTAGCTAGCTTAGCTAATACGTATAGCAATTTGTAAAGTAGCTTCTTTGAAAATATAAGAGTATTAGCTAGCAGCAGACAGCAGATAGCTAGATACTTGGTTGTTAGTAATTAAACACACGTAGGCTCTAGCTATAAGACCAGTCTATATCTACAACAATGGCATAGCTATAACTAAGATAGAGCAGTTTAGCTAGCAACAATAGACAGTGTGTGCATAGCTACTTTATTATGCTGTTTATAATATTGGCTATGTATAGCTATTAAATCACACTGAAAGTGAAAGTCCTCCCAATTGAAGTTCTATAGCTAGAGGCTACTTCACATAGAGCAACAATATTAAAGAAAGAGAGTCCCAATTCTAAATTCACCGATCATTATTGACAAACTGTCTCATACATGTCTAAGCCTAAAAGTTTGCAACTCCTGGAATGTCTGTTATTGATAGCTAGTCTTTATGTACCTAATTGTTTATTTCATGCTAAGTCCCATACTATACAGGGGTTCGTCAAACATACACACAGGTCCTTGGGTCTCAGACGTGTCACATGTCAACTTGGGGGTAACTTGAGATGGGTCGGATGCTCTCCTCTGAACTGGTGCATTTGTGGACTCCTCTACTGTATCACCTGCCTCTTGTTTGGACACTGTACCAGCCTCTTCCTCAGACATTGTTCCAACTTCTGGTTCGGACACCGCACCACCAGTCTCTGATTCAAAGACCACACCACCAGGTTCTGGTTCGGACACAACACCACCAGATTCTGGTTCGGACACCGCACCACCAGTCTCTGATTCGAAGACCACACCACCAGGTTCAGGTTCAGATACCACACCAGCTTCTGGTTCTGATACTTCCCCAGAGTAGATATTGGTAATTGCCTCAGAGCTTCCATAGTTGTGAAATAATTCCCAAGGGGCAATTGTAGGAGGAAGACTACTACTAGTGAAGGGGTCTGGATCTGGAGGTGGGTGTGGATTTGGAGGGGTGTATTTGGGATGATCCTCATTGAGTGAAATACCCTTTTTGTCTGCAGATGATCCACCTACTGCAGGGTTGAACGAGCTAGCATAAGTAGGGTCATCAAAAAACATCTTTTCATTTTGGGCAGCCTTCACTGAAGGTGAGCTAGAGTGTGTTGCTCTGTGAGGTGGTGTACGATTAGGGAATATTATTGGTTCATCATATTTTGGATCAATATTCATCTGGCTTTGAGAATTTGGTGTTTCATTTGCATCTCCTGTTTGTGAAAGTTTGGAAGCATCTACAACTTCTTCTCCTCCATGCTTGTTCTTGCCTCTCTTGTCGAGTGTGTGGTACATGTGTTCATAATTGCTCACATCAGGAGGAACGATCATGGCCTGAGTAGCCATGAAACTGCTTTCACTCATGGGCTGACCTGGATCGATGGTGTGGTATATCAGTTCGTAGGACCTGGAGACTTGTGTTTTATCTTCCCGTCCTTCATCATGAATGTTATCATACACGTGGTTGTCATCCAGAGACTGCTTGTTTGATGATTCAGCAGCTGTTGTAAGAATGTCCGGAGGGTTTTCTGGAACGAAGGGGTCACTATCTGGGACTCTGAGGGGAACAGAGGTGAATCCTGCATCGTCATTGAATAGGGTTAGTTCTGTTTTGAATTCATTCCTGTTGGTCATGTACAAGTCATTTGATACTCTATGAGATTTGGAGGAAAAGAAAACAATAACAATATGATTAGTAAACTTTCACTCTGGACTCATAGCTAGCCATACAGCTTTAAATAAGGCATGCATATGGTATGACAAGAATGGCTTTCTACAGGACCCAGTCGGTGGTAATACCTGCATGCTATTCTCATCATTAAAAATTCTGGACCATGATAACATGATAATTATCTCAAGTTTGCACTGCCCAGTTGGTCAAACATCAAACTGACTAGAATAGGTGATACTTTACCCACTGATAACTAACTTTGTTACCTTGTATGAGTCGTAGTTGAGGGACTCTTCTTTTCCTTCTTTCTTTTTCTTCTGATCACACATATGGAAATGGATATTGTTAGTAGAACGCAGACTACCATTATCATCAGAACTAGTCCAACCACTACACCATAATCACAGGGTGTTCTAAAATCTCCCCTGAAGCATGAAGTATCTTCCACCAGTGTGGCCATTACTGATGTTGGTGTGGGAGAAGATATGTGTACGGTGGTAGAAGATGCATCTTCCACTAGTGTGGTCATTACTGGTGTTGGTGTGGGAGAAGATATGTCTACGGTGGTAGAAGAAGCATCTTCCACCAGTGTGGTCATTATTGCTGATGCAGAAGAAACAGCTTCCACCAGTGTGGTCATCACTGATGTTGGTGAGGGAGAAGATATGTGTACGGTGGTAGATGAAGCGTCTTCCACCAGTGTGGCCATTACTGATGTTGGTGTGGGAGAAGATATGTGCATAGTTGTGGATGATGTTGCAGCCATTGAACATGGTGACCTACATATAGCGCATAGAGGTTGCACAGGACTATGTATAACAATGTTATCACTGCTGCAATTCTTCTCTGATGAAGAGTTGAATATGATGTGTCCATAAGGTGAGGGTTGGAGACAAGTGTTGTTAACCTCTATCTGACACCAGTAGAATCCATTCAGACTCTCATTAAAGTTCTCAATGATCCTATTGTGATGTGATGAAATTAGGCCTCTGAAGGGAGTCAAAGTCCTCATATCATCTTCATTGTATCCATTAGTGACTAACTCTCCTTGGACTCTAGCAAGATGTTCTTGTGTACTTCTGTACCACCTCACTGTCACATCACTTCCATTAGGACTGTATATACTACAAACTAACACAACAGCTGAAGGTCGTCCTTGAGGATTACAGGTCAAATTACCAGGCAAAAATTGATAGTAGTAGCAGCAATCATCTATAAAGATTATGAAGCAGTAGCTTAAATTTGTGGCTGCATGCCAATTTAGCTCACTCCTCCTCTGTGCTTCTTATAATTGACAGTTTTACTTAATAACCATTCTCAATTATATATGAATTAGTGGGAGAGCCAGTCCCTCACATAAGCTAGCCATAGCTATGTATATATATAGGTGTAGGAAGAGATTAGACTATAGGACATGTTCTGTGTCTACATTGAAACTTTGATACCTGAGAGGCTGAACTATTTTAACTACCTGCATGTCTGTATTACCTCACCTGTGCATTGAGCTTTGGTAGTGCTAGATACCATCACTATTTGAAGAACTATCACGATCCTCAAGTAACTCTTACTCATCTCCATGGAACTAATAAGTATCATATAGCTAGCTAGGTCTTCTTCAGTTTACGATTTTTTTATCATTGAGGTAATAGTCGTATATGCATCCTAATATTATTTTCCCCACTGTATGAGTTATTACACAATATATCTTATGACAACGTTAGAGCTAGTTTGCATGCAAAAAAGGAAGTTTTTTGTCAACATTCTATTAAGTTGTTCTTCCCATGGCAGTTATTGTATGTGTTCATAAACACCAGAGGACTTTGTGGGTTTCTTATCATCAACAACAATGTTTACATAGTGATCAGCAGTTGTACATTGTGAGCTTAATCCTATTGGCTCCACATAGTGACCAGTGACTGCATATTGTGAGCTTGATCCCATTTTGGCCCCATGCCAGCGTCCCTACCCCTCCCCCTACCCCACTGAGTGCTGGACCAACCAGATGACTTGGTGTATATGCTCTCGTAGTCCATAGCTGCAGGATTCAGTGACATGTACTGGTCCTGGTCAGTTGCATTGTCTGCTGGGGTTGGTGACTGGGGGAGGGTTGATGCCTGGAGTTCAGATTCTGCAAAACATCATTAGCTTATAGCTAGTGTAGTTAGCTATAAGCTATAGCTACGGAGCATGCTAGCACTACAATAAATAGATCTACAGAGGAACCTCCGATAAAGGACACTCCAATAGAGGACAAACCTCTCAACAAAGGACAATCTGTATTTATGCATTCTAACCTCCAAAAAGAGGACAACCTCTCTACAAAGGACAAACGGCTGGGTCCCAAGTGTGTCCATTATTTGGAGGTTCCATCTACCTTCCTTGATTAGGCCTTGATGGATTATGCTTCTATTTTTACCTAATATTCTATTCTCAAATTCTTATTTTTTACCCTATTATTCTTGCTATTATATGACCCTTTTCCAATAATATAGCAAAAATTTATGAATAAGAATTGTATTGCAACATTATAGTCTCTAGCATCAGTGCTTATAAAACAGCTACTATTATCTTCACTATGGTCAGACTCTCGTTCAGAGTCAGTTAAAATTACTTCTTTCTGCTCCTTCTGTTGCCATTGCATCACAGTTGACTCTGATTGATGCCCACTACCATGATGTCATAGCAGAATTGCACAATGTGCATGCATACAATAATTTTATTCTCAATTCTCTTAGCTAAATTGTATTATTCTCAAAATTATGCTAGCATAATCCATCAAGGCCTAACCTTGATACTGCTGGTTCTTTCTCCTATTCTTCTTCTTCATGAGGCATGTACAAATTGACGACATCAATAGCAGAATGCAGAGCATAATGAGTACAAGTGACATTCCAATAATCACAGCATAATCACAGGGTGTTCCAAAATCACCCCCAAAGCATGAAGAGTATTCAGTGGTCATCATTGACGTATTTGAGGTGGTATTTTCACTCTCTGTCTGTCGTGTCATTATTGTTTTTGTAGGTAGAGGTGAAGATACACTGGGTCTATTTGAACATGATCTTGTATTAGTACACAGAGGTGGCACAAGACTATGTCTAACAATGTTATTACTGCTGCAGTTCCTCTCTGATGAAGAGTTGAATATGATGTGTCCATAAGGTGAGGGTTGGAGGCAAGTGTTGTTAACCACCAGTAGAATCCATTCAGACTTTCATTAAAGTTATCTATGATCCTATTGTGAAAAAATAAATTTAGATCTTTGAAAGAAATCGAATTCCTCGTATCATTTTCACTGTGTCCACTAGTGACCAACTCTCCTTGGACTCTGGCAAGATGTTCTTGTGTACTTCTGTACCACCTCACTGTCACATCACTTCCATGAGGACTAAATATACCACAACCTAACACAACAGCTGAAGGTCGTCCTTGAGGATTACAGGTCAAATTACTAGGATAAAACTGATAGTAGTAGCAACAGTCATCTGCAACAATAGGGTGGGAAACAGCTAGCTATGTACGTAGAGTGTGATAGATAGAGCCATTATAATAGCTATCAGCTAATTACGACCACATTCACATAGCAATTGAACTCTTTTCACTAATAATATGCTGGAGGTAACTTTAGAATACATGTACCTCAACCCTCCTTGTGACTCACCTGTGCATTGAGCCTTTGTCCTGTAGACCATTACTACTTGAATCACTAGAAAAGTGATCATCCCATTTAAACTACTCTTCATCTTTAATAGCTAATAGCCAGCTTACTAGTAGTTACGGTTATCTAGCTTTCACTGTAACAATAGAATTAGTTCTCATATAAATTAGCTTTATGAAACAAACCACCAACGTTCACGTTAACTGAGAGAAGTAAGCAAAGAATGAAAGTGTGTACTGCACACCATTTTGTCCCAATGCATACACTGTTTTGTTTTTAGTGTGCATGTATATTGGGACAATTTAGTGTGCAGTACACACTTTTCATTTTTACAGCATTGTGTTCAGAATGTTGGTTATGAACTGCAGAGATTTGATGTATTCATTCTCATTGGAAAACTTTGCAAAATCATGCTATAATATTATAGCTATCACTTTATGTATTTAATAATCACTTTGAAACACACTACTATAGCTATAATCCAAGGTTATCTTGTACACGACATCTGAGTCAAGTTCAGTCTCATCTTGTACATGGATCGGCATCAAACACAGATCCTGGAGTCTCCATAGTGCATTTTGACTCAAGGGTTATCTGAGAATCAGGAGCTCTCTTCTGGACTTGTACAAATGTAGCTTCTTCCAGTGTACCAGGTTCCAGTTCGGACATCTCTTCAGTTCCAATATTGGGTGTTGACACCTTGATTCTGATGTTGGATGTCAGCACGGCCTCATGGTATGCAAGTTCCCTGGAGCAGTTTTCAGCAAGAGGAACAGCTTCTATGTCTGTTGGTGATTCATGTGGATTAACTGCATAAATAGGGTCTGTAGTATTCCAACTCTATGGATGATACTAGATTATAATGGATTCTTTATTATTTCTTTTCCAATGTCTACATAAGCATGAGGTCTATCACCTGTCTATCTATTACATCATAACATGTTTATGATACAAGGAAATAACAAGAGTGATACATAATTAGATAATAATGATACAGTCATTGTGATACATTATAAATCACTAAACACTACATCCCTCCCCTTCTTTGATAAATACTTGAGAGTTACACACTATACTGATCATAAATGTTCTGACTGTAACACTGAAAGTTTCGACGTTCACGAGTTGGGTATCGTCTGCCGACTGGAGTTGTGTTTTCAGCTGAAGGTTGTACACCGTTCTCATCGCCATCCACAATATCATCAGTTTCCTCACTGCTTTCAATATCTACGTTACCAGAACAGCGTACTGCTTTCAATAGAGATGCATTTCGAGTTACATATTTGCCGTTTCGAACAACTGTTACCATAGTACCCTTCAATCGGACAACTTGAAATGGCACTGGATCAAACTTGCTGGAGAATTTTGTATGTTTCTTTTGCTTCATCAGCACCATATCTCCGACTACAAGTTTCGATGGCTGTGCTTTTCTTTTCTTGTCAGCATATCTCTTCATCGTTTCCTTGGCTTTTTCATCCTTTTGTCGTAAGTCTTTATCACTTTGGTTATTTTCTGGTGCCAGTTGTGGAAGTTTGGTCTTAATCATACGATTAAAAAGCAATTTGGATGGAGACTCTCCTGTAGTCACATGTGGAGTAGCACGATAATTAAGTAGAAAAACATACAACTCTTTGTGCCAATCACGTCCTTCTAAACGAGCTGATCGAACAGCTTTCGTCAATGGTTTCATGAATCGCTCAGCCTCTGAATTTGCTTGTGGCCATAGGGGAGTACATCGTTGATGTTGGATGCCATACTCATTCATGAATATCTTGAATTCATGGCTAGTGAAAGGTGGACCGTTGTCACTTCTGACAATCTTTGGGATACCATGTGTAGAAAAGATCCTCTGCAACTTGCTAATTGTCCCTTTGGCTGCGGTTGACCGAACTATGTCAACTTCCAAAAGATACTCTCCAGTTGGGAACGGTCCGCAAAAATCAATATGTACAGTATGCCAAGGGTCTGGTGGCAATGGAGACATTTGCAACGGATCAGGACGTTGGTCTGGTCCATTTGCTTGACAGGCTAAACAGTCACTGACAACTTTCTTCACTTCGTCATCCAGACCTGGAAACCATATCTTTTCTCTGATAAGTTGCTTGGTTTTCACTATGCCCTGATGGCCTTCATGAGCGATGTTTACTGCTCTTTCTCTTAGCTTTTCTGGCATTATAATTCGAGATCCTCTCAATATAATGCTGGCCTCGTCATTCACTGTCAATTCCTCACTAATCTTTGAAAACCGCTTCAATTCAGTCATATTCACTCCTGTCTGGTCAGATAAATCATTTAGTGAGTCCCAGCCATTGGTGCGGATGAGATCTGCCAATTTCTGCAATGTGACATCCTATTTTTTTGCTTCCTCAATTTCAGATAGTGACATTGCCTTGGGAACAGCATGGGAGGAGATGAAGTTTACGTATCTTGTAGCCATTTGTTCTTGTTGTGGAGTTGTATATTGACTAGGATGCCTTGACAGAAAATCAGATGGATTGTCGATTCCTTTCGTGTGGACTACTGAGGAATCGTACTCTTGGAGACGCAAATTCCATCTCTGAATTTGAGCAGGTGGCTTTGATTTTGGATTATTAAGAATCAACTCCACTGGCTTGCAATCCGTTATGAGTTGAAAATGACCACCGCAGAGATACAAGTGAAGACGTTCCACCGCCCAGACAATGGCGAGTGCCTCCTTTTCTGTTTGAGAATATCTCTGTTCAACATCTGACAGTGATCTACTGACGAAAGCAACTATCTTGCGATCATTGTGACCGGATGTATGCTGTGAGAGAATTGCCGACAATCCCCATGGTGATGCATCTGTAACCAGCTCTGTTATTTTGTTGTTATCAAAATATGCCATTACAGTATCACTGGTGAGTAAATTTTTAACTCTCTGAAAGGCTTGTTGCTGATCATCTCCCCACTGGAACTGAGTATTCTTTTTTATCAATTCTCTCAATGGTTTGGTGATATCACTAAAATTGGGAATAAACTTTGCACAGTAAGTGGCCATACTGAGAAAGCTTCTGATTCCACTTGCCGATGTTGGTGGCTGTGCTTCATGAATTGCTTTCACCTTTGCCGGATCAGGAGAAACACCTGTGGAGGAGAAAACAAATCCAAAAAATAACAAAGAGTTCTTGCTCAATTCACACTTCTTCTTGTTGAGAGTCAGACCAATCTTAGCAAACCGATTGAAGACGGCTTCTAGAGCATTATCATGTTCCTGTTGTCTTCCCAAAAATAATGATGTCATCACTCACATTCATCACATTTGGAATGTCCCTGATTTGTTCACTCACCACATGTTGAAACAATTCGCTCGCTGAGTTAGTTCCGAAATTCAGTCTTGTAAACCATCTCAGGCCTTTGTGTGTCGAGAAGGTTGTGATGTACCTGCTCTCTGGAGCAAGTGACAATTGGTGATAGCCTGATCTCAGATCAAGCTTGGAGAATACAGTTGACCCATTCATGGCATGTATAAGGTCATCCACTGTGGGTGTCGGGTGACGTTCTCTGAGTATAGCTTTATTTGCCATTCGCATATCGATGCATAAACGTATCTCACCACTCTTCTTGGGAATTACTACCAAAGGAGAAACCCATGGGGTAGGCCCATCTACCCTTTCGATAATGTTCTGCTGTTCAAGTCTTTCAAGCTCTGCTTCAACTTGTTTTCTCAAGTGAAATGGTATTCTCCTGGCTGGTTGAGCAACTGGTTTTACAGATTGATCGATGTGCAACTTGACTTCAAAGTCTTTAAGCTTTCCAATTCCATCAAAGAGGGTAGGGTACTTCTGTGTCAACTCATCTCCAGCTGTGATAGCATTAATCTTGACATCCACGACACCAAGAGCATGTGCAGTAGTATAACTCAAGAGTGATCCATGTGCTCCTCGCACCACGTGAAAAGTTGTCTCAGTACTCATACTCCCAGTTGTGATGGAAGCGTTGAATTTTCCGAGTGTGACTAGCTGGGATGATGAACCATATGCGAAAATACGAGTAGATATTGATTGAAGTTTGATTGACGACTGCTTTTCAATTTTCGTGAATGTTGCTTCATCTATTATGTTGGTCGAAGCTCCAGTATCAATGGTCATGCTGATTGGAACTCCACTGATGGAAGCTGTAACTTTCGGTACTTTCTTATCATTGACACCCTAGCCCACAACGAACAAGAATTCTTCGTCATCACTATTGTCGTCTTGTGGTGGTGTGACTGAGATCTGATGAACTTGTGATTTATGCTTGTGTGCTGACTTTCGCTGAGGTTGACCTTGCTGAGTATAGTGAGTCTTATTGCTCTGACACATTCTAGCAAAATGATTAGCCTTCCCACAGTGGCGACAATTTTTTCCTGCTGCCGGACATGGACTTTCTACATGAGGCCAATTAAAACCACACTTGCGACATTGATTCTGGGAAAACGTACGCTTTTTATGTTGAGAACTGTGACCTGTTGTCTTTTTTGGTTCACGGAGATAGTTGATCTTTTCATGACTCGACTGTTCTATCCCCCTAGCTTGATTTTCGCTTGCTTCTAATGCTCGAGACTTGGTCAATAGCTTGTCCAATGTGAGATTTTCTTCCCTCAAGGCAAAACGTCGTAACTGCTTTGACTGACAATGCTGTATTACAGCTGACTTGAGCTCTTTGTCAAGATCTGTGAACTCACAGGTGGCTGCCAATTTGCGCAGACGTGTGACAAATTGATCGACTGTCTCACCCTCTTGTTGAGTTGCTTGTCTGAATTTGAATGCTTAAGTCCACATTTTTCTTGGGGTTGAAATAAGTGTCTAATTTAGTCATGGCTGTTGCATAGTCTGTTCCTGTATCTGTGAACGTATCGAACAACTCTTGGGTCTCCTGCCCAGCTTGGTACAACAGCAAAGCACGTTTTTGTTTGTCATCTGTGACATTAATGGCTGAGATGTATGTCTCAAACCTGTTCTTCCAAGCTTTCCAGCGTTGACTGAGGGAACTGGGATCTGACATGGGGTCAAACATTGGGAGCGGCGTAACTTCAACCTTGAAAGCCATAGTTGAAGCACTTTGAAATAACTGTCTTGTTGAATCCTCATCGCCAGTTGTAGTATTCCAACTCTATGGATGATACTAGATTATAATGGATTCAATTTCCTTTTCAATGTCTACATAATCATGAGGTCTATATCACATGTCTATCTATTACATCATAACATGTTTATGATACAAGGAAATAACAAGAGTGATACATAATTAGATAATAATGATACAGTCATTGTGATACATTATAAATCACTAAACACTACAGGGTCATCGAAAACAGTTTCGTTTCGAGTTTGGGTTGAAGCGGGTGAAACTGAGTGTGTGATTTTTCGAGGTGGCAAATGATGGGTTCATCATACTTTGGATCAGTATCACTCGTCCTGTTTTGAGAATTTAGTGCTTCCTTTGATACAGCAAATTCAGCAGTCTCACTTTCGACTCCACGTTCATGCTGGTTAAGGTTTTGAAGTGTGTGGTAGATGTGCTTGGGTTTGGTTGTGTTAGGAACAGTCAAGGCATGAGTGGCCAAAGAAGTAGCATCCATTCCATATTTGTGTTTACTTTGTTTGGGATCGTCAAGTGTGTGATACACATGCTCAGCTTTGCTCATGCTAGGAGCAACTGAAGCATGAGGTATTGTTATGCTCTCGCTGACAGTGTCTTTGTCGAGGGTGTGGTACACTGGTTCATCCACATTGCAGTAGTGTGGCTGATTCTCTGGACTCCCATCACTCTTCTTCATCCTGTATTGCATCCTGTATTGTTTCTCTTCATTTGCTGTTGCCATGACATTATTATAGTTAGTGCAACCATCTGGATTGATCTTCAATCCTGTGTTAAAGGTTTGTACTTGTTGCTTTCCCTCCTGGATAGTGTCATATGTATGATCATCATCCAGGGAATGTTTACTGGTTTTGGTGGCTGATGGGGCACTGTCTGGGACTCTGAGGGAAAAGCTATGTTTATGTAAACATGCAAGTGAAATATTAGTAACTAACTTACTCTGAGCTCTGAATTTTATATTCTGTAATCACTGAATGACTGACATGATCCATCTGTTTCCTTTTCCTCCTTATCAGACATATTATGACCACAAGCAGTATTACTAACACCACGACAGCCCCCACTGGTGCTCCTATCACTATGCAAAGATTATAGGGGACCATACTAGAAGATCTTCTGTCTGAAAATGGCATAGTAGATGTTGGCAATGCCATTAAAGTTGGAGGTTCCATTGATAGAAGTGAGGTTGGTATTAATGTCATAGTTGTAGTTGGCAATCGAGATTCCGTTGACGGTAAGGTTGTCGTTATTGTGCCACTACCTGTCACGGTGGACTGACAAGACATACTCAAGTTGCTTACAGCACACACAGCTATCATATCTCTATGTAGGGTAATGTTACAGCTATTTTCTGATGAAGAGTTGAATATGACACGTCCATAAGGTGAGGGTTGGAGGCAAGTGTTGTTGACCTCTATCTGACACCAGTAGAATCCATTCAGACTCTCATTGAAGTTCTTAATGATCCTACTATGATTCGATGAAATCAAACCTTTGAAGAAGGGAGCCATAATCCCCTCATTGTATTCATTGTGTCCACTAGTGACTAACTCTCCTTGGACTCTGGCAAGATGTTCTTGTGTACTTCTGTACCACCTCACTGTCACATCACTTACATTAGGACTGAGAATACTACAACCTAACACAACAGCTGAAGGTCGTCCTTGAGGATTACAGGTCAAATTACCAGGGAAAGATGAATATTGGTAACAGCAGTCATCTGCAACAAAGAAATGGAATGTGTAATCAAGTTTTTGTATGGAGGAGGGACAGGGAAAGAGAGAGAGAGAGCTAGCTATGATTTCACTTCTTCCTCCTCAGCCAATAATTATTGTTATTTAACTCACCTGGGCATTGAGAAGCTGCAGGAGCTTCCATTACTGCTAGAATCACAAGAACTAGAAGTGCCATCTCCCATTCGTCAAGTAACTCACTCTGCCATAATTAAAAACAATAGCTAACCAAATTCATCAATCCTCAGAGTTTGCAACAGCTGGACCTGTTTATTTTTAATTGCATAACACAGCATCAGATTGAATCAATAACAATTATTGTACTTTCATGTTCAGCTAATAATATAGTTACATGGAGTCTGATTCCCTGTTGGTGTTGGCATAGTAACTGGTTGCAGCTACTGCTTGCTAACCAACCGCATTCAACAATCCTCTGAGTTTGTTATGAGCTCTCATATGTAATAACTTGCACTAGGCACCTCAATTTTCTTGGGAGTTCTTCATTAGAAAAATCTTTAGAAGGCCAAAACTATTTATGTTTAGAGAAATCAAATCTCACTGGTGAGTCCAGGCATAGCCTTGTATCCATGCAGTCTCTTTTTATTTCTTCTTTAAGGCTAGTCCAGGGGGCTGGGTATGAGGCTAGTCCAGGGGTCTGGGTATGGGAGCAATTTAATTGGGCCCATTTATGTAGGGCCCCCTTGAATACCCCAGGGGCCCCATTTGTAAGCATAAGGAGAGCTTCATTTTCACACTCCAAGCTGATAGTTTTAGTGTCACCTTTTTATCATTGCTTGATTGTATTACACAATAGCTTATGGAAGACACTATTATATAGTTTGCATGCAATAGCTAATGGAAGTTTTCTTGACAACATTCTATTGAGTTCTTCCCACAAAAGTTATTGGATGTGTTCATAAACACTAGAAGAGTTTGTGGGTTTCTTGTCATCAACAATTAACAATGTTCACATAGTAACCAGCAGCTGCACATTGTGAGCTTGATCCCATTGTGACTTGGGGAGGGTTGATGCCTGAAGCGCAAGATATTAAAGTGAAACCTTTGAATAATGGACCAGCCTTATCCTTGAGGATAATGTGCTCCAGATTAATATAGAGTAGCTACATACATATACAAAGGTGCATTTCTATTATTATTTGTTGAGAGGTTTGTCCTCTTTTGGAGTGTTTTAATGAGAGGTTCCATGGGAACCTACCTTGATACTGCAGGCTCTTTCTCTTCTTCTTCTTTATGATCATGAGGCATGTAGCTACAAATTAATGAGTACAAATGACACTCCAATTACCACAGCATAACTAACGGGTGTTCCAAAATCAGCATATTCAGTGGTTATCATTGACATATCTGTCATCTACGTATCTGAGGTGGTATTTTCACTCTCTGTCGTTCATTGTTGGTATTGGTGGAGGTGAAGATACACTGGGTCTATTTGAACATGGTGTTGTATTAGCACACAGAGGTGGCACAAGACTATGTATAACAATGTCATCACTGCTGCAGTTCCTTTCTGATGAAGAGTCGAATATGATATGTCCATAAGGTGAGGGTTGGAGGCAAGTGTTATAATATCTGACACCAGTAGAATCCATTCAGACTCTCATTATAGTTCTCAATGATCCTATTGTGATGTGATGAAATGAAACCTCTGAAGTAAGAAAGTCTTCCGAGGATATCATCATTGTATCCACTAGTGACCAACTCTCCTTGGACTCTGACAAGATGTTCTTGTGTACTTCTGTACCACCTCACTGTCACATCATTTCCATCAGGACTGTATATACCACAAACAAATAAGGTCGTCCTTGAGGATTACAGGTCAAATTACAAGTAATAATAGCATCTGTATCAATAAAAGTCACTGAGCTAGCTCTCTAATTATGATCCACATCCACATAATCACTAATAATATCATGGAGGTAACTTTACTCCTTGTGACTCACCTGCGCATTGAACCTTTGTCTTGTAGACCATCATTATTTGAATCATGAGGAAAAACATCACTCCATTCAAACTACTCTTCATCTTTATAGCTAATAGTTAGTTTAGATAGTAGCTATGGTAACTTAGCTAGCTTTGTGTTTATAGCTAAAATACAGAAAGTTGGTTATGAACTGCGATATTTATTCTCATTCAGAAGCATGCCAGCCTGCAGTTGCCAGCCTGCGTACATCACTATATTATACAGGAATTTATCATAGTTCCAATAAGTGTGTACTATTCAGTTATTTGGTGTATGAACCACAGCAGTAGTTAACTGTTGCTATTTATGTACATGTGAACACTAGCAATCCCAAAGTTGTCTTTTAAATTCAAGCTGTACAGTATATGGGGTCATCAAACACAGATCCTAGAGTCTTATTGAGTCTGTCGACTCAAGGGTAACTCGAGAATCAGGAGCTCTCCTTTGGACTTGTACAAGTGCAGGTGTATCAGGTTCCAGATCAAACACCTCCCCAGTTCCAATATCGGATGTTGACACCTTGATTCTGATATTGGATGTCAGCGCAGCTTCATGATATGCAAGCTCCTCCCTGGAACGGTTTTGAGTAAGAGAAACAGCTTCTGGTGGATTAACTGCATAAGTAGGGTCATCAAAAATCATCTCATTTTCTGTCGAGGCTTGCACTTGGGATTTCTTCTCCTGGAAAGTGTCATACGTACGATCATCATCCAGGAATGGCTCGGTGGCTGATGGGTCACTGTTTGGGACTCCAAAGGAAATGGAGGTGAGGCCCGGGGTGCTATTCATGGGGGCAAGTTCTGTTTCATTCCTGCCAGCCAATTCATTAGATCTCCTAAATGAGATTGAGTCATTAGGGAATAGCTGGATATTAGCTTAATTGCTACATTTAACTAAGTAAAACTTGTAAAACTTCTCTAGATACTAGCTTAAAAATTCTTTTCACATCCGACGTTTCAGCCAGGTGCTCAGGTCTTCCTCAGGGGATACAATATACAATCACAAAACTAACTTACTCTGTGCTCTGAGTGGCCGAATGACTGACACAGTTCATCTTCTTCTCCTTTCTTCTTCTCATGATCAGACGTAATAATAATATCATGACCACAAGCAGTACCACTAGCAGAATACAGACCACGACTGCTGCTCCAATCACTATGCCGAGATTACAGACTGCACCATCTGAACATAATGCAGTTGGAGTCGCTGATAATGTTGATGTCACTATGCTGAGATTGCAGGGGACCACATCATCCAAACATAATGCAGTTGGAGTTTCTGATATTGAGGTTGATAGTGTTGTAGTTTTGCCAACAGGACAAGTCCTACTATTATTAGCACACAGAGGTTGCACAGGACGATGTATAACAATGTTATCACTGCTGCAGTTCCTCTGTGATGAAGAGTCGAATATGATCCGTCCATAAGGTGAGGGTTGGAGACAAGTGTTGTTAACCTCAATTAGACACCAGTATAATCCATTCAGATTCTCGTTGAAGTTCTCGATGGTCCTTAAGTGGTGGGATAGAATTAGACCTTTGAAAGGAAGCTGTGTATTCCTTATGTAATCTTGATTGCGTCCATTAGTGACCAACTCTCCTTGGACTCTGGCAAGATGTTCTTGTGTACTTCTGTACCACCTCACTGTCACATCACTTCCATTAGGACTGTATATACTACAACCTAAAATGACAGCTTTAGGATGTCCTTGAGGATTACAGGTCAAATTACTGGGAGAAAATCGATAGTAGTAACAACAATCATCTGTAAGAAACAAATGAAGTGTGGAAATTAGTGAGTCATGCTGACTATAGCTGTGCGTAAGGTACATTATGATAGCTATGTCTAACTAGGTAAAATGTATGACCATCTCCTATGGAGTTAACTATGATGTCAGGTATCACTAGCTCCATGTTCTATGGTTCTTTTGGTGCCATAAGGGGTAAAAATAAACTGATAAACTGGTGCTGTTCTTAAGACATAGCTAGTTAGGGTGGGTGGTAGTGAATTATTTTCTGTGTTTGATCTAGGTAGCTGCACTATAAGACATGACTGCCAATTCACTTGTCTTGTTTAGCTATGATGGGAATCTTTAGTTTGCTAGACACCAAATTATGTAACTGACAAACAACTCACTAGTGCATTGAGAAGCAGCAGGGACTGTGCTGTAAGCCATTACTACCAAAATGATAAGAACTAGAAGTGCCATCGTCCCAATTAGCCGATGTTGTCTAGCAACTCACTCCACATTCAACAATCCAGAGTCTGAGTTTAATTGTTATTGAGATTTACTTAGAATCACACACACACAATAATTTATTTGAAATAACAGCATCAAATTAATGGAAAAGAAATTTCCCAAACTGTAAGTATGAAAACATTCAATAGCCATGGACATGTTGATTTATTTATTCTCAAATTCCACTGTGAAGTGGACCCTATTGAATGCTGCTGGTCTCAAGCAAAAAAAAACAACATATTGCAATTATGTAGTTTGATGAGCTGCTCTTGACTCTCAAAAATTACTTTAGAAGGTCAAAAGCTATTCACGTAGGATATACTTCTGAATGAACAAATTAATAAAAAAAATTAATTAGCTACTCAAATCTCACTGGTGAGTCCATGGAGGCATAGCCTCGTAGCCAGTCATTTTTTAAGGCCCAGGTACAAGGCTAGTCCAGACCAGCACCAGGATTGGATTACATAATAGAAAATTCCAGCAGCTACTCCATCCCACTGCAGCAACCACACAACAATGGAAATGAATCTACTCTTACAAGAAGACTGCAGCATGGGCTTTTTTTAAATGGTCTAAGCTGCAGTAAAAAGTGAGTTTGAGTATTTACAGGCTAGCAATTTTAAAAAAATTCCTGGTCTGTTGAGGTTACTGCAACTATATATGTTGAACTGGTGGGGGAATACATAATGAGTCAGGAATGAAGTCAATATAAACAGTGCAACTGAAAAATCAGCATATTTTCATGAATTTTGCTATCGTACTAAACTTATAGTGAACACGCAAACACGCTATATGCTTCACACATCAGTTCCTCACGTAAACAATCTAGCTAATAGGTGTGTGTCAAATCAAAAAGTGATAGGTCTATATTATAAGCTGTAGCTCTAGCTACACTAATCCAAACCTTTGCACCCGTTTAACATGTCCATGCAGTGCCACAGGATTGGCTTGCCAAAAGAACAATAGCCTCTGGGAGGAAAGAGGTTTCAAGTAGCTGTTCAAAGAAAGTGTTATGCAAAAAAACATGGGAGAAAAGAGTGTCATGGAAAAAGACTTCAAGTTGTAATACCAAACTTTCTGCTCATGTGTAGGGCCTTCTTAACATTAGCTTTTGCTAGTTGATGGTGTTGTACACCAAATTGTATACAAAAAAAATGTGCCTCCTCTCTCCAAAATCTCATCAAATCATGCTTGGAGTTTGGAAATGACATTCTCCATGGCACATCCACACTTAAACTCATCAAATTTTGGTGGTAATGTATCATAGATGTTCCTCAGCATATGTGCTAGTGTTTAGTGTGTAGTTAAGTAGCCACGTGGGAGGCAGATGTGATGAAGCTAGCCTACTGTGCAGCATGTTGCAATCTGGAATTTGTTCACTGAGGTGTGATGACTGAACCTTATATCATTGCTTGATGATATTAAAAATAGCTTATGGAAACACTACAGCTAGCTAGTTTGCATACAATTTCCTTCCCATGGCAGTTATTGTATGTGTTCATAAACATCAGAGGACTTTGTGGGTTTCTTGTCATCAACAACAATGCTCACATAGTGATCAGCAGTTGTACATTGTGAGCTTAATCCCATTGGCTCCACATAGTGACCAGTGGCTGCGTCCCTCCCCCTACCACACTGAGTGCTGGACCAGCTAAATGACTTGGTGTATATGCTCTCGTGGTCCATAGCTGTAGGATTCAGTGACATGTACTGGTCCTGGTCAGTTGCATTGTCTGCTGGGGTTGGTGACTGGGGGTGGGTTGATGCCTGAAGTTCAGTTTCATTCCTGCCGGACAATTCATTTGATGTCCTGGAAAAACACACATAGCTATGTACATAAACATGCAAGTGAAATATTAGGGAATGGCTGGACATTAATTAAATTTTAGCATAGTAACTAACTTACTCTGTGTTCTGGATTTTGTATTCTGAAGTGGCTAAATTCTTCTCCTTTTTCCTTCTGATTAGACGTAATATTATGACCACAAGCAGTACCACTAACAGAGTACAGACCACGACTGCTCCCACTGGTGCTCCCACTGGTGCTCCAAGAGGGGTCAATGTTATCATAGTAGTACCTGTCATAATGGCTGGACAGGTCCTACTATTATTAGCACACAGAGGTGGCACAGGTTGATGTATAACAATGTTATCACTGCTGCAGTTCCTCTGTGATGAAGAGTCGAATATGATACGTCCATAAGGTGAGGGTTGGAGACAAGTGTTGTTAACCTCAATTTGACACCAGTAGAATCCGTTCAGATTCTCGTTGAAGTTCTCGATGGTCCTTAAGTGGTGGGATAGAATTAGACCTTTGAAGGGAAGCTGTGTATTCCTTATGTAATCTTGATTGCGTCCACTAGTGACCAACTCTCCTTGGACTCTGGCAAGATGTTCTTGTGTACTTCTGTACCACCTCACTGTCACATCACTTCCATTAGGACTGAGTATACCACAACCTAACACAACAGCTGAAGGTCGTCCTTGAGCATTACAGGTCAAATCACCAGGGAGAAATTGATAGTAGTAGCAGCAATCATCTGTAAGAAACAAGTGAAGTGTGGAAATTAGTATGATAGATAATTATGTCTAACTAGGTATGACCATCTCCCTATGGAGTCACTATGATTTCAGGTATCACTAACTCCATATTCAATGATTCTTTTGGTGTCATACATAATTTGGTGTCCAGCTAACTAAAGATTGCCATACCTAGATCATCAAGCACAGAAAATAATTTACTACCCACCCACCCAAACTCACCAGTTCATCAGTTTATTTTCTCCCCTCAACTAAAAACTAACTCACCAGTGCATTGAGAAGCAGCAGGGACTGTGTTGTAAGCCATTACTACAAAAATCACAAGGATTAGAAGTGGCATCTTCCCAATTAATGCTGTCAGGCAACTCACTCTGCCATAACTGCTTGCTAACCACATTCAACAATCCAGAGTCTGAGTTTGTTATAGAGATTTCACATGCAAGCACCTGTTTACTTTCAATCGCATATATTACGCATTAAATATGAAATTTCCCAAACTGTAATATGAGTCTTCAATAGCCATGGACATGTTGATTTATTTATTCCCAAATTCCACTGTGAAGTGGACCCTATTGAATAAGCAAAAAAAGCACATTACAATTATACTAGTTTGATGAACTGTTCTTTGACTCTAGAAATTACTTTAGAAGGCCAAAAGCTACTTAGAAATTAATAAAAAAAATTAAGATGGTGAGTCTATGGAGGCATAGCCTCGTATTCAGTCATTTTTTTCTTCTTCTAAGGCCCAGGTATGAGGCATATACACTCCAGCACCAGGATTGGAAATGTTATATTTGACTTAATAGAAAACTGCAGCAGCTACTCCATGTTGGAATCTCTCACTGCAGCAACCATATAGCAATGGAAATGAATGTACTGTTCCAACAAGACTGTGGGCTTTTTTAAATGGTCTAGCTACAGCAAAAAGTGAGTTCGAGTATTGACAGGCTAGCAATAAAAATTCTGGTCTGTTGAGGCTACTGCAAATTATGATAAAGTGGGGGGATACATATATGAGTCAGGACTGAAGTCAATGAACAGTGCAACTGAAACCAGAAAATTTTCGCTATAGTGAACATGCAAACATGGGAGGAAAGAGGTTTCAATTAGCTGTTCAAAGAAAGCATTTATGCAAAAAGACTTCAAGTTGTAATATGTGCCTCCTCTCTCTAGCTAGCTAGCTATATTCCTTCCAATCTCATCAGTAGCTTGGAGTTTGGAAATGACATTCTCCATGGCATATCCACACTTTAGCCTTGGCCCCAGGCATTCACCACCTAGTGTCTGTGTAGCTGTCTATGGACGAGGCTAATACACACTTACTCATCAATTTTTGGTGGTAATGCATCATAACTGTTCCCCACCATACTAGTGTTTTGTGTATAAGTAGCCATGTGGGAGGCAGATGTGATGAAGCTAGTCTACTGTGCAGTATGTTGCAATCTGGAACTTGTTCACTGAAGTGTGATGACAGTTATTTCATCACTTCAGAACCTTTCATCATTGCTTGATTATGCTAATATGGAAAACACTACGTATATCTACAAAAAAGTTCATTTTTGGCAACATTCTAGCTATCGAGTTATTCTTCCCATGGCAGTTATTGGGTGTGCTCATAAACATCAGAGGACTTTGTGGGTTTCTTGTTATCAACGATGTTCACATAGTGATCAGCAGTTGCACATTGTGAATTTGATACCATTGGCTCCACATAGTGACCAGTGGCTGAGCTTGATCCCATTGGCCCCATGCCAGCATCCCTGCCCCTCCCCCTACTAGCCCTGAGCTAATTATTCATATATAGATGCCCATTATTCAAGTATTTTATTCAACATTTTGCTCCCTATTATTCAAGAGACAGCCCCCTATTATTCAAAACAGAGTGATGACAACACTCTGACTGACTGACCAATGTGGCTAGAGACAAGTAATAAGGATCATTATTAAGGATGTACATTGACAGGATTGACAGTCATAACTATTACATAGTTCATTAACTCATCGATTATTGTACTGAAGCATCAAAGATGTCTCAGTTAGAGCCTATTATTCAATTTCTGAAAGAAGCTACCTATTATTCAAAAAATTATTCCTGAATAATTAGCTCAGGCCTACCCCCTACCCCACTCAGTGCTGGACCAACCAAGTGACTTGGTGTATATGCTCTCGTAGTCCATGGCTGTAGGATTCATTGACATGTACTGGTCCTGGTCAGTTGCATTGTCTGCTGGGGTTGGTGACTGGGAGAGGGTTGATGCCTGGAATTCAGATTCTGTTTCGTTCCTGCCGGATAATTTATTTGATGTCCTGGAAAAACACACATAACTAAGCTATGTAGTTAAACAGGCAAGAGGAATGGCTGGAGCATGAGAGCTGCAGTAACTAGCTAGCCAACTTACTCTGTGTTCTGGATTTCGTATTCAGAAGTGGCTAAATGACCGATGTGGTCCATCTTCTTCTCCTTCTTTCTTTTGCTTCTGATCAGGCATAATATTATGACCACAAGCAGTACCACTAACAGAATACAGACCACAACTACTCCCACTGGTGCTCCAATCACTATGTCGAGAATAGAGGTGTCTATACTGGGAGATTTTCCATCTGAATGTGATACAGTTGGAGTTTTTGCTGATATTTCTGATATTGAAGTCAATGGTTCCATTGATGGTGTCGATGTATTGCCTGTCATAGCGATTAAACAAGTCCTATTTGCGCACAGAGGTTGCACAAGACTATGTGTAACAGTGTTAATACTGCTGCAGTTCCTCTCTGATGAAGAGTTGATTATGACACGTCCATAAGGTGAAATGTTGTTAACCTCTATCTGACACCAGTAGAATCCATTCAAACTCTCATTAAAGTTCTCAATGATCCTATTGTGAAAAGAAAAAAATAGACCTCTGAAGGAAAGAATTCCTCCTATATCATTATCTTCATTGTATCCACTAGTGACCAACTCTCCTTGGACTTCGCCAAGATGTTCTTGTGCTTCTTGTGTACTCCCTACATCTTTTTTTCATTTCACGAAATGCTTTTTCCCTTATTGTAATGTATACCACCAGGGCTTGCCATGTTCAACAATGCCTTGAAATACCTGCAGATACCTTGAAAATACTTTTAGAGACCTTGAAATACCACCAAATAGCTACCTCCTTGAAATACCTGCAGATACCAGGCAAACCCCATAATACCAAGATAGGAAAGCAGTATTAAATTCAGTAGGGAAAACGTATTAGCTATGGAACTGGGTAGAGGTTGGAAATTGGAACTGGCATTTGAGGTAGAGGTAATAGTAAATACCAAATTTAATACCGGGGGGGGGGGGGGGGGGGGGGGGGGGACATACATCATTATCTCGCCTCATATGTCCTGAAGAGGTCAGCCCATTTATCCAAGTCAAACATTTCTGCCTTGAACATCAGAACAAAGTCTGTATACCTGGATTGGAAGTTGGGGGTGACAGTTCAACATTAATAGAGAATAAAGGCGTCTTAAGCGTGGGTCCCTCACAAGGATGCATGACTCCCAAGCAACCATAGACTCGGTTATGGAACTCAACGTAGTCAGCATCTCCTCTCCATCCATCATCATGCTGCATGCATGTGAGGAGTGGAACTCTTGGATAATGCTTCTTGAAAATCACGACTGTTCTCACCTGTGTATGTGTAGGTTGGATATTCTGTGATATCAATGGGACCATTGTTGATAGCTCCCTCTGCATAGGTGAAGTCCAGCATGATGGCTCGAGGCCAAGGTGGCTGATGTTCCCCCCACTGTAAGAGGAGGGAAGGAGTGGGAAAGGAGTTGTGGGGGGGAGAGGAAGAGGTAAGGAAGGAAGAAGGAAAATGAATATTATCTCCCACTTCTGATAATGATGATGAAAAATACTAACTCACTTCCATTGGAATAGAATATTCCAATGTCATCATTATTAGGGACATCTGAGATGAATCTGATACTGAAATTAAAGTTTACTCCCATCACTTTAAATGCACTGTGTTGACACTTACTACATAAGTTGACTCATTGTTTGCTATGCCTAGAGCATAGCAACTAGTGTTGTTGTGCTGGTAGGCAACTGCAGGCCCTGAGGCATTGCACTATGCAGACATAGCTGAAGAGCTGATGTTTCCATACAACCCAATGAACTCTGGGGTAGAAATATTGTAGGGCCCAGCACCAGCAGAGGCAAGTTGTACTCCACACAGCTGCTATGGGGGGTCTGAAATCATAGTGGAGAATGACCAGTGCATGCTAATGATGATTACAGGAAGTCACGTGGTATTTACCAGGAGAGCCCCACCCATCACTAGTCTCGCGGGCCAGACCCTTTCACCAAGCTTACACCGCGCCGCGTACCGATAGATTCTGCACCACACCCAGTTTCGCCCCACTGCTTCACGATGCCCGTCGATGGCAAGTAAGGAATTAAAGAAGGTGAGTTGTAATACTGATCATGTTAATGACGATTATGGATCCATGATCAACAGCTTGCTAGCTTTAGTTTTAATAGGCGGTTAAGTTTGCAGCTGCATACAGACAGGTAGCAACTAACTGTGGCAGCTGCCGGTCGTAGTTTTAGCTTTATTGAAACTTGTACTTGGTAGCTAGCATAGGTCTATAAAAACTGGATAGCAGCTATTTTAACTTGCCTCTAGGCATAATTTTAGTGCCTATAGACTTTGCTTTTGAAAATAGCTAGTTAGTTACTGTTTAGCTATCGTTAGTTGTATCAGGTGGTGAGCTAATTTATCTATCCTCACAGATAAGGGAGGATATCGAGCATAAGAAATGGGTGAGTTAGTGCTGTGTGTGTGTGTGGTAAACCTTCTAGAGACCAATATTCATACCATGCCATATTTGGTTAGTTCCCATAATTCATGGCACTAGAGTCATGTTATCATGTGACTTATGGTGAAAGGTTCATATCCTGCTGTACTGGGTTAGCCCATCACCCTCATTCTATGCCCACTCATAACCCTGGGAGTGAAAGTAGGCCGTGTGCAGTGAGGGGTTGCTCATTGACCCACTAAACTACATGACCTTAAAGTAGATGTTACCAGCATATTGTCCTCCATGTTTGGTGGGCGTGCCTCATTCAGTGTCCGTGCAGGACCCCTGCTTCAGTTTCACCAAAAAGTGCTGACTCAGCGTGTGAACACATACTCCCCAGCCGAGGGAAGTGGGTGGGTCCTAGTGACTCATGGACCCCATGGCTTTAAAGATCATACTTCACTCTATATATCCTCCATGTTTGGAGTCTGCAGCTAAAATGCCTTGCATGCTAGACCCCTGCTCAATTTTTTCCAAGCCATTTTTGACATACAAATCTCCCCTCAAGTCTGCCGAGGGAAGTGGGCGTGGTCTATTCACTCATGGACCCCTTGACCTTGTAGAGCATGATTCACTCTACAAGTTCTCCAAGTTTGGAGGCCGTAGCTCACATGCTGTGCATGTGGTGATTTTTTTTTGTGGTGCATGATGGCTGTCTTTGTGTGTTGGTTGTATGGTTGTCTCACCTTCTCTCTCTCACTCCTCACAGTGGAAGGCAAACTATCAGAGGAATATAGAGTACTATGAACAGGTGAGTGATGAGTGTAGCAGTGGTGTGATGAGGGCGTGGCATGTGGCCCAGTCCATACCTGGTGTGTGTTCCATGTGTGCAGAGGATTGCTGGATGTCAGAAAAGCATCAATGACCCCTCCACTGATGAGAGTGAGAGGGAAAGGCTGAAGGGGGAGGTTGAGAGGTTTAAGGGAAAGATCCAGTGGCGTAAACAAGAAATTAATAGACATGATAAAACAATTATCGCCTTAGGGGAAAAAGAAGGTAAGTCACAATAATAATTATACAAAGTACAAAGAAGTCATGTAATAGTGATGTTGTGGTTAATTAATTTTAACATGATGATGTAATTAATGTAGAATTAAATTTAATACGCATGTCACACGTAAGTAAGGTTAATTAGTATGAAAATTAATTAATTAAAAGGAGGTGAAATTAATTAATAATGTCTCAGGCCATAACTTTAGAATGCAATGAGCTATCAACTTCAAACAAAGTGCATTCTGTTCCAAAAAATTATTTCTTCAGTTCTTGTGACTCAGTTGTGATGTAATTAAGCAGGAGTATGAGCTGTACAATTGTCCCTATAACATTTATACAATACTTGAGTGTATTGTAATTGTACTGACTGTTTTGATTGTTTTGATGCTTTTTTCTTAGTTACTTTAGCCATTTCTGATGTGAAAAATCGAGACCTCTTCAAAGCAGCCATGCGAGGTGGCCACATCAAGTTCATACCTTTGGGAATAGGCATATTTGGTTATGCTGGCTCTGGGAAGAGTCACGTTTTGGCGCTGATGTTAGGGGAACGCCCTCCTCGATTGCGTATCAGCACAGCCTGTGCCACGAAGCCCGTACGAGCCATATCCCACAGTAGGATTGGGAGAGGTGGCAGGAAATTCAAGAGGATATGCGACAAGGATTACTCAAAGATGATGATGAAGACAGCAAGGGACAGTGTTGCTAGATGCAGTGAGTCAACAGAATGCAGTGAGCCAACAGTTATCAAGCTTAAGTGGAGTGACAAGCTATGGAAGTTTTTTGAAAGGTTCTCGAAGCCTACTCCCCCCACTGCTCCCCATGCCCCCACTGCTCCCCCTGCCCCCACTGACCAGGTAGAGAAGGATTTAATAGTAGACTTCCACCAACCAGGAGAGGATGTGGAGTCGTTGGAAGACCAGACTGTTGGAGACGTAACTGACAGTGGTGGACAACCCCAGTTCTTGGAAATACTGCCAAGATTTATCGATGATCTCTCCCTCGGCATACTGGTGACCGACCTCAGCCAACGTCTGGACGACTATCCCGTGAATTACTACTTCAATGACCAGGGGCAGTCTGTTGGAGAAGGAGTGAAGTCATCACTCACCAACGAGCAGATTCTACGTCGTTTCATGCAGATGATCGCATCCAAGTCTCAGGGAAGTAAACGTGTGAGGTTTGTATTTGTGGGCACACATCGGGATTTGGAACACATGTGCACCGAGTCGAGAGAGGAGAAGAATCGTAAGCTGAAGGACATGGTGAAGTCCTTTGGTCTGGAAGATAGCGTCATTTACCAGGATCAGCACAAACTGATCTTTGCCCTCAATGCCAAGGAGCCTGAAGATGTGGATCATCAGAGAGCTGACGAGTTGGTAGATCTGATGATGGATGCTTCTGGTGCTGATTCCATCACCATCCCAGTCAGTTACTATGGTGTGGAGTCGACTCTAAAGCAAAAGGTGCAGGAGTCAAATCAGATAGCATTTCCTGAGTCAGAAATCCTGAGTTTAGTATCCCACTACCACTTCAACGAGGAGTCGTTGAAAGAGGCTTTGAGATATCTTCACGACATTAAACGGATCTTCTACTTTGAGGAGGATTTTCCTGGCGTGGTGATCGGAGAGCCTCAGGCTGTTCTTGATAAGCTGACCGAGTTAGTGGCATACCATATCGAGCTGACCACCAACCCCAAGAAGCAGAGAGCACTGGAAGGGAAGTGGAAGAAGTTCAGTCAGTGTGGGATCCTCGACATCGAGTGTCTGAAGAAGTTCCCAGGCCAGTATGTGGAGGGTGTGTTCTCTCCTGCCGACATGATGAAATTGTTTGAGAAGTTGTTCATTGTGTCAGAGGTGAATCAGGGGGAGTATTTGATGCCGTGCGTCTTACCCATGGATCCTCAAACCAGCTGCAATCCAGAATGCGAGACACAATTGGTCCCACCCATGGTCCTCCACTTTACCAGAGGTGTGCCAAGACATGGAATCTACTGTGGCACCATCTGCCACGTGATGACTGAGGCCAAGTGGAAATTGTTAGAAGATCCCACGACTGGCAAGCCATTCCACATCACCAGAAATAGTGTCCATTTCTCTCTCCCATGTGACCCAGTCAAGATCACCATCAACGACAGCCTCGACTCTTTCTTCTTGATCACTGTCCATGTCTCTCCAGATGCATCCTACGATGCTGAAAGTATCTCTCGCATGTGTACCATGATTCGTAACACTCTGGTGAAGGCCATCAATGAAGTAACAGAGAAGCTGAATTATAGTCCAGACAGCCCCAAGGTTGCCTTTCTCTGTGAGAAGCATAAGACCACTTCCCTCCATTCCGCTGTGATGTCTGAATATGGCAGTGACCTGACGTGCACTAAACATCACATCAAAGGAGGGACTCTAACTGACGAGCACAGGGTCTGGCTCAAAGGTGAGTGAAATTACACTTTTTTCTTTTTCTTTTTCTTTTCTTTCTTTATTTTTTTTTCATGTGCCTCTCTCTGTTAATTAACAGGAGTTGCTTCCTCTGCACCTCCCCAAGTTCCTCTAACGAGGGTCACCTCCCCTCATCCTCCACCCCCTGACTCCACCCCAGTTCATCACATCCCATCTTCCTCGTATAGTAAGTGACTCTAGTTTGGGTTGGGTTAGGTGTTTGACTGTATGTATCTTTACTCCAGGTTATGCACCTCCACAAACTGCTTCTTCCAAAAAAGCCACTTCACATAACCTATCAACAGCTGACCACTTCAAAGTCGCTAAAATCCTTGAGGATCTGAATAATGTGCAGCTGATACGGCTGGGCACTGCACTGGGGCTGAAGTATCCACACTTGCAAAGAATGCAGATCTTGCCTGACGATATGGTTGCTGCATGGTTGAACATCGAAGATGAGGTGATGGACATCAGTGGTATTCCCACCTGGTCCAGTTTGATCAAAGCCCTAGAGGACACCGACCAGAAAGGGGTTGCTTCACGCATCAGGAAAGGTAAGTTTGGACCACCCTATTATGTTGATCATGTGATGTATTGTATCTATAATCCCTCACAGAGCAACACAGTAACCACCCCAAGTGAACCATCACATGACAAAGTTGATTATGTGTATATTTTCCTGTTCCTATTATTTTCTTGTGATACATGTATGTATTATGGTAATCAAAGATTCTTAAATGCGCTCTCTAGATGGCTAGCTGACTAACAGTCACTCTGTAAGTTTGCACACAATTCTCCAAACACTATAAGTGAAGAGTGGGTAAGAGCCTGACAGATGAAGCAGCGACTTCTCAAGATCATTCACCATTTTGACTTGAACTACAAGTACATAACAACAACAGAACTGATTAGCTGACACTGTACAAGAACTAAAATCACTCACTATCATCCTTGATGTTCTTGGAAGCATCATATTTTGTGAGCAAGATTTCTAAAGTTGCACTCTGTCTTTCGGCAGCATCAATCAAGCCAGCAGTGAGGGACACTTCGCCTTCTATCACTCTGGAGAAAGGTGGACTGATGTGCAGAGGTGTGCTGTGAGAGCTCCAATAACGTGGAAGAGAATCTTCTGAACACCACACAGCATGACCACCAGAGATCGTAGCCACTGAGGAGGAACAACCATCATCATGACACTTCACACAGAGGAACCTCTGACTAGCCTTTTGTCCTTCATAGAAAGATTATAGGTTACTTTGTATAGAGTCAAAGATACACTGTGGAGAGGTTTGTCCTCTTTGGGAGTGTCCTCTATGCATGTTCCACTGTATTTCATAAGCATGTTTTAATAATGTGCCTATTGATGGTCATGTAGCTAATGTGATCCTTTCCTATATCTAACTCACCTCAATTGACAAAAATCCACTTCTCTCATTGATGAGTACATCCATTAGTGAGATGACAGCATCTGCAAGCTCTTCTTTCACAGGTGTTAGAAATGGACTGCTGAAGAAATCTGCACATGTCATTAGAAGCCACAGTGGTTGCTAAACTCACAAGAACTAGAAGTGCCATCATTCTGCAACTCCAACTGTGCCATAACATATTATTATTAACTAACCACGTTAATCAATCCTCCAGTATTGAGTAACATGCAGTAACTAACTGGCACTTGTTTACTTTCAGTCTTTCAATAAAAAAAGGCACTGAAAATTTTGATCAGAATAACTACCTACGTATGAATTTCCCAGAAGACAGTAGTAGATGACTGTTCTCATGATTCAAGTAGTGATGGTTTACAACAAGATCAAATTTACGTACATCACTAATGATAAATCTACTCCAGAAATGTGTAATGTTTAAAACACAGCACCAACTATGCATAGCTATTAGTAATCACTAATAATCCAAAGTTGTCCTGTGCATGATGTCTAAGTCAAATTGTGCTGTTTAAGTCCAGTCCCATGTCGTACATGGGGTCATCAAATACATTTCCTGGAGCCTCTGTTGTGCAGGACTTGCATGAGTGCAGGTTCCAGTTTGGACATCTCCCCAGTTCCAATATTGGATGTTGACACTTTGATTCTTATATTGGATGTTGGCACAGCTTCATGGTATGCAAGCTCCTCCCTGGAATGGTTTTGAGCAAGAGGAACAGCTTCTGTGTCTGTCAGTGATTCATGTGGATTAACTGCATAAGTAAGGTCATCGAAAACAATCTTGTTTTCATTTTGGGTCACCTCTTCTGAAGCGGAGTGTGTGATTTTTTGAGGTGGCAGATGATTAGGGAATATGGGTCCATCATACTTTGGATCTGTATCGCTCGTTCCATTTTGAGAATTTATCACTTCCTTTGAGAAGTCAATCTCACTTTTGACTGCATGTTTATGTGGGTTAGGGTTTTGAAGTGTGTGGTAGACATGCTTAGGTTTGGTTGTGCCAGGAACAGTCAAGGGATGAGTGGCCAAAGATGTATCACCTTTAATTCCATGTTTGTGATTGCTTTGTTTGGGATGGTCAAGTGTGTGATACGCATGCTCAGCTTTACTCATGCTAGGAACAACCGAAGTATGAGGTGTCACTATGCTCTTGTCGACAGTGTCTCTGTCGAGGGTGTGATACACTGGTTCACTTGGCTTAGAGACTCCACCATCCATCCTCCTTATTTCATTGTAGTAATATGGCTCATTCTTTGATGTGGTGTTATTCATGGGGGCAAGTTTTGTTTCATTCCTGCTAGCCATTTCATTTGATCTCCTGAACATGATTGGAAGAGATACATGGATAGGTATGTATTAAAGAATGGCTGGACTTTAATAGCTACATACCATAACTAACTTACTCTGTGTTGTATTCTGAAGTGGCTGAATGACTGACATGATCCACCCTCTTCTGCTTCTTTCTTTTTCTCCTGATCAGACATAACGCAAGCAGTACCACTAACAGAATACAGACCACAACAGCCCCCACTGGTGCTCCAATAACTATGCCGAGATTACAGGGGCCTGTTCCATCTGAACATGATGCAGTTGGAGTTGCTGTAGTCTTACTGACTGGAAATACCTTATTTGCACACAGAGGTGGTACATGTGTACGCATAACAGTGTTGTCACTGCTGCAGTTATTTTCTGATGAAGAGTTGAATATGATACGTCCATAAGGTGAGGGTTGGAGACAAGTGTTGTTAACCTCTATTTGACACCAGTAGAATCCATTCAAACTCTCATTAAAGTTCTCAATAATCCTATTGTGATGTGATGAGATTAGACTGCTGAAGGGAAGCAAATTCCTTGTAATATTATCATTGTATCCATTAGTGATAAACTCTCCTTGGACTCTGGTAAGATGTTCTTGTGTACTTCTGTACCACCTCACTGTCACATCACTTCCATTAGGACTGTATATATTACAAACTAACACGACAGCTGAAGGTTGTCCTTGAGGATTACATATCAGATTACCAGGAGAATGTTGGTATTTGTAGCAGCAATCTTCTACAAAAACCAAGTGAAATGTGCAAAGTAGGTGAATTTTTTGGCATTGCATGAGAAAAATATAGTGCCCTGTCAACATCAGGTATAGTTACTGTAACATAAGACATGACTGTAGCTATGTTTAATGCACAGCAAACTCCAATTACCATAGCTAACACAAAATAATTCACCACCCCAAACTATGTCTTAGCTAAGAGCATCAAGTGAACTTGGCTTAGCTATTCAGCAAAATTGACAACATTTCCCCTAATCTCTACGCATGGAGTGACTTGTTAGTTCCAAGACATTGCTTGATAAATCTGAGGATAAAACATTTCCAGCAACTTGGCTAGCTCTCCCCCTCCCCCTCCACCTCTCAAGATTTTTCTTAGCAATCCTGTTATAGAGCCAAACAACTCACCAGTGCATCGAGAAGCTGCAGGGGCTATGCTGCAAGCCATAACTGCCAAAATCACAAGAACCAGAAGTGCCATCATCTACATTTATCAAGCAACTCAGTGTGCCATAACTTATATTGACCACTCGCTAAACCACATTCATCACTCCTAAGATTGAGCTCTTGCATGTAATAGCTAATACACATTTTTACTTTCAATTACACATATAAAATGATAAATTTCCCAAATTCAACTCACGTAAGGTTTCATACTATCTATATGATATGATATAGTAATCAATGACCTCTCACATGTAATAGCTAATACACATGTTTACTTTCAATTGCACATACCTATTGTACGTAGCTATGCATGATATAGCATTAGTTTCAGAGATTACAACAGTTAGTGTTCAGCTAATGATCACTATTTCCTTCTATTAGGGTGTGCATATTGACCACACACAGTAAATCACTTACTTTCAAACTATTTCTAATTAGTTGTAAGTTAATTTTTGGGTGAGTGACTACTAGCAAATACTGTGATAAAGTCGCCTGTCAGGACGCGATGCAGAAGTCAAATATCAGTAAAATATTAATAGTAGAAGTAGAGTTTCGGGATGACACACAAACAAAAAACGAAACAAGAGCTCTCTATTCATCTATATCTGTCCTTTTTATACCAAGTCACTACCACTCTAGAACACATCAAAGAGTTACAGATTAACACAGACAAAGATTCACAAGCACACAGAGAATGATACAATTTTTTATATTTGTTGAGGTGGCAAGTTGATATGATTATTCGGGTTGATCTTCACTCCTGTATTGATTCCGTTTAAGGCAGATTTTTCCTTCTGGATAGAGTCGTACATATAATCATCATCCAGAAATGGCTCGCTAGAGTGTCGGTGGCTGTGACTCCAAGAGAAATGGAGGTGAGGGTTGAGGTGTTGTCCATGTAGTAACAGCAGTCATCTGCAACAAAGAAGAGAGAGCTCATTGAAATTTCTGGCAACTTTTAGCTACATCTAGTCCCCCCTCCCCATTTTTCCCTATAGAGTGTAACTGACCTGTGCATTTAGAAGCTGCAGTGGCCGTCATTGTTGCTAAACTCAGTGACACAAGAACTAGAAGTCCCATCATCCGCATTTGTTGAGCAACTCACTGTACATTGACCATTGATCAACCTTCCAGTTAGTTTGCAGTAACTGCATGACACTTGTTTACTTACCTCAGTCTTTCTGAAAAAACAAAACAAAAAAAACAAGTACCTATAAATTTCCCAAAAGTCAATATCTAGCCTTGATACTGATAGCTAATTAGTAAATATATAATATATATAATTTTTAAAACATATAGGTTGTGCATGTCAATCTTGCTATTGTAAGTTGTTCTTTGTTATTGAATGTGTTCATAAACATCAGAGGACTTTGTGGTTTTCTTGTCATCAACAACAATGTTCACATAGTCACCAGCAGCTGCACATTGTGAGTTTGATCCCATTGGTCCCATGTCAGCAGTTGTACATTGCGAGTTTGATCCCATTGGCCCCACACTAGTGTCCCTACCCAACTGAGTGCTTGACAAGCTAGTTGACTTGGTATATATGCTCTCATAGTCCATGGCTGCAGGATGTAGTGACATGTACTGATTCTGGTCAATCCTGAACAATATTGGGGAAAAGATACAATAAGCATGCAAGTGAACTATTAAAGGGATGGCTGGATATTTATAGTTGCAGTAGCTAACTTCTGTTTGCATACACTAGATAAATTCTGCTCTAACTTTTTTCAATCAAGTTCACGACTAAAATACCAGCAGAGAGCTGATCACCCACTCCACGAGCTTGAAATTTGAAATTTGTTTAAGAATTGAGAAAGTTCTAGCTGTTATAATCAAAACTTACTCTGTGCTCTGAATTTTGTATTCTGAAGTGGCAATACTGATACGATCCATCATCTTTCTTTTTCTCTTGATCAGACATAATATCATTATGACCACGAGGAGTATTACTAACATAATACAGACCACGACTGCTCCCACTGGTGCTCCAATGACTATGCCGAGATTATAGGGGACCATGCTTCCATCTGAATATGACATAGTTGGAGTTGTGTCACTATCTGTCATGGTGGACTGACAAGAGTTGTTCATAGCACATGCAGGTCTCACTTCATGATGTTGAGGAGTGTTAATATTTTTGCAGTCATTTTCTGATGAAGAGTTGAATATGATACGTCCATAAGGTGAGGGTTGGAGGCAAGTGTCGTTAACCTCTATCTGACACCAGTAGAATCCATTCAAACTCTTGTTAAAGTTCTCAATGATCCTTATGTGATGAGATAAATCTAGACCTCTGAAGGGAATCAAATTCATCGTATTATCAACGCTATTCTGTCCACTAGTGAACAACTCTCCTTGGACTCTGGCAAGATGTTCTTGTGTACTTCTGTACCACCTCACTGTCACATCACTTCCATTAGGACTGTATACACTACAGCTTAAAAAGATAACTAAAGGTCGTCCTTGAGGATTACAGTTCAGATTACCAGGGGAAAATAGATAGTAGTAACAGCAGTCATCTGCAACAAAGAAGAGAGAATTTCCAGCAACTTATATATAACTAGCTATATAGCTAGTCCCCTCCTTCATTTTTTGCTCTCCCTGAATCATACCTAGAGTGTAATATACCTGTGCATTTAGAAGCTGCAGTGGCTGCCATTGCTGCTAAACTCACAAGAACTAGAAGTGCCATTTATCAAGCAATTAAGTTGTTATTGACCACTATAGTTAACCAATCCTCCAGTATATTGAGTAACTGGGAAAGCTTTTATTTACTTTCAGTCTTTCTGAACATTTTAATTGGAACAACAAGTTATAGCTGCCTATATCCCCAAAAGATAATAACTGGGCAATTGATAATCAGGTCATGTTAACAGTTCATGTCAGCTAATTTGCTTTCAGGTTTTACATATTTGTTGTTGTTGTATGCGGTATAGCTATTGAACATGGCAATAGAATAGCTATTAGCTATAGCTAAAGATGAAAAGTAGTTTGAATGGGATGATGACTTTTCTCGTGATAGTTTACAACAAACTTTGCAGAATCATACATCACTAATGATAGATAAATGCATATATATACTCTGGAAATGTTAAAATACAGCACTAATTATACATAGCTATTAATTTTAGTAATCCAAAATTGTCTTGTGCATGATGTGACGTCTAAGTCAAGTTGTGCTGTTATCGAACACAAATCCTGGAGCCTCCATTGTGCATGGTGAATCTGTTGACTCAAGCGTAACTTGAAAATCAGGAGCTCTCTTCTGGACTTGCACGAGTGCATGTTCTTCCAGTGTATCAGTTTCCAGTTCGGACATCTCCCCAGTTCCAATATCGGGTGTTGACACCTTGATCCCGATATTGGATGTCAGTGCAGCTTCATGGTATGCAAGTTCCCTGGAGCGGTTTTCAACAAGAGGAACAGCTTCTGTGTCTGTTTGTAATTCATGTGGGTTAACTGCATAGGTAGGGTCATCGAAAACGATCTTGTTTACAGTTTGTGTCACCTCTTCTGAAGTGGGTGAAAATGAGTGTGTTATTTTTCGAGGTGGCAGACGATTAGGGAACATGGGTTCATCGTACTCTGGATCAGTATCTCTCGTTCTATTTAGAGAATTTATCGCTTCCTTTGAGAAGTTAATCTCACTTTTGACTGCATGTTTATGCGGGTTAGGGTTTTGAAGTGTGTGGTAGACATGCTCAGATTTGGTTGTGCTAGGGACAGTCAAGTCATGAGTGGCTGAAGGAATATCACCTTTAACTTCCACCCCATGTTTATGTTTGTGTTTGCTTTGTTTGGGATGGTCAAGTGTGTGGTATACATTTTCAGCTTTGCTCATGCTAGGAACGACTAAAGCATGAAGTATCTCAGTAGTCTCATTGATAGTGTCTTTGTCAAGGGTGTGGTACACTGGTGCACTTGGCTCAGAGACTCCACCATCCATCCTCCTTACCTCACTGCAGTAGCGTTGCTCATTCTCTGGATTCCTATCACTCTTCGTTGTCCTGTACAGTTTCTCTTCATTTGTTGTTGCCATGATGTTATTGTGTATCACCTCTTTCAAGTTAGTGTGGCTATCTGGGTTGATCTTCACTCCTGTATCGATTCTGTTAAAAGCTCGTGTTTTGGATTTTTTCCCCTGGATAGTGTCATATGTATGATCATCATCCAGGAACTTCTGGTTAATTTTGGTGGCTGATGGGTCACTGTCTGGGACTCTGAGGGAAATGGAGGTTAGTCCCAGAGTGTTATTCATAGGAGCATGTTCTGTTTCATTTCTGCCAGCCAATTCATTAGATCTCCTGGAAAAACACACATAGCTAGTTATGTAAGTATGCAAGTGAAATATTAGGGAATGGCTGGACATTAATTTAGCATAGTAACTAACTTACTCTGTGTTTTGGATTGTGTATTCTGAAATGGCTGAACGACTGACGTGGTCAATTTTATTCTTCTTTCTTTTCCTCCTGATCAGACATATTATGATCGCAAGCAGTATTAGTAATAGAATGACCACGACTGCTCCCACTGGTGCTCCAATCACTATGCCGAGATTACAGGGGACCATACTAGAAGACCTTCCATCTGAACACAATGCAGTTGGAGTTGCTGACATTGCTGAAGTCGCTGGCTCCATTGATGGTGTTAATGTATCGTCTGTCGTACTGACTGGACAAGTCCTATCATTAGCACACAGAGGTGGTATAGGTTTATATATAACATTATTAGCGCTGCTGCAGTTATTTACTGATGAAGAGTTGAATATGATACGTCCATAAGGTGAGGGTTGGAGGCAAGTGTTGTTAACCTCTATCTGACACCAGTAGAATCCATTCAGACTTTCATTAAAGTTATTGATGGTATTAATGTGATGAGATAGAATTAAACCTCTGGAATCCACATTACTTATAACATTTAGCGTGTCGCTAGTGACCAACTCTCCTTGGACTCTGGCAAGATGTTCTTGTGTACTTCTGTACCACCTCACTGTCACATCACTTCCATTAGGACTAAGTATACTACAACTTATCATGACAGCTTTTGGACATCCTTGAGGATTACAGGTCAAATTATTAGGGACATTTTGATAGTAGTAACAGCAGTCATCTGCAATATAGAAATGAATTGGTAAATTTTGTATGGAGAGAGGGAGAGGGAGGAAGAGAGGAGGAGAGGAAAGAGAGCTACATAATATAGCTATGATTTTATTTGATATATCTGATGGCAAATATTTTCATTGAATTACCCAGCAACTTAGCTAGTCCCTTTTCCCCTCTCCCCTCAACCAAGAATGATAGAGCCAAATTATGTAACTCACTTGTGCATTGAGAAGCTGCAGGAGCTTCCATTATTGCCAAAATTACAAGAACTAGAAGTGCCATCATCCAATTTATCAAGCAACTCACTCTGCCATAACTTATATTGACTGCTTGCTAACTGCATTCATCAATCTTCTAGTTGTTTTTGTTATTGGGCTCTCACATGGTAATAACTGGTACCTGTTTACTTTAAATTGCATGTAAACACCATGTTATAATAATAAAGTACAACAGAAATGAAAATAGTAACAATAATATGGCAGAAATTTAATTAAAACTAGAATTATTGAAGTGTGCTTTGTATGTACGTATGTGTATAATCTTCAATTGTGTGTAAACACTTGCATCAAGTATTTGAAATAACAACGGATTCTGAAATGAAATACAATAATATACCATGATGAAGTGTGCTTTGCATGCATGGTAAAGTTTATTCACAGATTACAACATGTTAGTTTATTTTCAGCTAATGATCACTAACTAGCTAGCTACATTGAGTCTGATTCCCTGTTGGTGTTGGCATAGTAACTGGTTGCAGCTGCAGGTGCCATGGAAGCAATTTTATCCTCTGATTTCCTTCTGTTAGGGTTGGCATAATGACCACACGGTGCTGCTGCTCTTGCTGGTCTCACGGGAGTCCCATCCTCCTCTCCGTTTGAATCACTCCTCTCCAACCATGCTGGTTCCGCAGCGGCCCCACTCTTCCCTCTTCCCAGATTGCTCTTCTGCATCCACGCTGGTCCCATAGCACCCCCACTCTCCCCTCCACCTGGATCGCTCCTTTGCAGCCACAGTGAAGTCGATTTTGTGTACATGCTCTGATAGTCCATAGTGTCGGTGTTGAGGGATGTGTATTGCCCCTGGCTGGCACTGTTGGGACATGAGTCATCATTATCCAGTGAGGACGACGGTAGTTGGTATTCATTCGATGCCTGTAATTCAACTGCCAAGAAAGGAACAATACTCATAATGTATAAATGTTATAAGTACTATAACAGAATTTATAGCTATGTTTAACTGAATTTGTAGAATTGGTTAAGTCTGTCATAGTGTAGCTGATATTCATGAACTGTCCCTGTGAGTGAGTAGTCTCTCGCATAGCCAGCCCATTGATTACAGCACTGGAGGATGTTTTTATTGGATCTTCACACATGTACGTATTGTAATGATGATGCAATAATAGCGTTGCAATCAAGGGTGCATGTGACTAGTGCCCTGAGTACAACTAGCTACTACTCCACTAAATTTTGTAACCTTCCAAGTTCTGAAATACCTTCCAATTTCTTCCACATGAGCTTTTCATGTTGTATTAATAGCAGTAGATCGTTATTACAATTGCGTATACAAAATCACTATTATTACATACAATTGCATACCTTGCAAGCTAGCAAGTTTATCAATATTGTGAGCGTCTACTTCCTCTGATTTTCTCCTCTTCTTGACGATCAAACATGCACAAATGCCAAATAGAACACAGACCAGGAGTAAGACTACTACTGCCGCAGGCACTCCAATTGCTAACCCAAGCACGATGCCATGATCACAGTGGGAAGTCCCATTGAAGCATTTCATAGCAGTTGAGTTGTTCCTGGTCCCATTACAGCATTTCGTGCCTAGTATCATGGCTGGTTACTGCAATAAGTTAGTAAGTTTCTGCAATAATAAACTAGAATTCAGCCCAATTACTGCTATAGCTATACAACGCTAATAGATTGACTGTTTGAGAAACTTTTAGCTAGTTTTACTGTAACAACTTCTTAACTAGCTTAGCTTTAGCAAATGTTTAACTACTGGCTGAAGACGACAGTTCAAAGTTATCTACTCTGTTAGAGCTGTATAACCCAGCACCATTCATCCATGCACACACAGTGGAACTGTAAATTATAGAGACTATATATATCTAGTTAGTTACAGTATTAGCTAACTGTTTAAGTTTGGGACTGAGCATGTTGCCTTTAGGAAAAATAAATGAAACTGAAGAACTCATAATCTTCTGATAATTATGTGTAGCTCCCAACCAGTCAATATTTTGCATTGTGGTAGCAACGGCTTATTGCTAACACATACACTGTTATTGTGATCTCATTACAGGGAAGATTTTTAGTATCAGTGAAGCCTGTCTAATCAGACCACTTTCTTCAATGAGACTTCAAGTACTTTCATACTTCACCAGCTGGCACGGTGAGAGGATTCGTTCCCCTGGTTACGTGCTGGGAAAGCATTAACCTCCTTCATTGAGTTTGTGCTTGGATTGTAGTAGCTACTGGAACAGGTACATGGTGGACTGAGTGACCTTAGGGTGGTCTGATTAGATGTTATTGGGACATGGCAGACTGACCTTTTATAGAAGTGCATGGTAATGGCTTCTCCTCTCCATTAAATTAGCAACTTGATTAAAGATAATACATTCCCACACTTAAACTTTAAAATAGTAACAGTCAGTGAAAGTTCAACAGACCACTCTATAATGAGACCACATCTCTATATAGCATGTCTCAATAGCACCTGTTTTCCACAGTTCCAGCCACAGTGCAAACCTGTCTAATCATACCACCCTTTAATGAGACCACCTCTCTAAGGTCACTCCGCTGCCATGTCCCAACAGCAACTGATTATTAGCTATTCCAGCTACCACCCTTTAATGAGGCCTTGCACCTCCTTAGTAATACGACCATTTGTAGCTACTTATCCTTAGATGGTCACATGGTCACAGCAAGCAAACAAGTTTCACTGTGTTGATAAATGAAATTCCAATACAACTAAATTAGCCAGAGTATAGTTTATTTTTGTTTCAGTGAAAGTCAAATATTATTACTGGTCACAACTCTACTGGGTGCACTCATTGTTGAAAACTAGCATATTCATTAGGGGTATTCAGTTTGTTTATATCAATGGTGGTATAGTCACCACCAGGTCTTACATTCCTCCTTGTTCCTGCTACTTGCTGGTCCCTAGTAACCCCTCCCCCATTGACTGTCCTGCTGTTGGTTGACTTTGTATAAACAGTCTCATTCTCCACAGAGGCAATATTAAGTGAAGTGTACTCTCCAGTTCCCTGACCGGAAATCACGACCCCTTGATTTGAAGAAGTTTCCCCAAAACCTGACATGTTTTCTCTAGTGAAGTGGTTGACTGATGGTGGACCAATGTTTGTGACTTCAACAAATCTAAAAATAATCAACAACTGATAGTTGAATGCTAAACACACAACCAATCAGTTAGGGCTTGATAATGCAGGTATTGGATAATGCCTGAGGGACAGCCTGAAGCCCAAACCTATCTGTGATGTTGCTTGAGTGACACCATTTTGAATCAGAGCTCTTTTGATTTAAGACAGGTTGCCAAGGAAGCTGATCTCCACAGAACTTAGGCACTATATACCACACATACCAAACATGAGCGATTCTTGAAGCATTAATAAGATATTTTAAAAAAAACAACAACTAGCTAATCGTGAAGCTTTAGCTAGTTATCTTGCAGACAAATTAATTTTTGTTGGGGAAAGGGTAGCTAGCTAGCTAGCTATTTATACAGCCCTTGTTCCCATGTCTATGATGACCATGTAGTCATGTGACTAAGATTTTAGCCAATGAGCTATAGCTGTAGCTATGTCAACCAGAAGAGTACGTAGGTGGGTAATCACACTATTGATGAGAATGGTGCTTGTTATTAGCTACAACCCTCTATGGTGTGATTTACCAACTGAAAATAAACTCTTACACAATTTATTTTTCCACTGCTTAAGTGTGTTTTTCTTTTCCTCACCATTTCATTTCATTCTTATTTTGTAGCAACAAGAAGTGATCAACCATTGCACTGTAGTAATATTGTTATTGATCTGCTACTTCTGTTGGTTTAGCACCACACTCATAACATCAATTATTGTGACAATACACCCACACTTACCTCATACGTAGATAAAAGTTGTGTGTAACCGTGGGAAGTGTCCCTTCCAAGCCCTGATTTAATAAACCTTACATTAGTTAGCTACATTACATCAAATTTGCACAACTCAGCAACAAAAAGGAGTGAACTTTTACAATCAATGACACACAACTATCTAACTGTGAAAAAAAAAAGGACATTATGATTCATCATTGAAAACTAGCATATTCATTAGGGGTATTCAATTTGTTTGTATCAATGGTGGCATAGTCACCACCAGGTCTTGCATTCCTCCCTGTTCCTGCTACCTGCTGCTCTACCCTAGTAGCCCCTCCCCCATTGACAGTCCTGCTTTTGGTTGATTCTGCATAAACAGTCTCGTACTCCATAGAGGCAGTGTTCAGTGAAGTGTACTCTCCAGTTCCCTGACCAGAAATCATGACCCCTTGGTGATTTGAAGAAGCTCCTTCAAATCCTGACATGTTTTCTCTAGTAGTTTCATCTTCAAATAAGGAAGTGGTTGACTGATGGTGGACCAATGTTTGTAACTCCAACAAATCTAAAACGATCAACAACTAATACTACATACAGTCATTATACATTTTGTGTATATATAAGTTTGGGCTTCAGGCATTATTAATTATAACTATTGCCTGGGGGTTGTAGCTACAGGGAAATAATGCCTTAAGCCCAAAATTATAGGTAAATTAAACAGGGGGGAGGTGGGTAGCTATTGCCCTGTTCCCATGCCTCTGATGTATCATGTGACTAAGACTTTAGCCAATGGCTTGCTGTAGATCAATCAGGTGAATGGCTAATTACATAGCTATGCTGTTGATGTAATAATGGAGAAAGGTACTTGACTTGTTATTGGAATCCTCTATGGTGTGATCTTCCATTCAGTGAAAATAAACTGTTTTCCACTGCTAAGTGCTGATAATAATGCATGTTTTTCCTTTCCTCACCGTTTGATTTCATTCTTATGGTGCGACGTTGAGACACGCAGACAGTGACCATCAAGGTAAGGGCAGCTACCAGCATAGAGGTGATGAAGACCAGGAACCCAATGATTCCATAAACCAGAGACGAACTCGGCTTTTGTGGAGAAGTGGAACATGAGGATGTAATTCTGGGATACAAGATGAGGGATGACGAGGCGAAATAGTCTCTTGTTGGTGTGACCTGCCTGGTGATGGTGGATTGTATGGTAATGGTGGCATGTGAGCACTGTGGTGACGAGTCATTTATAGCAGTAGCACACAGAGGTTGCACAGGATGATGTATAACAATGTTATCACTGCTGCAATTCCTCTCTGATGAAGAGTTGAATATGATACGTCCATAAGGTGAGGGTTGGAGACAAGTGTTGTTAACCTCTAGCTATTTGACACCAGTAGAATCCATTCAGACTCTCATTAAAGTTCTCAATGATCCTACTGTGATGTGATGAAATTAGACCTCTGAAGGTATGAATATTCCTCAATGATATACTATCTTCATTGTATCCATTAGCGACCAACTCTCCTTGGACTCTGGCAAGATGTTCTTGTGTACTTCTGTACCACCTCACTGTCACATCACTTCCATTAGGACTGAATATACCACAAAACAACACAACAGCTGAAGGTCGTCCTTGAGGATTACAGGTCAGATTACCAGGGAGAAATTGATAGTAGTAACAGCAGTTATCTGTACACTGAGTTCCAGATGTGTGATAGCCTGTGCATTGTCATCAATGATGATAGATTTTAAAGTTAGCTATAGGGTTAGTTACCTTCAGAATGAAGCAGGAGCAAGCTCAAAAGAAGTTTCACGAAGGAGATGGAAGATAGTGTAGAGAATTTTGAACTGATCATTATCATGTAGAAGCCAGTGTCTCACCATGAAGCAGAGGCCAGTGTCTCACCATAGATGAAGCAGAGCTAATGAAGCAAAGCATTCTAGACCTAAACTACTGCATGGATGGTTTTATAACAACAACAACAGCCATATGCACTGTCGTAATAATATTTACTTCATTGGTGTTCAATCTGTTGGTTTAGCACCACACTCATAACATTAATTATTGTGATAACACACCCAGCATCTTAACATACTTACCTCATAGATAAAAGTTGTGTGTAGCCGTGGGAAGTGTCCCTCCCAAGCCCTGATTTAATAAACCTTACATAAGTTATGTAGCTACATTAGCTACATCTAATTTTTCTTTGTTGTGGTCAGGAGAGATATTTGAACAGCTCAACAGGAGCAGTCACAGAACACTCAAAAGGGAGTGAAGTTTTTAATATTTATTTTCATAATATGCACACGATGACACAACTATCTAACTGTGAAAAAAAAAATTACAAAGAAAAAAGAAAAAAGAGGACATTATGATTCATCATTGAAAACTAGCATATTCATTAGGGGTATTCAGTTTGTTTGTATCAATGGTGGCATAGTCACCACCAGGTCTTGCATTCCTCCCTGTTCCTGCCACCTGCCGCTCTACCCTACCCCCATTGACCATCCTGCTGTTGGTTGATTCTGCATAAACAGTCTCGTACTCCGCAGAGGCAGTGTTCAGTGAAGTGTACTCTCCATTTCCCTGACCAGAAATCATGACCCCTTGGTGATTCGAAGAAGCTCCTTCAAATCCTGACATGTTTTCTCTAGTAGTTTCATCTTCAAATAAGGAAGTGGTTGACTGATGGTGGACCAATGTTTGTAACTCCAACAAATCTAAAATAATTACATACAATCATTATACATTTTGCATATATATAAGTTTGGGCTTCAGGCATTATTAGCTACTATTGCCTGGCTACAGGTAAATTAAACAGGGGGGAGGTGAGTAGTATTGCCCCTGTTCCCATGCCTCTGATGTATCATGTGACTAAGACTTTAGCCAATGGCTTGCTGTAGATCAATCAGGTGAATAGCTAATTACATATGCTGTTGATGTAATAATGGAGAAAGGTGCTTATTATTGGAACCCTCTATGGTGTGATCTTCCATTGAAATAAACTGTTTTCCACTGCTAAGTGCTTATGATAATGTGTGTTTTCCTTTCCTCACCGTTTGATTTCATTCGACGTTGAGACACACAGACAGTGACCATCAAGGTAAGGGCAGCTGCCAGCATAGAGGTGATGAAGACCAGGAACCCGATGATTCCATAAACCAGAGATGAACTTTGCTTTTGTGGGGAAGTGGAAAATGAGGATGTAATTCTGGGATACAAGATGAGGGATGATGAGGTGAAATAGTCTCTTGTTGGTGTGACCTGCATCACCATAGTGTGAGTTGTTAGTGTGACCTGCTTCCTCACTATAGTGGGTTGTATGGTGATGGTGGATTGTATGGTAATGGTTGCATTACGGTGTGGTTCATGTGAGCACTGTGGTGACGAGTCATTTATAGCAGTAGCACACAGAGGTTGCACAGGACTATGTATAATACTGTTATCACTGCTGCAGTTCCCCTCTGATGAAGAGTTGAATATGATATGTCCATAAGGTGAGGGTTGGAGACAAGTGTTGTTAACCTCTATTTGACACCAGTAGAATCCATTCAGACTCTCATTAAAGTTCTCAATGATCCTATTCCAATATGATGAAATTAGACCTCTGAAGGGGATAAGTCTTCCTATAGTATCAACATTGTATCCATTAGTGACCAACTCTCCTTGGACTCTGGCAAGATGTTCTTGTGTACTTCTGTACCACCTCACTGTCACATCACTTCCATTAGGACTGTGTATACCACAACCTAAAATGACAGGTTTAGGACGTCCTTGAGGATTACAGGTCAGATTACCAGGAAAAAGTTGATAGTAGTAGCAACATTCACCTGTACACTGAGTTCCAGATGTGTGATAGCCTGTGCATTATCATCGGTTTTAAAGTTAGCTAGATAACTATTCATGGTGGTTAGTTACCTTCAAAATTAAGTAGGAGCAAGCTTAAAAGAAGTTTCATGAAGGAGACGGAAGATAGTGTAGAGAATTTTGAACTGATCATTATCATGTAGAAGCCAGTGTCTCACCATGTAGAAGCCAGTGTCTCACCATGAAGCAGAGGCCAGTGTCTCACCATAGATGAAGCAGAGCTAATGAAGCAAAGTGTTCTAGACCTAAACTACTGCATGGATGGTTTTATAACAACAACATGCAACAGCCATATGGACTGTCGTAATAACATTTACTTTATTGGTATTCAATCTACTACTTCTGTTGGTTTAGCACCACACTCATAACATTAATTATGTGACAACAGTCATAATTATGTACCCACACTTCACATAAGAAGTGGTTTAATTAACCAATGTTATTGAAAATGTAGAAGCTACATTACAAAAGTGCTGAGGTTTGCATGTATGTATGGTGGACTAAAAGAATTACCTGCATAGCTAGCAGAGCCAGCTACACACATTGACTATAATCAAGCTTTAATCCATTGCTCTATGATGTCCTTTTCTTTACTTCTGGCACTAGTCACGGATGGAGGGTCCCTGGGGTCAGGGGATCTATGGAAAGATAATTAGGACTACAATCAATGATGTGGAGGGTCCCTGGGGTCAGGGGATCTATGGAAAGGTAATTAGGACTACAATCAATGATGTGGAGGGTCCCTGGGGTCAGGGGATCTATGGAAAGATAATTAGGACTACAATCAATGATGTGCATGATGCTGTTGTTGAAGAAGGAAGTATGCTAGCCGGAGCTTGCCACTGAGTTTTACGTACCTCAGATCCAAGTGATGAGCCCCGTCTTCTATCAAGATTGGAGTGATAGAGTCAGGCAGACCAGGAGTGGATGGCTACAAAGAGAGAAAGTTGATACATGTTCTATGCATTGAAAGCATATTAACACTTTTGCATAATTATTGGCATTGCATTATGATAATACTATGATATTACATATGTGTGAGGTATTGTATAGCATACAGTGGCTCTTTTTCAGATCATGACAAGGTTGAACAGCCATAAGACATGGTCTTTAAATAGATCCATTCTTGAGTGTGATATATATAGAATATCCAGCACAAGTAAATTGAGAAGATACACAATAGCATTAGGCCTATAATAATGGTGTCAGACCAAAGCATGACCTTTTGACCTTTTGACCTATGGTAGACTGTCACTGTATCATATAGGTAGTGGTTGTAAAACTCACTGTGACTCCCCCCACACTCCAGGGGTCAAGAGCACCATTGGAAAAGATGATATTAGAAGAAGTACCAATATCTAGCAAATGGATAGAAATTTATTAAAACTGGTTAGCCATTTTCGTGGGTGCTGAGAGGGAACTAAAGTACCTTTTCCCCAGTATTGCACATTCATCCAATTGTCCCTGTACTGGACTCCATACTTGCCCATGCAGTAGGCTCTGGGGTCATGGGTACTGGGAGGGAACATGTCTGTCTCGTTGTTGGTTTCCGAAGGAAGGTCCATCTGTGTGCAAGCCTGCGAGAGAATGGAGAATGAGAGGGAAGGAGGAAGGGAGGGGTGGAGGGACCCTTGAACCAAACTATGTATGGTACCTGGTAGTCCCAGCTGGTGGCAGCTGGACCAGTGCCGCATCCCGTTGCATCAGCACACTCTATGAACTCGCTGGCGATGTCAAAGCAAGTGAGATTCCCTTGAGTGCCATTATAGAACAATCCTAAATGAAGTGATAGAAGTGGATCATATAAACTAAGTCAAGTGCTTGATAAAAATACAGTGTTTGATGATAGTTCTAAATTTTGATTGGTAAAATGAAATTGTCTGGTCATATTTCAAGGCTGGATGATCCCATAGCTAGCTGTTGATGTGAATTTGACCAGTAAATATAGACCAAAGGGGGGGAATCGTCCAGACATATGCTTATACTGTACTTAGCTATTAGTGGAATTTGACCAGACAGTCTATAGCATCTCTATAAACAGAATGACCACAATAATCATGATGAATGGAAATCTGATTGACCTTTGCACTGCACTGATCTACTTCACTTACCAGCACCCTGAGCCAGCCCGATGGCACGATTGCTCGCTCCCAGGATCAGCTGACAGGCCGTCTTGACAGGAAAAGCAGGGAGAGGAGCGAGGAAGGAGACTGGGTAGGGGTAGTCCACCATGGCGAGGGACGTGAAGGAGATACGGACCCAACCCTTCAAATGTTCAACCTGAAAGAGCGGAAGAAGGGGAATGTTAAGAAGGAGGTACTCCACCCCTTCAATGTGAGAACAAAGCAAAGTGCTTGGCAAAATCCTTTCCACGAAATTTCTACTATATTTGTGCTCGCCCCACAATCAAATGCTACTAGTACATAATGGTGGCAGTGGTGGTGGTAGACTCACCTGATCTTTGGTTAGTGGTTTGCAGAGACTGAAGTATTGTGTCAGTTGAGTCAAACCTTTTAATTATCATGACAAAACTCAGGTATGTATGATAAACGGTACTCTAACTTACTTACCGAGGTCTCCATTACTGGCTAGATCATCGATCATCGAGAATCCCTCCTTCACGTACTGGGGACACTTTGCATCAGCTGCTGCAAAATCCTAGAGTAACAGTACACATTAGCCATACAATGACACTATTGTTTGCACCACACTTTCAGACCAGTTTCTCTAGTAGATCAGAGGAGAAATACAAAGACCGTGGGAGCTTACTAGAATCAAGGAGAGGAGAGCCAAGTGTGCCTTTCTTGACATCCTTTCCAGCATTCTGGGGAACGTAAACACAGTGCCCCACCACTGGCTTTTACTATAAGCATCACTGGTACTTGATATCTGCTCTAGCCTTCTCAATTCTTGACCACATTTCACATTCAAAACCAGCTTAACTAATTAGATAGCCCCTGGGGAGTTTGGTATTCTTTACAGCTAATTAATCATAGAGAAGACTTATCACTTATCTATGGTGTGAAATAGAACCAGTGGTTAGTGATTAACAGCTTCATTGATGAGCTCCCAGGAAGAAGATAAAGAGGTGCTAATGGGTCTCACCTCTGTTACTTTCTGAAAGAAAGCAGTTCTGCTAACGAGTCCCTCGTCAATGTAGAATATAGGGGCACTGGCAGCCAATGCTCCATCCACTACGTTGGGGTACTTGAACCGAAACCAAGCTGCCAGCATTCCTCCATAACTGTCATTAGCACATAATATTAAGTGTTCATAATTATAGAGCAACATAACCTTGACTAAATTCTGAATCTCTAAGACCACTTAAAAGTAAATCTTGGCATTGTGCTGAATATTTTGATTCACATTTGAGTGATTTTGGTCTTATAAAAGAGAGAGGACCAGAGATGAGAGAGAGAGAGGACGTCCAGAGAGGAGAAGGGAGAGAGAGGACCAGAGAGGAGAGGGAGAGAGGAGACCAGAGAGAAGAGGGAGAGAGAGGACCAGAGAGGAGAGGGAGAGAGAGAGGACCAGAGAGAAGAGGGAGAGAGAGCACTGGAGAGGAGAAGGAGAGAGAGGACCAGAGAGGAGAGGGAGCAGGAAAGGAGAGTGAAGTGGAGCAAAGGGGAAGGGGAAAAGAGAGTGATGAAAGACCAGAGCTAGAGGTGGATATTGTATACTATATCCCAAGGTTATCTTAATTGGCACTGATACATGTGAAGGTTTTTCTTCACATTAACCCAATGCCTTGACTGACCTCCCTCCAAACCCGACGACCTTGGTGATCCCCTTGTATTGAGTACGGAGTGACTGAATCAGAATCGCATAGTCAGCAAGCGCCTGCTCCACTGTGAGGTAGCCGAGGTTAGATTTGGTGAAGGAATCACTACCGAATGGAAGGGACTCCCCATAGTACCTCTATTATGAAAAGTCACAACGTCAGAAGAAAACGATTTCAGTGTTCTAAACCTTACCAGACAACTAATAGACCCCCTTTCTATTTAGGGAGAAACAGGTATAGCAGCTGTTGAGTACTAAATTTCACCCCAATTTATACTAAACTTCTCGTTTCTATTTTTCTCTAAAATCAAGTACATACATGTTCAGCGAAGACCACCAAAGCACTGAATTCCTCGGCCAGGGTCATGATGAAGCCAGAATTATCGAAGAAGGATTCTATTGGACCTTCATTGCCACAATAGAAGAAGAGTGGACCAGTGCCTCGCCACTGTATCTCTGCAGCAAGAATTAAGCAAGTAAGCACTAACATCAAGAATGCTTTTTCCATGCACCATTATAGATGACATTCCTCTCTTTTGTGGACAATAGGCCTAGATTATAAAGAGGTTCTATGTACTTTCATAACCGTATTCCACTACTTTATGTAGCGATTCCGGAAACCATACACTTCCTGAAACTTTGGCCGGCCAGCGCAGCCTGACGGTTATAGAAGCGCTTGATGTTTAGATATCACTAGCTAGCTTATAACAAGGCCTACCTGCTGGTGTGGGTTAACCAAAGAACAGGTGAAGCACATAGATGTTATACAGATTTACCGTTTTCCCCATATAAATCTCCATAGAACTAAAAATCAACGGCGCTAACTGTGAACATAACACACTGGTTCATTTGGTGTTTGAGTAGTTAGTACATTTATTAAGCTGCTGCTAGATATGAGTTAAGCGTTCATGTGTTGATTGATCTTTGAGATAGAGCTAGTTATATGTGGGCAGGTCTAGCTTCCGGAATCACTACTTTTATGTCCTTGAAAACCCACTTCTCTTAATACAATGTTAGATATCAAAGGTTGCACTCATACGATATCTTTCTAAATATAACCTGAGAAGAGGTATTTTTGGTTCCACACTTGAGTGTTGACGTAATTGAAATGATCCACTTGCTGGCTTATGTAGCGGGGGAAATAGGGAGGTGGGGGGATCCAGTCCCTGGAGGTTCCCTTCTTCTCCAGGAACTCTCCCTGAGTGAAGTATGGGTTGGCATTCCTCGCAAAGTAGAAGAGGGCTAAGAGGATTATAGTAAATCTCATCACTTAATCATCTAATTAATATTAATTTAACCACAAATTGAACACGTGACTTTATAATTGGCCATGACGTCATTGGCATGTGAACGATCGATCGCGCAAGAAGATGTTTGTATAGGTAGGTACCTACACTACTAGTTAAGTCTCTGGGAGCCGAACTCTTTCAGCTTGTCTTCAGGAAAAGTTTATTTCTCTTCGATACTGCAATAATTAACCGTGCCAGTCCTACGTCGGGAAGGCTAAAATCATGAGTAAGTGGATGTGGTTAGGCTAGGATCTTTTGTTAAAGTTAGCTGGCTATAGAGCTAGCTTATTCAATTTTAAGATGTCTTATGGAAGTTAGACTAGGTTTTCGAGTACCTAGCTCAAGTTATAATATAGCCAGCCAGCCAGCCAGTCTGTAGCTGTCTCATTTAATTATTCACCATAATTTTAATTTTTGGCGATGAAACATCAGCTCTTGCATGGACCAAGATGTTTGTTACTGTACACAGGGTCCAATTGGGACTGTTGTTTGATGACAAATTGACTGGGGCTAGAGATGATATTAAGGAATTTGGCCACTGGTACTTCCCTTATAAATCTCACTGAAAGTGGATTAGTGTAGCTATAACCCTAGGCCCTATTCCACAGTTTGTTTTTCTTTCAAGTGGTGTACTATTTTCTCAATCACCACAGGTGCATTTGTTATATGTTGTGAAATGTGTTGTTAGAATTTAAGGAATGGAGGTATGGTAGTCACTGGGTAAGAGGTATGTATCAATTGGTCACTTAGCATATCATTGGTCAGAAATCAGACTTTCAATTGGACAATATAGTTCATAAGTGAGCTTCAGTAATTGTGATTATTGGTGATTATTATTATTATTATTAGAGAGAGAGAGAGAGAGAGAGAGAGAGAGAGAGAGAGAGAGAGAGATTTGACAGTGTGCTTAGAAACAGTTGATTTCCTAGGCATGAAATAAAAAACACTAATATTGAAATAGGGACATGTGGCTAATTAAACACACACACACAAGCATACTATCTGTTTATGGTCTGGTAGAACGGAGTTGAGCCTATGATTATTAAGGAGGGGGCCATATGGTTGGGTATCACCTAAAAGGAATTTACCATAGACAAAAAAGGCATTTACCCACTCCTTCATATGTACCTCTAGAAGACCTAAGTTTTTTGGCAATTAAATTTAAAGGTGTGTATGCACCTGTTACTATTATGCTTCCATCATACATGATGTGTTCTTCTAACAGGACAGAAAGTTATTTATACTGTTTACAATAGCAATTAGTTCCGACAGTTTTCCCTTTCATTTCATTCCTTTATAGTTGAGCGTCACTGGTACACATGTATGTATTCTACACGCGTACATGATCCATACCATTCAATTTTATAGTTTAATGAGTGGATATGTGTAGTTTTACTGAGTGCTTTCACTAATATTGCTTACAGAGAATCATCTCTCTCTCTCTCTCTCTCTCTCTCTCTCTCTCTCTCTCTCTCTCTCTCTCTCTCTCTCTCTCTCTCTCCAGGTAATGTATATTTCATTGTGATTCCTATCGTGGTTGTCGTTGTGATACTCAAACTGTGCCTCATCTTCTGGCGTATTTGGTTGTACCAGAAGAGGCGGGAGAGGGTGGTGCTGGTACAAGGACAAGGGACGACTCAGAGACACATAGTAGCACAGGAAGCTCAGAGACCCACGTAAGTTATAGTTACTCTTAGGATGAAGTTACAAATTGCATAAATAAGGTGAACTTCAAAAGGATTTTGTATCAATTGGAGCAACCCCTGGAAGTCTGAGTATGGTTAGCTGTGTCTACCACAGGGAGGGCTAAGCCAAGCAGGTCTGGGGGGATTTTTTGTAGTGGTATCCTGTGACTCCCGTTAGGTTTCATGCACATTCTTCACATACTCAGCACCACCACACTTTCTATGAATTAAATTATAGGGTCATACCCCTCAATTATAGGGTCATTTATAGGGTACTCCTTACGGAAGATATAACTTCTCTCTGTGGTGGGGAGGTAGAACTTTTAAGGGTCATGTTTATAAATAAGGTGTATGGTTGGCAGAGCTATAAACAGGATGTGCTTATGTACTACTTAGTATGACAGGATTACTGTCGTGTGATCATTTGAGTGGCCATTTCCATGAATCAAAAGAAGCTCATATATACTGGAGAAAGGGTTTCTGTAATGGTAACATCAACTCCTCCTACTGCACTGCAGTATGTATAATATAGGGTTGGTTGCAGACGTGTAGTATTGAGTCACCATCATTTAACCTAGGGAAGGTTAGAGTTGCCACCGTGTAGGTATGGGGAAGGTTAGTGTTGCCACCATGTAACTTGCACAGCAGTACAGGGAAGGTTTGACCATTGCTGAGTATAGTCTCCATGTAGTGATAACAAGTTAGTCTTTTAAAAGACTATTAATGCCTCGGCACTTCAATGCAATCTTTTCATTAAACATTCTAAATAATGCGCACTGAGCAACATGGCTTATTGTAGTAAGGTTAGTATTTACACAGCTAGTATTCTTGCTGTTCAATGCTTTCAAACTGCCATTTTGAATGGTTATTCTCAATAGCTTGATTGAAGTATGTGTACTGGATTCTCTCATAGTTTGGTCTTAGTTCTTTCACCATGGCTCTCTCTTTGGCTCTTCAAACGATCACTAGTTCATCTCTTTGGCACTTCAAACGATCACTAGTTCTTGTGCATTGCAATCTCTGTTGTTTTTGTTCACTGCTGCCTTTTAGTCAGTTCTCTGGATGTCATATTAAATGGGCTTGATTTATTGGCAAAGATGGCCAAGAAGCATCAGCACCAGCACTCACCAGCGTAGTGATTGCGAGCCTGAGCCTAATGTTTGTCTAGTAACTTGTGTCAGATTAATGCACGTGCTCAATACGCATCATCGTGCATCATTGCACGTGCGTGTGAAACGTACCACCATGCATGCATAGCTAGCTAGTCGCCTCCAGACTGCGCCTCGGCACTTTGGTGCCGAGGCAAAAAAAGCTAGAGGAGTTAGCTAACTTGACTCAGCAAATTAGGTGCCCCCCTTGTTTTAAGTGATAATGGTAAGATTCCATTTATTGGAGTGCCTGTACTTAAAATACAGAAACTTGGTGGACCATTTCATTTTTTCGCTCTTCTTGCTTGTATAGGGCCAGGGTGGTTCAGGTCCAGCGAAGTGTGGGACCAGAAGGGTTCACTCAGAGAACATCCTATGCCATTTCCCAGCCTGGCCTCCCCACCAGACAAGTCACTCGCACCATCGTTGTCAGGCCAAGTGACAACAGACGTCCGAATGATCCTAACCTCCCCCCGTCTTACGATCAGGCTGTCACCGGCAAGGATAAGTCGGTTAAGGTAGAGGAACCGCCAAAGACTCAAACTAATTTACCCCCGCCACCTGGAACAGGAGCGACGGCTGTTCCCAATTATGATAGCAATCTGCCTCCCACTGCTCCTCCCCCTCCTCCTCCATTCCAAGACGAGGGGGTGTACCAGGCACCTTATGGAACTGCAGATCTCCTGCCTCCTCCTGCATACTCCTCTTATCCACCCCCTCCTCCTCCCTCTGCCCCTGTTATTGACTCACAAGATGACAGTGCTGAAGTGGATGACACCAGGCCACTGCTAGCTTGAATATTTATACATAATATGACATAATTTTTAAATCTAAAGTATACACCATTGACTATAAAGTTCATGCAGTACTTTATCATAAATTTTGAGTTAGACATTGACTTACTCCTTGGGGAGATTATGTATCCACTTTCATTTACAGTGCATCTGATCTGTCCTGTTGTACATTGTGTGTATGATTATAATTATGATTCATTGTGATAATTTAGGGAAATGAACTAGGCATGCGTAGGTTCACCGTCACCCGTACCATAGATACTATAACCTCCGGACACGGGATTGGAAACGGGTGATTCGCGCGAGATTTTAGGATACAATCCGCGTTGTTTGCTGAGTCAGCAAAGACGTTGCCAAACAGTAGCTAAGGCAAGTATTTCGATAATGGCTGAAGCTATAGGAGAAACGTCTTCAACTACAAGTAAGCAAAGATTGTAACCTTAAATCCAGCTATTTTAGCTATGTAATTCACTTTTTAGGCCCCTCTCAATTCTGAGATACTCATTCTAAAAGAAGATAATGGGTTTAAACTTCCTTCATCAAACGCTTCTGCATCTCTGCAAGCTGCAAGAGAGTTATATGCATGGTGCCTGGACTGCAGGAATGAATGTTAGCTTTCAAGTTTTGCTTTAATCCATAGCAAACTTGAAATTTATTCATCGGATGAATTCATCTTAATGTGGAAGAAATTCTTGGTGTCATTACCAAAATATGGTGGATTTCCCATCTTCCAGAATATCATCTGATAGGTTTTTTAGGTGAACATGATGGGGGATCTACTGTTACAGCAGCATGTCCATTTTGATACATTTATAGAACTGTGAAGGACAGAGTCCATGGTGAAAAAATATGTATGGAGTGGTTATCGAGTTTAGAGGAACTTTTGGATGAAGAGCTAGCTATAGAAGAAGCAGCAGTCCAATCTTCAGCAACTGGATCCTCAATGTGAACAGAAGTGGCTTGTATTTTGTATTAGATCTATATAGATGATGCATTTGACATTTTTATTGATTAAAAAATGAGGTAGCTATACTATTGTACGAGCAATTAAGGCTAGAGAAATATCATGTGGAAAAAAGATGAAATCATGGAAGAAGTAATGAGAGATGAATGAATTGGTCTATATATAGTTGCACTGGATATGAATGTCGAAATTGGGAAGGAGTTGCTGAAAATGATCATTGAAGGGTGGAGTGAGTTCTCATTTGGTGGTGCGTGGTTGAAACTTTAAGCAGAGGTCGAAAAAGTCCCTCCAATGTTCTAAAGGACTGTGCAAAGTCCTCATCACCAATAATCAAGAATTCATGCAGCATGCATATTTTTTTTTTGTTATAATGATTCATTCATGTTTGGAAATCATTCTCTGCTTTGCATTTTCTTTTTCCAAATCAGGCTTGGAACTGTGAGCCCTGCAATTGCCTCTAACTGGACCTTTGCAAAATGTATTAATCACCCATAGTGCTTGAGTGTTGTTGATAAATTCCTCGACGCTGGGATTATCATGAGTTCCACCTCTTTGTCGCTGGCACCCAAAAAACTTTTCAGAAGGTGCTCACTCAATTTTTTTTAACTCCATCAATGGAAAACAGAATATTCCATAAATGATAATACTGAATATTAGCAAGCTAACAAGAAGCTCTAGCTACCTGTCATTTTCAAACCCAGCAAGGTCTCAGGGCTAAGGAGCATTTTCTTTTTCTGAACTTTGGAAAACCCTTTCCTTGCTTTTATGCTCCATCCAAATAGACAAGAATAGACAAGAAACTCTTCTTTTAGCCACTATATATAAAAAAAATCGTCACAGGTAGGAGTAGCTATCCATGCATTCAGTTCAGAGTTGACCAAATTGGGTTTTTAAAGTTTATGGTTATAGCATATTTATGATGTGTAACTTAAGGCCTACACTAAAAGTCAACTACTCTAACTATGCACATGCAAAACTACTTTTATTTTGCTACAACATCAACTAGTTATTTTTCATAGTAAACTTCTCCCAGACTGGTAAATTGAGCACACAATTACACACATTAATGGCCTCCTGAACTTACAAAACCCAGATTTTTTTCCAGTAATATTCAAGTCTTAGAAAAAAAAGCATTCTATAACAAACTTTATCTCTATGTATACCATTTGGTGGAAAATTTAATGCAAAATAGCTTAATTCAACACAGAAAACCTTTCACACAGTTTTCTTCTCCAGGAATTGACCAACCACGGCAAAAACTAGCCATATCAATGAACTAGGGTTTAAAATTTTGTTTTAAGTATCAAAATGAGTAGTATAAAGTATTAGACAAAACTGTTTTCTTACTGGCTCGCTCTATTCATCCGTTTCAGAGCGATGTCTTTATTCTCTTTTTATGTGCGGTCAACAAAAATTACAACGCGGAGTGCACGCAAGCAATTCAATGGTTGTCATAGGCGCACGTGAGCCCGTTTCCAATCCCGTGTCCGGAGCTCGAGGTTATAGTATCTATGCCCGTACGTGGCCGTGCTGCGCTCCAGGCTAAAGCGCGGGAAATTCAATATTACTCTTCCAGAAATTTCAAGCTTGACTGCTTCTGCAAGCTCTGGTACTTTAGTTAACATAAATGGTGACATAAATGGTTCAAGATCAAGCCCATGCAATCATTTCCAGCTCCCTCAGTCCCTCTTGTGTCTACCCAGCCATGACATGGTGTATGTAGTCTCGCGCGCCAGACGTATTTTTTGCGAGGAGGGGATGGAAAAAAGTGCGGCTGGCTAGTGAGACTAGACATGGTGCTGAAGCTGTACACACTGGATCCCTTAGTTACATATAAAATTGAATACATCTCTCCCTTCCTTGTACTTGTGTAGCCATTTTGACATGATTGCTGGTGTCAAATCTGTTTTTCTGTAGCTGAATAAAGAACGTTTAGTGAGCTTCTGTTGACCTGAACGACTAGTGTAACACTAAGCCTATTATATTCATCCTAGGCCTATAAATGCCTCCATGAGAGGGTGACCTCTTCCAATACATACACCATTGTTTTCCTACATAGCTACAGGGTACTACATACAGGGACTTTATTGTACCCACAAGAATTCCAGAAGACTTTGAGAAAGTAAGATTTGTTTGTTGAATAAAAGAATTATCTATGATAGCATGACATAAAAAGATGGCAAAACAAGACATGATTTAGTTAAAATAATAATGATAATATTATTATTATTAGGTGGTGGTTGTACACACCAAAACTATACACTCATGTATTATCTATGGGTTTAGAGGAGTCCGATCATCGTAGCTCTCTGAGCTGTCTTCAAGTTCATCTGTCCGCTCAGAGTTGTTCTCCTGCACATTTGTCTCATCAGCAGGCACCTCAGGAGACTCCTCTACTGAGATTGCAATAGTGGGCGACGGGGGTGTGGTCTCCTGGGGGAAGGATTGGGGAGGAGGAGTGGTCTCCTGGGGGGGTTGGGAGGACATCGCTTCCTGAGGTTCTTCTGTAGAGTGGTTTCTTGTCTGTGTAGACAAAAGTCGTGAGTTGTAAGAAATCCACCCGATTTGATTAGATTAGCACATACTTTCGGGAAACCATCTCTACACCAAATCTCAGCCCCCAAAGCTATTAATCATCGAGTTTTGGAGAGCTAAAGTACGAGTGTTTTGGGATAGCCAATCTTTAAACCCTTACCCGAGACTGCAAACAGTGGAACATCTCAATGCAGCACCAAAATTATTAGAGGGTGTCCTCATTTATAGCGTAGAGTGAGAAATTTTTGTAGGGTAAGACTAACCTGATTAAGGTCAGCTGGATCACTGACAATTACATCCTGGAGGGCATCCCTGTAATCAGGGGGAGCTATATTGATTTGAGTGGGGTGTATGTCATCGTGATAGCGTGGAGGGAGAGCACTGGTCGCATCTGATCCTCCTCCTTCCTCCTCAGAGGGCTCCCCATCACTGTCGTCATGTGGGGGTGAGGGATATTGGTAAGGGGTCTACAAACACAAAAGTAGCATACAATATTATGACATCATCATGATTACTAGTAGCCATGGAGTTGAAGTTGTGTAGGATAATTTATATAGCTATTTTTTTAATAGTGTCAGGCCATCAAGAAAATGGCTGGGAAAACTGTATTGGTCATTTTATTATAGCTCGTGTTGCAAATTCAGTGCTACACCAGGTCCACTGATATTTGTTAATATAATTGGCCTGGACATACTAATAACATGCAGATGTTTTGGATACATCAAAGCATCAGCAAACTTGGGACTGATAATATGATACGGGGTATATCAATTGAGAGATACTTTAATTTTAAAGGTAAGGACAGGGAAGGAGAAGTGGGGTGGGGTGGGGTGGGGGGAGGAATGTGACTCACCGGTTGTAGACAGCAGAAGTATCCACGTCTAGCTCTATAAACCATGCAGATGACTACAAAAATGATGACTATGATCACCAACAGAACTACAGCCAGTGGAAGTGCAAACACCACAGCCTACAGGAGCAATAATCACATGATAATCACATGACAGTCACATGTCATTACCAGTATCCCCATCCACTAACTGATTATCATGGAAGTACAGACTACAATCACATGATAATCACATGATATTCACATGCTAATGAGTCCTTATCCCCATCTACCAAGTAGCCGATCAATTGGTGATTCCCCGAGAGAGGCATTACAAGTAGCCCGTAACAAGAGCAAGGAAATGAAAAGGAATCCAGGGCCACATACCTCATATGGTACGGCAGTGACACTTAATATGCATTCCCATAGTAACACTCATAATGAAGATCATGTGACAGTACATAGTCAAGTATTGTTAGCTATGTACAAGCTACCTGTAATAATGTCACCATAATTTGACTGTTAATATTTTCGTACACTTAATTAATTGTATTACATAAATTTTTAAACATACTATTGGGAAAATCGGTATTTTATTTTTAACTCAATTCTGGACATTATATTGATCATTAGGCCGGCCTAGTTCAAATACAAAACGGTGTGATTATGAGACCAGCTATTTAAGTTGCCTTAAAGAGCAGCTGATTGCACACCCCCAAAGACTATTTAATGGAACTTTCAATGATCACATAAAGTGAAGGCTCTTTACTACAAGGAAACAGTGCTTGTGACATCGCCATCACACTCACCCGTGATGGGCCTCGTCCTTGAGCAGAAACTGGAACAACATTACCAACCAGTGCAGCCACCACTATCAGAGCAGTCACCAGCAACATCTAGGCACGTCACACACATCATAAAACAATCATAAGGTCCTCTCAGACACTCTGAAGCATGGCTAGCTAGCTAGCATGATTCAATGAAAACAGCTGAGCTAGCTAGATTAGTATTGCTAGAGTATAGTACGTAGCAAGCCTATAGAGTAATGCAGCCCTGCTTTTACCTTAGCTAATGTGTTTTCCTCTCCGCTTGTCAGAGCAGTCCTCTCCACACTCGAACTCTCCTCGGGAAATTGGAACCGGATGTTTATATGGCCAAAAAAAGCATATGACCGGAAGCGGAAAAGGCGTAGCTCAAGCTTATTGTGCAGCTAGCTGCGCAGCTGCGGGCAGGCATGCCAGGGCCGTGGATCATTGCGCATGCGCATAAATAGAATTTAATATCTTATCATTATCAGTTGACTGATTTAAGCATGCATTGTCCCAGTTATATGGTCAAGTGGATGACTCTTGTTCAACTGTATAAAGTGGCAAAGAGAGGCTCTCACCATTGCCATTGGAGTAGATCTCATCCTTTAAACCCACCCCTGGCCCCATCACTACTAGGCTTCTTCCCGAGTCTTCTTCATTCAGTGAATTCTGTTGATTTCCACTTTCTGCACAGAAAATTAAAACTCGTATCCAGTTTATGGCTGAGTTTATTAACTATTGCTATAAGGTCACTAGCCTCGTTCCCAGGCCTTCCTCTCTCACTTATAGTCTTACCTTTTTCTTCGGTGAGAGACTACAAGTGAGAGAGGAAGGCCTGGGACTACTTAATATTGGAAAGCAGAGGAAAGAACTAGAAGGAAAGAGGAAAGCGAGTGGTTTTGTGGTAGATATGATGAAGTCAAAATGAAATATGCTCTGAAGATGTTTTATTGAATCTGACAAATCTGATAATTATGCATATGTGTAATAAAAATAAGAATTCAGCTAATCACCATCCTATCCATCAGACACAATTGTATACTTTCAATCAATCAGCTATCACTTGGGGAGAATTCTAGCAGGAGTTTTGGGCGTTAAATTTTACTACAAGGCCCTGGGGCCACACATCAATATACACTTGAGTAGTAGTGATCGGTACATGTAGTACATTGTGAATGAAGGTTACTTACCTCTTCTTGAAGAGAGAATGACATCTTGCAGTGCGTCCTGATAGACCGGGGGATCTATCGTCGAGGGTGTATAATCTGGAGGTGGAGTCCCAGATAATGGCGAAGAAAGGTCGTCATCATTCCCTTCTTCAAAACGTATTCTTCCTCTTAACCTTCACAGGAATAAATAAACAAGTTGAAGTATGGGAAATTTTTATCATTGATAGTTTATATTTTCATTACGTAACTGATGGCCTGTTTATAATTACATAGTGGAACCTCGTTACCTGCACCTCATTTATCGTTTATTGTGGGCATAATTAACAGCATATGTGGCAGCTGCACTGTTCTAGGCAGCTATAGCCGGTCTATTTGCATTCACCTTGCCCCTTGATCATTCACCATAACTGTTATAGCTTTCTCAATTATTAACCAAATTTCAAACACCAGCAGAGGGAGTGGATAACAGCTCTCTGTTGGAAATTTGGTTGAGAATTGAGAAAGTTATAGCAGTTTTATATAGTGAATGATCAAGGGGCAAGGTGAATGCAAATAGAATGTAGTGCCAGTTATAAATACTTATAACACTAATAATATACTTTAGTAATTCACTTATCTGGCAGCCTGGAAAAAAAAATTTTTTTGGCCAAAGGCATGTCCAGATAAATGGAATTCCACACCACTAGCTAGTAAGTAGCCATATGTGTATCAATTTTCATGCAATAGTTGACACGAATAATACAACAGATTTATGGTAATTGGTTGAGTGACTACCTATAGCCATTCTTGGGTATAGCCAGAAATATATTAAAAAAACCATTGGTGTAGCTACGTAGCTAGTCAACATGTTATCTTTTGAAAATAATTTATGATTTTGAATTTTCTTACTTGGGACTGGGAGAATCATCCACTTGCAGACGATAGTTCAGATTCTGAAAAGAGGAAATCAAAAATATATACGTAGTAAGAATTCTAAACTTTTGGTGCATAGTGAAGCAATAATAAACAACATTGTAATTCAATAGAATTAGTTCTCATAAAATTAGCCTATGAAACAAACCACCAACGTTTAATACACATTTAGCTTTGTCCCATAATTCATGCAACTTGGAATGCTTTTATCCCCCAACTACAGAATGACATTAGTAGTTAGGTACGTAGCTAGCTAGCAAGGTTAGTTTGCAGTTTCAAGCTAGCTAGCTATATACTAACAGTGTCTTGATTCCTAGCTAAGCTTCTCACAAGTTTCAATTGTACTGTTTATGTATGTTTTGCTTTAGAAACCACAGAAAGTAGCCTGATAATACTCGAAATGACCAATTTTCCCACTAATACGTTCCAAAAAAGAAAAGAAAAAAAAGAAGCTATGACTGTGTCGTAACTGAAACCATAGCTGAAGAAGTTGTGGTGAATTCATGGTCATACATGGTCATCAATGCTCGATACATATATTTTTGAATACAGCTTGTTTACAGTGAATTGCAGTGATCTTGCAACATGAAATTCAGAACACCAAACCAAAATTTACATAGCCTCCTTTCAAAGGTGGCTTTAGAGTTGGGGTACTTAAAAGGAAGCTATGTAAATTTTGGTTTGGTGTTAAAAGGAGGCTATGTAAATTTTGGTTTGGTGTTCTGAATTTCATGTTGCAAGATCACTGCAATCCACTGTAGGCACCTTTGCAACAAGCCTAGAGCACACTAAACCTCAGTTTATACTGGAACTATTGTACTGGTACTTTGATGGAGTAGTGGAATAATGGATTAGTGTAAACTGTGGCTTGGGTGATCTGGCTTTCTCAGTTGCAAAGGTAATGAAACAAGCTGTACAGAAGTACAAAGTTGTAAAATATGGCTGCATATATTTTAGTTTGTCAGCAATGTGTGCTGTTTCATACATGCAATGCATTAACTGAGAACACTTTATCATAAGTAACTGTTTTAATCTCAAAAAAATATTTGATAATATCCTGTCCCACGAGGGCTTAAGGATATATAAAAACTCACAGCATTGAAACAACACAGCGCACCATATTTGGCCCTTTTCAGCATGTAGTATATTCCCAGTGCTGCAAGGAGCAGCAGAACTAAAACCAGTGTCAAGGGCAGGACCAGGGAAAGTATCTGCAGTAACGAGGACGTAGTCAAAATTATAAATCAGCTACATAGGTTCCCATGGTTTTTATTTTAATGTGGGTGAGCTAATGTTTACTGCATGATAAGAAAATAGTTTATTAGTGATTATCATTCTTGGATTGTTTTATTTCATTCTGAGCATCATGGAAAGAACAATTAACTATAGCTGTGAGAGCAGGAGGTTGTAATAAGTTAGCAAGAAGTACATGAAATGAAGAAGGGATAAGGAATTGAACGTGGATAGCTGGTTTCATGCCTTTTGTTTCATTAGTTAAGCTACTTTTAAGATTTATAAAAATGTTTACCTATGAGATAGATAAACCTTATCATGGGTTGGCTATGCCTTACTAGTCATGGGTGGCATGCGTAGGGAGAAACTCATGAATAGTTATGTCTCTGTGTATCCTTTCATAAAACATCTCCTAGCCACAATTTTTTAAATGCTACATTAGCTATGGTCATGCATTTTTTGCTTAGAGATGCAGCCAAATAGAAAATCAAAACAAGGTATGACAGACTGGCTACTGGTTTTCTAGGTTACAGACCATCGAGGGGGGGGGCGGGGGAACATAACAGTAGTAAACAATAAACAAGCAAACAAGCAAACAAAAATAATACTTACATAAGACACTTCTTTATCTTCTTGTTGATTATTTGTGTGTTTACCCTGTATATCTCCTGGATGTTGCGGTGGTGGTGGAAGGGGAGGTTGAGGGAGAGGGGGATGGGGAGGTTGAGGGAGAGGGGGGTGGGGAGGGGGAGGGGGAGATGGAAGAGGAGGAGTTTTGATGCTATCGTCCCCACCAAAAGAAGAAGGTGGACCACCAGTAGGAGTAGAGGCAGTAGGTGATTGTGTCTAAAAACAGGGAAGCCTGTAATATTTTAGCTGGTAATAATGACAACAAAAAACAAACAAACAAAATAAATAAACAAAAATAAAAAAAGAATTAGTTAGACTGCTAGATTATGATATTGACCTGAGCTCCAATCCTTGTGCTGATGAGAATGAAAGTCAAAGAGAAGACTAACATCTGCAAAATTACAATTAATCATGATAATTAAATCACTATACTACAATGTTAAGCTATAAAGTGAATGCGTTTAGGTCGAGTCATGTGGAGCTGTTTGGTTACATGCATAGAGAAAGATTGCTTTACTGGCTAGATGTAGTGAAACAGCAACGTTCAATGAAAATGGTGCACTTAAACAGATTGTATACATGAGAAACTGCATGCTTACATATAAGTGGTACAATAGTCAGAGACCTACGTATTAAAGCCCCATGCATTCTTGGCCAGCTGTACTCATGTCTGATTATGAATCATTGAAGCTGAAAAGCTAACAGCTATTTCCTTGTGTTTTGTATAAACATTGAGTTTTGCATAGAAATTGATCAAAAGGGTGTACTGCGACTGTGCAATACATCTGAGACACAAGAACCATAATATGTTTTCACGCACTTGCTTGATAATAACATACAGTCAGGGATAGATGATTGTATATCTCACTGAGTTTAGTCCTGAATTTCAAAAAGTGGATTAACAGTATCTAAGGGTGTCCATGCAGTTTATTGTATACAAACACCTGGCCTTAGATAACTGAGAATCAAGCGAAGTAACATAATTATTATAGTCATGGTATCATAGCATGTTCTTCTAGCTGTATATACATGACTGGTGCATGGACACACTGGTCCAGTGCAGTCAGCTTTAATTGTCACTCACTACTGCATCACCATGAGAGTCTTATAGTGGCTAGCTAATACATGAAAAGTGTCATTCATCTAGTAAAGGGGGTTCTCTTGTCATCAATAATAAAACACGAATTCATTCTTCAATAATAGAACACAACATGCATAAATTAACAGCTAACAACTTAGAAATGACTAGCTAGCCATAGGAGTGCTGAGCTTTGAGTCCTGTGTTAGCTAATGAGCTGTGCTAGAATTTACTGCAAAAGAAATTGTGCTAAGTGACACAATTTGGTGTGATGTAAACACACAACTTAGCTATAAATCTCATACGTAAACTGATAGCTATAGGTAATCTATTGCTATGCATATGATATTCTGCATGGTAGCTATCCTTTCAAATTCATTGCAGTTGAAAATATAGCAAGCTAAAGCTAGCAAGAGCTAGATAGCTAGCTAGCTTGCTGATTCTCCACTGAGTTAGCTGGCTATCTCAGGAGGAATGCTAATGCTTTACAGCCACAAGTGAAGCCATCTAAATTTCTGCAAAGTGAAATAAAACTAGCTAGAGTAGCACTAGCAGTAAAGTATACAGCTGCAGAGATTCTAGTTAGCTATAGTTTATTGATATCAACAGGCTTACCTTTTTTATATGTATTATAGCTAGTAGCTATTAAGAAATAGTCGTTCTTGACCTTGTTTATCACTTCCTTCACTTGAAGTAATCAGCTGGGAACTGATAGATGGAAGTTGCAGCGTTGAATAGATTATGAGTGAAGTCAGTTAACAAATAGCTTGATCTGCTAAGAATGAGCTGCATTGAACTAAAATTAAAAGTCATTAGCGCTATAGCAGAGCGTAAAGGAGGTGTGGCCGGCCGTCATCTAGCGCACGTGCTTAGTCAGCACTTTCGATTACCCTCCTGCGGCAAGATGCAGCTTAGCTAGCTTGCTTGTCGGACGGTACTAACGTGACAGCTTAAAGATGGTGTTTGAGTCGGTAGTGGTGGAGCTTCTGAACCGCTACCTGAATCCCTACGTCAAGAAGTTGGACACTTCCCAGCTGAAAGTCGGAGTATGGAAGGGTGAGTGATAGCTACTGTAACAGCTACCTATAAGGCTGCTAGCTACTGAGCAGAAAGTCTGATTATCTCAAGTGCAACAAGGCATGTCATAAAAGACTCCATACTGTGCTTTTCACTTCATTCTCCAAGAGCAAGGAGAGATGATTGTTCTGGTGTACTTGTGAAAAGTATTTCCAGTGACAAGTGTATGGTATCACCCTGTCACTTGATCTTGATAACGACCCATCACAGATTAAGTTGCAAGCTGAACCCTAGAGGGGAAAAATACTAAGAATGGTCACATGTTTCCCCAACACTTGGCTTTTTGTGTACTTGTTCTAGTGGCTCAGTCTTATCTTATCTACCTATCTCCCTATCAAAACCTATCTCTCCTGTGGATAAATCGGTTTATTATACACATCTCTTTTTCAATATGCAGGTCATGCTAGCCTAGACAAGTTAGAGCTCAAGGAGGACTTATTTGTAAGTTAATAATGTAGCATGGTGATAGTAGTCAGAGTGGATTAGGCCTCAATTTCTATCCCTTAATATGTAATAATGCAAGCAGCTGGAAACATCATCCAAGTGATAATAATTGTTACAATGAAGAGAGTAAATTGCATACAGATGTCTATTAATTAGGGTTACACCAAAACCTCTGTGCCATGCACACAAATTATGGAATTATGTGTGATGTGTGTACACGCATTTGAGTGCAGCTGCTACTAACTTGCATATTAAATTGAAGTAGCTAGTGGAATTGCCATGACGAAGCTGTATGTATCAATGGTCAACCTTTAACACTCTATATAACTCAATACATTCTCAAAAAGCAGATCTAAAGAACGGACATACGTAGCTAATCCCATAGCAAGGTCCTGAGTTTTCTACTTTATGAGCCTTGGGGCTGAAATTTTGTGTAGAGTTGCGTTACGTAGAGCAACCGTTATGGAATACATGACAGAAGTTTGGGACGATTTCATCTAAACAAGTTTTTTTGAGAGATAGCTAAATGAAAAAGAAAAACATGTTGTCACATGATTGTACACATCTGTGCAGACACTTTTCGAGCTGGTCTTAAGATTCCTTCCCCCTTCCACTTCCTTCTCACCATACATGTGTAGGGGGTGACTGGAAGTTAGAGGGGAACTGATTGATGTATCCACCTAGGTCTTACCTACTTCCATTGCTAGTCAGGAGAACATTTTCATACTTTTAAATGCTGAGAGAGAGAGAGAGAGAGAGAGAGAGAGAGAGAGAGAGAGAGAGAGAGAGAGAGAGAGAGAACTCGTGGTCTGGAGCAACTGTCTTATTGCATCAGTCAGTTTCAATTGAAGCCGCCTCAAACTGGAACTTGTCAAAGACTTGCCCTGTAGTACAGCAAGGAAGTACATAGACACTTGCTGTGTTGGCAACTGGTAGCTCACATGACTGTCCACCTATATTGGTCATATATCACATGACTGTCCACCTATATTGGTCATATATCACATGTCAAAGGAACTTGGGGTGTTCAGTGAATGCAGTTCTATGTTCATGATATGCGAGTCATTCTGCTGTCTAATTTGGAGGTTGATAATTCCCCTTCCCCATTGGCATCGTCCCTTTCTCTCTCAGCTGCTAGTTGTTCAACAAACTTTAAAACTTAAGTCTCCAGCTGTTGAACTTTGAACTTAGGAACTTCACATTAACATCCAGGGAGCCGAGAATGTCTGACTGGACATGTACAGACATGATACCGTCCTGACAGCTATATGTACATCTAGTCCTCAATGTACAGCTTAACAAAGGGTAAAACCCTGTAGTATTATTCTCATCATTATCCCCATTTTGCTGACAGGCGGAAGCAGGTCTTGATGTGCCCCTGAAAATCAAGAGAAGTTTCGTTGGTAAGTGTATCCTGAACTTACGTAGGTTAGATGGAGGAGGGGTCATGGTTTGGATCATAGGGGTCCAACCCTGACCCCTCTAATCCACAGACCCGGACCCCTCTACCCTCTAATGCAAATGCTGACCCCTTTAATTCATAGACCTGGACCCCTCTACTCTCTAATGCAAATGCTGACCCCTCTAATCCATAGACCTGGACCCCTCTACCCTCTAATGCAAATGCTGACCCCTCTAATCCACATCTAGATTAGAAGGGTTAGGGTTTGGATTACTGTATAACCTTAATTTTAGGGGTAGGATTAATTAGAGGAGTCTAATTTATGTGTATGATTGATATGTTCTTAGGGAAGTTGGAATTGCAGATACCATGGAAACGGCTGACAAAGGACTCCATTCACGTTATGATAGATGAAATGTACGTCATTCTGGGACCAAATTTGGGTAGGTGACTGAAATAACAATAGTAAAATGTTTGTTCTTATAACATAATATTAATTGGAGCATTGTAGAGTCCTATGACAATCACATGATGTCATGTGATCTTAGATTGCCTTGTAGAGTCATGTGACAGTTACAGGAATAGCATCACTATTAGCTTGGAATCCATGAAAACTCCGTGATAAATTCATATAAAAATCTTGGCACTTTTTATGTGTTGTACCCCAAGGGCCAGGGCCAGGGCTAGGGCTAGGGCTAGGGCCAGGGCCAGGGCTAGGCATGAAACATTAGCATTTCGTAGCACAAGTGTATGTGAAGAAGTGAAAAGAATAATTTTCATGTCTATTTTTCAAAATTTCACGTAATGGTATTCATAGCAGCATTTTTTTTTCTCCATAAAAATTTTTTTCATGGACCATTTCAATAGGTCCATTATTGTTTCATGTGTAATGGCCTAAAAAAACTAATGTGCCATGGTTGTAATGATAATGTGCCATGGTTGTAATGATAATGTGCCATGGTTGTAATGATAATGTGCCATGGTTGTAATGATAATGTGCCATGGTTGTAATGATAATGTGCCATGGTTGTAATGATAATGTTAGTTGGAGGGCTGGAACATCTCTAATTTGTACAACTAAAACTGCAAGGGTGGAGAATCACTTCTGGCTCCAGTCAACTCAATCAATAAAACATTGATTTTCTATGTATATTGATTGTTTCTTTCAGACTCGAAGTACGACCCAGAAAAGGACCTTGAACGCCAGAGAAGTGAAAAGGAGAAGATGATTGAGAAATTCAAGAGTACCATCAAGAAGAAGAACAAGATGGAGAGTAAGTGTTAACCAGCTACGTGTGTATGTATGTATGTATGTATGTATGTATGTATGTAGGATGCTGGTCTTAAGAATGTACATACTTACATAGAAGAATAAGAGAGATGAGGTCTTTGGTAGAAGAATGGCCTTTAAATGATGAATATCAATGAGGTTTAAATATCAAGGGAGAAGAATGAGGTTTAAGTATCAAGTTGAGGTTTAGATGGGGGGAGGTGTTTAGTATTGAGGGGGTCGGTCTTTAACAGAACTTGAAAATTAATTATTATGATACCCTGTGCATAATAAGCATAAAAGCTACTTACAAGTGAGCTGTAACAACTGAAAATGAAAATTGTAAGCGTCTAACGAGTTATAAGGGTGATTTTAAAAATATATATTTTTGCTGACTCAGAGGAAATGAAGAAGGGAAAGAAGAAGAAAGAGTCTGAGAAACCCGACACATTTGTGGAGAAACTGGCAGTTCATCTCACCAAAAACCTTCAGGTAGAGTTTTGGGCAGGGAGTGTATATGTACTCATTATGTATGTGCCGAGGTATCAAGTCTTTTAAGAGACAATTTTGGTGGTTTTGGCAAAATATTTCGTCAAACTTTTAGGCTTCATACCGCCTTCACACATACCCCGCTAGACTTGGGGTTTTTTTGAATAGACCATTGGAAAGCTCTTTTAAAAAGCTGCATTTTGGTGGTTTTAAAAAAAGGTTCTAGGGGTATGTATGAAGGCAGTATGAAGCCTAGAAGTTCCGACGAAATATTTTCGTGTTTTTTTATTGCCATGGTTTTCAACCCCCTTAATAAAGAAGGGCAGGGAATGTATTCTGTGTATATGTATGTGTTGTAGGTGTTGGTTCGGGACATTCATGTGAGGTACGAAGATGACATCACAAAACCTGGTACAACCATGGCAGCTGGTGCCACCTTGCACAGCTTGGAGGTTAAGGTATGCATGGCATGACATGTACAAGCTGCTCAAAGGACCTGCCATACCAGGCTTTTAATTAAGCACTCTTCTTCCATGGTTCACAGAGTACTGATAGCAACTGGATGCCAACGGTGGTGAGGGAGGCAGCTACACTCATATACAAGGTGATATAACTAACTCACTATCACTCTTCCATGTAATACCTGAAACCTAATAAAAGACACCTTGGCTCTAATTCTTCCCTAGTACTATTTCATTTAGTGACATTTTTGGAACCAATACTGCGTACCTCCATGTTTCGTACCTCCATGTTTCATCATACCTCCATGTTTGCATGCAGCTGGTGGAGCTGAACTGCCTTGGAGTGTATTGGAACCCCTGTGATCAGAGCATAGCTTCACTTGATACTCCGGCCATGATAGTGAGTCCCTCTACGTACCTACGTATAAGAACCTGTCTGTCCGTCTGTTCCTGTCTGTACGTGTACGTATATATTCAGTATCCTCCCATAAAGATCTTTTTCTGATGGTAATGATCAAAAAACTTCTTTTTAAGTTCATTATAATTGACTACATTGAATAGTAGCACAAATTTTTTCGCTGGTGAAATTTTCGTGCTGTTAGAATACAGTATAAAAGTGATGAAAAATTTCCACCCACAAAAAAATATGGTGGTCCTTTTCATGTGCTGTATCCATCATTTCAAAATTACTTTATATTGAAATTTCTAATTATCAGAATGAGATGAGGAACAGTATAGCCAGACCAGCAGTGGCTCCTCCCCCTTCCAATGCATATCGTGAGTTCTAGACTCTGTAGAGATGCACACACCATTGATGGAAGACAGCTGTTGGACATCAGACATTTTTTACCTCAAAAATGATGCATGTACATCACATGGTTGATATGTTTCATGTGATCTTACTCCACGTGTGGACCCAGAGATAGAGTAGCAGCAGGTGGACATGTAGACAACCTACCTCAACTTGCTGTTAACACATATACATCTGCTAACAAATCTCTCTCTCTCTCTCTCTCTCTCTCTCTCTCTCTCTCTCTCTCTCTCTCTCTCTCTCTCTCTCTCTCTCTCTCTCTCTCTCTCTCTCTCTCTCTCTCTCTCTCTCTCAGTTCTCTCCCCTCTGACAGCTACAGCAAAGTTGAAAATGAATGTCAAGATCGATGGAGATCTGAGCATGCCCGAGGTGAGTACATACATATGCATGTACGTACATGTAGTATTGTGGTCACATGATTGTGTGCATGTGTAGTTGGTGGCTGGTCTTAATTGTGGGGACATCCTCTTCTCCCTGCAACAAGAACAGGTGTGTGAGTTTCCATGTCTCCTTGAGGCACGAGACAACACGTCATGTAACTACACGTATGACATTGTATGTAGCTGACTGCTCTCTTGACAACAGTGGAGCGATTTGAACGTTACAAAGTCAACCAGAGGTACTTGAAGTACAAGCCTGACACTAGTCTCCGTGAGGACAAGAAGGGATGGTGGAAATATGCCATCGCTGCCGTCCTGGAGGAGGATGTCAAGAGGAGAACCAGAATGTGGTCATGGAAACACATGAAGGAACACAGGTGAGTCATGTGATGGTCACAAGGTTGTCATATGATCAGTCAGTGTAGTAAAGTGTCAATATTAATGTGATATTGATAGTGGTCATGTAATAAGGTCATGTGACAGTCACATGATAATGGCCACGTGACTTTTCTAATCAGTATGGTGATCATGTGTGAGTCATGTGACATTTTGTTGCTGTAGGGATGTTTGCATACGATATCAGCACTTGTACTATGAGAAACTGCACAGTCACTCGGTGTCCTCTGCTGTCAAAGAAGAACTGCAGGTACTCATGAGACGACCTCTCTTTAGCTGTTTATTTCTTTGTATGTTACAGGAATTGGAGGACAAGATTGATTGGTTCAACATCATGGTCTATCGCAAGGCAGCAAAGAAGCAGGTACGTACTGTAGGTTCTATGGAAAATGCATATAACATGCATGGAAAATGCATGAAAATATATGTAATATGGAAAAGTGCATGTAAGATGCATGGAAAATACATGTAAAATATATGTAATATGGAAAAGTACATGCAAGATGCATGGAAAATAATGTAAAATATAATTATGATGTAATAAAGGAAAAAAAAATATTCTCAATAAAGGGATAGCTGTGCGGTTTAAAAAAGTTCAACAACAAGAGAGTGAACTTCAGTCAAGTAACTCCTTACCCATCACCAATATTACCAAGCTACGAGCTAACTACACTCCCATGACAAGATATAGCTAAAAGGAATAGTTAGCTCGTAGTTTGGTAATATTAGTGATTGGTAAGGGGTAACTTGACTGAAGTTCACTCTCTTATTGCTGAACTGCACACGTTACACACCCATCCCTACTTTTTTATTTAATAAATATTTTTTCCTTTATTATTCATTACCTTTGTTGATGTAATGCTTTATTATTATCTGCATAAGCGGTAGAACAGGTCAGGCCGGTCAGGCCAAAGCCTGACTAATATTTGTTAATTATAATATTCAATGGCTATCAATCAATAACAAAAGAAAGAGTTCTAGCAAATTGTAGATGAATCTGATCTAGAAGGACTAATGCTATCTGTACAGACTTAATTTTGTATATAATTTTTAAGGCCTTTACTGATATGTACCTGATGTACTGTTGCATCAAGGGTTGATTCATAACCAGACTAGTGCCTAGGGTTTACGCTCTGAGCATCGAGAGACCAACATCAAGAGAGAAAGCTAATGACAGATTCGCTAGTTAGGTCAAGGTCCAAGAATCACATAAAAATATCTGCCGTGTTGTAGGTTGAAAGCTAGCAAGTTGGAAAATGACGTGCTATTTTTGAACAGGTCGAGTTAATTAAGGATTATAGCGCAGTCATTTCTGAGTAAAAATTGAATGAACCATTTCTGAAATAAGTTGTTTGATGATGATGATGATGAACGACCAGATGAAAACGGCGATTATAGTAAAATAATACTGCTTTGTCTTCTGCTTTTCATACTCGAGTTCTAGCACATTGAAGGTGTTCTGTCTTCAAGTTAGGAGTTGCTGACTGTAGGAGGGAAGTATTCTGGAGTTATGAAATAAAATACTCATTAGTCCAATGGGGCGATCCGTGCCATCCCTACTTAGAGAGTACTATCGTACTCTCTGATATGGAAGGTGCATGTGATATGCATGTACATGTATGTAAAATACGTGTATGTGAATTTTCATTAGAAAAAGTATAAGAATTCACATCGGGCTTCACAGAAGACAGGCTCAGTATCCCACGAGGTGGAAAGGGGCGTGGCAGGATCAACTTCAGACCCACACCGACGGGTCATTCATAGCAGTGGGTCCAAGGAGGCAAAGAAGGAGGAAAAAGCAAGAAAGGAAGAAGAAAAAGCAAGAGCAGCTGCTCGGAAGGAGGAGGCAAAAGCTGCAAAGAAAGGGAAGAACGATTCTAACAAAGCCTTCTTTTCAAAACTGAAAGCAAAATTCAAAAAGAAGGACAATAAAATGAAGGCGGTGGTCAGGAGCAAGGAGGAAGGGGGTGTAGTCAAGACGGAGGAACAAGAAGAAGAAGAGGATGATGATGATGATGAAGAAGAAGCATTCACCAGTGTGTAGTTTGTCAAGGGGGAGGAAGGGGGAGGGAATAGTGGGGACTATCTTTTTGCTCACAATGTGTTGCTAGGTATCCTATCAGATTTTTTTTTTTTTTTTGGGGGGGGGGGGGGGGGGGGGGAAAGAAATTCTGCCTTTTAATAAACTCTAGTATGTAGTATCAAACTATGTCAGTTCTAACTTACGTCGCATGAGGGAGTGTCCATTGATTGTGGCCTCCCCTGACATGTGACCCTGTGACCTCTGTCTGGTTGTAGGTGTGACTGACGTGTTGAGGACTGAGGATGAGGAAGTGGAGAAAGCTCGGGAACAACTTTACAAGGACATTGGCTACGTGGAGAACGATGAGTGGAAGTATCCCAAAGAGGTACGTATGAAAGCCCTAGCCCTAAGGCAGTCGCGTTTATATACCCACACAACAAGATTACCCCTTCAATTATTAATTGTATTACCTCTGAACAGTACGTAGGTCATGAGGTCCACCTCAATGTGGGCTCCCTCACTCTCGAGCTTCTTGGAAGGAGGGAGTAAGTCCACTCAAACAATTTTGTTTTTTATTTACTCATTTATTTGTTTAATTGTTTTTTATTTGTTTGTTTGTTTGTTGTGTGAAGGAAAATAGGAAATTTGGCCACTGAGAAGATTTCAGTTGATCTCTTTCATCGACCTGCCACTAATGCTATTAGGTAAAGGATCATCGGACTTTCAAAGTCCCCATCCCCCTGATCCTTTCTCTCTCTCCTCCCCTCCCTCCTCCCCTCCCTCTTCCCCTCCACCCCTCCCTCCCCTCCACCTCCCTCCACCCTCCCTCCTCCTCCCCCAACAGCATATTTGCAGGTATTGGGAGCTTGGTAATGACAGGGATCCCCCTGGAGGGACGTGAGACCACCATCATCACATCCCTAGTGGGCGGAGCCAAAAAATCAAAGTTGGACCTGGTCAACTTGCAGCTGGAGATCAGTCCCATCGAAAAACCAGAAATGGATATCATAGTCAAGGGCTCCCTCAGACCCATTCAGATCATTTATGACTTTGTGAGTTATGGTAGAAGGAATCCCCTCCCCCCCGAGGGTATATATCACCCACCCCCTTTAATTAGTGCTATAATTAATTCCCACACTTGTAGGCAACTATGAATAGCCTTATAGAGATGTTCAAACCACCCAAACTCATCCATTTTCAAGAGTAAGTGATACTCTGATCAATATAAATCCAGTATGACTCTTTCTGTCTTCTTTGTTCCCCCCTCTCCTCCTCTCCTCTTCCTCTCCTCCAGACTGACTCAAGCAGCATCTGCTTCGTGGGAGGAGTTGAAATCACAGACCTCAGCCAGCCTCAAGAAAGCAATGAAGGACAGGAAGCAGCTGGAACTGGACATTGAGCTCCAGTCTCCCTTCCTGGTCATCCCAGAGAAAGGACAATTCACAGAAAAATCAAACCTCATCATTGTTGATCTTGGGAAACTGAATGTCCATGGGCATACGACATCAGAAAAACTCTCCACATTAAAAGTAAAGGATATGTTCTCTCTCTCTCTCTCTCTCTCTCTCTCTCTCTCTCTCTCTCTCTCTCTCTCTCTCTCTCTCTCTCTCTCTCTCTCTCTCTCTCTCTCTCTCTCTCATTCACTCACTCACTCACTCAATTCCATTAGACAAGAACTGAAGCACTTGACAAGTATTATGACACTTTCACTTTCAAGTTGGATGGCATGCAAGTCCTTGTAGCACGACCTGGTAAGTATGAACATAAACACACACGCATACAACATACACACATACATACATATGCACTTTAACCTTGTGATTGCTAATGTGAGCAGTGTTCTCCCTAAATGGGGTGGTTTCACACATCAAAGGGTATTTAATCAGCATTCTATTGACCACATCAAAGGGAAGATGTACTTGAAGGCATAGTGGGCCAGTGGGATCTTCATTAGTCTTGTATGATATATCGTCTTATCTTCCACTGTAGGTGAAAAGTGGATGGAACCCATGCTGGCTCCTGGGTCCTCCGACCTGCACATCCTAGACCCCACTGGCTTTGAGATAGCCATGTTGAAGAGCATAGTCGACAAAGATGCTTATCTGCCTACGTATGTTGTTGTTATTGTTGTTATTATTGGTGTTGTTTGTTTGTTTATTTGTTGCTTTCATTATTTATGATTTGTTTACATGTGCAGTGTTCGTGTTGAAGGCACTCTTCCTGGATTTGAAGTGAAGATTTCAGATGTCAGACTAGCCAGTTTGATCAAGGTACGTGTTCTGTTTTTCTCACTTGAAACTGGACAACAGAGTTCAAAGTACATGCTGGAGCATTCAGAGGACTGTTAGAAATATGAGAGATGCATAACACACACACATAATTATGATGATAATTCTTGTGTTCAGGTTGCAGCTACCCTTGAGAAACCTCCTGCTCTCATCACCATTACAGATGCCTATGACACCTTACCAGTGAGTCTCACATCATGTATGTAGTATCTCACAATTTAAAAACCAGTCAAACCTGTTCTACGTATGTAGTAACAACTGGTGACCTGCTCATAATATCAGGGTTCTCCCCAAAGGGTGTTAGAGAGGTGCAACACCACTCTAATGGCTCATTTTTCTTTCATGTGGTTAAAACAATGTATTTAAAATAGCCACAAGAATGGCAAAATCCTTTAATGTGGTATTCAAGTGCCACTCTGATCAGTTTTACAAGGGAGAACCCTGAAAATTTTCCCCACAAAAAATATACAAAGCCTTTGAGTTTGACTAGCACTACATCCTTTCCATCATCATCGCCCATGAAAAAAACCCCCTCCATGTAAATTTCCCACCCACTATAGGAGATCTTGCTCTCTCTTTCTCCAGCCCCTTGATCTGAACAGACCGGCCTTGGACAACGCAAAGCAAATGGCCAAGTTTGGGGTTCTCTCCATCAGCAACTCCCTCACCACCATAACCTCCTCCATCTTTGACGAGGACGAAGAGGGGGAGAAGGAGGGGGAGGAAGAGGAAGAAGGAGAGGAATCGCCAAAGTCCCTCGTCCAGACACCACCACAACAGTATGTTATTATTATTATTGGCCAATTTTATTGTTGACCTACAGGACAGTTTTCACCTTAATTGACCTATAGGACAAGTATCAACTGACGTACGTAACTTTTTGATCTGCAGGTTGGAAGGAGAGGACATTGTTGCAGCTCATCACGTCTATACAGACGCTTCCGTCAAATTCAGGATTAAAAAGGTGAGCTTCCCCCTCACTATTGCCAGACGTGTGTGTGTGGTTATTAGGATAGCATTATCATTACCAGTCCAGATGACTCCTTGATGCTTATGTTTGCATCTCTCTCTCTCTCTCTCTCTCTCTCTCTCTCTCTCTCTCTCTCTCTCTCTCTCTCTCTCTCTCTCTCTCTCTCTCTCTCTCTCTCTCTCTCTCTCTCTCTCTCTCTCTCTCTCTCTCTCTCTCTCTCTCTCTCTCTCTCCCTCCCTCCCTCCCCTTTAGCTTGCCTTGAAGCTGGTGCAGAGTCAGGTGGTAAAGAAGTCAGTGCAGCAAAAGCCACTGCTGGATGTGGTCTTCAAGGAGATCAACATGGACATAGTGGACAGGAAGTGGGACACACAGGGAACTGTCACCATGAACCAAGTGGCCGTCCTAGACCACATCACACTTGGTGAGAACAAATTGTCTTAAACACAAGCCAGATATATGTAACAAGGCATTGGTCATCAGCAGTGATCAGACGGAATGCTCTCTATTAGATCCTGATTGAAAGAAACAATAGACAAAATAACAAGTAAACAACAAGCAAACAATAAACAACAAACAAACATACCACAGGCAAAACAAACAAACCACAGGGCAATAAACAAACCACAGGGCAACAAACAAATAATAAACAAACAAACCAACCAACAAACAATAAACAAACCACAGGCAAACAACAAGCAAAACAAACAAACAACAAGCAAATAATAAACAGCAAACAAGTAAATTTACTGGTATGCTCTGTACTATAGATCCTGATGGGAAGCCATCGTACTTGGTGAAGACAGATGCTCTCAATGATGGCAACTTCATCTCCATTCGCTTTGTTACTGTAAGTGATATCTACATGTGTTTTACCTGGAGGAAATACTGAGGATTTTACTGGGAAGAATACAGAGTAATAGTGTATTTGGGCATTAGTATACTGAGAATTTTACTGGGAAGAATGCAGAGTAATAGTGTATCTGGGCATTAGTATACTGAGGAATTTACTGCTCTGTCTCGTTGCACTTTGTACTCAGATCACTCGTCTTGGGTATGACTTTGCTGCCAAATACACTGGTCTCCAGGACACCGTGTCGGCTCAACTCTCAATGGTCAAGATCAGGCTGCATCAGAAGTCCCTTTCCTCCCTCCTCCAATTGGCCATCAAGGTCACTCCAGAAATGATGAAGTAAGTGTGGTCAGTATAGTCAGGTAGGTAAAGGGTGGTCAGGGTACTCGGGGGTGTGCCTGGGCCCCTGGGGAAGTTTGACGATGTTCCCTGGAATCTTTTATAATGTAGGTAAAGGGTAGTCAGGTAGGTAAAGGGTGATCAGAGTACTTAGCTGGCTGGGTATATAAGGGGCGAGTTTTGACTATGCCCCTGCAATTATAATGGGAATATTTTATAATGGGGAGTTTTGACTATGCCCCTGCAATGATTGCATGGTGTTTTTGTTGTTCCAGTACCATGGGGGGAAGGGCCAACTCACCCTCACCCACCAATGACGCAGAGTTAACAGATGGCAGTGAGGAAGACGTCTTTGTGGAATCAGTCACTGGTCCTGTGGAGCAATGTATGTCCTTTACCATACACTAACTGATTTGATCTTACATCTTTATGATCATTCCACATAACTTACGTAACCTTTGACCTCTGCTCAGTCAGTACCCAAATCTGTTATTGTGTACTTAAATGATTTTATATCTGTGATGACCTTTACCACATGGTACAGTGAATCCCAATGACTTGACTGGTGGAGTGGCCAAGAAGAGGCTGGATCTTCACTTTGATGTGAAATTTGATGGGATCGATGCATGTCTGCTGAAGAAGGAGGATGAGATCGTGCATATGGGACTCACAGGTCAGTGAAGCTTCACTGATTGGTCAATCTCCTCGGGTATATCTTAAGGAAGCTGTGAATATGTTGATGAGGTCCAATTTTTGAAGAAATGTAGGGTTGAAATAATAAAATCTACGAAGCTAAACACTGAAATGGATACTTTCTTGAAAATGCAGTTACCATCTCTGCATATACCTTATATATTATGTACACATGAATCCAGGTTTCTCCATCAATGGACGTGCACAGGTGGAGAAGGTCTCAGTGAATGTCTGCATATCCGACTTCTCAGTAGTGGACAAGTCTCTGAGTGCCCAGACTCCGTATATCATTGCCAAAGCCGAAGACGTCGAGGATATTGTCTCTCTTGAAGTACGTGGTTAAAAGTGGGGCATTTGCTGGCTAGTTTTCTACAATGTGATTGGAGGGAGCAAGTTAGTGGTAGTCTGAGACATCAAACATTAATTTGCACTTTTTCATACTCTAGCTCTCCATAATTCACGAGCCTTGGGGCTGAAATTTGGTGTGGAGATAGTCTAACCATTATAGGACATGTGACAGAAGTTTAGGGGATAAAGCATGTGTTTGAGCTAAATTTAATAAGAAATGAGACAACATTTTCGATTTGATTGTACAGGTGGTACAGTACAACCATCCTTCATACGAGCGGGACCCCAACAAGATGGATTGGGTGGACACGAAGCTCAAAGCAGAGATAGGAAGAATCAATGTCAATGTGGACACCTCTTTTGTAGTCAATATACTGGTGAGTAAAGGGGGGTTATGTCCTCCAAAAGGAGGGGGAATGGTTAAGGACTATGAAGGGAGTTACATACTTTAATTAATGCAGGAATTTGTTAAAGATTTGAATATCAAGAAAGAGACCTTCCAGTCGGCTGCCAAGGCAACTGCTGAGACAGCAACTGTCACGGTAACAAAAACAACCACACTTCTTTCTATACCCTGTGATCATGACTCTCTCCCTACCTCCCTCCCTCCCTCACTCCCTCTCTCCCTACCTCCCTCCCTCCCTCCCTCACTCCCTCCCTCTCTCCCTTTCCTCTCTACATGGCAGGCTAATGCTATAGTCGAGAGCACCAAGACAGCCCACCGCATCAAGATGGACATTTTATTCCACGCTCCCAAGATCCACATCATCTACAGCACAGAAAAACACGAGGGAGGAATTTACCTTGATCTTGGGGACTTCAGACTCTCCAATAGGTGAGCTTTTTTGCCACTCGTGCTTATTCCTACAAATGAAGTGTGAATCATGTCTTTTTTTTTATAATGATGTTTGCACATGGTGTGTGTGCAGGTTGCTGCATGCTAGTGAACTGGAGTCCAAGGTGATGGAGACACTGAGTCTCATCAGTTCCAAAACTGTCCTGGACTGTATGGAGATAAAGACCTCCAGCATCCAGATCTACCGGAAGTCCCGTCCGACTCTCTGTTCCCTTGACAGCCGGGACTGCGAGGAGTGTCACAATACGATTCTGGATCCCATTCAGTTCACTCTCCACATCCGACGGAACATTAGCCAACCAAATGAGGCCTACCCTAACGTCGACATCATCTTGAATATGGACAGCATCAAGGTACTACTACTAATTAGAGGGACATACTCATTTCAGGGGTGACATCTAATAAAAGGGACACCTCATTTTTTAAGGGGATGCTCTTTCAGGGGCGACATCTAATAACAGGGACGCGATGCCTCATTTCAGGGGTGACATCTCAGGGCTCACAATAACAGTCAGTCATAGGACATTTTCCGGTCAATTTCTTCATTCGTCCTGGTCATTTTCTGCCTTTGTCCGACCAATTATAGCTATACATTTAAAACTGCTATTAGATAATCATGTCCGGACAATAATAGAGTGTTACTGTGAGCCCTGACATCTAATAACAGGGACGCCTCATTTCAGGGATGATATCTAATAATAGGGATGCTCATTTCAGGGTTGACATCTAATAAAAGGGACACGATGCCTCATTTTTCAGGGGTGACATATAATAACAGGGACGCCTCATTTCAGGGGTGAGATCTAAACGGCATCCTCAAGTACATACCAGCTCAATTTCACTGTGTTCTATAGTTGGATTTTAAGTGTGTGGGGGGAAATTTTCGTGTTTTTTAAATATTGAATTTGAAATCCACGAAAATTTTCCCCACATAAATTTCCTGCTGTAATTTTTGTGTGACCTTTGCACCTATTTCTCTTTCTCTCTTGATAGTTCCATCTCCATGAAGAGGATGTCCACTCCATCATCAGCATTGGGATGACAGCTTCCAAGATTGCCACCCTGCTTAGTCCTCCCCCCACGGCGGCCCAGGTGCAGAAAGAACGTTCACGGACTTTGAACGTCCCCAAGCTGAAGAGAAGGAGTTCTCTCTTCACATTCAACACCTCACGACCGAGGTCCACCACAGCTGCTCACAGATGGAAAAAAGCTGGTACTGTTTGGTGAACAGGGATAGTTTAATGAATAAGAGAATGACCTAGTACTGTTTGACAGCACTGAAATGTTTGTCCTGATAGAGGGGATGGCCTAATAAGAGAGTGGCCTAGTATAATTTAATGTTTGTCCTGATAGAGGGGATGGCCTAGTATAGTTTTGAAGGTGAATATAGGATTTACAATTCATTTTATATCTGGTTTTTCTATAACCTGTTTGACTGGTTATTACTTCATTATGTTAGTACGACAAAAGAGGTTCAAGACTTATGATGGGAAGGAAGTGGTGGATGTCAAAGTGTCCACCTCTTTGAAGTCCATTGTCCTTGAATTCACCACCATCAAAGCCCCTCTGTTCAAGTTCACTGTCTCAGACCTCAGTGCCAAAGTTGATGTCTTTAAAAGCAAAGTCGATGTCTGTGGGAGGTGCGTGTCATTCATGTGATGATCACATGATATTAAGTTGTTTAGCTGTTTGCAAATTTGTCTAATGACTTATGTAATCCAGTCATGTGACTGTACACTATACTAATGAGTTACGTAATCCAGTCATGTGATTGTACACTATACTAATGAGTTCCGTAATCCAGTCATGTGACTGTACACTATACTAATGAGTTACGTAATCCAGTCATGTGATTGTACACTATACTAATGAGTTCCGTAATCCAGTCATGTGACTGTACACTATACTAATGAGTTACGTAATCCAGTCATGTGACTGTACGCTATAGTAATGAGTTATGTAATCCAGTCATGTGACTCTGTAAACTGGTCACATGACTGTAAAACAGTGGGTCACATGACAGTAATGTGATCACATGACAATCATATGACTGTACGTATGATGAACTGCAGTGTGGACAGTCTGAGTCTGATAGATCTCGGAGCAGATGTGGCCCATTCCAAAGTCGTCTCTCTCGATGAGAACACAAACAAAATGTCGTCCTTTGACCTCACAGTATCTCAGGACGAGAACCTAAATCCATTATCTCCTCTTGGATCCATTAAAACTAACATTGCAGAGTTACAGCTGGTCATTCTCACACCATTCGTACTGCAGATAGTGGTAAGGAGATTAAAAGTCTCTTTGCATTCACCTTGCCCCTTGATCATTCACTATAACTGCTCAATTCTTAACCAAATTTATAGTTTAATGCATCACAAGAGAGAGCTGATTATCCACTCTCTCTGCTGGTTAAGAATTGAGAAAGTTATAGCAGTTATTGTAAATGATCAAAGGGAAAGGTGAATGCAGATAGACTTTAGTAGCAATGCTAAGCAGTTCTGTTTCATCTACATATACTGGCCTGCAATTATGGCTGTAGGTAGCTCATTGATTATTTGCTTCTTTCCTTACAGATTTTATTTCTTTGCTTGTTTATTTCGTTTGTTTCTTGTTTTTGCAGCAACTTATCCAGCGACTGGACCCGAAGGTCTTGAAAGGTGCATCCAAAGCTGCTCAAGATGGAGCCATAGCTGTTACCTCTATGGTACACACACACACACATACACACACACACACACACACACATACACACAGACATCTATCATAACCATCATGAGCTGCTTTTCAGTATTGAATATTTCCAATTGTAAAGGGGATGGACAAAGGTCATATCTTCTTTTGTAGCATCGGACACACATACACATACACGCATGCATTCATTCATGTTGCAGCTATTCAGTGCTCTTCTCTTTGCAGGCAATAGACAAGTACTTCAAGGTTGAGGTCACTGTCAATGCTCCAGTGGTGCTACTGCCCGTCAGTGAAGTCTCAGACCAGTGCTTCATGATAGACATGGGTTCTCTGGCTGTCCAAAACACACTCCTCATCCCTGACAAATCACAGGTGCGCGTGGGGATCGACGCTTACGGCATCAAGTTGGAATCCTTCAAAGTTTCCAGGTATGTGAAAAACTTGCAGTTCACATTTATTCTGTACAATGGAAAACTACAATAAAAGACGCTCTGTAAGAGGACACAAACCTCTCAACAAAGGACAGTTTAAAAGTACCTTTGTATAGTCCTCCAAAAGAGGACAACCTCTCCAAAAAAAGACGAAAAGCTGGTTCCCAAGTGTCCATTATTTGGAGATTTTACTGTATTTAATTTGAATCCACCCACAAAATTTTCCCAGTATAAATTTTTGTGGCAGCTAACATGATCTTTCTGCAGAGTGCTCCTGGATACCTCCAAGCCTGGTAGTCCGGTGATAGCCGAGCGTGTCTTGCTCCAACCTTTCTACATGTTGCTGGCCCTGGAACGAAACCTGTGTACCTGGTACAAACAGATTCCCACGCTTAGCATCAACCTGAACTTGGGAAAGATTGGAGTGAGTGGATCCTTGTTGTTGTTGTTATTATTGTTATTGTGTTATCATTGTCAACTTGATGTTGTTGTTGTTGTTGTTGTTGTTGTTGTTGTTGTCATTATCATTTTCATTGTTGTACCAACTTAGCACTAGTTGTTACTGGTAACCACACACAGATTTTCCTTGGTAAAGAGGACCTTGAGCAGTTTTATTTATTTGGAATGGCCATAGCAGAAGAGGTAAAGAGTGTCTTCCCAGAGAAACCACCATCTCCACCTACTCCAGAACTCAGTGAGGAAGAAGAGGCATTGCAGTCACTTAACAGTACAGCTCTGAATGAGATCACTGAGGAAACGGAGAAGCAAGAAGAAGTGTATGAAGCAGTCAGAATCATGGCTAACTTGCCTCAGTTTGAAATCAATGTCTTCAAAGATGAACCTCGTTTGACCTCCACTGATGACGTCTCCAAGGACTTGAAGAAGTGTGAGAAATTTGGGCTGGCTAGCTTGCAACTGGTCACCATGGATCTAAAGGTCCATCTGTCCTCCATTGGTGAAGTAGAGGTGCAGGCATCCATGAAGGATATTTGTCTCTGTGACAACCAAGAAGAGACAAAAAAGAGAAATACAGGGTATGTATATGTACGGAGGGATCTCGAGAAAGAGGAGGGATCTCCTCATATTTGATTTGAAAAGGGGGTGGAATCTTATTATTAAGTTATATCCCAGCAAGTGGGAGAGACCTCATTAAATGATGCATAGGGAAGTGGGAGTGTCCTCTTTTGAGGGCTCAAGAGATGGGAGAGAGAGAGAGGGATATTGTTCTCACGTCTGTGTATGTGTATATTGTTGCAGGAACCACGTGGTTCAGCACTACACCAGTAACCCCCTTGAAGCTTTCACAGGAATAATCGAGAAGCCGCTCATCACAATCAGCTACCACTTGAGAGCAGATGAGGAGCACAATCGTATGTTCTCTAATTCCTTTTGGTCCTTTGTGGTGGCAGGTCCCTGGGGCATAAGTTGCACTCACTTCCTCTTTATGGATAATACAAGTTCTTTCCCTTCTCCTTACCTTATCTCTCTCCTCTCTCCCTTCCTCCTTCTCGTCTTCCTCTCCTTCCTCCCTCCCTCCCTCTCCTCCTTCTCCTCCCTCCCTCCCCCTCTCCTTCCTCCCTCCCTCTCCTCCTTCTCCTCCCTCTCCTCCTTCTCCTCCCTCCCTCCCCCTCTCCTTCCTCCCTCCCTCTCCTCCTTCTCCTCCCTCCCTCCCCCTCTCCTTCCTCCCTCCCTCCCCCTCTCCTTCCTCCCTCCCTCTCCTCCTTCTCCTCTCTCTCCTCCTTCTGCTCCCTCCCTCCCCCTCTCCTTCCTCCTTCTTTCCCAGTTATCGTCAACACCCACAGCCTGCTTATCCTGAGTGACGTGGAGTTTGTAAGTACTGTGACCGACTACTTCCGTGGTATCTTTGGAGTGTCCACTGCCAACAACAAAGATGATCTTACCTCCTCTTCAAACTTTGAGAAGTCATTAGAAAAAACTTTGGAGGGTAAAGAACTGGCCATACTAGAAGCCCCGCCCTCTTTGAAGATGGAAGAGAAAGCAGTTGTAAAGAAGGGAAAGAAGCCAGTGAAGAAAGCTCTTCCCAAACTCAAGTGTCAGCTTACTGTCTCTAATTTCAGAGTTGCCATCATCGAGGACGTCTATACGGATGATGCGCAGGCTCTAACACTGAGGGTAAGTCCCTGTGATTGAGACTTCATTACATTTAGTGGATCCTGTATATGAAGTGAAGGCTGTCTAACCAGACCACCCTGTAATGAGATTACCCTGTAATGAAACCACCCTGTAATGAGACCACCCTGTAATGAGACAACCCTGTAATAAGACCACCCTGTAATGAGACCACCCTGTAATGAGATCACCTTGTAATGAGACAACCCTGTAATGAGATTGAAATGAGACAACCCTGTAGTGAGATCACCATATAATGAGACTATTAGTAATGAGATCACATACATATGTAAGGCCCACTCCGCCATGCCCAACTCTATCTTTATGTACATAGCTTTTTTAACCTCCCTAAACCTGTTTTTGTTTCTAAAATGTTTGCATTGGATTTTGATCGGTCTCTCCTGTTTCCTTCTATTCTCAGCTGGCATCGTGCCATGCCCATGTACAACTCTCCAAGCAACATAAGCACGCTTCCATCACTGTCACTGACCTGGGTATTTCCACCAGTAGCTTCTTTGACCTTGACAACACCACTTCTTGGGTAAGTTTGGGTACATGAATCCAGGTAACCCCCTTTCATAGCAGCCTAAGGGCATGAGCTTCAACTCTCGGCCTGATCCCCTTTTGCAGGTCCTCCTCCCCTTCACCTTGAACATCTCCATGATGGGTCCTCCTGACCTTCCGGCCATGGAGATAAATGGCACCGTTGACCCCATCTCTCTCACCCTGTCCCCTGCCATTGTGCGTCTCATCATCCATGCCATCCAAACCCTTGTCCCTGAAAAGGTGTGTTTCTAAAACTGAACATTTCCTCTCCCTGGGCCTTCTAAACTGTTATTTTTACAATGGTCCTTTTACACATGTAGAAAACTGTTATTGAGGAACCACCACGTGACCTTTGGATGAAGAAAGTGATTGGTTCCAAATTTTGGTTCCTAGAACCAGGTATGCATGTATTGATGTATGTATATCAAGTGATTGGTTCCAAATATTGGTTCCAAATTTTGGTTCAGGTATGTGTGTATGTCATTATATTATGTGATGTGTTACTTGTAGTACTTCTTCATAAAACCAATATCAGCAACCAGTCAGTCTCGACAGAGCGTAAAGGAGAAGTGGTAAGTCCACCAAGAGAGATTCTCATGTCATGTCTGTTACCAATAACATGTCTGCCCTTCTTGCACACATGTTGTAGCTCACCCTGTCCATCGAGTCTATTGAGATCATACTGGAGAACGAAGGGACCTCCACTTCCCATGCTCATCCCGTGTTGGCCCTGAACTCCTCGGCTGTCATACAGGTATTCGAGTGGACTGGGCAGCTGGAGGTATCGGGTGACATCAACATGGAGGCCACTTACTTCAACCACAACATATCACTCTGGGAGCCATTACTCGAAACACTTGAGAGGAAAGATGGCAAGCAGGAGCAGTGGAACATGCACCTTAAAGTATGTCAGATCAAGTCAATTAAATCATTCTCCCAATATTCCTACGCTCTTACTTACTTGATTATGGGTATGTAGGTAGAAAAAGCTCCGCCCAAGAGTCTGAATAGTATGACTGCTGAGGGAAATCTAGAACATAAACCCGAGTACAGCCTAGAGGTGGCGTCTACAAGCCCCGCCCAGTTCACCCTGACGACCACCTCACTGGAACTGATGCAGAGTCTGGGAAAGGTGAGCTATGCACACTCACAGTAGCGAATAAAACAGCTTATAGTGAAGGGACTTCCCCCCATTCATTTGGTAAATTTTGATCATTCACTATATCTGCTCAATCCTTGACCAAAAGAGCTGATCACAAAATATCCATATATGCATGGTATAGGCTTACTCTGAGGAGTACGGGAAGAAGGTTGAAGGGGGCATGAAGATCCAGTCCCTGACTGGAGCACCGTACACTGTGGTCAACAAGGTGCGTCGTACCTATCTTGCTACTGTAGTTTCCATGGTTTCATTTGCCCTTCTTATATGCATGGAAATATTCAGCTTGGAGGAGACGCCATTCTGTTTGTACAACCAGGTCCAGCTCTAAAGGTGAGTAAAAATGCATCAGATTAGAACCATGTGTGTGTGTGTGTGCATATGTTCCTTCACTTAGCTACATTTGAAATACTGCTTGCCAAATTTTTTTATACCAGCTGCAATGTTATGGCTTATAAGCCAGATCCTTTGTGGGAGTGTTGTGCAATTGGCTAGTGTGACACTGAATGTTGTCTCATATGGAGGAGTGGGCCAGTTTAACACTGACTCAAACACCTTACATACAGGCACACACTGTGGGCCAGTTTAACCACTCAAAACTGTCTTACATACCAGTTTTGAAGAGTGGGCCAGTTTAACACTCAACATTGTCTTGCTTTGAGGAGTGAGTCACTGAATATTGATGCATATGTTTATGTAGGTTGACAAGGGAGTGAAGTTCTCAAAACTTAACGATGAGGAGAGTGCAGACTTGCTCTACAACAAAATGATCAAGAGGAAGTCTTATACTTCACTCGTGGCTAAACAGAAGAGTGAGGAAGTCACTATTGACATTGCTGTGAGTAGAATCTTGGAGAAGGGGGAGGGGAGAGGGGGAGGAGAGAGGGAGGGAGGGGAAGGAGGAGGTTCCATATCATCACTTTATCTTTATTCCATCTATAGATTGGTAATAGCTTCAGGCTCTTGAAGAAGGTTGCCATAGATACTCCAGGACTCTTCTACTACAAGCTTGTCCCGAAAGAGGTGAGTTGAGTTGATGTGGAGCACGTATGAAGGAAAAAGTCAGCAACAGGGAAGAGAGATAAAAGAATGAAGACAATAGGAAATTTCTGTAGAGTAAACTTCTTTGTGATTTTGAAATTGAAGTGTGGACTTAATTCTTGTTTATATATTCACATGAAAATTTCATGTGGTTAGTATAATTGTTTTTGCAGGAACTTGATGCTACCATGACAACGTATGGTGTTGTGATTGAAGTGGCTGTTACAGGAATGAAGAAGACGGTGACTGTCCGTTCTCCATTGCAGGTTAGGCTGGGAAGAGCTGTACCGACCGAGGCGGGTTTTAACTTTCTTCTCCATGCAGTTTAAGAACCACCTGCAACAAGACATTGACATCATGAGCTTAGCACCCTCCAAGGGTGCAGTGAAGGAAGTCATTACAGTGCTCAAGTCTGATCAGGTCTTCTATGTCCCAATCGATCTGTCTGAAACTCACTCCTTCTTCATCAGACCAACAGGATTTGGGTGTGTGATCTTACAACATTGGGGAAGAAAGTTGATAGGTCATGAGCAAATCCCAGTACCTTAAAGTTTAGGTCATAGACACAGTGTGTACGTGTGTAGTTTCTGATGGACTTACTAATCTCTCTCTTTTCAGTTCTAATGCATTTAGGTACTACTATCCTCTATCTCCATCCCTTCAGGTTTACTCCAGTGGACAACAGTGAGATCGTATGGAAGCAGAAGAAGGACGGACAGAGCATGGACTTGAAGTGCGTGATGGAGGAGGACGACTCCCTCTGCTTCTTCAGCCGAGTGGTCTTCCACGAAGAGAAGTACAAGATAAAGAGGAACATCATAAAGGGAGAGGACTTCTCCCACCACATCTTCGACATCTTCCCTCCTCTCATCATGCAGAACCTTCTCCCTCACCAGATATTTATCGAGGCAATGGTGTGTGTCCAGCATGATCTTGCCTCTTGGTTTGGTCACCAGCAGTGGTGCAGATCGTCAGAATTAAATCATGTGCACCTTTCTCAAGATATTGTGGGGCTCACAATAACACTCTATTATTGTCCCATCTAATAGCAGTTTTAAATGGCCAGACAATGACTGGACAAATGAAGAAATTGACCTGAAAATGTCCTGTGACTGACTGTGTTATTGTGAGCTCTGATTATCTGATATGTATGTGTGTGGTGCCCATTACGTACTTGGAGAAAAAGAGGCAAACTCATGCTTACTTACTTTATAATTAACATGCCTGCACATGCACGCACGCACGCACACGCACACACAAGGTTCACACTATTTTTGCCACTGCTATTCTTGAATGTACTTACTGTAGTTAGCTAGTTATGTCTGCTTGGAGGGAAGATGATTCAATCAATGTACATATTCATGTTGCATGTGTGTCTGTGTTTGCAGCAATCTGGGTTAGCCCCAAGGCCACTTGAATCCGGACAGTCCCTCCCTATCCACGAGCTGGATCTTGGAAAGTCCCCTGATGTCAGGATATCGGTGATTCAGGTGAGTTACGTATCTCCACAGTTTACATTATGTCACACACGTAAGCATTGTCGTCCTGCATGCAAGCATTGTTGTCCTACATGCAAGCAGTTGATGCTTTTCTAGTCGTAGTTAGATTGTTTATTAGTTTGTTTATTTACTTGTTTACTTGTTTACTTGTTTACTTATTTCCTTGTTTACTTGTTTACTTTTTTATAATTATAGAACAAATCAGCGAACCTTAAAGGAAAGTTCAAAATTGAGAAGAAACAGCCTGAATATGCAACCTTCCCTACCACTTCAAACACTTCTGCACCAGTCGTGAGTTGCCATTTATATAGTTAAGTGTGTTGCTATGACAGTCTGCCTGCAGCAATTGAGTCTTCATGCTGAGGACCGAGGCTACCTAAAGTTAGGAGTCTACTGCACCTTCTGGATGATCAACAAGACAGGACTCACTCTTGAGTACAAGGTCTGTTCAACAAGTAAAGGGGATCATGATATAAATCCTGCTTCATAAATACTTGCTTTACTGGTTCAACTTGCTTTACCAGATTCATACATACTCTTTACTGGTCCATACACACTTGCTTTACTGGCTCATGCACACTTGCTTTACTGGTTTGCTATATTTCGCAGGATGGTGGCAAAGTGACGAGACATCCTCATGACACAGATTTGGTCCTCCTCTCAACCAGCAGCCACAAGAGCAAGGTGTGGATGTGTGCAGTTAGAGGGAAAGGAATAGAGAGGGAAGGAGAGAGGGAGAGAGAGAAGGAGGGAGGGAGGGAGAGAGAGAAGGAGGGAAAGAGGGAGGGAGAGAGAGAAGGAGGGACGGAGGGAGGGAGGGAGAGAAGGAGGGAAAGAGGGAGGGAGAGAGAGAAGGAGGAAAAGAGGGAGGGAGAGAGAGAAGGAGGGAAAGAGGGATGGAGGGAGGAAGTACAGGTATAGGGTGCTTGACAGTTCTGGAATAATGAAATAAACAAGCAAATAAACAAACAAACAAACAAACAAACATTAACAATGTATGTTTGTGTTTATACTTACCTCGTACATGTCTAGATTCAACTGCGAGCAGTAACAAAGAACAAGAGTGAGACAGAATGGACAAAGAGCTTTGCAGTCAATGCAGTGGGCACCAGTGGAAACTTCTCTTCCAAACTCGGAGAGAACATTTACAGGGTAAAAAGGATAGCAAGTAGTAGTGGTCAGTCTTATTCATGTACTGTTCGGATATCTCGTGAAATTGATTCTCTAGTTTGGAGTGGAGATCAGTCTGTCCAAATTCACCCTCACAAAGATGGTGATGATCACCCCTTATTACCTCATTGTCAACAAAACCAAGGTGAAATTCTTACACTAGCTATGAACAGTGCTGTGTTACTTCCTCTCTAACTGAGCTGTCCCTCTCTCTAGTTCTGTATTACTTTCTTCTAGCTGTTACTTTCTCCTCTCTAGCTGAATCACTTTCTCCTCCTCTCTAGCTGTGTTACTTTTCTTAACCATCTAATCACAGAGTCCTCTCCGAGTTCATGAGGTGTACAATAAAGGGCTAATGACGGACATCCCCCCGGACAAGGTGGTCCCCTATTGGACGCTGAACAGCTCCGACAAGATGGTGGTGGTGGCAGGCGATGGAGAAAAAGCCTCTTCTGCACCATTCAACTTCAAGAAGTCAGACAACACAGTCCTCCAGTTTGATAATAGCAACGAAGTAAGTGGACGTTTCCTTTCCTCATCGATTTAAACTATCAAAACCACTCCCATATAGAAATAGAATATTATTCAGCATAATTAAATTTGCTATTTCTCAAATATACTTTTAATAATCTGTTCCAAACTTCTGTCCTGCGTTCTATAATAGTTAGACTATTTCTACACCAAATTTCCAGACCATGGCCACTAGCAGTCATGAGTTATGGTGAACCAAATGCTTAAAGAGTGGCCAAAAATGAATGCGTCTAAAATCTGATTTCTACTAGGGACTGTCATATAGTAGAAATTTTCGTGGTATAGAAATATTTTGTGAATATTGCTCACACTTTAATCCTTCCAAAACCACACAATTATTAACCCCATGAAAATTTTATGCTCCAAGACTGACTTTGCATTACTGTGCTGCATCTTTTTTTTTTCTTTTCTTTTTTTAAAATTTTTACAGGTTCTGGCTGTGTGTGTGGATGTGCAAGAGTCAGAATCAGCCATAGTCATCACCTTCTCTCCTTACTTCCATGGCTGCATTCCTGTCCTCATCATCAACCACTTCCCTGACGTTTCTCTCAGATTCTCTCAAAACATCAAGTGAGCCATTTTTATGTAGCTATTCAGGACAGTATTATTGGACAATTAGTGTGGAACTAATCATTCAGTATGATGCCTAGAATAATTTTCAAGTTAGTATAATATCTGCTATTTTAGCAATTTTACGCTCTCTGTAGACGTGGATAAAATTATAAGACCTGATTTTTCACAAGAGATCAATAAAATCACTTAATGAATTGAACCATTCGGCATGATGCCTGCGTGACGTAGATGAACTCTTAAATTTATGTTGAAAAAATTTAGCTCTCTTTGGAAGTGGATTTACGCACTAAAATTTTCACTCTATGAAAATTTCCCCACTATTTGTGATAATTATCTCTGTACTTCTTTAGGGATCGTGTGGTCCATCGTACTCTCTCTGCTCGGGAGTCTCTGTACTACACCTGGGATGATCCCTTGGGGAAGAAGGCTATCAGGTGGGACTTTCCTGCCGCAAAGATCCACAAGAAGAAGAAGAAGCCCATCAGTGTGACAAAGGTGAGGAGAGATTGGACTTCATTAGTAGTGACTGTTTCATATGCTACATACAGGATGGTGAGGGAGATTTCATCATGACGTTTGATTCCCCAGGAGATGCAACTCCCATCAAGCAAAATTTCCGTAAATATTCCAATTATGTAATAGTGAATGGCTGCATTGTGAAGGGAGTGAGAAAAAGAACCATCACCAAATGCTAGTAGACATTGGTAGACACACCATGTTATTATAGGGTGGTCTGATTAGATAGATAGTCCAGAAACAAAACTGATCAGAGCACCACACATTAAAGGATTTTGATATTCTAGTGGCTATTTTTTAACCACATGAAAGAAAAATGGGTCCCCCCCATCAGAGTGCACCTCTCTAACACCCTTTGGGAAGAACCCTGAAATCTTAGCACTTCCATTAATATTATGCAACAAGCCTCACTTAGATATTATAGGCTTTCCAAAAATTCCAAAAATTTTTTCCACTCAGTGTAAACAATATTATGGCATGCTTGAAGTGGAAAGAGCTATCACTTATATATACAGCATTCACAGGTTTTCACATTGGGTTTACATTCCTACACCCACACATTAATTAAGAGATATGAATATCATTAATTCCCACTTGTGTACAAGATTTTTAACATTGGGTTTACATTCCTACACCCACACATTTAATTAAGAGATATGAATATCATTAATTTCCACTTGCGTATATACAAGATTTTTCATATTGGGTTTACATTCCATTAATTAAGAGATAATGTGTATTCATAGTGAGACCTCCAAATATTGGACACACTTGGGACCCAGCCTTTTGTCTTTCGTAGAAAGGTTGTTGCTCTTTTGGAGGTTATTTTGACGTATAACTTTTAGATTGTTCCTTGTCAAGAGGTTCGTCCTCTTTCAAAGTGTTCTTTATTGAAAGGTTCCTCTGTATAATTGGATTTCAAGTGAAAGCATGCAGGATAAACATTAGTTACGTGCATGTTGATAAAATATATTCTTCAGTATAAGTATCTTTGTACAGCCACCAATGTCTGTGACGACACCTGGATCGAAGTGGATGAGACTTTCTCTGAACACCTTGTGAATGCTGACGACGATGAGGAAGAAGATGACTCGAGTGAGACCAGCTCCGTGGCTAGCTCTGTGACTAGTGACCAGACACTCTCGATCTCCACGTATTCAAGCGTTTTCCTGAGTGGAAACAGCTGCAGGTAAGTATGGAGAAGTCTTACCAAATGCAGTTAAACAAGAACAGCTCAATGTAGATATTTTTGGCTACTTTCAGCTCTACATTAACTATTTGCAACCTTGGGGTTTGGGTGTGGAGATAGTCTACCATTATAGAACACATGACAGAAGTTTAGGACAAATGGCATACTTTAGTCCTCCATAACTCATGATTACTAGTAACCTTGGGGCTGAAATTTGGTGTGGAGATGGTCCAACCATTATAGAACACATGGCAGAAGTTTGGGACAATCTCATTGAAGAATGTTTGAGATCAATCAGAAATGGCCACAAATTAATAACAAACTCTAATCATTGATCATATCTATAGGGGATTTTGGAAGTCGTTCAATGACGGGATTCAGAGGGTTCTCCTCTTCACTCTGGACGAAAGCATCTTGAGGAGAATCAAGTCAGCCAACTCCTTCTCCCTCCCTCTCTTTGAAGCGTCCCTCTCCCTCAGAGCTGTGGGGTTGTCCCTGGTGGACAACAAGCGAAAGAGAGAGCTGACATACATATCCATATCCCCGTGAGTGTTATTTAAAGCATACGGTTCAGCTATGCAGCATGTACAGGTTTATAATGTTGGATATTAATGATTCTTTAATGTGTAGGTCTGGTGTGATCTGGCAGCTGGATAAGGGTAAGAGAAAGAGGATATGGAAGACACTCAACCACTCCGTCATTGCAATCCTGGAAGAAGCTTACCAAGCAAACAAGAAAGACATCAAACATAAAGACCTTATTGTGAGTGTGGCTACATAGTCCATATGTGTGCATGTTGTCCTCCCTGTTGCTAGCCATTCACTATGTTGTCCTTCCTGTCATTAGCCATTCACTTACATATGTATCTAGGTTAATTTGGAAACCATGACGATGTATAGTCCCTTGGAAGGAAGACTGCGCAGAACCAACCATGAAGGAATCAATTTCAAATTCACAATGTCAGAGACGGACTTTGCCATTGGAGCAAAGATTGGCTACATGCAGGTAAGTAGAGAGAGAACTGTAACTTACGTACAAAGAGCAGATATTTGTTGTACGTGCTTTCTTCAGTGGAGCAGGGGGGTTCAAAACACACATACGTACAAGGCTCTCCATCTCATCATTAGTGGCTGAAAGTTCTCTCTCTCTCTCTCTCTCTCTCAGGTTGACAATCAGCTTCCTTTCTCCATCTATCCTCAAGTGTTGTACCCTCTTCCTCCTCCACCAACTGTTGCATCAACAACAGGTAAGAAGCAGAACCAGAAAAAAAAAGAATAATGGGAAGTTAATTCTGCATCATTTTTTTTCCCCTCAAGAACCAAAGCCCTTCGTGGAAGCCAGCATCATCATGAAGAAGCCCGACCAGTCCAATGTCACTCACTTCAAGTAAGTGAATCACGTGTCATTCTATAAACATAGTGCAGTATTTAGCTTGTCTCCTTGTGTTCCGCTGCATGAAAGGTATGTTCACGTGCTGGTTCAGAAGATTTCGCTGAACGTGGACCTTGGATTCATACTTGCTGTTGTGGACTTCTTCTCCCTCACTGATTCAGACCCGTCCTTAGAGGTACGTACAAACTATGCAGTCTCACAGCTGCTTACATGGAGTTATCAGCTGTACCACTAGCTACTTCAAGGCAATGTAATCATGAATATCATGACTAGGTCTTGTGACAGATCCACACACACACATACATACATACACGCATACATACATGCATACACACACACATACGTACATACATGCATACATACACACATATGTACATACACAATTGTATCTTTTATACAGGAAGAGTATGTCAAGGAAAGTTTGAAGTACACCAGCAAATCACTAATGGAAACAGTAGTGCCTGAGGTAATCTCATATCGCTAACCATAATAATGACCTCTTTCTAACCTCTCAAGGAGAGTTATCGCTGATTTGGTAATAACTTGAAATATGCACACTTTGTCTTTGAAACTCCAGCTTGAAGGTGACATCAGCTCCAGCAGGATCTTCTTCGATGTGCTCCATCTCTCTCCTATCAAGGTATAATCATGGAGAGTAGAAGAACATGACAGCTGTCAAGTCCAGAATGGGGAAAATGTTGCAGTTGAATTAACCCCTACTCTCCAGCATTTATGTGATTGAATTAACCCCTACTCTCCTGCATGTATGTAGATCAAGTTGAGCTTCAACATTCGAAGTGTTGGGAAGAACAAGGACAGCAATGAAGTGTCTGTGGGCGACCATTTCGTCCAACTCTTCCTCCACTCCATTGGAGTAATCCTCACATCTGTACAAGACACTGAGTTAGGGTGAGCATATCTCTCTATTTATTCATATTTTGTTTGTTTATTTATTTATTTATTTATTTATTTATTTATTTATTTATTTATTTATTTTATGTCACTTACTATAGACTAAGTCTGTTCCATTTGGAAAACCAAGCACAGACAGGAAAGGGTGTCACCAACCTCCTTGCCAAGCATTATCGTAACCAAGCCCTGTTTGAACTGTACTCTCTCATCTTTGGACTGGACGTACTGGGCAACCCTGTATCTGTCGTCAGGGGTGTGGTCATCGGTGCCAAGGACCTATTCTATGAGCCATTTAAGGTTTGTAATTAAAAGTAATTTAAAAGAACTTGCTGTGTAGCAGGAAAATTTCGTTAAGGAATATACTTTGCGTTTAAGTATTTCCCCCCACATTAAAATTTCCTCTACATATTCATTTGACCTTTGAACTTTGATGGGTCTACAGGGTAGCGTGCTTGGACCAGAAGAATTCTTTGAAGGTTTAGGACTCGGACTTGCAAGCTTTTTTGGTACAGGAATAGTAGGTAAGATCAGGTGGAACTGGACTGTGAAAAATCACCAAGATCTTGGGCATTAGTGACATCAGCCATTAACGTTTCACAACTTTCTCTTTGCAGGTGGTCTGACAGGAGCCGGGGCAAAGATCACTGGTGCATTTGGAGATGTCTTCGCTAAGTTGTCCTTTGATGACGAGTTCATTGAGCAGAGACAGCAGGAGAAAGCCAAGTCTTCCAAACTGGGTTGGAAGCTGGGAGGTTTTGCAAAGGTGTGTGTGTGTGTGTGTGTGTGTGTGTGTGTGTGTGTGTGTGTGTGTGATCATGTGACCAAAGGTGTGTGTGTGTGTGTGGTCATGTGACTAATACGTACATATGGGTACATAATAGGCAACTCTTAATTTCAACTCGTGCAGAATGTGCTTGAAGGAGTCACTGGAGTTATCACTCAACCAGTTAAAGGTATGACTCAGATCATGCATAATGTGTTACCGATTCATCAGTCATAATACCTCTCACTAGTTCCATGGAAGATTAAAAGCTTGTTTTTGATCTCTGTTGTTTTTTTTTTTGTTTTTTTTTGTTTTTTGTTTTTGTTTTTTGCAGGTCTCCAGAAGGAAGGAGCTGTTGGTCTCTTGAAGGGGACAGGGAAAGGTTTGGTTGGTCTTCTTGTCCGACCAACTGGAGGGCTGGTTGACTTGGCCAGTGGAACTTTGGCATTCGTTCAGCGGTAAGTTCAGTGTAATTATTAACGATGATCAAGTTACAGAGCTAGAAGAATTAATGGTCACTGGTCATTTCCTGTTCCCTCCCTCCTCCTCCCCCCCCCCCCCCCCCCCCCCAATTATAATATGCAGGAAAACAAAGGTAGGGAACTTTGAAGTGTCGGATGTGAGGCCTCCTCGCTTCATTGGGAGAGATGGAGTAAGTGACTGGCAAAATTTAATGATTATATGATTTATGTGTTATATACATACATTAGGTGATTCTGCCTTATAATGCTGAGAAATCCTTGGGAGCTGCTTTACTAGTGGTAAGTTTCAGTCACATAGCTAGACCTGCAGGATTTGTAACCTGCAAGAGCATGTAATCATCTATTCTGCCCTTCCAGACTTTAAGCTTCAGTGTGACTTAGTACAATGGGGATATACCTAATAATGTACTACTTAGTACGATGGGGATGTACCTATAATTAGTGGTGATTGCAATAATGTACTACTTAGTACAATGGGGATATACCTATAATTAGTGGTGATTGCAATATTGTTCCAAACGTTCACCCTGTGGCTATGAGATGTTTGGCTAACTGTCATAGAGTGTGGACGAGGGCACGTATGCTGAAACAGACTACTATGTGGGACACATGCAAGTACAACCGAAACCCATCCACTTCCTCATCATCACAGATAGGTGAGCAAGGTAGATGGGAATGATATCGATATCTAACACAAAGCATGCAATGCATAAATGATGATGCAGTCCACCTACGTAGATTTCAGGGCCATGGAGAATTTATTTCACTCTTAGCTACAAGGACTTGATAGCTGATGCTATCTTAGACTACATGCATTATATGTATGATGTAGGAGGATGCTTCTGATTGAGCGGAAGATTCTGACAGAAGGATGGACGTCTTTTCATGATGTCGAGTTTCATACTTTTGAGTCACCTCTTGATATCAAAGACCTGTCAGTAATCATCAACTACTCCAGGGAATTTAAGGTATCCTCTACCTCATCCTCCTATAGCTCGTCCTGCAGATAATTATAGCTAATTATGATGATGTATTAATTATTATAGAATAGAAAATTCCGAACCATGACCTTTAAGACTGAAGAAACTGCAAAGGTATGAGCCCCTACAATACAATACTAGCTCTCATGATAATTATAGAATGATGATAATGGCCAGCTACAATACTGTGTGGCAATCCTAGCTATGATGAAGTTTAGAAGCTGGAAATTCTAGAAGTTTGGAAGCTAGCTATGGAAGCTTGATTATTTTAGCTGTTAGCTACCTGAAGTTAGGAAGCTAGATTATTACATAACTGGCAACAAACAATTAATATAATCTGCAGGAGGTGGGACAGCTGATAAATCAAAGTTATATGGACTACCTCAAAGAAACTTCCAATTGATATATTTTTAGCTACCGACCATCACTTAGCTAGCTACTGAACCTGCAAATGTTTATGTTAACTAACTCTTTGAAACTTTATAATAATAGTAATTAATGATTTTGTATTTCTGTTTGAGTTTTACACCATATAATTATGAGGTGTGAAAAATATTGTTAATTAATATAACAATTAAAAAAAATTTTTTTTTTAATCTATAAAGCAAGGCACGTGCTAGCTACCAGTGGCCACTTAAAAAAATATATTAATGATCTTGAGTCAAATAAAAATAACATCAGCTTAGCTACACATCGACAAAAGCTAGGTCTATTTGTCTTTCAGGTTGGTAGAATATTTTTGTAATGAACTCAATTGGTTTGTCTTCACGGTACTCAATCTTGAAGTTCTTGACCACCTGGGCAAGCAAAATGTTCATTTCCAACTCGGCCACTCTGCGACCTAGAGTGGTGAAGGAAAAGAAACTATTTTTTCCCCTGTCATTATTCTACTTACCAACACACGACCTTCGGCCAAAACCAAAGGGGAGGGAAGCAAATGAACTTTGAACTTCCTTGCTGTCTCTGCTCCACCTCTCGGGCCTGAACTTTTTGGGTTCAGGGAAAAACTCGGGAAGTCGTCCAGGGACAGTGATAGGCAAGATTACAGGGGTCTAGAGGTATTATCATATCAATAATAGAAATTGTATTATTATTGCAGGCTAGATCTACACCTACATGGAATTAAAAGTGCAATAGTATTAGACTTACTCCAGCAGGAACATGGTATCCTGATAACACCACGTCTTCTTTCAAGATCCGAGTGTTATTAGGTGCTATAGGGTACAACCTGCAGACCTTGCTAATCAGTTTTATGGTTCAATTAATCACTTGATATGGCCAACCTTTGAGTCTCCTTGATGCAATCTCTGAGGTAATGCATTTCCTGTATGTGTTGGGGAGTAACCATTTCATCATCTCCCACAACTCTCTGGACTTCCTCCCTCAGTTTGTCTTGCACATCAGGATTGTTGGCCATGCAATACAGACAGCCAGCCATGGTGAGGCTCGTCTAAATAAAGAGTATAATCTGTCTTTATGCCACAGCCATTAGCTAGCTCCTCTCACAGTGTCAACTCCAGCAGTTAACAAGTCAATGGCATTAACTGCAAGTTCTTCTACACTCATGGTGCCAGAGTGAATCATATAAGTGAGAAAATCCATGCCCAGCTCTGCATCAACTGTCTCAGACTCGCCTGATTTATCTGCCTCTTCTATTTCTCTGATCTTTTCATTCACTTGTCCGCTGGCATAAGTATAGAGGTCATCAAATGAGTTCACAAGAGCCTTCCAGTTTTTCGTACGCCAAATTTTGTGGAATGGTAAGCTGAAAAACAACTTGGAAGTGGTCTCCATGAAACTGTGAATGTTGTCCACAAATTGTTTGCACTCGGGGGGCATTTCCTCCTCCAAACACCCAAGCCTCTTCCCAAGAACAAAGAGAGAAACAGCTATATACAAGTTTGTAAATAAATATTATACGAGTAAGCTAATCAAAAAGGGAAGATTCTTACACTCCAAGGACCACTTATTCAGTAAAAGAACCACATCTGAAAATGAATCATCCTTTCCTCTTTTACTCCGAACGAGCTTCATGAAGTCAAACACCACGTCGTTGAATGGCTGGTGATACTCAGCCATCTTACGAGGCATCATGATGAACTTGGAGATGGGCATTCGCTGGTTGTGCCATATTTCTCCATCTCTACACAAAGTCAAAAGTAAAAAATAGCAAGAAATCGCACATACACGTATTACCTTTGCATTTCTGGATACTATGGTGTAGCTATAATCAAAAGTTAATCCATTTCTTTCCCCCCTAAGTTACTCAACACAAAATCACTTTTGACTTACTCTAGAAACATCCCAAAAGGAATTTTCAGTTCTTCTCGCACCTGCATCCACTCATTTATGGGAAATCTTTTTGGGTAGCCAGCATCTACCACTCGAAACACTTTCTCCACATCCTTGGGATCAATCACAAACAAAAATGCGGGCATACTAGGAGGTCCGGACATCTTGAAAATGTAGCCATGTTGAAGGGCTATCTTTATTGTGTGCTCCACCATGTGATATGGATCCTTCATCATTTCTAGATTAAGCCCCAAAAAGTTTTTAATGAAGGGGATTTCATTATAAGGACGTGGAGGTTCTTCCTTGTGGCCCACTTTCTTCGGGGAGGGAGGTGCGGATTCTTGAGATCTGAAGACAGAGGGAGTGGAGTGAGGCCAGGTTAGGCATGGGGAGGTGGACAGTGCCTTGGTGGTGGGTGATTGCTCGATGGGTCTGTAAGGTGCCCATGAGGTCGGCCTTGTCAGCAGAACATTAGAGAAACCACTCGGCAAAGTGAAGAACAGTCTTTTGCAAACGAGAGGCTTCAGACGAGCAGCCATTTTAGTCAATCTCGCATAGAGGAAAGGCAATTAATTATAACTCCGACTCGATTAGCGCGCGCGATTACAATCCGGGTTGTTGACGACCTTTACTTGATAGAAGTGTAGCTGCTATACTGCCAGGCAGTTACATCAGGGGTGCTAATTTGGCGCTATGGCACCAAAGGTGGTGCCGAAGGATAATCAGGCGGTGCCAACATTCAAATTGTGGTGCCAGAGCCTCTGCCCGGAGAGTGCTGAATTTGCAATTATTATTGATCACATGACAAACACCTGACTAGTATTATAGTGCTTGGCTATGTGCAAGATTAGGATGGCCTGTAGACCTTTAACAAGTTATTTTAGTTCTAGTAGCTGTAGCTCTAGTCAGTCTAGCTCCATGACTATGAGTGAGCCTACTTCAATAGCTGATGAGAGTTCTATAAGCATAGGAGCACTTGATCAGCTATCAGAGCCCATTGGCTGCAGTAGTCCTCACAATGATCATGAAATGGACACTGCAGCTGACGTTACTGACTCTGAACCACCAACAAAACGACTAAGGCTTGAGAGAAGGCAGTTTCTTGAAGAGTGGAAATTGAAATACTTGATGTGGCCTATAAAGGGTGCTGATTCTCATCCCTGTGTATCTGAGATGATTTGTATCCAGTGTCAAGAAAAACTGAAAGCCAAAAGCAGCACAGCTTCTCGTCATATTCAGCGTAAGCATACAGCTTCTATGTCATTCTCAAAAGAAAAGAAAGAACGTCTTATTGGACAATTTGAAAGCATGTATAAAAAGCAAAAGGAAACCATGTTTAAAGCACTTGAACCCAGTGTATTAGCAAAAGTTGCACCTTATAAATTAGCATTTACAATTGCAAAACATAAAATGCCATTTAGTAGTTGTGGAGCTTTTGTGGAGTTTGCTAAGGCAGCTGATCCAAATTCTTCTGTCCTAAAGAATATGGCAGGAAGCAGAGAAACTATAACTAGGCGAACTCAGGAAATACACCAGGTCGTGCTTAAGCCTAATATTATTCAAGCAGTGAATAAATCTCCATTTTGGTCATTAATGGCAGATGAATCTACGGACTCAGCAATTATGGAGCAGCTTGGGGTTTATGTGAGGTATATTGATGTAGAAAAAGGCAAAATTTTGGAAAATTTTCTTGAAATGAAGCGTGTTACTGGTCATCCTACTGCCAACAATATATTTACCTGCTTGATGGAGGTATTGAATCCAGATAATGCTGATGCAAAAATGCCTATCAATAAGTTGGCAGGTTTCACTTGTGATGGTGCTTCTGTGATGATTTCACCAAAGGAGGGAGTTTATGGAAAACTGAGAAGAGAAACTAATCCAAAATTATTTTCTACTCATTGTCCACCTCACCGATTAGTCTTAGCATCTAAGGAAGGTGAAAGGGAGCTCCCCAGTGAAATTGAGAAAACACTGTCTGACACATTATTTTTCTTCAAGGATAGCCCCGTCAGGCGAGATGAATTTAGAAAACTGAAAGAAATAGTTGAACCAGAGAGCCCATATCTAATGATTATTCAGTATCATAAGGTGAGGTGGTTATCATTAGCTGATTGTGTTGGAAGAGTAGTCAAACTTTTGCCATTACTTGTTAGGTACTTTGAAGAACAAGCTGAAGATACACAAAACAGGTTAACTGTTCGAAACAAATGCAGAGACCTACATGCTCGTCTTTCAAAGCCAGATTTTCAGCTCTATCTATATTTTCTCAATCCACATCTAGACCTTCTTTCAAAAGTTAATAAGTGGCTCCAGAGCACAAACTTGACTTTGCATACAGTATACTGTAAGATTCAGGCACTGTACAAGTCATTTATTGCCCCTGTAGTGCTTGATGACACAAAGAGCTTGAATGAAGAAACTAATCTTAGAAGTTTGGAAGATGCTATTCCAATGTTTCCTGGATCTGACTTTCAGAAGCATCTCTCTGACTGCACTGATCATGCACTTCTTTCATCCAGAGATTTAAGTAAAATCAAAAAAATAATGTATGAGTATGTCATCACAGTTGGCAAAGCCCTCAAGAGGCGATTTCCAGACACAGAATTCATAATAAAGAATACAGCATTTTTGGATCCATCTTTAAGGAAGATGCAAAAGCCAGATATGCAAGCTGTGGTTAAAAAATTTCATACTGGAGTTGACCCTTTTCAATTTGATTGCAGTATCTTAAGTTCACAATACAGATTATATGAAAATGACTCGACTCTTGACTTTCAATATGAACTATGTGACAAAGATAGTGTGAAATTTTGGTCTCAGTTATATATGGAGGAAGAATACAAAGTATTATCTTTGTTAGCACTACTTCTGCTTGTGATTTCTCCAACTTCAGTTCTCTGTGAACGAGGGTTCAGTGTGATGAACTATGTAAAAAATGAATTTCGATCTGTTTTAACTCAACAAAATCTAAATGCATGTATTGCAATAGCTTTAACTGAGTATACATTGGATACATTTCCTTTTTCATTATTGTTGAAATAATTTATTTTGAAAGCTTTGATTTGGTGCCAATATTTATCTTGGCACCACAAAGAGGTCCCCGGCAAAATTGAATATCAGCACCCCTGTTACATTCTGTGAGCTAATGTAGCAGTGACCAACCTCATGGAAATCAATGTGAAAAAAACTTATCTATTGTTATTGTGAGCTGGTTCAATGCAAATCTAAACAACCATTATATAAATGAAACACAGAGCCTACATAGTGCTGAAATGAGTATTTTTGATAACTAACCTGTAAGCTGTGTACATTGTCTATTCATCAATTTTGCACAAAGCAAAACCTACCCACTTGTTTTTTTTTAAATTAGAATAACCAATGATATAGCTAGCTAGCTAGATATATTGTATAACACGGCTATTATACTGATCAAAAGATTCCAGCTATTAGCTACTATCACTTTGTGCACACAGTAAAAAAAAAAGAGCATTTATTGCACACCTTTTTATCTCACTACATACAGTACTCTGTTTTGTTTTTTGTGTGTCACAGTGTATTGGGACAATTTAGTGCGCAGTAAACACTTTCATTTTTACAATGATGCATGCACTGCAAAGCTGGATGTTAATGAAAATGATAATGTTGCTTTTATTCTTGATTGTTTCACTGAGTACACCTGTTGATTTAGTCGAAGGAAAGGAGAAGAATGGTCTACAAAGTTACGAGAATCACGAGGAAGATGTATGTTCTGCAGTGAATGATTCTTGTGTATATCCCAGAGATGCTAGTGATATTTCTGCATGTCCTGTCTGGTTCCACTGCAATGCGTCCAATCAGTGTGAATGTGGACATAGTCATGACTTCATCAAGTGCAACCAGAGATTGCGGCAAGTTAAAGTTGTGGATTGCTATTGTGTTACATATGATGAGAGTAAGAACAGAGTAGTCGCTGGTTCCTGCTTCACACGATGTGCTACACCTCATCCTCATGATCTTATTGATGTGGTTTACCACAAACTCGAGGCTAATGTAACAAAATTGAATAAAGCAATTTGTGGGAAGACAAACCGTAACGGACCACTCTGTGGTAGGTGTGAGCATGGATTCTACCCTCTGGCTTATTCCTTTAACCAAACTTGTATTCAGTGTCCAGGAAGGTGGTGGAAGTTCATCATTGTTGCCTATTTGCCTCTAACTATTTTCTATCTGTTTGTATTATTCTTCAAGTTAAATGCCACATCCTCTTATTTGCATGGATATGTTCTCTATAGTCAGGCTATGTCTATGCCAGCTAATGCCCGAATGCTGCTTTCTGCTACTGGTACCAATCCTCACATATCAAATGGGATAAAAGCTCTTTTAGCTCTTTATGGCATCTGGAATTTGGATTTTGGTAGAAGTTTCTTTTCTGATATTTGTCTGAAGATTGACACACTAGCAGTTTTGGCTCTTGACTATACCATAGCTGTTTATCCACTACTTCTAACATTCATTTCATACTTCTTGATTAAGCTACATGACAGGAAATATCGTTTCACAATGATACTCTGGAGGCCAATCAAAAAGGTTCTCAAGTTATTCCATAGTGACTTGAATAACCAAACTTCAGTCATTGGTGTTTATGTCACCTTCTTTCTCCTTTCTTATACAAAATTCTTGAGTGTGTCATTTGACTTGCTCGTCCCAACTCATCTTTATGAAGTGAATTCAGCAGGGAAATTAGTGTTGTATTATGATGGAAGCAAAGAATACTTTGGGAAGGAGCACCTCCCTTATGCAATCCTTGCTCTCTTTGTGATGACCTTTTTCAACATCTTGCCCATCCTTTTATTTCTTTTCTACCAGTTCATGTGGTTCCAGAAACTTCTCAATTGTCTTCCTCTGAGGCTTTATGTTCTGCACACGTTCATGGACTTACTTCAAGGCTGCTACAAGAATGGAACACAACCAGGAACACGTGACCATCGGTGGTTTTCAGCCATGTACCTCATCATGAGGGTTGTTCTTTTCACAGTATTCGCTTTCACCCTCAATGCAATGTTCTTTGTCTTTGGAATAATCATCCTCCTTCTCTTCTGTAACTTGCTGGTGTGCATCCAACCATATAAAGAAGAATATGCCCACCACACTGCTATCAACACAGTGTTCTCATTGGCCATCATACTTGTAAGTGTTACAGCACTCTGTGTGAACATTACGGCTATGATCGGCAGTGGTGTGTTCTTTTTCTATGCACTGACTTCTGTGATAGCCATACTGCCTCTTTTATTCATGTTCACCTACTCTCTGTACTGGATCATAAGGAGAAAGAGGTTACTTTCACGGTGTTCTGCCTTTTTCATGCAACGACTATAACTAATTGCAGAATACTAAGTACTATTTTTATCAGTGTGTACAGCCAAATTAGCTAGTACCTATAGCTATTAGTATGCTTAATTAATATAATAATTCTGCCCATTATTGCATGGTAGCTAAGCACTTCAATAGCTATGAAACACTTTCCTGCTAAGCCACAACAGGCTACTCCAAGTCAGCCTGATACAATTCAATTTGTCACTGATGCTTTTATATCAACACACCGCTTCAAATCGCACCTGCTTGGCCTGCTTGGATCGAAAGAAATGAGTCCTATTGCTAAACTCCTACTCCTACAACCACCAAGCAAAAGCCGGTTGCTGCTGCCCAATCTTGTGCCATCACTGGAGCAAGGATCTTAACAAGTAAGGAATGTTTGGCTATAATAAAAGAGAGTAAGAAAAAGGCTGAAGAAAAGAAAAAGAAGGAAGAAGATAGGAAGAAGAAGCAAGAGAGGAAAAAAGCCGTAAGGCAAATCAAAGAGAGGCCTTAAAGGTCCAGAAAGCAGAAGAGAATATAGAAAGAAGGCCTAAATGAAAAGAGAAAATAAAGAGAAAAGGCAGGCTGTAAGGATGCTAATCAATTAAGCCTCAAGTTCAAACTCAGGAGGTTGGGTGCAACTACGAGACAGCCACATGAACCAAGATTAGACCCCGTCATATCAAGCAACTGCCTATGATGAACTTGGTAATGGGGTTGAGTGGGTCCAATGTGCCTGTTTAAGATGGACTGTCTTTGATACTTCTATTGCTAGTAAATGGCAAAATAGCTACATAGCTATATGTCCATTTTGTTAGCTCTGCTTATAAATCGTTTTTAAAAGTAGCTAATGCAATGCACATGTACAATTATAGCTATTGAGCTCGATATAAAAAGACCCCCTGGCAACGTCTCACAGCAGTGTCACCAACACTGAGCCTTACTCATTCCACATTCTGATTGGCAAAACTTCATTACTTTTAGCTCAAGTACATGTAAGCGGGGAAAAAATTAATTAATAGAGCAGCAAAAAAATAACAACAGAATAGGTGTTTTAGCAAACACATTTTGCTGACTGGGATCCAATTTATCTGAAATCTGCCAAAATGATAAAGGGAATATAACAAAAAAATTTGGTTATTTCACCACAATTTCCGAATGATTAATCTCTCCCAACTGGTGTGTTTGTCAAAATAACAATTCTGTTTCTTGCAGTGTAGTGTAATGGTAACCATGACAGCAATATCAATATAATAATAATAATAACTGTGTACGTAATACAACTACGTAGCTCTACAGTCTGTGTGGTTGGGGGTGTGGTCCAATGCACCCCTGTTTCAGCAAAATAAACACTCTCCTACCTAGCGATGTCTGGTGCTGGGTCCATCATGCACCCCTCAGATGCAGTGCCAGGGGCTAGCAGGGCCAGGTCAGGCCCCTAAGCTTTTGTAGGCCCCTCAGTAAAGAGGGGAGGGTGGCAGGTCAGTCTCCTCCCCCCAGATATACAAGCTCTGCCAGGTCTTAGCTATGGGTTTAGCTATCTATGGGTTTATCTCATGGGTTTAGCTATATCTATTTAGCTATCTCATGGGTTTAGCTATGGGTTCATACTAATAATGTGTGCAGCATACACTGAATTGTCCCTATACACACACTATAAGAGTGCAGTCTATACCTTCTAGATTGTCCCTATACAAACACTATAAGAGTGCAGTCTACACCTTCATTTTGAACACTACTATGATACACACACTATAAGAGTGCAGTGTACACTTTCATGTTACACACTACTATGATAGGTGTGCAGTGTACACTAGATTGTCCCTATACACACATTATAAGAGTGCAGTCTACACTTTCATTTTGAACACTACTATGATAGGTGTGCAGTGTACATTGAATTGTCCCTATACACACACTATAAGAGTGCAGTCTACACTTTCATGTTACACACTACTATGATAGGTGTGCAGTGTACACTGAATTGTCCCTATACACACACTATAAGAGTGCAGTCTACACTTTCATGTTACACACTACTATGATAGGTGTGCAGTGTACACTGGATTGTCCCTATACACACACTATAAGAGTGCAGTCTACACTTTCATGTTACACACTACTATGATAGGTGTGCAGTGTACACTGAATTGTCCCTATACACACACTATAAGAGTGCAGTCTACACTTTCATGTTACACACTACTATGATAGGTGTGCAGTGTACACTGAATTGTCCCTATACACACACTATAAGAGTGCAGTCTACACTTTCATGTTACACACTACTATGATAGGTGTGCAGTGTACACTGAATTGTCCCTATACACACACTATAAAAGTGCAGTCTACTAAAGACACTGTACCCAATCTTGCAAAAATTGGTCGTTTTCTACACTTTTCTACCATTTTGTACCATTTTCTACCATTTTGTACCGTTTTGTACCATTTTCTACCTCATTCTACCGTTTTGTACCATTTTCTACCATTTTCTAGCTATTGCAAGTAGCTAGCTAGTGAGCAGAGCAAGCTTCCCTACCATGAGGTTAATAGAAATAGAAATTGATATGTATGTCATGATGTCACTATGAAATACAGTCCACACATGCATATGCTCTTATAGGTTCTGTAGTGATAACCCATACTGCAGTGGCTTCACTCACACGTCATGCCAAGCACTCATGTCCCTTCTTCTGCAATGTGTCTGGCTCACGAGACTAATATGTAAGTGGATCAGTTGTGTTATTATTCATGGGTATCAGGCCTTTATCTCACTGTATACATAATGTTAATAATCTCAATAATATACTTTTATCTCACTGTATAATATACTTTATCTCACTGTATACTCTATATATATTCTACCATTTTCTACCATTTTCTACCAATTTTTACCATTATCTACCAATTTCTACTATTCTCTACCAATTTCTACCATTTTCTACCATTCTCTACCATTCTCTACCATTTTCTACATTTTCTACCATTTTCTACCGATTTCTACCAATTTCTACCATTCTCTACCAATTTCTACCATTCTCTACCATTTTCTACCATTCTCTACCATTTTCTACCAATTTCTACCATTTTCTACCATTTTCTACCATTTTCTACCATTTCTCTACCATTTTCTACCATTCTCTACCAATTTCTACCATTTTCTACCAGTTTCTACCACTCTACCATTTTCTACCATTCTTTACCATTTCCTACCATTCTCCACCATTTTCTACCATTCTCTACCATTTTCTACATTTTCTACCGTTTTCTACCGATTTCTACCATTTACTACCATTTTCTCTACCATTTCCTACCATTCTCTACCATTTCCTACCATTCTCTACCATTTCCTACCATTCTCTACCATTTTCTACCATTCTCTACCATTTCCTACCATTCTCTACCATTTCCTACCATTCTCTACCATTTTCTACCATTCTCTACCATTTTCTACCATTCTCTACCAATTTCTACCATTTTCTACCAATTTCTACCATTTTCTACCATTTTCTGCCATTCTCTACCAATTTCTACCATTTTCTACCATTTTCTATCATTTTCTATCATTTTCTACCGTTTTCTACTGTTTCCTATTATTTTCTACCGTTTTGTACCATTTTCTACCATTTTCTAGCTATTGCAAGTAGTGAGCAGAGCAAGCTTCCCTACCATGAGGTTAATAGAGATTGAAATTGATATGTATGTTATGATGTCACTATGAAATACAGTCCACACATGCATATACTCTTATAGGTTCTGTAGTGATAACCCACACTGCAGTGGCTTCACCATGCAACCGTCTCCAAGCACTCATGTCCCTTCTTCTGCAATGTGTTTTGCTCACGAGACTAATATGTAAGTGGATCAGTTGTGTTACTATTCATGGGTATCAGGCCTTCATCTCACTGTATACATAATGTTAATAATCTCAATAATATACATACTGTATTAATCTCACTGTATAATATACTTTATCTCACTGTATACTATACTTTATCTCACTGTATACTATACTCTATCTCACTGTATACTATACTCTCTCACTGTATACTCTATATATACCAGAAATTATACATATATAAGTCATATCTCACTAATAGTAGAATAACTTAAGTCATCATGTATAGCTATAACTTAATAATAATAATTATCAGTTATAATGTATGTTATATAGATAAGAGGCCAATATTAATAAACTAGATTTGTTTTCGTTTTTTCAGTGACTCATATGCAGTTACAAATTTTAATAAAATTAATAAGAAATCAACAAAGATCTTTAGCTAGATTATAAACAATACTGCACTGTATACTTTCAATAATGTATACGACATTCAGGTAGCTATGTATTGGTCAGGCCAGTCCCAGTCAAGCCCAGAACCTACATGCACACACACATCATTCAGTTGTTGTTGTTTTTTGTTGTTGTTTTAATCCAATTAGCTATCTGCCAAAATGATAATAGTTTTTTGGGGAATGTAATATAAGTTTTTGGGTTATTTCGCCACAATTTCCAAATGATTAATCTCTCCATTCTGTTTCTTGCAGTGTAGTGTAATGGTAACCACAGGAATATCAATATAATAGTAATAATAACTGTGTACATAATAATTATAACTAGCTCTACAATCTGTGTGGTTGGGGAGTGTGGTCCAATGCACCCCTGTTTCAGCAAAATAAACACTCCCCTACCTATGTCCGGTGCTGGGTCCACCATGCATCTCTCAGATGTAGTAGGGATTAGCAGGGCCAGGTCAGGCCCCTAAGCTTTTGCAGGCCCTTCAGTAAAGAGGGGAGGGTGGCAGGTCAGTCTCCTCCGCCCAGATAGATGAGCTCTGCCACGTCTTAGCTATGGGTTTATCTCATGGGTTTAGCCATCTATGGGTTTATCTCATGGTTTTAGCTTATATCTATGGGTTTAAGTGTGCATAGGTAACAATTCCAGTAATAGCGACATACCAGCACTACTCAACTACTTGTTGGCTGGATATATAAAACAAAGATGAATTCCATTTTCTTCCTTCATCCCTACCCATGTTTGTACTTTTTTGAGCAATTGTCATCCCTACACTTCATATCAATGTTTCCCCTCACTTGTAATAATATTGAAATCATCAATTGATCAGTTTATTTCCATTGTTGATGTTTGAATTAATTTTATAATACAATTGGACCCACAAGGCAATTACAAGTAATTGATTGCTCTCAAGTCATTATAAACCCACTGTCCATGCATGTCAAATCATAAAAATATATACGTAAGTCTGTTGGGTTTCTGTCTGAGCTCATGCAGGTAGCTATATCTTCATAGGCCTTGCTAGCTAGATTTTCAAGTTGGTTGACCAGTAAAATTTGCCCATGTACAAGATAAATTTAAGCGAGCAAAATATACTGTCATTCAAATCTTAGCAAGCACAAATTTAATTCTGCACTATTGGCAAATTTTGTGTCAACCAACCTGAAAACCTCTTAGCTGTGCTGCTGCACGATAAGCATGCTCAATGCTGTAGGAGTAACATAACTCATGACATGCTGATAATGCCATTAGCTTTAATGGCACAGCCCCTAATACTGCATTCAAACAGTGTTAACACAGCATAATCCTTTGATCCACTCATGCCAAAAATACAAGTTGATAACCTGGTGTATGTAACTTCCTGAGATAAAGGAAGTGACATCACAGTAATTGAAATTTCATACACAAAGAGTATAAATTGAAGATGGGTAGCTATAGTTAGCATATAGCTAGACATTAGTCATCATGGGTAGGCTACGGTGCAGCAGTTTCCTGCCTTATTTGGCTGTTCTGTTTCTGAGTGTACTAGCCAATAGCTGTTCAGCTGAAAGTGTGTCCATTAATGATGGTGAGAGTCTGATGAAGTATCTGTGTTCTCCTACTGGAACACTCCCTCCTAATACAAACCTTGAGCTTAACAAGGATTCATTTACAATTGATGGAAAACACTCATATTGTCTGATTGAGAATACCACTAATATCACTATTGCTCCTTCACAAGAACTTCTCAAGAATGGAAAGGATCATGTTAGAGTTGAATGCCTCCCAGGATCTGAGGGATTCGCATTCTTTAATGTCTCGAATCTCACTATCAGTTCTATAGTGTTCGATAATTGTGCGGGTATTATTCCAGCAAGAGCTGTAAGTTATGCTGACGGTTTTATATCATATAATAATGCGAAAACTGCTTTCATTTTCAACCATTGCTATAACTTGACGTTAAATAACTTGATACCTAATACCAGTGAGTTCAGCATAATAGGAGTGAATCCTTGTGGTCATAGCAGAGTCCACATAAACGTAGCTTCTATCACAGTGCCGTATATGAGAACTCTCTTTTACTACACTGACAGTTTTATGACTTCCTCAAGTTCAAACTGTAATCTACACATTGAAAATAACTCTACACTAGAAATGCCACTAGTTGCTGAACCCATGAAGCAGAGCATTGAAAAACTCGGTGACCATCTAGAAATATCAAAGATCACTGGGTGGTTCACTCTAATACTATCACAGCAAATATTTGGAGCGATTGTCAACCTAAACATGACACCGACATGTTCTTCACCCATTTGGACAGGCCCTAAACAAGTCATCAGTGTCTTATTTATTGGAATGACCGATTCCCAAGTCATATTCCAAGGAGTTCTGTACGAGTATTGCTCAAACGCAAGCACCTCATTTCAAGACCCTAAACACTATTTCATTCCTCTGCCACTGAGAATCATGTATAACTCAACTCTTACAAATAAGATAGTAACTGGAGTGAGTTCAATCATTATCAAGAACACTGCATTTCCACTGTATACCCACACTGTCCCACTAACACAAAATACCTCTTATATTAAGAGACTGCTAGAGATTTGGTCCTATTCTTATATTGCACCACATAATATTACACTGGAGAATACATCATGGTGTTTGAAGCATCTTGGATCCAATTCAAACAACTTGAATAAGAGGGGTAAATATCTCATGATTGTTGGAGGCCTAATTGAAGATAAAGTTCGCCAAACTGTTAAGCCACTCTTTTACATAGATATCATTAATGCCTACATGCACTATACAGATCCACCAGTATGGGGTTTGCATCCACTATATATGATCTATTTCGGAAATGCAGTAATCACCTTCAATGGAAATAATCAATTTTTTGCAAATCACAAGTCGATATTACAGATTGCATTCAGTAATGTGACATTTTCTGGAAACCTTACGATGTGTGGTTCTGGTGAAAGTAGTGCAACCTTTAAACATCAAGGAGCTGCGATGATTATTACGAAAAAATCTAACCTAATTTTTAAAGAACCTCTTGAGGCTAGATTTTACGACAATAGGGCGATTCATGGAAGTGCTATATACTTAACATTAGCAGAGGATTGTACAATGTACATACAACCTAATAGATTTTATTCGCTGGAAAACATCTCCTTGATAGAGATTGCATTCTACTTCAGAAATAACACCAATTATTTCAATGCACCCAACTCTTTATTTATACATGAACCATTCTCTACCCTCCACTTGAAATCCCCAGCACCTAAATTTTTGTTTGAACCACATGATTGGGATAGTAGACGCACACAATTTGCATACAGCACAGTATTTGATGTAATATTGAAAGAAATGGACAAACTTGATAAATTCACTTCCCTCCCTAATGGAATATGCTGGCAGTTACATGGAATGAAATGGGATTGCACATATGTTGATTACTTGCATTCAAGCAATGATCTTATTCTACTAACCCATCATACCTACCCAGGGGAAAAGGCCATTTTTATATCTTATCCCTTTGGCAATGTGATCAATGCATGGCAAGTAAGTTGCTCAGACAATCAATTAGCGATTAGAGATCTCGACCATTTATTACATGAATACGATAGAAACTTGACTATATCAGCAACATTTCAAAATCAGGAAGAAGAAGAGATTTGTGTACTCATGCGCTGTATTAAAATGTATTCAGATCCTAACGCAATCATTTTTTACATAAAAGTCAATGCATATTGTCCTTTGGGCTTTAACAAGTCCAAAGAAGGGTATTGTAACTGCACACAAGCTCTCCATAGCCGAGGTTACAAATGCGATATAGAGACCAGGATCATCACAAGCTCGTCAAACCACTGGACGGGATATAATAATGATTCAAGTAATGAAACCGTCTTGTTTACCAGCAATTGTCCACCTAACTACTGTGACCCGAACTTTCACAATTTCGTGCTGAACGACTCCATCACTGATCTATCCTGTCTCAACAGTCGCACCGGGATCTTATGTGGTCAGTGCAAGGAGAATTACAGTGCAGTGTTTGGATCTGAGGCATGTTATGATAACTGTACTGATCTCTATCTCCTCACTCTCCCAATGTATGCCTTAGCTGGACTCGTTCTAGTGGTGCTTCTCTTTGCATTGCGACTCACTGTAGCCACAGGCACCATCAATGGAGTCATATTTTACGCCAACTTACTTGGTCTGTCAATGGATAAGCTGACAGAAGACTACCGTGGACCATATGCAACATTCTTACGCATTGCCATCTCTCTACTCAATCTCGACCTTAACTTTCCACTCTGTTTTTATAAGGAAATGACTCCTGAAGCTAAAATAGGATTCCAGTTCATATTTCCTGTGTACCTCTGGAGTATCGTCATAGGAATGATCATTTTATCAAAACGCTCCATCAAACTTTCGAACCTCATATCAACGTCTTCAGTGCAAGTTCTCTCTACATTGCTCTATTTTTCTTATTCTAAACTCCTACGTACAGTGATCGATATCGTCAGTTACACCCAATTATACTCCATAACAGATCATTCTGATACTGAGAACAGCAAGAGAGTGTGGTTTTTTAATGGTGAAGATTATGGCCATGGTGTTCACAGTTTCTATCTAGCTCTTGCTGCGATATTCACAGCTTTCTTTCTGCTTCCTTACACTGTTCTTCTCACATTCTCTTCCTCCCTTATGAAGTTCAGACTTTTTAACAAGGTTTTCAAGCCCTTTGGTGATGCTTATGGTGGTCCTTTCAAAGATAAGTGGAGGTTCTGGTTTGGACTCCGCCTCTGGATCACTCTCCTTCTATTCGCAACAAATGGTGCTCTGCAAGGAAAATACACTGAAATTATGCTAACAATTCACAGAATGATAATAATACTGTTCATTCTTATACAGGCATGCTGTCGTCCTTTCAAAAACTGTATGATAGGATTGGTGGACTTACTTTTTATGCTTGATTATTGGTTGATAATAGCATGCTACATCTTCTTTGGATCGACCTCACTCGCAACCTACATCTTAGTGAGTCTAGCACTGATTATGCTACTCGTGATATTGCTCTTTCATATTGGTTTCGACTATCTTAAAACTCCGAATCTGATCTCAAAGATCAGGAATAAATATGGAAACAGACATGAAATCTTAGATGACAAAGATGATAGAGCTAGTGAAGAATCTGATAGGGAGCTTTTCATAGCAGCTAAAGAGCGTGAAGACGAAATCATTGATACATACTAAAAATACATATCAAAAAAACCTTCTACAGTACAGATGACCATGTCTTTGTCATGCTGACTTAACTCATAAGCCATTAATGAAATAGGCAGCCATGCACGTAGCTATGTACTACATTGTTATAATTGTTATGATTATTGTAGTAGTTCTACCAACAATCTTTTGTGGGAATGTAGCTACTTGTAATCTCCGATAAGGGCGTCTGAATTCACTGGACTGAACTACTGGACTGGACTACTGGATTGACCTTTCACCTTAAACTTGACCACAATAATGTGTTATTGTGACTTAAGCACTGAAGTGTTAACCCTCAGCCTCAGTGTACACTAAGAGGAATGTCTGAATTCACTGCATTGACTGGACTACTTTTAAACTAGACCACAATATAGCTAATGCGTCATTGTGATTGATCACCAATGAGCTATTAGTGAACAGTCTAGATTTCATGACAATAAGCAATAACTGTGTGCGTAATGTAACTAGCTCTACAATCTGTGTGGTTGGGGTGTGTGGTCCTATGCACCCCTGTTTCAGCAAAATAAACACTCCCCTACCTATGTCCGGTGCTGGGTCCACCATGCACCTCTCAGATGCAGTGCCAGGGCCAGGTCAGGCCCTAAGCTTTTGCAGGCCCCTCAGTAAGGGTGGCAGGTCAGTCTCCTCCCCACAGATAGACGAGCTCTGCCAGGTCTTACGTAGCTATGATTTTAGCTATCTATGGGTTTATCTCATGGGTTTAGGTGTGCATGGGTAACAATTCCAGCACTACTAATAATAGCTACATACCAGCACTGTATTCATACTGGTATTCCATTACTGCTAGCTTCTATGGTGATGTACATATTATGTATGGCTCATTGGATGGTACAAAATGGTACAAAATGGTACAAAATGGTACAGAATGGTAAAGAATGGTACAAAATTGTTTGACATATACCATTAGGAAGTAGATATTCATTAGCAACTGATTATTAATTTTATCTAAATAATGCATAATTAGAGCATGCAGAGTACTTTTGAAAACTCTTGTCGAGGAGATATCAGCGTTCGTTATATATGCCTTTGTCCACCACAAAATGGTATAAAATGGTATAAAATGATGTTGATGAATTTGTTTCAAACTTCTGTCATGTGTCTCAGACTATCTCCATGCCAAATTTCCTGACTATGGTCATTATAGTAGTCATGAGTTAAAATTTTAAAAATGTGTAAATAGCTATTTGACTTCTATTAATAGAATCCTACTTTCCTATCCAAGAAGATATCCTCCACAAGTGCTGTGGGCTGGAGGTTATTACATTATTGCTTCATTGTTTGTCTGTCTTCATCATTCACCACAGGCTTTCTCAAAAGAGCTGTATGTGAAGCCGGTATTTTCCAAATGCGTGTTAATTTTTTGAGGTGACATTTTAAATACGTGGGAAGTGGACAGGAAACAATCATTCTATTAATAATGGCCTTAGCTGTAGCTACCTGGGAATGATATAATAATAGTTATGATAATAATTATTATTTAAGTATGCATAATGTGGAGGAGTGAAAAGTATTATTTCAAGATCACTTTTTAAAGTTTTTCCCTCCTGAGGTCTGCTATCGTGTGCCTGCGTGGATCAAGATCTCGTGCTGGTCAGCCCGCCCACCACAATCTGGAACTGGATGGAGGCACCATAGATCGGGCAATTAATGACAGCAGATTGGTCTGTTCATAAGATACTGTTAATTTGTAACTCACACTGAAATTTCATTGATGTGATGAATAAATTTTTTATATGCCAAAAAAAAATTATTTCAAGATCACGCACACTACTAGCTATGGCTCAGTATAAAATTTGCTATATAATAGTTTATTTATCGAATTCTAATAGAGTTTCACGTAACTCCACAAAAGTGGTTGTAGTTGTGGTTTCCAATGGAATTTCCTGAACTGAAACTTTCGATTTTCTGATTGTATCAATCCTACGCGTAAGAAAGTTTTTCAGTGCATTGCAACCTAGCCCCTTCGTCTTGTAATAGATATGACATGCGATGATGACAAAGAATGTCACGAGTGCAGCTGAAATGGAAGCAGTGAGGCAGGCACAAACTTTAGGTGAATTGACTCCTTCCAGGAAGTAAACTGTCGAAGCTAGTAGTCCGAGGTTTAGCAAAAAGATATTTTCAAAGATATTAGCTAGGAAATTGAGATATATCCCATTTTTTATGGAAGCTTTGAGCACAAGTAGTACTACAATCACAATAGCAGTAGCAAATGTGTTAGAAATTAAGGAATTATTCTCATAAGAGGCAACAAAGGCTACAAGAAGAATGCAGCGTACAAACAGAAGGGCTCCAGTCCAGTAACGATGCTTTCTGTTATAAGGAGCATGGTATGCATCCATTATGGAGATGAAAGCTGTACTGTGAAACCACCTCAATCCTTTCCTCCTTGGTAAGGAACGAAGACACTGTCCAAAGGTGAGTAAGAGTGTGTATGGAAGAAAGAGAACGACAAGGAACAGCAAAGCCGCTATGAAGAGAGGGATGTGTTTACCACTGAGGTAGTCCACATTTCCATCCTGAGTCCAGACCTTTCGAGGGACCAGTTCATCCGATGTGTTGTCTGCATCACCTGATAAGACCTCAATGAAATCAATTATTGTAATGATTGTCTTCAGTGTCTTAGCATAAGACAGTAAGAACAGAGTAGCCAATACAGGGATGACTTTTCTTCCAAGGAGTCTCATCACTCGTGTGGAGTAGTGACTGAGTATGATGATCAGACCCACTAGTAACCATATGTACAGGGGGAAGGCAAACTGTAGCCATGTTTTCTGGTACATGTCCATTCCTGAATAGAAGCATTTCTCGATCCCAAAGTCCAGATTTACCCATGATATGAAAACTGAGAGTATTGGGTGAATGGAACAGTTATTGGTATTAATGAAGATGCTGATAGATAAAATGTTAGCATAGAATATCAAACCATTGATGAGTCCAGTTGCAACAGTGATGTCTAAAAGTAGTATGATCAGGACTAGAATCAAGCCCATGACTGCAAATAGGGGAACCAGCCAGAGAAAGCTATATTTATCATTCAAACAGTTGATGCATCTAGAACTTCCTATGGCTATACTGAAGAAGTCTTTACAAGCTCCACAGACAACCCCTGAATGGTTACTGATGCACTGGCTGTGATTGACGTCTGCTAGTGGTTGTAAGATTACATTGTCTTTACAATTACCCAAAGGACAGTGTTTGCATACTTGGAGTGTTACATTTTGATATTGAAACCACGCTCTTCCCTGTTTCTGCATTGTCATGACATTGTTATCAATGTGGCATTGGACGTCAGGACCTAGTCTTCCATCACACACACATCTGTCCTTCCCTGGTGTTATTAATTGGAACCCGCGTGGACATGGTAGAAATTTTATCTTGACTGTTAATTTATTTATCTCCTTACAGGGTCCATTTGATCTCAGTATAACATCTCCCGAGACTTTTCTTGAGTATACATGAAACTTGATACTTTGGCAAGCATTAATCGAGTCATGATTGCACTCTCCCTCACCAAATGCCAAAGCGGAGTCATCGCAGGTGCTCACAGATGACGGTTTAAATTGCCTGTATTGATCGATAGTTGTAATCATGAGTGTTATTGACTCACCTCGTATAGCTGATATATTCATGTATCTCTCAGAACAGTCAAATTTTTCTTCATCATCACAAAAGCAAGTGTTTATCACATCTGAAGTGATATAACTTCTAGATATTGCCGATGATATGTTAGCTGATTTTTCAAAATTCTTCATTCCACGACCTTTTCTCGACCCACAGGTATTCAAGAAACCTCCATATAGAACTGGTCCTTTATAAGCTATATTATCCTTAAAATGCAATATGTTATAGCGTTCACCTTTATAAAAACAATGGCGACTTCCTTTACACTGATCAGTGAAATCTTTTACGAATAATGCTCCTCCTAATGAAGCATTGTTGCTCAAGAATTTCAATATTCCCCTCCTACCAATGAGAAACGACCTTGATAGAAACAGTGCTCCACCTTGTCTTCCTGCTGAATTATTTCCAAAGGTGAGAAGTGTTCCTTTGAAAAATAGTCTCGATTCATAGGCCATCAATGCTCCACCTGCAGAATTTGCTGCATTGTTAGTAAATACAGCATATCCATATATATTCAGCAAAATTTTTTCTATGGACATAGCACCACCATTTTCAGCGAAATTTCTCCTAAACTCAACATTTTCCAGCACAACATCTTGTGAGTATGGAGTGATTACACTTATTCCACCACCACTTTGTGCTGAGTTTTCTTCAAATGTTACATTTCTTAGTTTAAAGAGGTCATTAATTTCTCTGTAGGGGAAATAGACTGAAATTCCACCTCCTGCACGATCGCAAGCATTGGCCAAGAAAATGGAATTAGTGATATTAACATAACTTCGTCTTTCGATCGACATCCTAATTGCCCCACCATCTCTAGCCGCTCTATTATTCCGGAATATACAATCAGCTATGATGATACTACTTGCTTGCATTTGTATTGCTCCACCATTGTATTCAACTGCTCTATTACTATCAAATGTGGATCGAGTCAAGGATATTGATGCAATGCTAATGACCCTCATCACTGCTCCTTGAACTGATGTATTGTTTATAAAAAAAGAACGGTTAATGTTGACAGTAGAAGATGACTCGTTTTCATAATTGGTATCATCAAGGGAGAGTGCTCTGATTAAATTATCCTCGAAAATGCTATTGCTGATGCTGACTCTACTTATTTTGCTATCAGTTAAGCAGATAGTTCCACATCCAGTAGCAGTTGCAGTGAGTTTGAATTGGGATCTATCAATCGTTACTTCTACTGTGTTGCCTGTAGCAGTTAAAGCACTTCCTATGCTGCCAATAAATGATGAGTTCAGTGTCTTTATAGTAACACTCATATCACCTTCGACGCGGACTACACCTCTTTGCCCACCACATGAATGGAATTCAGTTGATCTTATGATGATCACATCGATGTGGAAGAAGGAGATGGTCATTTTATCTTTACATTCTATTAGTACTTCACTCAGATTCTCATTGAAGGGTGCAAGAGTGACTATCCGAAAAGATGCAAAAATCAGGTCTGTATCATTCCTTACAACATGCCTCCCAGGCAAAAAGTGTACCGTTACATTCTCACCAAAATCATTGAAGACACCTTCTGCAGCCAGAGTCTCCAGAGAGCTGCATGGTTGCAATGGCCTCCCTTCAAAGAAGCAGGTGTCATTATCTCCAGCAGTGAAGTCTTCTGAAGGTGCGATATAGTAAGGAGTAGTACCTCCTGAGGAGACCAACAAAATTATAAAGATGCTGACTTGAAGTAGCATTGTCAATCTTGCAACACAACATGCAGACTCTGTGATTTGTACATCCTTTTTTTATATGGTCAGCTCAGTGTGATTTGTCACAGCTTAGGAATATAAACTGAGAACTATAATCAATTCCTAATGTGTACATAAGCTTAGCTTTGTTGTCTGCATGGAGAACTAATTACACTTTCAACTTGAGTGACATTGTAGCAACACATCACTAAAATACTTGGCCAGCACTATAGACAGGCCTACTAATGGGCCAACTAACACACATCGCTGTCAATATAGTGTTGAGTGTGTACATTAGTCTTAATTTTAGAAGTGTTGGTGTGGAAATGGCTTTAATTGGTTACTTTGGATACATGTATACTGCATCACAATCATAACTTGTTAATAAACAGTTGATGTTATGATTATTAATTCCAATTTATAGCTGTATCTCTATATGCAGTGCCTCTTCTAGTGCAATCTCCTGGTAAGGGACTTCCTCACTGAGCTATATCAGCAATCAATGATCAATGTAAACCAGAGCTGTAGGTGAGAGGCAGCTCTAGTCCACAATCTCTTTCACAGTAGTAGTTTGTTGTTGTTTGTTTGTTTGTTTTTGATAAAGTATCTGACTGAGATGTTTATAATGAAGTGGAGAGTTTGTGACTCTACCTAGCAACCAAGCTGTACCTGAGACATGAACTATACACAAGCATCAAAAACATAGACCAAAGGTTAGCAGAGGCAGTGAGGATTTATTGAAGAGATGGCCCAGGAATCATGCATGGAGGTGAGATTGTGCAGCTTCTCAATGGAATTAACAGATTGTTATCTTATTTCCTTCAACCTGCAGCTCAAAATGAGGATAACTTATTAAGACCTGCTCAAGACAAGGGATCTCCAATCTCTTAACATGTCTCCAATGGTGGTTGTTATTTGGAGGTTTTACAGTCTATCGATAGTGACAACTCACCAAGTATGATTATTATGTATATGTGTATGTTATGATGATGATGATGATGATCCTTTACCCACTATAAGTGGTGTTGTCTACTTATGACTTTTCTCTTTACAAAAAAGGTTAGTGTGCAGAGTGTGAACCAGCTGTACCTCAAGATGTCAATGTCCTATTCCACTTGGCTAGCTACAACTCCATGTGATGGTTGGACCATAGGATAAAGGTTGTCTCATAACACAGTCATTCACACCACACCTGTACACAGGACAATGATAATGGACAACACTTTGTATGGTTCACCTTAACACATGGAAATTTTACTAGAGGCAATTAAGTGCCCTAATGGTAGCTACTCCTCTGGCATATTATCAGGAGCTAAGACCAACAATAGTGATATGGACAACACACTTAATAGCTCTGCTACACAATAATGAGAATTAGCTACACTGGGCTATTCAGTGTTCTAGCCAGGATGAATGGGGGCTTAAGCAATAAGGGGGTCCAAAAGCATGAAATGGTAGGGGGCAGTCCTGATTAGAGGTAAGGGGCCTCATTTCAGGAGTGGATATAAAGTATGCATTGGGATCAGGACTTTTAAAGTGTCCTGAATACAGGGGTGGCCGCATCTAAGGGATCGTCCTGATTTGAGGGAGTTCACCGTAATTACAACCAAGTGACTCTCTCAAATAACTAGAGTAAGTACTGGTCACTGGTAATATTTACCACAAGTGGTTCTTTACCACAAATGCTAGCTATTTTACCCTAGTAGATGGTTCTTTACACATATTATTCAGTGTCTGGCCCAACAGAAGAAACACATGGCAAACGTATTTTTAGCCCATGATTATGGTCACCTGCCAATCTTGAACTGTGATTTCCAGCCATGTAGCTAGCTACTTCAGAGGGTTGTTCTTTTCACAGTATTCACTTGGACACTCAATGCAATGTTCTTTATCTTTGGAACAATCATCCTAACCTGCTGGTGTGCATCCAACCATATAAAGAAGAATATGCCTACCACACTGCTATCAACACAGTGTTCTCTTTGGCCATCGTACTTGTGTTACAGTGATAGCCATACTGCCTCTTGTATTCATGTTCACCTACTCTCTCATAACAATAGCTATTAAATAGTCTAAGCACTATAGCTTCATTTCTTCATCATAACTGCTCTGTTCTTAAAGTTTGTCCTTCAAGGGAGTGGAATATCACACTCATCACAACTCTAAGGATTCTAGTAATTTCTAAGCCCAGAAATTAGCATGAATTACTGTCAATAATAAGCTATAAAGAATGTAGTGAGTATAATAATGGTTATCATTAAATAGATCTGAACGACTATTGTGGATAATCATTTCTTCATCATCACAACTAGCTATCCTGTTCTTAGAAGTTTAAAATAGACATATTCATGATATGAAATTGTTAGCTATAGAGTTTTGATGCAGTCCTTCTTTTTTTTTCATAACCATAATAATTATTTGGGGTAACTCTCATTGTTCAATTGAACTATGTATATAATTTCTATACCCAAGACATTAGCATGAATAGATCGCTTACATGATAACAAGATCGGGGAATCTTTTATTATAAATTTGATTCAATATTAGTTTGTGCTTATATGCAGTGAGTATAGTTAGATTGTATAGTTAGCCATAATTGCTGTAGCAATGAATCATTTTTTCATCATCATATCTATTGTGTTCTTAAAAGTCGATATCCTTCAAGGGAGTGGAATATACTCCTCCCATCACAACTATGAGGATTCTTTTAGTTATAATGAATTTGAAGGCGTGTGCTCTGTGAATGATTCTTGTGTGTATCTCAGAGATGCTGGTGATGTTACTGCATGTCCTGTCTGGTTCCACTGCAATGCGTCCAATCAGTGTGAGTGTGGACATAGTCATGACTTCATCAAGTGCAACCAGAGATTACAGCAAGTTAAAGTTGTGGATTGCTACTGTGTTACGTATGACGAGAGTAAGAACAGAATAGTTGCTGGTGCCTGCTTCACACAATGTGCCACACCTCATCCTCATGATCTTATCGATGTGGTTTACCATGAAATTGAGGCTAATGTATCAAAGTTGAATGATGAAGTATGTAAAGAGACAAACCATGATGGACCACTCTGTGGCAAGTGTAAAGATGGCTTCTATCCTCTGGCTTATTCTTATAATCATACTTGTATAGAATGTCCAGGAAGATATGGCAAGTGGTGGCTATTCATTATAGTTGCATACATTCCTTTGACAATCTTCTACATGTTTGTGCTCTTTTTCCAGCTGAATGCCACTTCTTCTTACCTGCATGCCTATGTGTTTTATAGTCAGATTGTATCCATACCAGCTAATTCTAAGATATTGCTGTCTGCTACTGGTACTAATCCTCATATATCAAATGGGGTAGAAGCCCTAATAACATTACATGGCATCTGGAATTTGGATTTTGGTCGGAGTTTCTTTTCTGATATTTGTTTGAAGATTGACACACTAGCAGTTTTGGCTCTTGACTATACCATAGCTGTTTATCCACTACTTCTCACGTTCATTTCATACTTCTTGATTAAGCTGCATGACAGGAAATATCGTTTCACAGTGATCCTCTGGAAGCCAATCAAAAAGGTTCTCATGTTATTCCATAGTGACTTGAATAACCGAACTTCAGTGATTGATGCTTACGTTACCTTCTTTCTCCTTTCTTATATGAAGTTTCTGAGTGTGTCATTTGACTTGCTCATCCCAACTCGTCTTTATGAAGTGAATTCTACAGGGAAATTAGCGTTGTATTATGATGGAAGCAAAGAGTACTTTGGGAAGGAGCACCTCCCTTATGCAATCCTTGCTCTTGTTGTGATGACCTTTTTCAACATCTTGCCCATCCTTTTATTTCTCTTCTACCAGTTCATGTGGTTCCAGAAACTTCTCAACTGTCTTCCTCTGAGGCTTTATGTTCTGCACACATTCATGGACTTACTTCAAGGCTGCTACAAGAATGGAACACAACCAGGAACACGTGACCATCGATGGTTTTCAGCCATGTATCTCATCTTCAGGGTCGTTATCTTCATAGTGTACACCTGCACCCTCAATGGAATGTTCTTTGTCTTTGTAATAATCATTGCCCTTCTCTTCTGCAACCTGCTGGTGTGCATCCAACCTTATAAAGAAGATTATGCCCACCACACTGCTATCAACACAGTGTTCTTATTGGCCCTCATACTTATGTGTACTGGAGCACTGTGTGTGAACATTGCAGCCATTATGGGCAGTGGTGTGTTCTTTTTCTATGCACTGACTTCGCTGATAGGCATGCTGCCTCTTGCATTCATGTTCACCAACACCCTATACTGGATCATAAGAAAGAAGGTTTTTTTCAAGGTCTTCAGCCTTCGTTAGGCAACAACTGTAACTGTATTATACGTAGCAAGAACCCATTTATAAATAGCTACCTAGATAGCTACATGAATTATTATCAGTGTGCACAGCCAATTAGTATTAGCTAGTAAGCTTCACCTTTTATGTTTATCATAATTATCATAGCTATAGTCGATGAACTTTTGAGTTTGAATTCAACAGTTAGCTAGCTAGCTAGCTACATGATAACAGTTTCCATTCGTGAGAATGAATAGCTTATGTGAATTTGATAAATAGTCCACTTCCTTAAATATTGTTTAGCTTTGAGTATGGCAGGTGGTAGCTATTCATTATAGTTAACTACATATATTCCTTCGACAATTTGTGCTGTTTTTCACCACTTCTTCTTACCTGTATGCCTATGTGTTTTATAGTCAGATTACGTATACTATCTGCTACTCAAATGAGGTAAAAGCCTTATTAACTTTATTTGGTATTTGGAATTCGGATTTTGGTATGAGTTTCTTTTCTGATATTTGTTTGAAGATTGACACACTAGCAGTTTTGGCTTTTTACTTCATCATAGCTGTTCACCCACACTTCTGCTCAAGACGAGGGATCTATCTCTCAACAAAGGCTAAAGTACATGTCCCCAATGGTGGTTGTTATTTGGAGGTTTTACAGTCTATCGATAGTGACAACTCACCCAAGTATGATTATTATGTATATGTGTATGTTATGATGATGATCCTTTACCCACTGTAAGTGGTGTTGTCGACATGACTTTTTCTCTTTATAAAAAAGGTTAGTGTGCAGAGTGTGAACCAGCTGTACCTCAAGATGTCAATGTCCTATTCCACTTAGTTGGTAGGGGGCAGTCCTGATTAGAGGTAAGGGGTTTCATTTCAGGAGTGGATATAAAGTGTACATTGGGATCGGGACTTTTTAAGTGTCCTGGATACAGGGGTGGCCGCATCTAAGGGATCATCCTGATCAGAGGGAGTTCACTGTAATTACAACCAAGTGACTCTCTTATGGTGCTAGACCCGTCAAGATATAGGAAAAATAAAGTGTGAATTATTTTAGTAATAACCATGGTGCAGGGCTCAAATAACTACAGTAAGTACTTATCACTAGTAATATTTACCAGTGGTTCTTTACCACAAGTGTACTAGCTATTTTACCCTAGTAGATGGTTCTTTATACATACTCAGTGTCTGGCCCAACAGAAACACATGGCAAAAGTGTTTTGAGCCCTGATTATGGTCACTTGCCAATCTTCAATGACTGAACTGTGGTTTTCAGCCATGTGAGGGTTGTTCTTTTCACAGTATTCACTTGGACCCTCAATGCAATGTTCTTTGTCTTTGGAACAATCATCCTCCTCTTCTGTAACCTGTTGGTGTGCATTCAACCATATAAAGAAAAATAGCTATGCCTACCACACTGCTATCAACACAGTGTCCATCGTACTTGTAAGTGCATGTTACAGCACTGTGTGTTCTTGATTTCTGTGATAGCCATACTGCCTCTTGTGTTCATGTTCACCTACTCTCTCAGTGTTCTGGCTTTCTCATGAAACGACTATAACTAATTACAGGAATATACAAATACTAAGTTTTATCAGTGTGTACAGCCAGATTAGCATTAGTATGCTTTGTTAATAATTCTGCCCAGAAATCTTGACATTATTGCATGGTAGCTAATTAAGCACTTCAATAGCTATGAAAATAGTCTAAGCAGTCTCTAGCTATATAGCCTCATTTCTTCATCACAACTGCTCTGTTCTTAAAGGTTTATGTCTCTCAAGGGAGTGAATAATTTCTAAGCCCTGAGATTAGCATGAATCTTTTACTGTCAATAAAATGTAGTAAGTAGCTATATAATAATCATTAGATTGATCTGAATGACTATTGTTGATAATCATTTCTTCATCATCACAACTATCCTATTCTTAAAAGTCCAAAATAGACATCATTATTATTCATGATTATAAAGTTTTGATGTAGTCCTCTTTTTTATAATCATAATATTTGGGGTAACTGTCATTGGTCAATTGAGCTATGTATATAATTTCTATACCCTTGACATTAGCATGAATAGATCGCTTACATGATAACAAGATCGGGGAATCTTTTATTATAAATTTGATTCAATATTTATAGTTTGTGTTTATATGCAGTGAGTATAGTTAGATTGCATAGTTAGCCATAATTGCTGTAGCAATGAATCATCATTTTTTCATCATCATATCTATTGTGTTCTTAAAAGTCGATATCCTTCAAGGGAGTGGAATATACTCCCATCACAACTATAAGGATTCTTTTAGTTTTAATGATGTGTGCTCTGTGAATGATTCTTGTGTGTATCCCAGAGATGCTGATGATGTTACTGCATGTCCTGTCTGGTTCCACTGCAATGTGTCCAATCAGTGTGAATGTGGACATAGTAATGACTTCATCAAGTGCAACCAGAGATTGCAGCAAGTTAAAGTCGTGGATTGCTATTGTGTTACATATGACGAGAGTAAGAACAGAGTAGTCGCAGGTGCCTGCTTCACAAAATGTGCTACACCTCATCCTCATGATCTTATTGATGTGGTTTACTACAAACCCGAGGCTAATGTAACAAAATTGAATGAAGCAATTTGTGGGAAGACAAACCGTAACGGACCACTCTGTGGTAGGTGTGACCATGGATTCTACCCTCTGGCTTATTCCTTTAACCAAACTTGTATTCAGTGTCCAGGAAGGTGGTGGAAGTTCATCATTGTTGCCTATTTGCCTCTAACTATTTTCTATCTGTTTGTATTATTCTTCAAGTTAAATGCCACATCCTCTTATTTGCATGGATATGTTCTCTATAGTCAGGCTATGTCTATGCCAGCTAATGCCCGAATGCTGCTTTCTGCTACTGGTACCAATCCTCACATATCAAGTGGAATAAAAGCTCTTTTAGCTCTCTATGGCATCTGGAATTTGGATTTTGGTAGAAATTTCTTTTCTGATATTTGTTTGAAGATCGACACGCTTGCAGTTTTGGCTCTTGACTATACCATAGCTGTTTATCCACTACTTCTCACGTTCATTTCATACTCCTTGATTAAGCTGCATGACAGGAAATATCGTTTCACAGTGATATTCTGGAGGCCAATCAAAAAGGTTCTCACGTTATTCCATAGTGACTTGAATAACCGAAGTTCAGTTATTGATGCTTACGTCACCTTCTTTCTCCTTTCTTATACAAAATTCTTGAGTGTGTCATTTGACTTGCTCATCCCAACTCGTCTTTATGAAGTGAATTCTACAGGGAAATTAGTGTTGTATTATGATGGAAGCAAAGAATACTTTGGGAAGGAGCACCTCCCTTATGCAATCCTTGCACTCTTTGTGGTGACCTTTTTCAACATCTTGCCTATCCTTTTACTTCTCTTCTACCAGTTCATGTGGTTCCAGAAACTTCTCAATTATCTTCCTCTGAGGCTTTATGTTCTGCACACGTTCATGGACTTACTTCAAGGCTGCTACAAGAATGGAACACAACCAGGAACACGTGACCATCGATGGTTTTCAGCCATGTTCCTCATCCTTAGGATTGTTATTTTCACAGTATTCGCTTACACCCTCAATGCAATGGTCTTTGTCCTTGGAGTAATCACCACCCTTCTCTTCTGTAACCTGCTGGTGTGCATTCAACCTTATAAAGAAGAATACATCCATCACACTGCTATTGATGCAGTGTTCTTATTGGCCATCCTACTTATAAGTACTGGAGTACTGTGTGTGAACATTGCAGCCATACTGGGCAGTGGTGTGTTCTTTTTCTATGCATTCTCTTCCTTGATAGCCATACTGCCTCTTTTATTCATGTTCACGTACTCTCTGTACTGGATCATAAGGAGAAAGAGGTTACTTTCAAGGTTTTCAGCCTTTCTCATGCAACGACTATAACATTGCAGAAATCCACTTAGCAAGATACTTCATTTGTCACAGCTGTTATGTCTAATTAGTATTGCCTCCATTATAGTAATCATTATAGTTTCTGACTTTATGTATCTCTGCCCAGACTCTTCATAACTTAACAGTTAATATATGGTAAACACTCAATTTGAGCTAACAATGCCTAACATAGCCACATTGATTATAGTTAAGATCGCTAGTGTACATGCATGATGATTTAATTAGTAATAGCTAAGTAGCTAGCCTACACTTCATCATTTCATCATAATTTCACCATTCTCAGGGTTTCATTTACTGGGGGGTGCAGGACCCTCAATCTCCCCCCCCCCCCTCCCAAACTAACCTAACTCCCCCCCAAGGTATAAATATTTTTTAGGCTACTCCCTTTGGTGATCACAGGTTGTTACATTGTTACATGTAGTCACCATTAAGGACCAATTTGGGATACTTCAGAGTAGTAAGCATTTTTGGCTTCGCGCTTCATGCAGGAGGGGGCACATCCCCCTCCCCCAAGGTGAAATTCCTAGATGAAACCCTGATTCTCTTTGAAGATTAAAGAGCATGGGCACAAGATACTTATCACCAACCCATAATAATTATTATGGTAGACAGGTATACATACTGTTTCAGCTCATTGGTTTTGGTGTATGATTTCATTTCCTGCATCATTGATTTCAGGAAATAGTTACTCTGCTTGAGAAACTGAATAGCCGAACTGGGTCATTCAGTTTTTACAGTGCAAAACTAGCTACAGTGTGTGGGCAACAGCAAAGACACCACCTGTAGTATAAAACACTGTAACCACACAGTAACAGGCATCATCTAACCTCCAGATCTAGCAGTTAGAGCTTATTTGTATCCATAGATACTACCCACCCCCTAGTTTAAACATAGTACGAGCCAGATAAACCACAGGTTAGCACTTCTCTTGGCGGTCAGCGGATAGAGTGCTAAACTGAGGTTTATCTATAACATAACCAGTTGCATGAATAGATTATTACATAACAATAAAATTGGGAAAGATAGCTAGATTTAATAACTTTGTAGCTACTCTGACAACTATGAATCATTACAGAGCTACACCTATGGATCATTGCTTCTTGGTCATAACTGCTCTGTTCTTTAAAGTCTATATCCTTAGTAGAATATACACTCTGACAGGGTTTCATCTATTTGCTGTCTCTGACAGCAAAATCAAGCACTGGAGCCTATCAGCTACTCACTTACTCACTGCATATGCATAGGCTCCAACTTTTCTAAAAATGCTTGAAGGACACAAACCACACCCATCTATAATTTAATCACCAAGCCTCTAATTAACATAACCATGCCCCAACCACACCCACATTAATAGAATAATGTACAAGTACATTTAGCTGCCAAGTACTTAAGTGCGTGGACAGCATTGACCTAATAGCACAGCTGACCTTGCACATGCCCAGCAGAGCATTTGCCAGGCCCATAACAATTATAATGTGCTGTAACTACAAGCTCTCATAGTTTGATGTGTAGCTGCCTGGCTAGACAACTTTAAGGACAAACAATAGGGCTGTAGCAAGCCATTGGAGGACAAAGGACAAAAATCAAAAAAAAAATGGACAGTTGGAGCCTATGTCACTGTCAAATGCTGCACATTGCTACAGATACTCAATAGCAAATGAAAATCTTCTAAAGAGTTGAAGAATGCTTGCTCGCTCGCTGTCAACTGAATGTTGAACATTGCCCTAGTAGATAACTGCATGTCTATGCACACTGCTCAAATGGATTTCTGCAATTACATTTTTTTCCTGAAAACCTTAGCTATATGGCTTTACTACCAGTACTCAATGATTAGCTACATATGTATGTAGTATTGTAGTTTGATAACAGTCACTTTCATTTTTAAGATAGTTCCAAATGACTTATTTGTAATCAGCTAGCTAGCTGACTTGATTGCTGTGGGTCATCATATCTTCATCATAGCCACTTTGTTCTTAAAAGTCTGTCTTCAAGTGAGTGGAATATACACTCATCACTACTTTAAGGATTCTGAAGGTGTGTGCTCTGTGAATGATTCTTGTGTGTATCCCAGAGATGCTGGTGATGTTACTGCATGTCCTGTCTGGTTCCACTGCAATGTGTCCAATCAGTGTGAATGTGGACATAGTCATGACTTCATCAAGTGCAACCAGAGATTGCAGCAAGTTAAAGTTGTTGTGTTACATATGATGAGAGAATAGTCGCAGGTGCCTGCTTCACACGATGTGCCACACCTCATGCTCATAATGTGGTTTACCATGAAATTGAGGCTAATGTATCAAAGTTGAATGATGAAGTATGTAAAGAGACAAACCATGATGGACCACTCTGTGGCAAGTGTAAAGATGGTTTCTATCCTCTGTCTAAAACCTGGTCATATAAATCTATTGTTCTTTCCTCGCATCAACTACTGCAGCTGTGTCTGGGATCCTCCCCACAAGCTGTACATCAAGAAACTGGAGAGTGTTCAGTCCTTTGCTAGTTGGTTTTTCCTGTTTGCCTTGCAACAAAATTGTTTATGCTTTGCCTTCACTTTCATAACATATGCTTATGAGTAAATATTTGAACTAACATTCATTGATTACTTAAGCTATGTATAGCCAAACTGGGTTCCAGTTTTTACTATTAGTTGATGTAGCTAGGCCCTTGACAGTTGTATACTGTATAGTGCAAAATTTTCGTGGGTCAGTGGTTTTGCATACATTGATGTGTGAACCCTTATTCTCGTATATTATCAGGTACCACGAAATTCACAAAAATTTGACCCACAAAAAATTTGCGCTATATGGTAGATTGTGATAATAATTGGGAATCTTTGTCTTGAGAATATAGATTCGATAACTTTGATACTGTATTAGCTATACCTATGGGTCATTGCTTCTTGATCATAATTGCTCTATTGTTAAAAGTCTACGTCCTTCAAGGGAGTGGAATATACACTCATCAAAGATCTAAGGTGTGTGCTCTGTAAATGACACTTGTGTCTATCCTGGTAATGTTTCTGCATGTCCTGTCTGGTTCCACTGCAATGCGTCCAATCAGTGTGAATGTGGAGAGAGTCATGACTTCATCAAGTGCAACCAGAGATTGCAGCAAGTTAAAGTTGTGGATTGCTACTGTGTTACGTATGACAAGATTAAGAGCAAAATAGTTGCTGGTGCCTGCTTCACACGATGTGCTACACCTCATGCTCATGATCTTATTGATATGGGGTTTACCACAAAATTAAGACTAATGTTACAGTATTCAATTTGAACGATGAAGTATGCAAAGAGACATACCATGATGGACCACTCTGTGGCAAGTGTAAAGATGGCTTCTACCCCCTGGCTTATTCTTATAATCATACTTGTATGGAATGTCCAGGAAGATATGGCAAGTGGTGGCTATTCATTATAGTTGCACACATTCCTTTGACAATCTTCTACATGTTTGTGCTCTTTTTCCAGCTGAATGCCACTTCTTCTTACCTGCATGCCTATGTGTTTTATAGTCAGATTGTATCCATGCCAGCTAATTCTAAGATATTACTGTCTGCTACTGGTACTAACCCTCACATATCAAATGCCATGTTAACTTTATATGGTATCTGGAATTTGGATTTTGGCAGGAGTTTCTTTTCTGATATTTGTCTGAAGATTGACACACTAGCAGTTTTGGCTCTTGACTATACCATAGCTGTTTATCCACTACTTCTCACATTCATTTCATACTTCTTGATTAAGCTGCATGACAGGAAATATCATTTCACAGTGATCCTCTGGAAGCTAATTAAAAAGGTTCTCGTGTTATTCCATAGCAATTTGAATAATCGAAGTTCAGTTATTGATGCTTATGTCACCTTCTTTCTCCTTTCTTACACAAAATTTTTTGAGTGTGTCATTTGACCTGCTCATCCCAACTCGTCTTTATGAAGTGAATTCCACAGGAAAGTTGGTGTTGTATTATGATGGAAGCAAAGAATACTTTGGGAAGGAGCACCTCCCTTATGCAATCTTTGCTCTCTTTATGATGACCTTTTTCAACATCTTGCCTATCCTTTTATCTCTCTTCTACCAGTTCATGTGGTTCCAGGAACTTCTCAATCGTCTTCCTTTGAGGCTTTATGTTCTGCACATGTTCATGGACTTGCTTCAAGGCTGCTACAAGAATGGAACACAACCAGGAACACGTGACCATCGATGGTTTTCAGCCATGTACCTCATCATGAGGGTTGTTCTTTTCACACTACTGTATATGCTTACACCCTGTTCTTTGTCTTTGTAACAATCGTCATCCTTCTCTTCTGCAACCTGCTGGTGTGCATCCAACCTTATAAAGAAGAATATGCCCACCACACTGCTATCAATGCAGTGTTCTTATTGGCCCTCATACTTTTAAGTCCTGGAACACTCTGTGTGAACATTGCAGCCATTATAGGCAGTGGTGTGTTCTTTTCCTACGCATTGACTTCACCGATATGTGTACTGCCTCTTGTATTCATGTTTACCTACACTCTATACTGGATCATAAAAAGAAAGATGTTATTTTCAAGGTTTTCAGCCTTTGTTAGGCAATAACTGTAACTGTATCATATGTATACATACGTATGTAGCAGAAATCCATTTACAGGTAGCTGGATACTTGAATTATTATAAGTGTGCACAGCCAATTAGTATTAGTAAGCTTTGCCTTCTATGCTTATCATAATTAGGCAGTTCGAAATAAATTACTTGTTTAATGGATTTCCCTGCCCTATTTTTACAGAATTTAAACTTGTATATTCTCAGTATACTGTTGTTTACAAGATCCCAGTATACTCCTGTTTCTCTGTATACTAGAACACATGACCATATAAACATGATGCATAGTATACTGAGATACCATTACAGTATATGCATAGTATACTGAGGTAGTTTATGTTTAAGTCCTGCCTGCCTATAAGAAAGGAGAAAAAATCCATTAAACAAGTGATTTATTTGGAACTGCCTTATCATAGCTAGTCAATGAATTTCATAATCGAGTTTAACCATAATCTTGGGAAGTTAGACGATAACAGTTTCCATTTGATCGTTGCATGAATAGATAGCTTATGTGAATTTGATAACAGACAGTCCACTTTCTTATAAATTATCATTTTAGCTGTGAATATACATATAATTATGATTTATGTAGTTACCTATATCATTAGTCTGGTGAACCATCTCCGGCCCACTTCTGCAGCACTGGATGTATGATGCAATACATCCAGTGCTGCGGAAGTGGCCAGGGATGGTTCACCAGACTAACCTATTATTAGATCACTCTGCAAGATCACTATAGAGGTTGCTACCTTCTATTAATAAGGTTTTAAAAGTTTACCTTCTTCAAGGGAGTGGATTATACACTCATCACAATTTTAAGGTTTCTAGTTATAATTCTGAAGGTATGTGCTCTGTGAATGATTCTTGTGTGTATCCCAGAGATGTTGGTGATGTTACTGCATGACCAGTCTGGTTCCTCTGCAATGCATCAATCAGTGTGATAGTCATGACTTCATCAAGTGTAGTCGTGGATTGCTATTACGTATGTATCCATGGATACTATCCACCCCCTAGTGTAAACAGAGACTAGCTCTTTGTTGTTGCCCACACACTGTAGCTAGTTTAGCATACTGAATGACCCAGTTCGGCTATTTCAGTTTCTCAAGCAGAGTAGCTATTTCCTGAAATCAATGATGCCCAAAACCAGTGAGCTGAAACAGTACACACTTGCCACAGACGGTTACACGCGCCTGTAGTATAGAACACTGTAACCACACGGCAGATCTAGCAGTTAGAGCTTGTATGTATCCATGGATACCACCCACCCCCTAGTGTAAACATAGTACAAGCCAGATAAACCACAGGTTAGCACTTCTCTCGGTGGTTATTTATAGATGCCTCGGCGGGTAACCACCTGGTGTACTTATGCTGTAGAAGTGCTAAACTGAGGTTTATTTATAACGTAACAGTTGCATGAATAGATTGTTATAATAACAATAAAAGATAGCTAGATTTGATAACTTTGTAGTTGTAGCTAGCTACTCAGACAACCATGAATCATTACAGAGCTACACCTATGGATCACTGCTTCTTGATCATAACTGCTCTGTTCTTAAAAGTCTGCGTCCTTCAAGGGAGTGGAATATACACTCATCAAAGATCTAAGGATTCTGAAGGTGTGTGCTCACTGAATGACACTTGTGTCTATCCTGGTAATGTTTCTGCATGTCCTGTCTGGTTCCACTGCAATGCGTCCAATCAGTGTGAATGTGGAGAGAGTCATGACTTCATCAAGTGCAACCAGAGATTGCAGCAAGTTGAAGTCGTAGATTGCTATTGTGTTACATATGATAAGAGTAAGAACAGAATAGTCGCTGGTGCTTGCTTCATACGATGTGCCACACCTCATGCTCATGATCTTATTGATGTGGTTTACCACAAAATTAAGACTAATGTTACAGTATTTAATTTGAACGATGAAGTATGCAAAGAGACAAACCGTGATGGACCACTCTGTGGCAAGTGCAAAAATGGCTCCTATCCTCTGGCTTATTCTTATAATCATACTTGTATAGAATGTCCAGGAAGATATGGCAAGTGGTGGCTATTCATTATAGTTGCATACATTCCTTTGACAATCTTCTACTTTTTCATGTTCTTTTTTCAGCTGAATGCCACTTCTTCTTACCTGCATGCCTATGTGTTTTATAGTCAGATTATATCCATGCCAGCTAATGTTAGAATACTGCTGTCTGCTACTGGTACTAATCCTCATATATCAAATGGGATAAAAACCCTAATAACATTACATGGCATCTGGAATTTGGATTTTGGTAGAAGTTTCTTTTCTGATATTTGTCTGAAGATTGACACACTAGCAGTTTTGGCTCTTGACTACACCATAGCTGTTTATCCACTACTTCTTACGTTCATTTCATACTTCTTGATCAAGCTGCATGACAGGAAATATCGTTTCACAGTGATACTCTGGAGGCCAATCAAAAAGGTTCTCACATTATTCCATAGCAACTTGAATAACCGAAGTTCAGTCATTGATACTTATGTTACCTTCTTTCTCCTTTCTTATACAAAATTTTTGAGTGTGTCATCTGACCTACTCATCCCAACTCGTCTTTATGAAGTGAATTCTACAGGGAAATTGGTGTTGTATTATGATGGAGGCAAGGAATACTTTGGGAAGGAACACCTCCCTTATGCAATCCTTGCTCTTGTTGTGATGACCTTTTTCAACATCTTGCCCATCCTTTTATTTATCTTCTACCAGTTCATGTGGTTCCAGAAACTTCTCAACTGTCTTCCTCTGAGGCTTTATGTTCTGCATACATTCATGGACTTACTTCAAGGCTGCTACAAGAATGGAACACAACCAGGAACACGTGACCATCGATGGTTTTCAGCCATGTACCTCATCTTCAGGGTCGTTATTTTCATAGTGTACACCTGCACCCTCAATGGAATGTTCTTCGTCTTTATAATAATTATTGCCCTTCTCTTCTGCAACCTGCTGGTGTGCATCCAACCATATAAAGAAGAATATGCCCACCACACTGCTATCAACACAGTATTCATATTGACCCTCATACTTGTGTGTACTGGAGCACTGTGTGTGAACATTGCAGCCATTATGGGCAGTGGTGTGTTCTTTTTCTATGCACTGACTTCGCTGATAGGCATGCTGCCTCTTGTATTCATGTTTACCTACACTCTATACTGGATTATAAAGAGAAAGAGGCTACTTTCAAGGTTTTCAGCCTTTCTCGTGCAACGACTGTAACTAACTATAATTGCAGAAATCCATTTAGCAAGATTATTTCATTTGTCACGGCCGTTACGTCTAATTAGTATTGCCTTCATTATAGTTAGTTTCTCTTTACCGTAATCGTATAAATTTTCGGAGGTTTAAAATTTCGTGATTTCCGGATTGTTCCTATAATAAAAAATTTCCACAGGTCTAATTTTCGTACGTACGTAGCAAGCACATGCGCGTATATTAATAGCTATATCATTGCCTGCTGCTGGGGCCGAGTGACATGCAAGAAAAGCTGGGCTGGCGACGGCCAAACTAAAATCTAGACTGCTATGGAAGGCGAGACGCTTCGTTGTAGAAGCAAGAGAGACAGGTAACGGCGGTAATGAAGCATGATACTCTCGTCTATCTGTTTTCCAGCTGCTATCGATATCACACACGCATGCGCATAGTAGTCATATATGACGTCATAGTACTAAGACTTCGTTTATTATTTTCGAGGATTCTGATCGACTACGAAAAAAACGAAAATAAAGCCCCATCGAAAATTTATACGATTACGGTATGTATTTCTTCCCAGACTCTTTGTAACTTTTAACAGTTAATACATGGTAAACACTCTATTTGAGCTAGCTAACAATGCCTTGATTAGCTAGTTAAGATCGCTATTATAGTGTACATGCATGATGACTTAACCAAATCAGTTAGTTAGAGCTAGCTAGCTAGCCTACAGTTCATTATTTCACCATTCTCTTTGAAGATTAAAGAGCATGGGCACGAGATACTATCACCAACCCATATGGTAGACAGGTATACGTACTGTTTTAGCTCTGGTTTTGGTGTATGATTTCATTATTGATTTCAGGAAATAGCTACTCTGCTTGAGAAACTGAAATAGCCAAACTGCAGTTTTTACAATGCTAAACTATGTAGCTACAGTGCATGGGCGACATTAAAGACACGCGCCTGTAGTATAGAACACTGTAACCACACAGCAGATCTAGCAGTTAGAGCTTGCATGTATCCATGGATACCACCCACCCCCTAGTGTAAACATAGTACAAGCCAGATAAACCACAGGTTAGCACTTCTCTCGGCGGTTATCTATAGGAAAGCACATACCTTCTTTCATGCCTCGGTGGATAACCGCCTATTATTGAAGTGCTGAACTGAGGTTTATCTATAACATAACAGTTGCATGAATATATTGTTACATTAGCAATAAAATTGGGAAAGATAGATTCGATAGCTACTCTGCATGAATCATTACTGCTCTGTTCTTTGAAGTCTAGTCCACAAGGGAGTGGAATATACACTCTGACAAGGTTTCATCTACTGGGGGGGGGGGGGGGGGGGGGGGGGCAGGGGGGAAGCTTCCCCCCCCCCCTCTCCCCAAGGCTACTCCCTTGGGTTAGTCTGGCATAGCCAGCCCCAGGCACCTCCGGAACTCCATTTTATCAGGTCCTACACTCTATACTGGATCATAAGAAGGAATTATTTATCAGTGTGCACAGCCAATAGCTTTCTATGTTTATCATATATCGCTGCTAGTCTATGAACTAACTTTAGCCAAAATCCTGGGAAGTCAGTTTCCTATTGATTGTTGCATGAATAGAGATGGTTTACGTGAATTTGATAACAGACAGCCACTTTCTTAAAATTATCATCTAGCTAGCTGTGGGTATATAGTTATACCTATCATCAGATTGCTCTAGATCACTATAGTCCTCGCTATAGCTATACAGCTAGCTACGGGTCTAGTCTCGCGCGCGCGCCTCGGTTATTCATTCTCATTGAATGACGTTTGGTAATGCTTCTGCATGTCCGTCATACCATAGGCTAGCTATCATAATTCTGCTTGGCTTTTCGCTATAATTATAGTTCATACATTATCAATAGCTAGCTATAACTGCATTGATATATACACTAAAATAATGATAATTTGCCTAATAAAGGGCGAAAACATTATATTATGGCTATACCAGTACTCAATAGTTAGCTAGTACTGAGGAAATTCTTCGATTATAGTTTTGATAACAGTCACTTTCATTTTTAAGATAGTTCCGAATGACTTAATCAGCTAGCTAGCTGACTTGATTACTATGGGTCATCGTATCTTCATCATAACCACTTTGTTCTTAAAAGTCTGGCTTCTTCAAGTGAGTGGAATATACACTCATCACTACTTTAAGGATTCTGAAGGTGTGTGCTCTGTAAATGATTCTTGTGTGTATCCCAGAGATGCTGATGATGTTACTGCATGTCCTGTCTGGTTCCACTGCAATGTGTCCAATCACTGTACCATGAAATTGAAGCTAATGTGTCAAAGTTGAATGATGAAGTATGTAAAGAGACCAACCGTGATGGACCACTCTGTGGCAAGTGTAAAGATGGCTTCTATCCTCTGGCTTATTCTTATAATCATACTTGTATAGAATGTCCAGGAAGATATGGCAAGTGGTGGCTATTCATTATAGTTGCATACATTCCTTTGACAATCTTCTACATGTTTGTGCTCTTTTTCCAGCTGAAGCCACTTCTTCTTACCTGCATGCCTATGCGTTTTATAGTCAGGCTATATCCATGCCAGCTAATGTTAGAATACTGTTGTCTGGTACTGGTACTAACCCTCACGTATCATATGGAGCAAAAGCCTTAATAACTTTATATGGTATCTGGAATTTGGATTTTGATAGGAGTTTCTTTTCTGATATTTGTCTGAAGATTGACACACTAGCAGTTTGGCTCTTGACTACACCATAGCTGTTTATCCACTACTTCTCACATTCATTTCATACTTCTTGATTAAGCTGCATGACAGGAAATATCGTTTCACAGTGATACTCTGGAAGCCAATCAAAAAGGTTCTCACATTACTCCATAGTGACTTGAATAACCGAACTTCAGTCATTGATGCTTACGTCACCTTCTTTCTCCTTTCTTATATGAAATTTCTGAGTGTGTCATTTGACTTGCTCGTCCCAACTCGTCTTTATGAAGTGAATTCTACAGGGAAATTAGTGTTGTATTATGATGGAAGCAAAGAATATTTTGGGAAGGAACACCTCCCTTATGCAATCCTTGCTCTCTTTGTGATGACTTTTTTTCAACATCTTGCCCATCCTTTTATTTCTCTTCTATCAGTTCATGTGGTTCCAGAAACTTCTCAATTGTCTTCCTCTAAGCTAGGCTTTATGTTCTACACATGTTCATGGACTTACTTCAAGGCTGCTACAAAAATGGAACACAACCAGGAACACGTGACCATCGATGGTTTTCAGCCATGTACCTCATCTTCAGGGTTGTTGTTTTCATAGTGTACACCTGCACCCTCAATGGAATGTTCTTTGTCTTTGTAATAATCATTGCCCTTCTCTTCTGCAACCTGCTGGTGTGCATCCAACCTTATAAAGAAGAATATGCCCACCACACTTCTATCAATGTAGTGTTCTTATTGGCCCTCATACTTGTATGTTCCGGAACACTGTGTGTGAACATTGCAGCCATTATGGGCAGTGGTGTGTTCTTTTTCTACGCATTGATTTCACTGATAGGCATAGCTACTGCCTCTTGTACTCATGTTTACCTACACTCTATACTGGATCAGAAGGTTTTTTTCAAGGTTTTCAGCCTTCGTTAGGCAACGATTATAACTGTATTAACTATATGCAGCAAGAATCCATTTACAGGTAGCTAGATACTTGAATTATTATCAGTGTGTACAGCCAATTAGTATTTTTTATGCTCATCATATCATAGCTAGTCAATGAATTTCATAATCGAGTTTAACCATAATCTTGGGAACTCAACAGTTACATGATAACAATTTCAATTTGATTGTTGCATGAATATATAGCTTACGTGAATTAGTCTAAATTATCATTTTAGCTGTGAGTATACATATAATTATGAGTTATGTAGTTACCTATATATCATTAGTCTGGTGAACTATCCCTGGCCACTTCCGCAGCACTGGATGTATGATGCAATACATCCAGTGCTGTGGAACTGACCAGGGATGGTTCACCAGACTAACCTATCATCAGATCACTCTGCAAGATCACTATAGAGGTAGCTACCTTCTATAGCCAGCTATGGGTGGTCATTTCTTCATCATATTAATAAGGTCTTAAAAGTTTTCACTTCTCTCAGCGGTTATTTATAGATGCCTTGGCAGATAACCACCTGGTGTATATCCTGTTGAAGTGTTAAACTGAGGTTTTTCTATAACGTAACAGTTGCATGAATAGATTGTTACAATAACAATTAAATTGGGAAAGATAGATTTGATAACTTTGTAGTTGTAGCTAGCTACTCTGACAACCATAAATCATTACAGAGCTACACCTATGGATCATTGCTTCTTGATCATAACTGCTCTGTTCTTAAAAGTCTACGTCCTTCAAGGGAGTGGAATATACACTCATCAAAGATCTAAGGATTCTGAAGGTGTGTGCTCTGTAAATGACACTTGTGTCTATCCCGGTAATGTTTCTGCATGTCCTGTCTGGTTCCACTGCAATGCGTCCAATCAGTGTGAATGTGGAGAGAGTCATGACTTCATCAAGTGCAACCAGAGATTGCAGCAAGTTGAAGTCGTAGATTGCTATTGTGTTACATATGATAAGAGTAAGAACAGAATAGTCGCTGGTGCCTGCTTCATACGATGTGCCACACCTCATGCTCATGATCTTATTGATGTGGTTTACCACAAAATTAAGACTAATGTTACAGTATTTAATTTGAACGATGAAGTATGCAAAGAGACAAACCGTGATGGACCACTCTGTGGCAAGTGCAAAAATGGCTCCTATCCTCTGGCTTATTCTTATAATCATACTTGTATAGAATGTCCAGGAAGATATGGCAAGTGGTGGCTATTCATTATAGTTGCATACATTCCTTTGACAATCTTCTACTTTTTCATGCTCTTTTTTCAGCTGAATGCCACTTCTTCTTACCTGCATGCCTATGTGTTTTATAGTCAGATTATATCCATGCCAGCTAATGTTAGAATACTGCTGTCTGCTACTGGTACTAATCCTCATATATCAAATGGGATAAAAGCCCTAATAACATTACATGGCATCTGGAATTTGGATTTTGGTAGAAGTTTCTTTTCTGATATTTGTCTGAAGATTGACACACTAGCAGTTTTGGCTCTTGACTACACCATAGCTGTTTATCCACTACTTCTTACGTTCATTTCATACTTCTTGATTAAGCTGCATGACAGGAAATATCGTTTCACAGTGATACTCTGGCGGCCAATCAAAAAGGTTCTCACATTATTCCATACCAACTTGAATAACCGAAGCTCAGTGATTGATGCTTATGTCACCTTCTTTCTCCTTTCTTATACAAAATTTTTGAGTGTGTCATCTGACCTACTCATCCCAACTCGTCTTTATGAAGTGAATTCTACAGGGAAATTAGTGTTGTATTATGATGGAAGCAAAGAATACTTTGGGAAGGAACACCTCCCTTATGCAATCCTTGCTCTTGTTGTGATGACCTTTTTCAACATCTTGCCCATCCTCTTATTTCTCTTCTACCAGTTCATGTGGTTCCAGAAACTTCTCAACTGTCTTCCTCTGAGGCTTTATGTTCTGCACACATTCATGGACTTACTCCAAGGCTGCTACAAGAATGGAACACAACCAGGAACACGTGACCATCGATGGTTTTCAGCCATGTACCTCATCTTCAGGGTCGTTATTTTCATAGTGTACACCTGCACCCTCAATGGAATGTTCTTCGTCTTTATAATAATCATTGCCCTTCTCTTCTGCAACCTGCTGGTGTGCATCCAACCATATAAAGAAGAATATGCCCACCACACTGCTATCAACACAGTTTTCATATTGACCCTCATACTTATATGTACTGGAGCACTGTGTGTGAACATTGCAGCCATTATGGGCAGTGGTGTGTTCTTTTTCTATGGACTGACTCCACTGATAGTCATGCTGCCTCTTGCATTCATGTTTACCTACACTCTATACTGGATCATAAAGAGAAAGAGGCTACTTTCAAGGTTTTCAGCCTTTCTCGTGCAACGACTGTAACTACCTATAATTGCAGAAATCCATTTAGCAAGATTATTTCATTTGTCACGGCCGTTACGTCTAATTAGTATTGCCTTCATTATAGCTAGTTTCTCTTTATGTATTTCTTCCCAGACTCTTTGTAACTTTTAACAGTTAATACATGGTAAACACTCTATTTGAGCTAGCTAACAATGCCTTGATCAGCTAGTTAAGATCGCTATTATAGTGTACATGCATGATGACTTAACCAAATCAGTTAGCTATAGCTAGCTAGCTAGCTAGCCTACAGTTCATTATTTCACCATTCTCTTTGAAGATTAAAGAGCATGGGCACGAGATACTTATCACCAATCCATATGGTAGACAGGTATATACGTACTGTTTTAGCTCACTGGTTTTTGGTGTATGATTTCATTATTGATTTCAGGTAATAGCTACTCTGCTTGAGAAACTGAAAAAGCCGAACTGGGTCATTCAGTTTTTACAATGCTAAACTAGCTACAGTGCGTGGGTGACAACAAAGACACATGCCTGTAGTATAGAACACTGTAACCACACGGCAGATCTAGCAGTTAGAGCTTGTATCCACCCACCCCCTAGTGTAAACATAGTACAAGCCAGATAAACCACAGGTTAGCACTTCTCTCGGTGGTTATCTATAGGAAAGCATATACCTTCTTTCATGCCTCGGTGGATAACCGCCTATTATTGAAGTGCTGAACTGAGGTTTATCTATAACATAACAGTTGCATGAATAGATTGTTACAATAACAATTAAATTGGGAAAGATAGATTTGATAACTTTGTAGTTGTAGCTAGCTACTCTGACAACCATGAATCATTACAGAGCTACACCTATGGATCATTGCTTCTTGATCATAACTGCTCTGTTCTTAAAAGTCTATGTCCTTAAAGGGAGTGGAATATACACTCATCAAAGATCTAAGGATTCTGAAGGTGTGTGCTCTGTGAATGACACTTGTGTCTATCCCGGTAATGTTTCTGCATGTCCTGTCCGGTTCCACTGCAATGCGTCCAATCAGTGTGAATGTGGAGAGAGTCATGACTTCATCAAGTGCAACCAGAGATTGCAGCAAGTTGAAGTTGTGAATTGCTATTGTATTACATATGACAAGAATAAGAACAGAGTAGTTGCTGGTGCCTGCTTCATACAATGTGCTACACCTCATGCTCATGATCTTTTAGATGTGGTTTATCACAAAATTGAGGCTAATGTGTTCAATTTGGATGACGAAATATGTAAAGAGACGAACCATGATGGACCACTCTGTGGCAAGTGTAAAGATGGCTTCTATCCTCTGGCTTATTCTTATAATCATACTTGTATAGAATGTCCAGGAAGATATGGCAAGTGGTGGGTATTCATTATAGTTGCATACATTCCTTCGACAATTTTCTACTTTTTTGTGCTGTTTTTCCAGCTGAATGCCACTTCTTCTTACCTGCATGCCTATGCGTGTTATAGTCAGATTATATCCATACCAGCTAATTCTAAAATACTGCTGTCTTCTACTGGTACTAACCCTCACATATCAAATGGAGCAAAAGCCTTAGTGACTTTATATGGTATCTGGAATTTAGATTTTGGTCGGAGTTTCTTTTCTGATATTTGTCTGAAGATTGACACACTAGCAGTTTTGGCTCTTGACTACACCATAGCTGTTTATCCACTACTTCTCACGTTCATCTCATACTTCTTGATTAAGCTGCATGACAGGAAATATCGTTTCACAGTGATACTCTGGAAGCCAATCAAAAAGGTTCTCACATTATTTCATAGTGACTTGAATAACCGAACTTCAGTGATTGATGCTTACGTCACCTTCTTTCTCCTTTCTTATATGAAATTTTTGAGTGTGTCATTTGACTTGCTCATCCCAACTCGTCTTCATGAAGTGAATTCTACAGGGAAATTAGTGTTGTATTATGATGGAAGCAAAGAATACTTTGGGAAGGAGCACCTCCCTTATGCAATCCTTGCACTCTTTGTGATGACTTTTTTCAACATCTTGCCCATCCTTTTATTTCTCTTCTATCAGTTCATGTGGTTCCAGAAACTTCTCAATTGTCTTCCTCTGAGGCTTTATGTTCTGCACACGTTCATGGACTTACTTCAAGGCTGCTACAAGAATGGAACACAACCAGGGACACGTGACCATCGGTGGTTTTCAGCCATGTACCTCATCATGAGGGTTGTTCTTTTCACAGTATTCGCTTTCACCCTCAATGGAATGTTCTTTGTCTTTGGAATAATCATCCTCCTTCTCTTCTGTAACTTGCTGGTGTGCATCCAACCATATAAAGAAGAATATGCCCACCACACTGCTATCAATACAGTATTTGTATTATCCCTCATACTTGTGGGCGCTGGAGTAACGTGTGTGAACATTGCAGCCATACTGGGCAGTGGTGTGTTCTTTTTCTATGCATTCTCTTCCTTGATAGCCATACTGCCTCTTTTATTCATGTTCACCTACTCTCTGTACTGGATCATAAGGAGAAAGAGGTTACTTTCAAGGTTTTCAGCCTTTCTCATGCAACGACTATAACATTGCAGAAATCCACTTAGCAAGATACTTCATTTGTCACAGCTGTTATGTCTAATTAGTATTGCCTCCATTATAGTAATCATTATAGTTTTTGACTTTATGTATCTCTGCCCAGACTCTTCATAACTTAACAGTTAATATAATATGGTAAACACTCAATTTGAGCTAACAATGCCTAACATAGCCACATTGATTGTTAAGATCGCTAGTGTACATGCATGATGACTTAATTAGTAATAGCTAGGTAGCTAGCCTACACTTCATCATTTCATCATAATTTCACCATTCTCAGGGTTTCATCTACTGGGGGGTGCAGGACCCTCAATCTTCCCCCCCCCCCTCCCCAAGGTGATCACAGGTTGTTACATGTAGTCACCATTAAGGACCAATTTGGGATACTTCAGAGTAGTAAGCATTTTTGGCTTCGCGCTTCACACAGGAGGGGGCACATCCCCCTCCCCCAAGGTGAAATTCCTAGATGAAACCCTGATTCTCTTTGAAGATTAAAGAGCATGGGCACAAGATACTTATCACCAACCCATAATAATTATTATGGTAGACAGGTATATACATACTGTTTCAGCTCATTGGTTTTGGTGTATGATTTCATTTCCTGCATCATTGATTTCAGGAAATAGTTACTCTGCTTGAGAAACGAGTCATTCAGTTTTTACAATGCAAAACTAGCTACAGTGCGTGGGTGACAACAAAGACACCACCTGTAGTATAGAACACTGTAACCACACAGTAACAGGCATCATCTAACCTCCAGATCTAGCAGTTAGAGCTTATTTGTATCCATGGATACTACCTACCCCCTAGTTTAAACATAGTACGAGCCAGATAAACCACAGGTTAGCACTTCTCTTGGCAGTCAGCGGATAGAGTGCTAAACTGAGGTTTATCTATAACATAACCAGTTGCATGAATAGATTGTTACATAACAATAAAATTGGGAAAGATAGATTTAATAACTTTGTAGTTGTAGCTAGCTACTCTGACAACTATGAATCATTACAGAGCTACACCTATGGATCATTGCTTCTTGGTCATAACTGCTCTGTTCTTTAAAGTCTACATCCTCAGGGTTTCATCTACTGCAAGTCAACAATCATATGATAACAGTTTCCTATTCGATTGTTGCATGAATAGAAATAGTTTACGTGAATTTGATAACAGACAGCCACTTTCTTATCTAGCCATGGGTATTATGTATGAGATAGCAATGAGTTATATTGTTACTTACTTATCAGATTGCTCTAGCTCTGCAAGATCACTATAGAGGTCACTAGGGCTACCTAGCTACGGGTCGTCATTTCTTCAACTGTTCTGTTCTTAAAAGTCTGCCATCTTCAATTAAAGGAGTGGAATATACACTCCCATCACAACTTTAAAGATTCTAGTTGTTGGTGAGCAGAGCAAGCTTACCCCTTATTCATGCGAATTGATATTTCGATACATACACAGCGAAAAATTTACAACTTATAACAGGTCTGGACAGCCCCACATACCAGTATATGACCTGTACACAGTCAGAATCTACAAGTCTGTAACAGGTCCGTATTTTTGGACTGTATCAGACCTGCTGCCCCACGGGCTGCCTACAGATAAAAAATTAGTACTTCCAATGCCTAGGGTTTACCGATTTTTGTTCTGTTACATACCTGTTACAGGCTGGTTACAAGTTGTGGATTTTTCGCTGTGTCAAAATTCAAAATTTCATTGTATGTAAAGCCTGCAAGGAATACATACAGGGAGAAAATAGTGTGAAATAACCAGGCTATGGATAGTATGATGCGAAATGATTACTTGCTAAGGAGTTGTATGCAATATTGCTCCGAGTGATAATGCCTTTTTGAAGGTTTCCTCGCAGGTGCTTGAGTTCGCAGCCGAGGCCGAGCTCAGCTCAGGTGAACCTTGGCACATGCGCATACGTTCGTTTGAAGTTTGACCCCACACACACTTTGTCATAGAGGCGCTAGGTGGACCGTAGGCGTTTGGCTTTCTAAGTGCTTGTGCAAGCATTATACAGTCTGCTGTGTATGCAGCTGTTCATCTTGACAGCTATAGCTATCTTAGCCTGAGAAGTTAAACAAATGACTTTTACGCTCGCCAATTGAATATGTTATACGAACATAGCTACCCTAGTTATTATGAAGGCGTGTGCTCACTGAATGACACTTGTGTCTATCCTGGTAATGCTTCTACATATCCTGTCATACCATATCATAAGGAGAAAGAACTTGTCACTGAAATTCTGCTTGGGCTTTTCGATAAAATTATAGTTCCTACATTATCAATATGATGAATGTTATAAATAACTGCATGTCTATGCACACTGCTCAAATGGATTTCTGCAATTACATTTTTTCCTAATAAAGGCAGAAAACCTTAGCTATATGGCTTTACTACCAGTACTCAATCATTAGCTACATATGTATGTGGTATTGTAGTTTTGATAACAGTCACTTTCATTTTTAAGATAGTTTCAAATGACTTATTTGTAATCAGCTAGCTAGCTGACTTGATTGCTATGGGTCATCATATCTTCATCATAACCACTTTGTTCTTAAAAGTCTGTCTTCAAGTGAGTGGAATATACACTCATCACTACTTTAAGGATTCTGAAGGTGTGTGCTCTGTGAATGATTCTTGTGTGTATCCCAGAGATGCTGGTGATGTTACTGCATGTCCTGTCTGGTTCCACTGCAATGCGTCCAATCAGTGTGAATGTGGACATAGTCATGATTTCATCAAGTGCAACCAGAGATTGCAGCAAGTTAAAGTCGTGGATTGCTATTGTGTTACATATGACGAGAGTAAAAAAAGAATAGTCGCAGGTGCCTGCTTCACACAATGTGCCACACCTCATGCTCATGATCTTATTGATGTGGTTTACCATGAAATTGAGGCTAATGTATCAAAGTTGAACAATAAAGTATGTAAAGAGACCAACCATGATGGACCACTCTGTGGTGAGTGTAAAGATGGCTTCTATCCTCTGGCTTATTCTTATAATCATACTTGTATAGAATGTCCAGGAAGATATGGTAAGTGGTGGCTATTCATTATAGTTGCATACATTCCTTTGACAATCTTCTACATGTTTGTGCTCTTTTTCCAGCTGAATGCCACTTCTTCTTACCTGCATGCCTATGTTATCTATAGTCAGACTATATCCATGCCTGCTAATGGTAGAATACTGCTCTCTGCTACTGGTACCAACCCTCAATTATCAAATGGGATAAAAGCTATATTAGCTCTATTTGGTATCTGGAATTTGGATTTTGGTAGGAGTTTCTTTTCTGATATTTGTTTGAAGATTGACACACTAGCAGTTTTGGCTCTTGATTACACCATAGCTGTTTATCCACTACTTCTCACGTTCATTTCATACTTCTTGATTAAGCTGCATGACAGGAAATATCGTTTCACAGTGATCCTCTGGAGGCCAATCAAAAAGGTTCTCACGTTATTCCATAGTGATTTGAATGACCAAACCTCAGTTATTGATGCTTATGTCACTTTCTTTCTCCTTTCTTATAGCTATGAAACTTTTGAGTGTATCATTCGATTTGATCGTCCCAACTCATCTTTATGAAGTGAGGAAAGTTAGTGCTGTATTATGATGGAAGCAAAGAATACTTTGGGAAGGAGCACCTCCCTTATGCAATCCTTGCTCTCTTTATGATGACCTTTTTCAACATCTTGCCTATCCTTTTATCTCTCTTCTACCAGTTCATGTGGTTCCAGAAACGTCTCAATCGTCTTCCTTTGAGGCTTTATGTTCTGCACACATTCATGGACTTACTTCAAGGCTGCTACAAGAATGGAACACAACCAGGAACACGTGACCATCGATGGTTTTCAGCCATGTACCTCATCATGAGGGTTCTCTTTTCACACTACTGTATATGCTTACACCCTGTTCTTTGTCTTTGTAACAATCGTCATCCTTCTCTTCTGCAACCTGCTGGTGTGCATCCAACCTTATAAAGAAGAATATGCCCACCACACTGCTATCAATGCAGTGTTCTTATTGGCCCTCATACTTTTAAGTCCTGGAACACTCTGTGTGAACATTGCAGCCATTATGGGCAGTGGTGTGTTCTTTTCCTACGCATTGACTTCACCGATATGTGTACTGCCTCTTGTATTCATGTTTACATACACTCTATACTGGATCATAAAAAGAAAGATGTTATTTTCAAGGTTTTCAGCCTTTGTTAGGCAAAAACTGTAACTGTATCATATATATACATACGTATGTAGCAGAAATCCATTTACAGGTAGCTGGATACTTGAATTATTATAAGTGTGCACAGCCAATTAGTATTAGTAAGCTTTGCCTTCTATGCTTATCATAATTAGGCAGTTCGAAATAAATTACTTGTTTAACGGATTTCCCTGCCCTATTTTTACAGAATTGAAATAAATTTAAACTTGTATATTCTCAGTATACTGTTGTTTACTAGATCCCAGTATACTCCTGTTTCTCTGTATACTAGAACACATGACCATATAAACATGATGTATAGTATACTGAGGTAGTTTATGTTTAAGTTTATTTCGTCCTGCCTGCCTATAAGAAAGGAGAAAAAATCCATTAAACAAGTGATTTATTTGGAACTGCTTTATCATAGCTAGTCAATGAATTTCATAATCGAGTTTAACCATAATCTTGGGAAGTTAGACGATAACAGTTTCCATTTGATCGTTGCATGAATAGATAGCTCATGTGAATTTGATAACAGACAGTCTACTTTCTTATAAATTATCATTTTAGCTGTGAATATACATATAATTATGATTTATGTAGTTACCTATATCATTAGTCTGGTGAACCATCTCCGGCCCACTTCCGCAGCACTGGATGTATGATGCAATACATCCAGTGCTGCGGAAGTGGCCAGGGATGGTTCACTAGACTAACCTATTATTAGATCACTCTGCAAGATCACTATAGAGGTTGCTACCTACCTTCTATAAGGGAAAAAGCATTTCGTGAAATGAAAAAAAGATGTAGGGATGACCACTGCTCAAAAAAGTAAGGAAACAAGAAGGATGGAAATGGGATCAATCTTTGTTCTGTATATCCAGCCAACAATCCCTACATATACACACATTACTATAATCTGAAGTTACCTGACGTATATGTAGGGATTGTTGGCTGGATATACAGAACAAAGATTGATCCCATTTCCATCCTTCTTGTTTCCTTACTTTTTTGAGCAGTGGTCATCCCTACATCTTTTTTTCATTTCACGAAATGCTTTTTCCCTTACTTGTTCCTGGTCTTTTTTCCTCTCTTTTATGGTTTTAGCTATGATTAGAGTTCATTCTTCTATGTGTATGCAGGGACAGATGAAAGTTCTCCAATAGCATACCAGCCCAATCATTTATCGAGTCAAGGTGTTGTGTTGTTGAGCCATACTTGGAGGTCGAAGATGCTGAAATAGAGTCTACCATGGTGAATCTAAATCCCCGAATCGATACAGTAGTCTATCATCAGCTAGAGCTAGCTAGCTAGCTAGCTAGCTAGAGACAGCTGAGTAATATTATGATTTCGAATAATTGGATATTCAAATACATGCGCATGCGTATTATAGAAAAGATGGCTTCCTAATTGAATTAGTCGAGTGCTGTGCTCCATAGTGTCTCCTTTTTCATCGACTCTTTCGAGGATCAACGAGTAGAAAAGATCGTAGTTGGTAGAATTTGGAGTGGATTTGTCCAGAAATCATGGCTGTAGCTTGAGTGGTTCGAGAGATATGGTTGTCTAAGAATAATAATAATAATAATAATAATAATAACAAGTAAGGGAAAAAGCATTTCGTGAAATGAAAAAAGATGTAGGGATGACCACTGCACAAAAAAATAAGGAAACAAGAAGGATGGAATCTTTGTTCTGTATATCCAGCCAACAATCCCTACATATACGTCGGGTAGCTTCAGATTATAGTGTAGTAATGTACGTACATGTAGGGATTGTTGGCTGGATATACAGAACAAAGATTCCATCCTTCTTGTTTCCTTACTTTTTTGTGCAGCGGTCATCCCTACATCTTTTTTCATTTCACGAAATGCTTTTTCCCTTACTTGTTCCTGGTCTTTTTTTCCTCTCTTTTATGGTTTTAGCTATGTATAGAGTTCATTCTTCTATGTGTATGCAGGGACAGATGAAAGAAGAATAGTTCTCCAATAGCATACCAGCCCAATCACTATCAACGAGTCAAGGTGGAGGTAGAAGATGCTGAAATAGAGTCTACCTTGTTGAATCTAAATCCCCGAGTCGATACAGTAGTCTATCATCATCATCACTATTCTAGCTACATATACCTATACCATAGATAGTAGACACGGAACAGGATTGGAAACTTAATACTACCATGCGCGTGCTATCCGTGTTTGCCGGGAAATTTTGGCGCGAGATATGAATGCATAGTTACCACATAGTTAAGGATGAGTTCTGCAAAAGATATCAGAGTAGATATTAGTCTAGTAGCTTAATATTAGCTGGGCTAGAGTGTTTCCATGTTGTATTTCTATAAAAATAATAAAACTTAATATGATACTAGATCTAGCTAGACAGTACAAATCTATGAGAGATTCAGTATCTCAAGGATTTTGAAAGATGAAGAGTTTAGTCTTCCTCTCCAGCCATCTATAGATGCCCGTTCTTGTGCAGAGAGCTTTATGGAGTGGATAATAAAACATGATAATGCAAATAAATAATAGAAATGTAATAATAATAACTATTTAACCCATAGTTTAACACTGCAATCAAAAAAAAACTAACAGCTATGAATCAATATAACATATATCATCCGATAGACAAACTATTATACTACTAAAAGATACCAAATACTTGACTTCTAAATTTATGCGAGTCCTGTTTTAGTCCCACAAATTGGTAGGCCTATAAAATCTTTAGCAACATATCCTACACCAAGAACAATTACTACACTCTTTATTTTAGTCTATTCCAGTAAGAAACTTTACCTTCCAAACTTCTATAGGATAAAATTGTTAGAAAAGTACTTGCACTCGTAGCTCTAGTCCCACAAAGTCTGTACCTCTCTTCCTCAGAAAATGTATTGCGACAATAGGGCTAAATTTTCTATGGTTACAACGCGGATAGCATGAGCGAAATGTATTAGCTTAATGGGCGTGACGTCACATGACGTAGGCAGTTTCCAATCCTGTTCCGTGTCTAATATCTATGCCTATACCTAGCTAGCTAGCTAGCTAGAGGCAGCTGAATAATATTATAATTTCGAATAATTGGATATTCAAATACATGCGCATGCGTATTATAGAAAAGATGGCTTCCTAATTGAATTAGTCGAGTGCTGTGCTCCTTAGTGTCTCCTTTTTCATCGACTCTTTCGAGGATCAACGAGTAGAAAAGATCGTAGTTCGTAGAATTTGGAGTGGATTTGTCCAGAAATCATAGCTGTAGCTTGAGTGGTTCGAGAGATATGGTTGTCTAAGAAGAATAATAAGAAGAAGAATAATAATAATAAGGGAAAAAGCATTTCGTGAAATGAAAAAAGATGTAGGGATGACCACTGCACAAAAAAGTAAGGAAACAAGAAGGATGGAATCTTTGTTCTGTATATCCAGCCAACAATCCCTACATATACGTCGGGTAGCTTCAGATTATAGTGTAGTAATGTACGTACATGTAGGGATTGTTGGCTGGATATACAGAACAAAGATTCCATCCTTCTTGTTTCCTTACTTTTTTGTGCAGTGGTCATCCCTACATCTTTTTTCATTTCACGAAATGCTTTTTCCCTTACTTGTTCCTGGTCTTTTTTCCCTCTCTTTTATGATTTTAGCTATGTATAGAGTTCATTCTTCTATGTGTATGCAGGGACAGATGAAAGAAGAATAGTTCTCCAATAGCATACCAGCCCAATCACTATCAACGAGTCAAGGTGGAGGTAGAAGATGCTGAAATAGAGTCTACCTTGTTGAATCTAAATCCCCGAGTCGATACAGTAGTCTATCATCATCATCACTATTCTAGCTACATATACCTATACCTAGCTAGCTAGCTAGAGGCAGCTGAATAATATTATAATTTCGAATAATTGGATATCAAATACATGCGCATGCGTATTATAGAAAAGATGGCTTCCTAATTGAATTAGTCGAGTGCTGTGCTCCTTAGTGTCTCCTTTTTCATCGACTCTTTCGAGGATCAACGAGTAGAAAAGATCGTAGTTCGTAGAATTTGGAGTGGATTTGTCCAGAAATCATAGCTGTAGCTTGAGTGGTTCGAGAGATATGGTTGTCTAAGAAGAATAATAATAAGAAGAAGAATAATAATAATAATAATAGAGAAGAAGAAGAATATAGCGGTTTACCTGCTTGCCGTATTTCTGAAACGGTAAGCTCCCTGGTCCTGAAACTTGGTCTGCACATTGTAGTAGGCTCTAGTAGGCTGGATAATCATTCACAGTAGCTTTTGTTAGGTCTAAGTGGGGGAACTGGAATTTCACTTTTGTATTAGTCTATAGGCGGCGCGCGCGGCCGTCCGAGTCATCCCTACATAGAGAGTGCTACCGCACTCTCTGATAATAGAGAAGAAGAAGAATATAGCGATTTACCTGCTTGCCGTATTTCTGAAACGGTAAGCTCCCTGGTCCTGAAACTTGGTCTGCACATTGTAGTAGGCTCTAGTAGGCTGGATAATCATTCACAGTAGCTTTTGTTAGGTCTAAGTGGGAGAACTAGAATTTCACTTTAGTATTAGTCTATAGGCGGCGCGCGCGGCCGTCCGAGTCATCCCTACCAGAGAGTGCTACCGCACTCTCTGATTAATAAGGTTTTAAAAGTTTGCCTTTTTTAAGGGAGTGGATTATACACTCATCACAACTTTAAGGTTTCTAGTTATAATTCTGAAGGTATGTGCTCTGTGAATGATTCTTGTGTGTATCCCAGAGATGTTGGTGATGTTACTGCATGACCAGTCTGGTTCCTCTGCAATGCATCAATCAGTGTGATAGTCATGACTTCATCAAGTGTAGTCGTGGATTGCTATTACGTATGTATCCATGGATACTATCCACCCCCTAGTGTAAACAGAGAATAACAATAAAAGATAGCTAGATTTGATAACTTTTAGTTGTAGCTAGCTACTCTGACAACCATGAATCATTACAGAGCTACACCTATGGATCATTGCTTCTTGATCATAACTGCTCTGTTCTTAAAAGTCTACGTCCTTCAAGGGAGTGGAATATACACTCATCAAAGATCTAAGGATTCTGAAGGTGTGTGCTCTGTAAATGACACTTGTGTCTATCCTGGTAATGTTTCTGCATGTCCTGTCTGGTTCCACTGCAATGCGTCCAATCAGTGTGAATGTGGAGAGAGTCATGACTTCATCAAGTGCAACCAGAGATTGCAGCAAGTTGAAGTCATGGATTGCTATTGTGTTACGTATGACGAGAGTAAGAACGGAATAGTCGCTGGTTCCTGCTTCACACAATGTGCCACACCTCATCCTCGTGATCTTATTGATGTGGTGTACCACAAACTTGAGGCTGATGCAAAAAATTTGAATGAAATTATTTGTGGGAAAATAAATCATGATGGACCACTCTGTGGCAAGTGTAAAGATGGCTTCTATCCTCTGGCTTATTCTTATAATCATACTTGTATTGAATGTCCAGGAAGATATGGCAAGTGGTGGCTATTCATTATAGTTGCATACATTCCTTTGACAATCTTCTACTTTTTTGTGCTGTTTTTCAAGCTGAATGCCACTTCTTCTTACCTGCATGCCTATGCGTTTTATAGTCAGATTATATCCGTACCAGCTAGTTCTAAAATACTGCTGTCTGCTACTGGTACTAACCCTCACATATCAAATGGAGCAAAAGCCTTAATGACTTTATATGGTATCTGGAATTTAGATTTTGGTCGGAGTTTCTTTTCTGATATTTGTCTGAAGATTGACACACTAGCAGTTTTGGCTCTTGACTACACCATAGCTGTTTATCCACTACTTCTCACGTTCATTTCATACTTCTTGATTAAGCTGCATGACAGGAAACATCGTTTCACAGTGATCCTCTGGAAGCCAATCAAAAAGGTTCTCACATTATTCCATAGTGACTTGAATAACCGAACTTCAGTGATTGATGCTTACGTCACCTTCTTTCTCCTTTCTTATATGAAATTTTTGAGTGTGTCATTTGACTTGCTCATCCCAACTCGTCTCTATGAAGTGAATTCTACAGGGAAATTAGTGTTGTATTATGATGGAAGCAAAGAATACTTTGGGAAGCAGCACCTCCCTTATGCAATCCTTGCACTCTTTGTGATGACTTTTTTCAACATCTTGCCCATCCTTTTATTTCTCTTCTATCAGTTCATGTGGTTCCAGAAACTTCTCAATTGTCTTCCTCTGAGGCTTTATGTTCTGCACACGTTCATGGACTTGCTTCAAGGCTGCTACAAGAATGGAACACAACCAGGAACACGTGACCATCGATGGTTTTCAGCAATGTACCTCATCCTCAGAATCGTTGTTTTCATAGTGTACACTTGCACCCTCAATGGAATGTTCTTTGTCTTTGTAATAATCATTGCCCTTCTCTTCTGCAACCTGCTGGTGTGCATCCAACCTTATAAAGAAGAATATGCCCACCACACTGCTATCAACACAGTATTCGTATTATCCCTCATACTTGTGGGCGCTGGAGTAACGTGTGTGAACATTGCAGCCATACTGGGCAGTGGTGTGTTCTTTTTCTATGCATTCTCTTCCTTGATAGCCATACTGCCTCTTGCATTCATGTTCACCTACTCTCTGTACTGGATCATAAGGAGAAAGAGGTTACTTTCAAGGTTTTCAGCCTTTCTCATGCAACGACTATAACATTGCAGAAATCCACTTAGCAAGATACTTCATTTGTCACAGCTGTTATGTCTAATTAGAATTGCCTCCATTATAGTAATCAATAACATATTATAGTTTCTGACTTTATGTATCTCTGCCCAGACTCTTCATAACTTAACAGTTAATATATGGTAAACACTCAATTTGAGCTAACAATGCCTAACATAGCCACATTGATTATCAGAGAGTGCTACCTATGTAGGGATGACTCGGACGGCCGCGCGCGCCGCCTATAGACTAATACAAAAGTGAAATTCCAGTTCCCCCACTTAGACCTAATAATAGCTACTGTGAATGATTATCCAGCCTACTAGAGCCTACTACAATGTGCAGACCAAGTTTCAGGACCAGGGAGCTTACCGTTTCAGAAATACGGCAAGCAGGTAAATCGCTATATTCTTCTTCTTCTCTATTATTCTTATTATTATTCTTCTTAGACAACCATATCTCTCGAATCACTCAAGCTACAGCTATGATTTCTGGACAAATCCACTCCAAATTCTACGAACTACGATCTTTTCTACTCGTTGATCCTCGAAAGAGTCGATGAAAAAGGAGACACTAAGGAGCACAGCACTCGACTAATTCAATTAGGAAGCCATCTTTTCTATAATACGCATGCGCATGTATTTGAATATCCAATTATTCGAAATTATAATATTATTCAGCTGCCTCTAGCTAGCTAGGTATAGGTATATGTAGCTAGAATAATGATGATGATGATGATAGACTACTGTATCGACTCGGGAATTTAGATTCAACAAGGTAGACTCTATTTCAGCATCTTTTACCTCCACCTTGACTCGTTGATAGTGATTGGGCTGGTATGCTATTGGAGAACTATTCTTCTTTCATCTGTCCCTGCATACACATAGAAGAATGAACTCTATACATAGTTAAAACCATAAAAGAGAGAGAAAAAAAGACCAGGAACAAGTAAGGGAAAAAGCATTTCGTGAAATGAAAAAAGATGTAGGGATGACCACTGCACAAAAAAGTAAGGAAACAAGAAGGATGGAATCTTTGTTCTGTATATCCAGCCAACAATCCCTACATATACGTACATTACTACACTATAATCTGAAGCTACCCGACGTATATGTAGGGATTGTTGGCTGGATATACAGAACAAAGATTCCATCCTTCTTGTTTCCTTACTTTTTTGTGCAGTGGTCATCCCTACATCTTTTTTCATTTCACGAAATGCTTTTTCCCTTATAGTTAAGATCGCTAGTGTACATGCATGATGACTTAATTAGTAATAGCTAGGTAGCTAGCCTACACTTCATCATTTCATCATAATTTCACCATTCTCAGGGTTTCATCTACTGGGGGGTGCAGGACCCTCAATCTTCCCCCCCCCCCCAAGGTGATCACAGGTTGTTACATGTAGTCACCATTAAGGACCAATTTGGGATACTTCAGAGTAGTAAGCATTTTTGGCTTCGCGCTTCATGCAGGAGGGGGCACATCCCCCTCCCCCAAGGTGAAATTCCTAGATGAAACCCTGATTCTCTTTGAAGATTAAAGAGCATGGGCACAAGATACTTATCACCAACCCATAATAATTATTATGGTAGACAGGTATACATACTGTTTCAGCTCATTGGTTTTGGTGTATGATTTCATTTCCTGCATCATTGAATTCAGGAAATAGTTACTCTGCTTGAGAAACTGAACAGCCGAACTGGGTCATTCAGTTTTTACAGTGCAAAACTAGCTACAGTGCGTGGGCAACAACAAAGACACCACCTGTAGTATAAAACAGTGTAACCACACAGTAACAGGCATCATCTAACCTCCAGATCTAGCAGTTAGAGCTTATTTATATCCATGGATACTACCCACCACCTAGTTTAAACATAGTAGCTACGAGCCAGATAAACCACAGGTTAGCACTTCTCTTGGCGGTCAGCGGATAGAGTGCTAAACTGAGGTTTATCTATAACATAACCAGTTGCATGAATAGATTATTACATAACAATAAAATTGGGAAAGATAGATTTAATAACTTTGTAGTTACTCTGACAACTATGAATCATTACAGAGCTACACCTATGGATCATTGCTTCTTGGTCATAACTGCTCTGTTCTTTAAAGTCTATATCCTTAGTAGAATATACACTCTGACAGGGTTTCATCTACTGCCCCCCCCCCCCCCCCCCCCCCCAAAAAAAAAAAAAAAAAAAAATCCTGGGAAGTCAACAATCATATGATAACAGTTTCCTATTCTATTCCCATCACAACTTTAAAGATTCTAGTTGTTGGTGAGCAGAGCAAGCTTACCCCTTATTCATGCAAATTGATATTTCGATACATACACAGCGAACTTATAACAGGTCTGGACAGCTCCACATACCAGTATATGACCTGTACACAGTCAGAATCTACGTACAAGTCTGTAACAGGTCCGTATTTTTGGACTGTATCAGACCTGCTGCCCCACGGGCTGCCTACAGATAAAAAATTAGTACTTCCAATGCCTAGGGTTTACCGATTTTTGTTCTGTTACATACCTGTTACAGGCTGGTTACAAGTTGTGGATTTTTCGCTGTGTCAAAATTCAAAATTTCATTGTATGTAAAGCCTGCAAGGAATACATACAGGGAGAAAATAGTGTGAAATAACCAGGCTATGGATAGTATGATGCGAAATGATTACTTGCTAAGGAGTTGTATGCAATATTGCTCCGAGTGATAATGCCTTTTCGAAGGTTTCCTCGCAGGTGCTTGAGTTCGCAGCCGAGGCCGAGCTCAGCTCAGGTGAACCTTGGCACATGCGCATACGTTCGTTTGAAGTTTGACCCCACACACACTTTGTCATAGAGGCGCTAGGTGGACCGTAGGCGTTTGGCTTTCTAAGTGCTTGTGCAAGCATTATACAGTCTGCTGTGTATGCAGCTGTTCATCTTGACAGCTATAGCTATCTTAGCCTGAGAAGTTAAACAAATGACTTTTACGCTCGCCAATTGAATATGTTACACGAACATAGCTACCCTAGTTATTATGAAGGCGTGTGCTCACTGAATGACACTTGTGTCTATCCTGGTAATGCTTCTACATATCCTGTCATACCATATCATAAGGAGAAAGAACTTGTCACTGAAATTCTGCTTGGGCTTTTCGCTAAAATTATAGTTCCTACATTATCAATATGATGAATGTTATAAATAACTGCATGTCTATGCACACTGCTCAAATGGATTTCTGCAATTACATTTTTTTCCTAATAAAGGCAGAAAACCTTAGCTATATGGCTTTACTACCAGTACTCAATGGTTAGCTACATACGTATGTAGTATTGTAGTTTTGATAACAGTCACTTTCATTTTTAAGATAGTTTCAAATGACTTAGCTAGCTATTTGTAATCAGCTAGCTAGCTGACTTGATTGCTATGGGTCATCATATCTTCATCATAACCACTTTGTTCTTAAAAGTCTGTCTTCAAGTGAGTGGAATATACACTCATCACTACTTTAAGGATTCTGAAGGTGTGTGCTCTGTAAATGATTCTTGTGTGTATCCCAGAGATGCTGGTGATGTTGCTGCATGTCCTGTCTGGTTCCACTGCAATGCGTCCAATCAGTGTGTATGTGGACATAGTCATGACTTCATCAAGTGCAACCAGAGATTGCAGCAAGTTAAAGTCGTGGATTGCTATTGTGTTACATATGACGAGAGTAAAAAAAGAATAGTCGCAGGTGCCTGCTTCACACAATGTGCCACACCTCATCCTCATGATCTTATTGATGTGGTTTACCATGAAATTGAGGCTAATGTATCAAAGTTGAACAATAAAGTATGTAAAGAGACAAACCGTGATGGACCACTCTGTGGCAAGTGTAAAGATGACTTCTATCCTCTGGCTTATTCTTATAATCATACTTGTATAGAATGTCCAGGAAGATATGGCAAGTGGTGGGTATTCATTATAGTTGCATACATTCCCTTGACAATCTTCTACATGTTTGTGCTCTTTTTCCAGCTGAATGCCACTTCTTCTTACCTGCATGCCTATGTTATCTATAGTCAGACTATATCCATGCCTGCTAATGGTAGAATACTGCTCTCTGCTACTGGTACCAACCCTCAATTATCAAATGGGATAAAAGCTATATTAGCTCTATTTGGTATCTGGAATTTGGATTTTGGTAGGAGTTTCTTTTCTGATATTTGTTTGAAGATTGACACACTAGCAGTTTTGGCTCTTGACTACACCATAGCTATTTATCCACTACTTCTAACGTTCATTTCATACTTCTTGATTAAGCTGCATGACAGGAAATATCGTTTCACAGTGATCCTCTGGAGGCCAATCAAAAAGGTTCTCACGTTATTCCATAGTGATTTGAATGACCAAACCTCAGTTATTGATGCTTATGTCACTTTCTTTCTCCTTTCTTATATGAGACTTTTGATTGTATCATTCGATTTGATCGTCCCAACTCGTCTTTATGAAGTGAATTCTACAGGAAAGTTAGTGCTGTATTATGATGGAAGCAAAGAATACTTTGGGAAGGAGCACCTCCCTTATGCAATCCTTGCTCTCTTTGTGATGACCTTTTTCAACATCTTGCCTATCCTTTTATTTCTCTTCTACCAGTTCATGTGGTTCCAGAAAATTCTCAATCGTCTTCCTCTGAGGCTTTATGTTCTGCACACGTTCATGGACTTACTTCAAGGTTGCTACAAGAATGGAACACAACCAGGAACACGTGACCATCGGTGGTTTTCAGCCATGTACCTCATCCTCAGGATTTTAGCATTCTTGATATTCTCATCCTCTCATAATGCAATGTTCTTTATCTTCGGAACAATCTTGGTTCTTCTCTTCTGCAACTTGCTGGTGTGCATCCAGCCTTATAAGGAAGAATATGCCCACCATACTGCAATCAATACCGTTTTCTTGTTAGTCATTGCACTCTTGTACCTTTTGATAGTTTGTATTAATGTAGCAGCCATGATCGATAGCGGGATATTCATTTTTTATGCACTTACTGCTTTCTTGTGCATACTACCTCTAATTTACGTGTTCATCTATTCGCTATACTGGATCATACAGAGAAAGAACTTTGTTTCTAGGCTTCTAAGAAGGAACTAGTGTACAAAAGACTATGGAGTCCAATGAATTCACTATAGGAGATTAAAGCTAGTCGTATACTATCAAAATATCACATCTTCCCTTATAAGTAACTATCATGATTCCATAGTTGTTTTATTAACTGTGTATGTTAACTATCCTCCATATACGTACTGTAATAACATTGAAGTACCTAATTATTTTCAGCTAGCTAGCTATAGCTACATGCCATGGAATTAGCTGATCATATTTTAAACTGAAACTGAAAACTATGCATGGCTATGTTAGAATCTGCGTGGTGTGTGCACACATATAGAAATAATTTAGTGTAGCTATACTGCATGCACAATAATATTTTAGTGCGTCTAACTACAGCGTAGGAAAATTTTAAATTCCGCTGTAATATCTGAAATGTGTCAGATAAATTACAGCTCTATATAGCTATGTAGCTAGCTAGAGCTACACATCTCCGATGTTTTTTTATTGTATATCTAAACAGCTATAGAATAATTATAATTATATACTTTGGGAATGATAATGTTTGGACTTTGGGACGGAGTTTTCGAGATATACAATAACTTTTAAGTCTTGCAATAATTATGTAGCTATAGCGTAGGCCCTCAATTGTCAACCGGTACTTTACGTCGACCTTTACCATTTTATTGTCGACCTATCACGTGAGCGCGGGTGTAACGGAGGGGCTGCAGAGGTGAACGGCGGTGAACGGAGGTAACTATGCCTAAGCTTAAGAAGAAGAATGCCACTGCAAAGAAAAGCCATAATAAGGAGAATCAGCCGCCGGAAAGTCAGCGTAAAGCTCCTAATCGGCCTGCTTTTTTTTTTTTTTTTTTTTTTTTTTTTTTTTTTTTTTTTTTTACATGTAGCTAATGAAATTTTCATGTAGGACAATACAGTGTAGGAGATAAAACAGTGTAGAAGATGGATAAAACAGTGTAGAGGATTAAAAAACAAAAGTGAAAAAAGGGTCAACAATTCATGTGTTCAGTCTGTATATCCTGCTTCCGAGGATGCAAGGTCAACAGGATGGAGGGGATCTCTGGCTGCCCATCCAGCAGCTGAGCGGGCCCCTCTGATACACTGGATGGACGATCGTAGAAGGGCAAAGCTCAGCGAGCATCTCAGCCAGGCCATGGTGGAGCTGTACGTCTGATCTCTTTTCTGGGCAAGCATAGAGGCCAGCCTCTTATAGCACACTGTTGCTGCAGCTCCCATGCCTCCAGTCAGGGATAGTACTAAAGGTGTAAATGTGCCATGTTCTATCTCCCTCACCCGCTGGTCATAGGCCCGTTTTTTGAGATTTTCATGCTTTCGATAGCAAGAAGCAATGGGCTGGCTGTTTGACTGTGCGTGGGGGTTGAACACCCAGATGTCGAAAAATGCCTTCTCATGTCTACCTCCCCAGAATCCATTGGCGGCCACGTCCAACCTGGCATCATCGGTGGCAATTGCAGACGCTTCATCAAGGGTCTCCCCAGACAGTGGTTGCAAATGTGGTTCAGTGCATACATCATGACAGACCTCTGACAGTAGTGTGGCCGTGAAGTCTCTCACTTCATGGGTGGGGAAGCCACCCTTGGGGCATGAAAGGGCATGTTGGATGGAGAACGACACACCACAAGCACAGTGAGTTGGAGTGTGAAGAGGAGACCAACCATATCTCAGAGCAAGGGCATCACGAAACGCACCCTTATGGAGGGAGAAACCAAGCTCCCTGATTGGGAGGGACGTTAGCCAGCTCGAGGCACCTCTTTCTTGGGCCAAGTCCATGGCCCGCTGCAGGGAACCTGGTAACAAGTTCTGGACAGCCGACGCAGCCTAAGCTTCGTAGCTGGTCGAACCAATCTATGTTGGGGGCCATGGAAGCGGGAGTGAACAGAGCTGCTTTGGAACACAGTGTTCCACGAACAACCTTAAAAGATAGGCTGTCTGGAAGAATTATTCACGGCAGTAATATTGGCCCCAAACCGTACCTTACTCAAGATGAGGAAAAAGAACTTGCAAAGTTTCTTATCAACTGCTTCAAGATGGGTTATGGCAAAACAAGGGGGGAAGTTCTAAAAATTGTTGAGGCTGTCGTGAAAAAGAAGGGAAGAAAACATGAAGGCCCGATATCTCAGGGTTGGTGGTGTTGTTTTCATCACCGATGGCCTCAGTTGAGTCTACGTAGAGGAGATTCATTTTCCATTGCCCGTGAAAAAAAAAACAGAACAAGGACAAAGGAAAGGCATCAAAAAAGGTTTCTGGTGAGCATTCTGTACCTTCTTTATCTGGAAACAGGAGGAAGCTACCTGGAGAATTCACTGGATCTGTGAAGACCTACCCTAAGAGGAAGAGAATGGACCCTGAAAGCAACCAGGAGGCCAATGAAGATATTTGCTGTGTATATTTTGGGCTGTATAAAGATGATATTGATGAGTCTGGCTGCGTATTGGCTGACCGTGAATGGATTCAGTGTAGCAGCAAAGATTGTGGTTTATGGAGCCATGTCTGTTGCCTGGAAGAAACAGATGGAGGCTACAATTGTGCAATCTGCCAAAACGTGTTTATCTAATTTTGTGCTTGATAGTGTTATAGCTCTTGAATGCTCTATTCATAATTATTATATCAAATTTTGTAAGGGACAATGTGATATCATTACAATAAAAGTGATAGAAATATTTATAGTATAAAAAGAACCCCTTAAGAATAGGCAACCAAAATATTAGGCAGTGGTCGACAATATAATAACTATCGTTAACGGGTGATCGACTTCAAGTACCGCGTACCGGTATACCGGTGCCGGTGGTCGACAATCCCGACCGGCCAAAGTAGTTTTCTTTCTAACGATCTTTTCCTATGAAGATTAGCTTGTCAGCGGTCGACAAAAGATTTGGTGCGAGACCGTTAAATTATCTACAGGCTCGTTTTTGTTGCATCTTCGTACCTGCAACGGTAAGAAAGATACATAGCTCACAAATTAGGTGGTCGACAATTGAGGGCTTACGCTAGATGCATCAACACGAGGGGGTTTGCAGGTGCAAATATTCCCAATGATCTTCATATGGAGCACCTAAACAGGAGACTCAAAACAGTTTTAAGAAACTTAGGTGCTAACATAACCCCAGAAGCTGTCAAAAAAGCAGGGAAAAGTATTGGAACTGTTCAGCATGTATGTGAAGTATTTGAAATGCAGACATCAAAGTACCAATCATCACCCATACCCTGGCTTTGGAAAAGATTTTGACACAGTGTTAGAAGTCCTACAAGAACAAGAAGTTTTTATCACATGTTCTGAACGGGAGCATGCCTCTTTTAATTTCAAGTGTGGAATAATGCAACAATTACAAAAGAAAGCTCTTACTAAGAAAATTCAGACTAACATAGACCAAATAATGAATGTTTGATTCCATTTTTCTTGAATTTGATAGTGATAAAAATTTTTATTAGGGAGAGGGAGGTGAAATAAGTATACAAGAATCACATGAACAATCTCTAGCACACACATCACAACATTTGCAACCACATACTGTAATATTCTTCTCAAAAAATTTGAGGAAACCTTCAAAAAGAAATCTTCGCCTACAAACTATTTTGTTAGATGCATATAGCTTCACTTCCTTAGTAGAATGCCTTCCTCCATGGCCTTCATATAGGATAGCTTCTGCTTTTCCCCCATCCCGACCAGCTCTCCCAGATTCTTGGACATATTCTTCAAAATTCGACGGAAGACCCCAGTGGAAAATTCTCCTAATATCTGGAATATCTACGCCCAATCCAAATGCAGATGTTGCAATTATGAGACGGAGTTTGCTTCCACTAGTACAAAATGACAAAAGTATCTGCTCTTTCTTCTGGTTAGTCAGAACACGAGTATACATTTCTATCAACCGAAACTGTGAGACCCCTGTATATTTGACAAATTGAAGGGTAAGTACTTTCTGGCCTAGCTAACTAAAATCTGTAGTTAGCTATACTAAAATGTTACAGTTTAGATCACCAATCAGTTAGTATTATTTTTATCACTATCATTATAGGCTCACCTGGAAGTATTATTGTTTGCATAAGTCCCTTAACATCACTTATGATGGACCAGTGTGCTAAATTTGCTTCCAAGGGCTTAACAGCTGAGTTTGTTGGTGAAGCACAAATCGATCAAAGTGTAGCAAGGAGAGTGTTGCAAGGAGAAGTACAGCTGTTATACATCAGTCCAGAAAATATGATCAGAAATGCTAGGTACCGTGATATGCTTTTGTCTCAAAGGTAAGGATATCTATCTATTTCTATACGTATTGGAAGTCTGTCTATTCCCTATAGGTACAAAGACAATCTTGTAGCTCTAGTTATCGATGAAGCCCACTGTGTGAAAGTGTGGGGTGAACAGTTTAGGACAACTTTTTCCGAAATTGGTGACTTGCGGAGCATCATACCTGCTAATGTCAATATCATGGCACTTACGGCAACAGCAACTTGTGAAACCTTTCATATCGTCACCAGGAAGCTATCAATGAGTGATTCAGAACTTATTGCTTTGCCACCAAACCATGATAACATATTTTATAGGGTTCATCCTAAGAATAATCTAGAAGAATTGAGTGCTTCACTCTCTGAAGAGTTTAGGCAGGGGGATGTATTGAAAACTTGTGTTTGTACGTAGATATAGTGATTGCTCAAATCTTTACTCGGCACTACAGCGAAGATTAGGCAGTATGTTTACAAATCCTCCTGGATATCCAAATGAGAGTTGCATATATAGCTGATTTACCATAACCAGTTGGTAGTGATACAAATACATCATGTCCTTGAGTAAACGAGTGTATAGCATCCAGCTGCTTCTGCTTTAATTTATCAATTCCAAGCTGCTTGGCACTATCAGCTATCACTTGTTGAAGTTCCATATTGACGAGTAATTCCACGCGCGCAATTATATGACGCTCTGTGACGCACTCAAATTATTAGCACGTTCTATTTTGCTGAGTGTGCAGAACGAAACGCTTATGCGAGTTTGACCAGACCCTTTCCCTTCCCTTGGGTTGGTAAAGGGTCGCCCCGCGAGACTATATCCCAGATCACTTTTCTTCCCCGTCCCAAAAAAAAAAAAAAAGAAAAGAAAAGCTGGGCTGGCGACGCCAGACTAAGACCTGTTCGTGTCTGACTTACCATTTTTATAAGAGGCATCAAAACGTTCAAAAGTTGCCACCCTCAATCATGCGTGTTCTAGGATCACCCGCCTTCCTAGACAAACGTCCAATGATACAGTCTAATCGCCAGCGTCGGCGAGGCCCATAGGGCTAATACAACTTTAATTGCACAGACACGCACTTTTATCACTCACCAGTTTACGGAAGTATCCGGAGAGAGTGTTTGTGGTCAAATTCACTTCCTTTAGTTGTAGTGCCGAGATTTTCCCTTTACAGAAGGCATAAAGCTGCCTGTAGCTGCACCTTGCACGGTACTAACTCCACTATAATTTTAATAGCAAATGCAGCTGCACGCGCGAAGCAGCTGCTACATTTTTGTGGTCTTTGATATTGTGATAATCAATCGTGTTGTGGGCTGTGACATTTGTATTTCACACTTCCTGCCACTACTTCGAAGGTATGTAGAGCTCCTCCTATTATAAGTGGCATGTTATGCGTAATAAAATTAACTGTCCATTAGTGCATGTCTGTAATACAGCCTTTGCTTTATAGAGCCTTTGAATGCTACTCATAGCTTGAAGCTATACTGTTCATTGAATATAATGGCCTACTGAATAAGAATGGTGTGTTGGTATTAGCTATTAGCTAGCAGTAGTCCATCCAAATCTTTTACTATAGCTATACACACACTATAGCAATGACAACCCTTGCCCATGGACCATGTCACTCTGTAAGCAGTGATCATTCAGATACACACTTAAAAATATTGATTGACTATTAATCATCATGGGACACTTTCAGACATGGATACCTCTGCCAGGCTTCCATGAAGCAAATCAAAAGGAAAACCCTTAGCTAACATTAAAAATTTCCATCCTTGATGGCTGCCCAACCAAGCAGGTAGCTACGAACAGAAACAATTTATTGTATTCAGAACTGTAAAAAACTGACATACAGCACCACCAATCTTTTAATACCCCAGGCCAACCCCAGATAAAGTTGATATTCTCTCTTGATAGGTACAGATGTGTATCACATACGTTTGATACTATTATGTTTCCTGGGAGTAAGATTTTCATCCTAAAGATGCTATAGGTTCCTGAATCAGAATGCCCTTATCTCTCTTTGAACACTATCACAGAAGAGCTACTACCACACTTAATGTCTGTACTCCTTTTTCATGGGATCGAGAATACCAGTTTTCTCTCTACATTCTATTATTTTTCTCCTTCATCAATAATGAAACACTGTGTGGTTCACTAGGACAAGTGACAGCAGATCCTGCCTCCCCTTCCCTCCAACTCGTTGGCTGTGGATATTTTAGAGTATATTTATCATGATTTCAGCAATCTTCACCAATCACCCTCTTTTATTCAATGAAATCAGAGTCTCTCCATGACTTGCACTATCATCAGGAGAACAGTGTGGGAGTGAGCAGACATGACCATGCCCTCTACCGAAGCTCTAAAGCTCCACTGGAATCACTCCCTGTGTATTAGAGATGTGGCATCATGCAACTTCCAACGACATTGATCTTCCAGGTAAGTTAGCTGTTTGAGAAATGTAATTAAGATTCAATTTCTAGCTCACTGACACACATACATTTACCTATATAGCTGGAAATGGTTGGATGGAAAAGTCCAAAGTGTCTTAGACGTTCCTGAAAACATGGCAAGAGTTCAGGATTTTGTTTTCAATGGGTGTGGCTGAAAATTGACAAGCATACAAATGTGGACCAGGATGCAAGTGTGTCAACTGTTTAAATAGCTATAACAACAGTCTCAATCATCCTGAAGCAGTGATGGAGCTGTAAACATTGATGGACTTCAGAAACAGAACGAAGAATTGATAGGAGATAATACAGAGAGTGGTGAAGAACATGAACTAAATGAAAGACAAGATGAATGGGTGTGACATTTGCATTTTGCAATACTTACATCCACAAAATTGCTACTGTATATTATACAAGCAATACTACACAGGATCCAGCTAGAATCTGAAGTGTCCACTGCTAGGAACGAAAATTCTAGCAAGAAACACTATGACGTGATGAAACTAGCCAAGCAACAGAGGCAACATATAGCTGAATTTTCTGCCTGTTTATAGCTTGCAACAATGTTTACTGTGCAGTAATACTTACCTAGGTTTCATCTTTAGCAGAAAGTGCTCTCCATATTGCTTCTTCGGCTTCTAAGAGGCAGTTACAGTCCATACAAAACACCAGCACAATTTCTGTTTTTCGACTACAATTTATGACGTCATCGCTAATACGTGGTAATTAATTACGTCCACTGGCGATTAGACTGGATACTACATTCCCGAAGTTAGAAACTGGTAAGATCAATCATTCAGCACCAAATAGATACAATTTTTATAAGCTATTACTAGAAATACTAGAGATAAACTGCTGAAGTCCACAGATAACTCGATGCAATCTTTCCCACCGTAAATGGGCGTGTTCCGGTCTGCAATTAAACGCGTCAAAATTTATCCACTGGCGTTCCGCCTGAACAAGAACTAAGGTAGGCTTTCTAGAGCTTATACGCTTGAAATATGAACTAACTAAGCAAATTACGCTAGCTTCGGTACCTTGTTGGTCTTCGCTGGTCTTAGTTGGCGCTCTGTAGCACCAGGGGGCGAGAAACTAGCTTCTCTGTGACTCTAGTTCGAAACCCCGCCTACTCAATTTTTAGTAGTGCGCGGGCGTGAACGGATTTAATGTTTACGTTGCTTATTCAGCTTTTTCAAAACGCTAATGGACGCTACCTGGAGCTGTTCCTAGTGCCAGTCTATAGCAGTTATCTATAGGAAAGCACATACCTTCTTTCATGCCTCAACGGATAACTGCCTATATCTTGTAGAAGTGCTGAACTGAGGTTTATCTATAACGTAACAGTTGATTGTTACAATATTAAATTGGGAAAGATAGATTTGATAGCTCTCTGCATGAATCATTACTGCTCTGTTCTTTAAAGTCTAGTCCACAAGGGAGTGGAATATAGCTCCACTTTGGGGGGTGCAGGGGGGAAGCTTCCCCCCAAACCCTCAATTCCCCCCCCCCCCCCCCCCCCCTCCCCAAGGCTACTCCCTTTGGTTAATCTGGCATAGCAGCCCCAGGCACCTCCGGAACTCCATTTTATGTTCAGGTTCTACACTCTATACTGGATCATAAGAAGAATTTGTTAGGAATTAATTATCAGTGTGCACCATCAGCCAATAGCTTTCTATGTTTATCATAATTATATCGCTGCTAGTCTATGAACTTTAGCCAAAATCCTGGGAAGTCAGTTTCCTATTCGATTGTTGCATGAATAGAGATAGTTTACGTGAATTTGATAACAGACAGCCAATTCTTAAAATTATCATCTAGCTACCTGTGGGTATAGTTATACCTATCATCAGATCACTCTAGATCACTATAGAGGTCGCTATAGCTATACAGCTAGCTAGCTACGGGTCTAGTCTCGCGCACGCGCCTCGGCTGTACTTCTTATGTATAGCGCCTGTGGTTATATAAACTTCGTTCTCATTGAATGACGCTTGGTATTAGTGCTTCTACATGTCCGTTATACCACAGCTATCATAATTCTGCTTGGCTTTTCGCTATAATTATAGTTCATACATTATCAATGATAACTGCATGGCTATACACTAAATGGCAATTACCTAATGAAGGTATATTATGGCTATACCAGTAATCAATAGTTAGCTAGTATTGAAGAAATTCTTCGATTATAGTTTTGATAACAGTCACTTTCATTTTTAAGATAGTTCCGAATGACTTAATCAGCTAGCTAGCTGACTTGATTGCTATGGGTCATCATGTCTTCATCGTAACCACTTTGTTCTTAAATGTCTGCCTTCTTCAAGTGAGTGGAATATACACTCATCACTACTTTAAGGATTCTGAAGGTGTGTGCTCTGTAAATGATTCTTGTGTGTATCCCAGAGATGCTGATGATGTTACTGCATGTCCTGTCTGGTTTCACTGCAATGTGTCCAATCAGTGTGTATGTGGACATAGTCATGACTTCATCAAGTGCAACCAGAGATTACAGCAAGTTAAAGTCGTGGATTGCTATTGTGTTACATATGACAAGATTAAGAACAGAATAGTCGCTGGTGCCTGCTTCACACGATGTGCCACACCTCATCCTCATGATCTTATTGATGTGGTTTACCATGAAATTGAAGCTAATGTGTCAAAGTTGAATGATGAAGTATGTAAAGAGACAAACCGTGATGGACCACTCTGTGGCAAGTGTAAAGATGGCTTCTATCCTCTGGCTTATTCTTATAATCATACTTGTATAGAATGTCCAGGAAGATATGGCAAGTGGTGGCTATTCATTATAGTTGCATACATTCCTTTGACAATCTTCTACATGTTTGTGCTGTTTTTCCAGCTGAATGCCACTTCTTCTTACCTGCATGCCTATGTTATCTATAGTCAGACTATATCCATGCCTGCTAATGGTAGAATACTACTCTCTGCTACTGGTACCAACCCTCAATTATCAAATTGGATAAAAGCTATATTAGCTCTATTTGGTATCTGGAATTTGGATTTTGGTAGGAGTTTCTTTTCTGATATTTGTTTGAAGATTGACACACTAGCAGTTTTGGCTCTTGACTACACCATAGCTGTTTATCCACTACTTCTAACGTTCATTTCATACTTCTTGATTAAGCTGCATGACAGGAAATATCGTTTCACAGTGATCCTCTGGAAGCCAATCAAAAAGGTTCTCATGTTATTCCATAGTGACTTGAATAACCGAACTTCAGTGATTGATGCTTATGTCACCTTCTTTCTCCTTTCTTATATGAGACTTTTGAGTGTATCATTCGACTTGATCACCCCAACTCGTCTTCATGAAGTGAATTCTACAGGAAAGTTAGTGTTGTATTATGATGGAAGCAAAGAATACTTTGGGAAGGAACACCTCCCTTATGCAATCCTTGCACTCTTTGTGATGACCTTTTTCAACATCTTGCCCATCCTTTTACTTCTCTTCTACCAGTTCATGTGGTTCCAGAAACTTCTCAATTGTCTTCCTCTGAGACTTTATGTTCTGCACACATTCATGGACTTACTTCAAGGTTGCTACAAGAATGGAACACAACCAGGAACACGTGACCATCGGTGGTTTTCAGCCATGTACCTCATCCTCAGGATTATAGCATTCTTGGTATTCTCATCCTCTCATAATGCAATGTTCTTTATCTTTGGAACAATCTTGGCTCTTCTCTTCTGCAACTTGCTGGTGTGCATCCAGCCTTATAAGGAAGAATATGCCCACCATACTGCAATCAATACCGTTTTCTTGTTAGTCATTGCACTCTTGTACCTTTTGATAGTTTGCATCAATATAGCAGCCATGATCGATAGTGGGATATTCTTTTTTTGTGCACTTACTGCTTTCTTGTGCATACTACCTCTAATTTACGTGTTCATCTATTCGCTATACTGGATCATACAGAGAAAGAACTTTGTTTCTAGGCTTCTAAGAAGGAACTAGTTAAGATGTGTACAAAAGACAATTAGCTAATTCATTTAATATAATGTAGGAGATTAAAGGATAGCTAATATCGTGACCTCTTCCCTTATAAGTAACTACATATGACTATCCATATGTAATTTTATTAACCGTATATGTCTACATGTACTGTATATCCTCCATATACTGTATGTAATAACATTGAAGTTCATGTACCTAATTATCTTCAGCTAGCTAGCTACATGCCATGAAATTAGCTGATCGTATAAACTGAAACTGCATGAGAACTATGCATGGTATGTTCAAATCATTGCGTAGTGTTTGCACACATATATATAGTGTGTGTATAGAGATAAAATGAAATTTTACAGCTCTACCTATATAGCTACTTAGCTAGCTAGCTAGCTAGCTACACATCTTGGATGTTATTTATTGTATACCTAAACAGCTATAGAATATACATATGTGTGTATACTTTGGGAATGATAATGTTTGGACTTTGGGACGGAGTTTTCAAGATATACAATAACTTTTTTTAAGTCTTAGCATAATTAGCTATATAGCTATAGTTAGCTAACTACACTCACTCTTGGATTAGAGTACAGGCCTTGAGAGAGCGTCATCATCAACTATGAACCAAGTGGCAGTGTTGATTATATTGCTGGGAACATTCTGCACAATTACCAGTAGCTCTGGAGGAGGTCTGTTTAGTCCTGGTGGTGGTGGTAATGGTGATATTTGCCCCAAGAACATCAGCTGTGTCTATGATACAACCATGAATGCTTCAACATGCCCAGTCTGGTTCATCTGTAACAGTTCAGGCGAATGCGTATGTGGTGAAGAGTATTATCACATCATCAAATGCGATCAAGATATGCAAACAGCCAAAATTCTTGACTGCTATTGTGCCACGTATGACATTGACACGGATCAAACGATCGCTGGAGCTTGTTTTGTGAATTGTGGTTATGCCAGAAAGCGGAACTTCGATGAAGATGGAGTTGTATATTCTGCTCTCGAAGGAAACAAGTTTGAGCTGAATGCTATGATGTGTGGAGAAATGAATCGTACTGGACCTCTCTGTGGCAAATGTGAGAATGGTCTATACCCTATGGTGTACTCCTACAATCAGTCTTGTGTACACTGTCCAGAAGGTGGCAAAGACTGGTGGAAATTTATCCTTGTTGCTTACCTGCCTCTGACTTTCCTGTACTTTATTGTGCTCTTCTTTCAACTCAACGTCACATCCTCTCACATTCACGGTTTCATCATTTTCTGTCAGGTCATCTCAATGCCAATTAGTACTCGTATTCTGTTGAGAGCTGCCACTCATAACAGCACTTTTCAAGTAGGGGTGAAAGTACTGTCTGCTTTATTAGGAATATGGAGCTTTGATTTCTTCAGAGCTTATACAAATATCTGTCTAGAACTTGACTCTCTTGTTGCTTTGGCACTGGAATACATCATCGCTCTATATCCCTACTTTCTTATGATATTGACATATTTTTTGATAAAACTTCATGATCAAAATATCCGTCTGGTGGTAAAGATTTGGAAGCCATTTCGTTACATTTTGACGCTACTGAATCGGAATTGGGACAGCCACACTTCATTTGTGAATGTGTGTTCCACATTCTTCACACTCTCCTCCATGAAAATTTTGAATGTGTCGTTTGATTTTCTGATTGCAGCACGTGTCTTCAAATTGAAACCATCCGCAACAAGCAAGGTGGATTTGGTTCTTTACTATGATCCAAGCAAACATTACTTCAGTGGTGACCACCTTCCATACGGTGTTTTATCACTTTTCATCATGCTAATCTTCATCCTAGTGCCTATGATGGTCTTATTCCTGTACCAGTTAGCATGGTTCCAAAAAATTCTATCCTTCTTGCCGCACAAATTGCACTTCCTCTGCACATTCATAGACACATATCAGAGCAGTTTCAAGAATGGAAGTGAACCCGGAGGTCGAGACTGCCGCTGGTTTTCAGGGATGCACCTATTGGTCATTTTGGCAGTGTTTGTAACATTCACACTCAGTCCCTCAGCACTTTTCTTTCCCTTTGCATCTATTTTGCTCCTGATCCTCAACATGATGTTGGTAATAGTGCAGCCATACAAACAGAACCTCTCTTGTGCAGACATGACCTTCATCACCTTCATTGTACTCGTCTTCACATCTGTGGCAGGTATTAACATAGCAACATTCAAAAGCCAACACTTCATAAAAGTTTGCTGCTGTTTGGGATTGCTTTTTGCTGTTATTCCAATACTCTATGTTGCCTTGTACGCCTTATACTGGATTGTAATCAAGTGGAGGTGTGGTTTTGTGTTCATCAGAAGACTTCATTCTCTGAAGTTGGGGTACAGAATATGGGAACATGGTGAAGATGAGATAGAGGGCTCTCTTCCTCATAGACTGCAAAATCCTGAGTCTTATCTCGATGGAAACATGACCAACTTCTGAAATAGAACTTATTCATGCATGAATCACAGAATTGGCTTGATTGCGCATGCGCGCCTGTGCGATAATTATTTCTGTTTCTCTTCCTAGTAATGGCTAGTGTTTTGAAGTGCCTGCCCTTGGCTTCAAGGAGAAGTTTCCCTAGCGCTGCGACCGAGATTAGGCTCATAAGGCCAGCCGCGGCTCCTGCAAGCGAGTGCAGGTTCAAACCGTCCTCTACTAAGCCGCTATCCACTTCCATACCCGCTGCTTGGCCCCACTTTTACACCACCTCTACCTCTCAGCAGAATAAAGTGACCCACAAGGAAGAATCTGCACGTCCAATTAATGAAATTCCCACCATAAAATCCAAGTTTCTATTTCAGATCGCAAAAGATCCTGCTCGTATAGTTGACTCCATGGAGATGATAACGCATGAACTGGGACACATATTCAGGCTGTCAGCAGGGCCTAGGTCACATTTTTTATTTGTGGTTGAACCCAAGGATGTGGAGAAAGTTATTCGAGTTGGGGATCTTGGCTACCCTGAAAGACTGCCCATATACGAGTGGAAACAGGTTCGGAAAGAACTAAAGGTTCCCCCAGGACTGTTTCAAGAGTAAGTAAAGGGCAGGGGAGGCTCCACAAGAGGGGAGGGGGGGAAAAATCCTTATTTTCCTGGGCTCCCCAGATCCCTTCAACTGTAAATGGAAAATTGATGCATGTTAATTAACCACATGGTCTTGTGGCTTCTGTGGATATGTAATAATGGAAAGAAGCTTCATAACAAAAGTTAGCCATAGAATTTGAGATGATTGAAATGGTGTTTACTGTAGCTACTTTAAGAATGAAATCTGTTGTGGCATTTTCATCAGGCACTCTTTATTTTTGGTGTGTTTAGTACTACTTTAGTATTCTGGTATGACATTTGGTTTCGTATTTTGTTTGGTATGACATTTGGGAGGGGGGAGCCCCCTAAAATACAGTGGCATCCTCTTGACTCTAGTATTTAAACCTAGTGTTAGCTATTCATTGTCGTTAGCAGTATTATGCAACTGATATTCTCTTTCATGTAGAGATGGAGAATCATGGCACAACCAGCGAATGCCCATCTCTAAGTTCATCATGAAGCCTCGTAAGATGGCAGAGTATCACAAGCCTTTCAGCGATGTGGCATTCGACTTTATCAAACTCATTCTAAGCAAAAGAGGGAAGGACAATTTGCTTTCAGATGTGTCCCTCTCACTGGATAAGTGGGCCTTGGAATGTAAGCATCTACGTATTAGCTAGATAGCTGCTAGAACCTCTGAACAATGCCATGGACACATTTGGAACCCAGCCTTTTGTTCTTTGTAGAGGTTAGCAAAGGCCTTTGTTGAGAGGTTTGTCAGTGTCCTTTATTGGAATTTATAATTAGCTAATTACTAGACATCTGTATAGCTAGTTTATGCATGCATTTATTTCAACAGCTACTTCATTTTTTGTCCTTGGGAAAAGAATGGGCTGCTTGGAAGATCAATTGCCACCTGAATCCCAACAGTTTGTGGAGAACTTTCGTTTATTCATGGAGACCAGTGACAAGTTGATGTTTTCTGCTCAGTTGCATAAGATTTGGCGTACAAAAAACTGGAAGATTCTTGTAAAGTCCTTTGATGAAATTTATACATAATTATGCTAATGCATTAGTGAATGAAAAAATCAAAGAAATAGAAGAGGCAGGCAAATTGGATGAGTCGGAAAAAGCTGATGCAGAGTTGGGCATGGACTTTCTTACTTCTATGATTCACTCTGGCACCATGAGTGTAGAAGAACTTGTAGCAAATGCCACCGACCTGTTAACTGCTGGAGTTGACACTGTATAAGATCAATTTATTAAAACACTAACTGATCTGTTATTTTTATGAATTTTTTTTACAGACAAGCCTCACCATGACTGCTTGTCTCTATTCCATGGCCAATAATCCTGACGTGCAAAACAAACTGAGGGAGGAAGTCCAGAGAGTTGTGGGAAATGATGAAGTAGTTACTCCCCAACACATACGGGAAATGAATTACCTTAGAGATTGCATCAAAGAGGTTCAAAGGTGAAAGTTCACTGCATCAGTACTACATGACTGTATAATGCTATAATGATTCCTGTATACAGGCTTTATCCGATATCTACAGCTAATACTCGGATCTTAAAAGAAGATGTGGTTCTATCAGGCTACCATGTTCCTGCTGGAGTAAGTTGCACATTTTCTATTAGCAAATAGCTTTTCTTTTCTTTTTTCTTTTGTGATGATAGACACCAATACTCTTGCCTGTCGTTGTCCCTGGACGACTCCCAGAGTTTTTCCCTGAACCAAAAAAATTCAGGCCTGAGAGGTGGAGCAGAGACAGCAAAGAAGTTAAAAGTTCATTTGCTGCATTGCCCTTTGGATTTGGCCGAAGGTCATGTGTTGGTAAAAAAAAAAATATAAAAAAAACAAATAAAAAAAAACAACAACAACAAACATACAAACAATTATCATCTCACTACGTAATAGATTAATTTCACCCCTCATTAGGTCGTAGGGTGGCCGAGTTGGAGATGTACATTTTACTAGCCCAGGTGGTCAAGAGCTTCAAGATTGAGTTCCGTGAAGAGAAACCAATGGAATTCATCAATAAATTAAATTATAAACCTGAAAGGCCAATGGACCTAGCTTTTATAGACGTGTAACATAAGTTCATCTGTCTTGTATGAAATTCAAATAATTACTTTGCCATTTACATTCTATAACATGATTAGATAGACATGCTGCTAGGATGTTAACTGGAGCTAGACAATGGCTAATTAGGCCAGGCCATATTATAGATTCCTTGTTTCTTTCACTCCCCTCAAGTTTGAGCCCCTCCTGTCATTACATAACTTGCTTTATAAGCCTGCGCTGCATTGACAGACACTATTACATGCTGAAACCTGACAAGGGACCGCATGTTTCCTATTAGCTATTAGCTATCGTGTGTATCCTACAAAAAATACACTGTTTCCTTTGTGAAACACGTAGTGAAAAAACAAACCTGTTACCAGAAACGCCGTACTAGAAAATTGCTACACCTGGCTCGCGAGAAAAGAAACTATGGCCACTTGCCGTCTCAGCCCTTTTGTTTGGACCAAGCTGTTCTTTCCTTCCCGAACTAGACTGATACCGCCAGCAAGTAGAGATGCAGGCTTCGCCAAGCTTACCCGAAGACCACTTTCTATTTCCTCACACACTGCCTGGCCTCACTCCTCCACTCCCACCTCCAAGTCTCAAGCTGCTCCCTTGAAGAATCAAGAAGAAGGAGCTCCACGTCCTTTCAGTGAAATTCCCAAGACTAAGACAGTGTTGGGGCTGAATCTGGAAGTGATGAAGGATCCCTTCCGCATAACAGATTATGCAGAGAAGACGGTACATGAACTGGGGCATATCTTCAGGATAACTGGAACTCCTGGTATTCCTTCTATGGTGTTCGTGGTTGACCCAAAGGAGATTGAAAAGGTATACCGTTTGGGAGATCAAGATTACCCTAAACGGTTCCCTTTTGATATGTGGAAGAAAGTCCGAGAGGACCTAAAAATTCCTTTTGGAATATTTTTAGAGTGAGTGCATAGATCTATGCCTTAGCTAGAAGTCCAGTGAATGTAGCTAGCTAGACATACACAGGTTGTTTGATAGGTGGGGTCAATTGAATGTCCATAGATTTGTCATTGTCAAATGGCAGAACAGCTCGATACATGAAAACCTGTTGCAGAGAAACGCTTAGTCTTACTGATATCATGTTAAATAACTCCAAGTAGTCTCAGACAGAATATTATCACATGCGAAGTTTCTGTTGATGAGCAATGTTGTCTACAAGAGTGCTCCATGTTAGACTTGCCACTCAAATTGACCACATCTATTGAATTACATGAAGCCCCACTCAGGAAGCTATAGACCAATCATTACACGGCTATAGTGTTAGCTATACATTTCATTATATATTTGTACTCCCAATAGAGAAGGAGAAGCATGGCACAACCAGCGAATGCCCATCTCCAAGTTCATCATGATGCCTCGTAAGATGGCAGAGTATCACCAACCGTTCAACAATGTGGCAGCTGATGTTGTAAACCTCATTCGAAACCAGAGAAGAGAAGATAACTTATTTTCAGATGTGGTCCTCCTACTGAATAAATGGTCCTTGGAATGTAAGAATTCTATTTAGCTAGTTTGATAAGTTGATCATTGATTTTTAAATCTCTCATAGCTGTTTCATTCTTTGTCCTTGGCAAGAGGTTAGGATGCTTGGAAGATCAAATGCCTCCTGAATGCAAGAAATATGTTGATAGTATTCACATCTTCTTAGAGATGACTACTAAATTAATGTTCAGTCTACCATTTCATAAGATCTGGCCTACGAAAAATTGGAAAACTCTTGTAAACTCATTTGATTATCTTTATTCCTATGCCAGTGGACATGTGAACGAAAAGATAGCAGAGTTAGAAAAAGCAGAAAAATTGAATGAGTTTGAGAAAGTTGATGCAGAGCTGGGGATGGACTTTCTTACTTACATGATTCACTCTGGCAATATGAGTGTAGAAGAACTTGCAGTAAATGCTGTAGACCTCATAAGTGCTGGAGTTGACACTGTTAGTAGCAACTGCACATGCAGATATAAAATTATAGATGGCAGTGTATGAGTGTGTGTATCTGTTTTATTTCCAGTCCAGCCTCACCGTGAGTGCTTGCCTCTACTGCATAGCAAATAATCCTGATGTGCAAGACAAACTGAGGGAGGAAGTCCAGAGAGTTGTGGGAAATGATGAAATGGTCACTCCCCAACACATACAGGAAATGCATTACCTCAGAGATTGCGTCAAAGAGGCTCAAAGGTAACCAAAGATAACCTTCTCTTGATGGCCATGTTAGTTGTTTCATATCACTCAGAATGTACCCAATAGCTCCCAACAATGCTCGGATATTGAAAGAAGATGTTGTATTATCAGGCTATCATATTCCTGCTGGAGTAAGTCCAAGGTTTCATCTAAGGGGGACAATGACTTCTAAATCTTGTTGAAGTCTAACTTATATAATAATTGATCTAGAGGTTGTCTACAATTTAGCCTCCATGATATACTGTAGCGATTCCAGAAGCCATGCATTTCCTGAAACTTTGCCCAGCCTGACGGTAATAGAAGAACTGTTTTATCTGCATGCCGTATTCCCACTGAAAAATCAGCTGCACTAACTGTACGTAGCCAACTGGTTCATTTGGTGTTTGAGTAGCTAGTTTCAACTATCAAGCTGCTGCTGGACATGAATTTCATGTTCATATATTGATTGGTCTCTAGCTTCCGGGATCGTTAATGATAACTTAGCTATGCTATAACTTATTGAATTATCTGCTACATTTATAATTACAGACTGTTATAAACTTGCCTGTTGCTGTTCCCGGCCGACTCCCAGAGTTTTTTCCTGAACCCCAAAAATTTAGGCCTGAGAGATGGAGTAAAGACAGCAAAGAGATCCAGAATTCGTTTATCTCTCAGCCTTTTGGTTTTGGGCGAAGATCATGTGTTGGTAATTTATCTATGTGGCAATTTAGCTATAGTTTTAATTTTTTCCTCAGGTCGGAGAGTAGCTGAGTTAGAGATGCATGTTTTGCTTGCCCAGTTGATCAAGAACTTCAAGATTGAGTACCGTGAATATAAACCAATTGAGTTCATTATTAAGTTATTCAACAGACCAGAGAGACAGGTGGACCTAGCTTTTATAGATGTGTAGCATAAGTTCATCTGCTTGTACGAAATAATTACTTTTGTCATAATTATTTGTATTGATAATCAGGTGAAGGAATTTCATGGGTGTTGTTAATGCATCATGGGGGGGGGGGGGGGGGGGGGGGGAACTAGTATTACTTCTGGTATAACTGTGAGACCTATTCTGTATAACATAACTTTTCTGGATGAACGAGCTTCTGGCGTGGTCGACACTTTACCAGACTACACTTAGGAGCCACACCCATCACACATATGGATAAACAGTGCATAATTAATTCTAAATAGATAACTTAAGTCTCGCGAGACTATGACCACTTGCCGTCTCAGTGCTTTTGGTTGGAAAAAGCTGATAGCGCCAGCAAGTAGAGGTGCAGGCTTCGCCAAGCTCACCCTAAGGCCACTTTCTATTTCCTCACACATTGCCTGGCCTCACTCCTCCACTCCCACCTCCAAGTCTCAAGCTGCTCCCTTCAAGAATGAAGAAGGAGGAGCTCCACGTCCTTTCAGTGAAATTCCCAAGACTAAGACAGTGTTGGGGCTGAATTTGGAAGTGATGAAGGATCCTTATCGTGTAACAGATTATGTAGAGAAGATGGTACATGAACTGGGGCACATCTTCATAATAACTGGAACTCCTGGTCTTCCTTCTGTGCTGACTGTGGTCGACCCCAAGGATATTGAAAAGGTGTACCGTTTGGGAGATCAAGACTACCCTAAAAGATTCCCTTTTGATATGTGGAAGCAAATTCGAGAGGACCGAAAAGTTCCTTATGGAATATTTCTGGAGTGAGTTTACAGTAGAAATGATTACCTACTTGGCTCTAATGTAGTGGTACATAGAAAAGTCTTTGTCAGTATATAGTTGGCATGCTATGAGCCATTCCCTTCATACACTATAGACCGCTTGCCTTTTGGGGTGTATCAAAAAACAGAGAAGGCTCAATTTTCACTTATATCAATCTCTAGGCATAGTAGTATTAGCTATATTAAAAAAGGCTCCAATAATTTAGCTAATCGTTTGCTTTGTATGGCCTGGTAGTTAGCTAGCTACAAATGTACTATTTCCATAGACTTTACACTATGTGTAGGGCAAAAACACAAGTCTATGGAATTATAACTTCTTGAAGCTTTATAACTACCAAACAGAGCCTTCATTTAACTTCATATTTTGGAGCTTTCTTAAAATTTTATGCCTAGAGATTGATATCAGTGAAAAGAAAATTCATACAGTACCTAGCTTTCATTATGATTTAACCTGTTTTGGACACACCCCAAAAAGCAAGTGGTTTATACTATACTTAAAGTACTTTTACAGTCACATGATCTTGGTATTGGGAACCAATTATTGCAGAGCTATGTAGTGTTATATTTTGTTACATAATAATAATTGCATGGCATCATGCATGCAGACTCTGCATGTTCTGTATTAACATATTCCCAACAGAGAGGGAGAATCATGGCACAACCAGCGAATGCCCATCTCCAAGTTCATCATGATGCCTCGTAAGATGGCAGAGTATCACCAACCATTCAACAATGTGGCAGCTGATGTTATAAATCTCATTCAAAACCAGAGAAGAGAAGATAACTTATTTTCAGATGTGGTCCTCCTACTGAATAAATGGTCCCTGGAATGTGAGAATTCTATTTAGTTTGATTAAGTTAATCATTGATTTTTAAATCTCTCATAGCTGTTTCATTCTTTGTCCTTGGCAAGAGGTTAGGATGCTTGGAAGATCAAATGCCTCCTGAATGCAAGAAATATGTTGATAGTATTCACATCTTCTTGGAGACAACTGCTCAGTTAATGTTCAGTCTACCATTTCATAAGATTTGGCCTACAAAAAATTGGAAAGCTCTCATAAACTCATTTGATTATCTCTATACCTATGCCAGTGGGCATGTGAACGAAAAGATAGCGGAGTTAGAAAAAGTTAAGGAGTCGGAGAAAGCTGATGCAGAGCTAGGGATGGACTTTCTTACTTATATGATTCACTCTGGCACTATGAGTGTAGAAGAACTTGCAGTGAATGCTGTAGACCTCATAGGTGCTGGAGTTGACACAGTTAGTAGCTAATACACTGCAGGTGTGTATTCTATACAACAGTACATGAGTCTATCAATTTTATTTGCAGTCAAGCCTCACCATGGCTGGCTGTCTCTACTGCATAGCCAACAATCCTGACGTGCAAGACAAACTGAGGGAGGAAGTCCAGAGAGTTGTGGGAAATGATGAAATAGTCACTCCCCAACACATACAGGAAATGCATTACCTCAGAGATAGCATCAAGGAGACTCAAAGGTAAACAAGATGTGTAGCTAGTCAACTTTTTATAGCCATGTTATATACTGTAATTGTTTTATCACTGCATTATCAGAATATACCCAATAATTCCCGGCAATGCTCGGATATTGAAAGAAGATGTTGTATTATCTGGCTATCATATTCCTGCTGGAGTAAGTCCAGGGTTCACACATGCAAAGTTTAACTAGAAGGTTTCTAGCTAGCTATGCACATGCACAGAGCTAATAGCTATAACTTATTTTCTGCTTACAGACTGTTATAAACTTGCCTGTTGCTGTTCCTGGGCGACTCCCAGAGTTTTTTCCTGAACCTCACAAGTTCAGACCTGAGAGATGGAGCAAAGACAGCAAAGAGGTCCAGAATTCATTTATTTCTCAGCCTTTTGGTTTTGGGCGAAGATCATGTGTTGGTAATTTTTAAATGTTTTATCTATGTGGCTATAGCTATAGGATTTATAATTCCTCAGGTCGCAGAGTAGCTGAGTTGGAGATGCACGTTTTGCTTGCCCAGTTGATCAAAAACTTCAAGATTGAGTATCGTGAAGATAAACCAATTGAATTCATTATCAAATTATTCAACAGGCCAGAGAGACAGATGGACCTTGCTTTTACTGATACATAATTGCTTAATAATCAACTTTGCTGAATCTAGTTTTTAGGTAACTCTCATATCCACGCAATCTGATTATCGGGGTTACGCGCATGCTCAGTATACACACTCCACCCCAAACAAATCACGCTACTTACGGTCTTATATCATCTGCGTGGAAAAGGTTGTTCGTTCCTTTCCAAGTTAGGCTGCCAGCCACTAAAGTGTAGCCTCATTCGCTAAGCATACCCTAAGGGCATTGTCTACTCTTCATTCCTCCACTCCCACTTCAGAAGATACTACCTCTCAAAATGAAGAAAACTCCAAGGAAGGAGCTCCACATCCTTTCAGTGACATTCCCAAGACTAAGACAGTGTTTGGACTGAATCTGGAAGTGATGAAGGATCCTTATCGTATAGTTGATTACACAGAAAGAATGGTACATGAACTGGGGCACATCTTCAGGATAAGTGAAACTCCTGGCCTTCCTACTACAGTGTTTGTGGTCGACCCCAAGGATATTGAAAAGGTGTATCGTTTGGGAGATCAAGACTACCCTAGACGATTCTCCTTTGATGATTGGAAGCGGATTCGAAAAGACCTAAAGATTCCTTTTGGAATGCTTTTAGAGTGAGCAATACAGCAGATTTCAGGTGTAGGTAGCAAGGAAAATAATAGCCGACTAACTAAACAGACCAGGAGTTTATGCCATGCCTGATCTGGTGGCATTAGTTCCCCAGCTTAACATTTTGGCCATTTATAGCTAGTTCATCAGTATTTATCTTGTCTTTGCACAGAGAGGGAGAATCATGGCACAACCAGCGAATGCCCATCTCCAAGTTCATCATGATGCCTCGTAAGATGGCAGAATATCACCAGCCATTCAACAATGTGGCAGCTGATACTATAAATCTTATTCGAGAGCAGAGAAGAGATGATAACTTAATTTCAGATGTGGTTCTCCTACTGAATAGGTGGTCCCTGGAATATAAGTGGCAGCTGATAACTACCACACCACTATATTTAAAGAGCAGTTGGAGTATTTTTTCCATAAAGGGTCACCACCTGTACATGGATGGAATGGGTAGCTAAGGGTCATCAATATAAGATTGGAAGTAAGTGTGGAGGTAGCTACACGATGTGTATACTGACTTGGTGTGTAGCTATACTGTTTCATCTCTCATAGCTGTTTCGTTTTTTGTCCTTGGAAGGAGATTGGGATGCTTGGAAGACCAAATGCCCCTTGAGTGCAAACTTTTCGTTGACGGCATTCAAAATTTCATGGAAACAACGATTAATTTATTGTTTACTTTACCAATCCACAAGATTTGGCCTACAAAAAAATGGAAAGCTCTGGTAAATATAATGGATAACCTCTATACTTATGCCAGTGGACATGTGAATGAAAAGATAGCAGAGTTAGGAAAAAAAGAAAAGTTGAATGAGTTGGAGAAAGCTGATGCAGAGTTGGGGATGGACTTTCTTACTTACATGATTCACTCTGGCACTATGAGTATAGAAGAACTTGCAGCAAATGCCATTGACTTGTTAATTGCTGGAGTTGACACTGTAAGAGTAATGATGGCATAAAGATAGATAAGTGATGGTCTACTCTTTATTTTAGACGAGTCTCACCATGGCTGGCTGTCTGTATTCCATGGCCAATAATCCTGACATGCAAGACAAACCGAGGGAGCAAGTCCTGAGAGTTGTGGGAGACGATGAAATAGTTACCCCCCAACACATACAGGAAATGCATTACCTCAGAGATAGCATCAAGGAGACACAAAGGTATACAGTCTGACAAGCTATAGCTAACATTATTACTGACTTAGAATTTTGATTTATCAGACTGTATCCAATATCTCCTACCAATAGTCGGATATTGAAAGAAGACATGGTATTGTCTGGCTACAACATTCCTGCTGGAGTATGTTTCAGTATTTAACTTTAGACACATGATACTATAGCTTTACTGATACAGTAGAACCTCGTTTATCCGTACCTCGATTATCCGGAACCTCGATTATCCGGATTCAGAATTCAACCAGCCACGCCCCCATTTTCACTTAATTAGAACATCAGCTGTTAGCGATCAGGTAGCTTCTGTTGTTGTTGCTTATCTTGCTGGCTAGTGGTGGGCTTCTGCTAAACAGAAGAGAGTAGTTTGACTGTTAAGGAGAAGGTGGCAACTGGTAAGTAGCTAGTAAAACCTTATTTCCAATTAATCTTACTACTACTTCAGTTATCCGGACTATTTCACTTATCTGAACAGCAAACAAATTTCTGAGGACAAAGCTGTTCGGATAACTGAGGTTCTACTGTACTGGATTAACATATAACATTATTAGCGTTTATCTTGCTGGCTTGATGTGTGCATATAACTTTAAACACATGATACTATAGCTTTACTGATAACATTGTTAGCGTTTATTGGCTTGATGTGTGCATAACTTTAGACACATGATACTATAGCTTTACTGATAACATTGTTAGCGTTTATTGCATAACTTTAGACACATGATACTATAGCTTTACTGATACTGGATTGACATAACATTATTAGCCTGTAGTATGAGTTTATCTTGCTGGCTCGATGTGTATACATTATGATAAAGAAAACTCATGTTAATGGCTACTACATTAATTTGTATGTGCCTACGGATTTACAATTTTTGAGTCAAGCATTCATTTTTAATTATTATTTGTGTATTATTGTTGTTGTTGTTGTTTGTTTGTTCATTCAGTTGTATGTTTTTTGAAAGAAAGGCTCTATAATTATGGTACATATGTACCTACCAGCCATCCATGAAATAATCGAGAGGTTAAAAAATATAGCTTTATTTTAAAAAAAATCCGTGAGATCAAGTTACAAAGAATAATAATGGTGATTATGAAAATGACAAAGTTAGGCTGCAGTTTGGAAAAAGAGGTTAGCTATAGTTACATGTAACTACTGTAGCTGTAGCGTTTATCAAGTCTTCATTTAATATCGACAAATGCCAGGTCCATTTGCCTTGCTGGTCCATACAATAACTTGGCCACAAATTCAATTGGTTCATCTTCACGATACTCAATCTTGAAGTTCCTCATCAACTGGGCAAGCAAAACGTGTACCTCCAACTCAGCTACCCTGCGACCTATCACAAGAAGAAAACCGATTAAATAGGAGGGACACCTCATCATATTTTCAATCATGGAGCTAGCTAGCTATTACACTATTTTCCTGCCTTACCAACACATGACCTTCGGCCAAAACCAAATGGTAAGGAGGTGAAGGAACTCTGGACCTCCTTGCTGTCTCTACTCCACCTCTCAGGTCTGAACTTTGTAGGCTCAGGGTAAAACTCAGGGAGCCGTCCAGGAACAATGGTTGGCATTATTACACATGTCTGCACAAAAATAATTATTAGATAGCTACGTAAATTACATAATGATAATAGCTAGCTTGATGCATAATCTAGGAGTCTCCCTTTTTTCTTTTCTAGCTATAACTAGCCTCTTACTCCAGCTGGAATGTGGTATCCTGAGAGCACTGTATCTTCTTTTAAGACACGAGAGTTATTGGGAGCAATTGGATACATTCTAGTCGTCTCCTTGATGCAATCTCTGAGATAATGCATTTCCTGTATGTGTTGGGGGGTAACTATTTCATCGTCTCCCACAACTCTCTGGACTTGCTCCCTCAGCTTGTCTTGCACATCAGGATTGTTGGCAAGACAATACAGACAAGCAGCCGTGGTAACACTTGTCTAAAATTAAAATTTTAATCATTGTTATCAGCATAATCATTTAAATACCGTGTCAACTCCAGCAGATAACAGGTCTATAGCATTAACTGCAATTTCTTCTACACTCATAGTCCCTGAGTGAATCATATAAGTAAGAAAGTCCATGCCCAACTCTGCATCAGCTTTCTCCGATTTGCCTGCTTCTTCTATTTCTTTGATTTTTTCATTAATTTGTCCACTGGCGTAAGTGAATACATCATCAAAGGAGCTAACAAGAGTCTTCCAGTTCTTGGTGCGCCATAACTTGTGAAGTGGGAATCCAAAGAGCACTTTGGAAGTGGCTTCAAAGAATGTGTGAATACTGTCCACAAAGTGCTTGCATTCAGGGGGCATTTCATCTCCCAAACATCCTAGCCTCTTTCCATAGATGAAGAGTGAAACAGCTATATAAATATCAGTGAACCAGTAACATACAGATTCGATCACCATAATATACATTAGCTAACTATACTGTACTTTATTGCCTGTGGTAATAAATCATTCTTACATTCTAGAGACCACTTATTGAGTGAAAAGACCACATCTGATAACAGGTTATCCTCCTTCCTCTTGTTTCGCACGAGTTTCATAAAGTCAAATGCCACTTCATTGAATGGTTGGTGATACTCTGCCATCTTACGAGGCATCATGATGAACTTGGAGACGGGTATTCGCTGGTCGTGCCATGATTTATCATTCCTAAGAAATAAAATGAAACAATTAAGAACTGCCCACTTATCCCTCTCCCAGGTGTTGGCTAACTGCCAAGCAAGAGCGAAATATCTCAACTTGAGCTGTACCACATTCTCCATGGAAGTACAACACAGAAACATCAGATCTTCAGCGTGTCCATTCCCACTATATAACTAATATTAGTTACTTACTCAAGAAACATTCCATAAGGAACTTTAAGTTCATCTCGCACTTGCTTGAGCTCATTAACAGGGATTCTCATGGGGTATTCTTGATCTCCCGAGCGATAAACTTTCTCCACGTCCTTGGGATCAATCACAAATAGCATCTCGGGCAAGCCAGGAACTCCGGTCATCTTGAATATATTCCCTACTTCGTGCACCATCTTCTCTGTGTAGTTTGAGAGCCTGGAAGGATCTTTTATCACTTCAAGATTCAACCCCATAAATGTTTTAGTCTTAGGAATTTCACTATAAGGACGTAAAGGAGGTTCTTGATCTACTTCCTTCTGGATGGAAGAAGCTCCTTGAGATTTGGCAGTAGGAGTGGAATAGTGAGGCCAGGCTATGTGAGGGGAGGTAGAGAGTGCCTTGGTGGTGGATGATTGTTGAATGACTCTGTAAGAAGGTGTAGCAACTGCATTCTTAGTTGCTGGTCTCAGCAGAGATGGGATATTGGAGAAGCTCCTCTGTAATGGAGTTAACAGCTCCCTTTTGCGAGCTAAAGAGCTCAAACGAGAAGTGGCCATAGTTATTACTAATTAGTATCGTCACGTCGGTAGCTTTGTAGCCGTAAGCAATAATATTATAGCTCGTTTGCTGCTTTGCTTTTATGTCGGATGTTTTTTAGGTTACCCGGGGGCGTGCGCAAAGGATTATTTTTTTTGCTATAAATAGCTAACATTACGTAATTAGACTTCGAGTCTCTGTGTATCGTCCTTTTTATATGGTAAATTTGTGATCTGAGGTTTCCTGTAAAGTCCAGAGGACATCCAGACCCCCTCCACCCACCCAGGCTGGTATAATTAGAGTAAGCAATCGATTTCCGGCCACTATGGATATTCGGACGCCTCCCTGAAAAACAGGGTACAGGCAGGCTTCAAAATTTTTATATGAGCATGGGCCTCTATCCAAGTTGTACTTCACCCTGCACTGTTGTAGCCGTGCTCCTTGAAACGGGGACGCTACAGCACAAAGAACGGTGCCGCCTGACAATACGTTTTAACGGACATTTCGATCTACTCCCGTACAAGAAGAGAGAAAAGCTATGAAATGATGGACAATCCAACCCTCGCTGCACACGTAGGTAGCTTTGTCTTACAACTGCTAAATGCCAAATACTTACATTCTACACTGTCATAGTTTTTGCGTGGCAGCTTGACAACCATCTGCAAGCTCAGTCAATCATTAATCGGCCACACTCCAGGCAATCTAACCTCTTGTAATACAACCGGTAGCCTATATTAAGCTATAAAATAGCACAACAAGATGCATTGTAGTTCATAGCAGCATAGCAGCTGCACACAAACCACGCCCCCTAAAGTTTGCGCATGTGCATTATTATTGAAAGCCACGTGACGTGCAGCTAATTACTTGAATCATAGAATCTATCATCTATGCCTGAATTCCTCGAAGCTTTGATAAGGTAAAGCCTCTATTTAGATGTTTCTCTCATCCTTTTAACTTGTGTTCACTCTTACAGATACTAAAAACTCCGCCAACACTTCATGGCATCCAGAGTGAGCAGTCATCATCATAAGGCATGTTGAAGTTGAAATTAATTATGCTGCAGATCATTTTTAGTTAATTCACCCTAGCACATGTTACAAATTTGGTTGTTGGGAAGAGTCGCCTAATTATGGCTGGACACAGAATCTGTGGCCAATGAGCACACAGGATGTGACTCTTTCTTGATAGAGCATTGCCATCTTATTAACTTTACCCTTCCCTTGTTGCAGTTACCTTCTTATCCCCCACTTCACGAGCGAATAATAGGACATAGAATAACAGCCAAGAAGATGACTGGTGCATCTTGCCAGGATGGATCAACATATCGTGATCGACCTTCAACTTACAAAGGTTGGGATGACCTGGCAATGCAAGAGGCTCTCACTGCAGTGAACAGGGGGATGTCGGTACGTCGTGCAGCCCTCACACACAATGTCCCGAAGTCGACGCTTTCAGATCGGGTGACTGGGAAGGTGATACATGGGATTAAGTCAGGACCTCAACCCTACCTATCATTGTCCGAAGAAGAGGAGCTCGTGTCTTTCTTGTTGGGGTGTGCTGCTATAGGCTATCCCAGGACAAGAAAAGATGTTATAGCACTAGTCCAGGATATTCTCATCTCAAAGGGGAAAAGTGGTGTTGTCACTGACGGTTGGTGGACAGGGTTCAAGAATCGCCACTGCGAAATAACACTGCGATCAGCAGTGCCACTATCACTAGCTAGAGCCAAAGCTACTGACCCAGCTGTGATTGAAAAGTATTATGATTTATTGGAGAACACTTTGTGTGAAAATAGTCTTCTTGACAAACCATCACAGATTTTCAACTGTGATGAGACTGGTATCCCGCTGTCGCCTAAGTCCCATAGAGTTATAGATCATATTGGATCGAAAAACCCCAGCTATGTGACAAGTGACAGTAAGGAGCAAGTAACGGTCTTGGCATGTGTCAGTGCTTCTGGCTATTGTATGCCACCATTTGTTCTATTTGCACGAAGGAAGTTGAATCCCGATCTGGTCCGACATGAAGTCCCTGGGACATTATATGGTATGTCCAGCAAAGGGTGGATGGACCTGGAACTTTTTAGTGAGTGGTTCGCCCGACATTTCTTGGTTCATGCCCCATCGGCAAGACCTTTGCTTCTGTTGATGGATGGGCACTCGTCCCATTTCTGCCCCGATATGATTGCAAGAGCAGCAGCAGAAAAGGTAATATTGTTTACGCTCCCCCCAAACACAACTCACCTCACTCAGCCATTGGACAAGTCTGGATTTAGTCCATTAAAATCAAAGTGGAAAGAAGCATGTCACAAATTTTTGATACGTAAGAAGGGACGAACGATTACTATTTACGATTTTTCAGAGTTATTTGTGGAAGCATGGGAAGATTCAATGAATATGAAGACTATTACCAGTGGTTTTGAAGTTACAGGCATTTATCCTTTTAATAGGAGTGCTATAACACAGTCTGAAAAGTATAAGATGTTTAATCCGTCGTCTCTCGCAGTTAAGTCTGGTTTAGCATACATTCCTTTTTACAGTCCACATCCAGTACGATTGAAGTCAAGTGTCACCACACAAGATTCTCCTGTTTCTTCTTCTACTCCATTAAGAAGTACTTTTTGTCATGATTCTCTCATTCAGAGTTCTCATTCATTGAATCGAAGTTATTCATCTCCTGCACTCAATAGCAGTAATGAAGCTGAAGCAGATTGTTTAATTTTAAGTGCCCATTGTCTTAGCAAGTTTTTAACATTACCAAGTCCAAACAAGGTAAAGTCAAGGGACCCAAAACTATCTGGAAGAGTTTTGACAAGTTCTGAGAATCTAGCTCAGATGAAGGAGCTTCAAATGAAGAAAGAGCGTGAGAAGAGGGAAAAGGAAGAACGGAAGCTGTTGAGAGAGCAGAAAGCACAGCAGAAAAGGCACGAAAAAGAAGTGATGAGACTCCGGAAATTACATAAGAGGACTGGTAGCAACAGTTCTGGTAAGAGGAATAAGGATTTGTTGAATGCTAACATTTATATGTTATATGTGAGTAGTGCAGTTCTCAGAGGAGGAGTTATCTCTCTTCAAGAAACGCTTTGATAATGGGTATGATCTGAAGCACGATGAGCGATATAATCTATGGCTGCACCAGAAAGATTCTTTCACAATGGATTGTGAGTGTTATTTGTTCATAGGGTTATTCTTATGCCACTGCAGCTAATATGTGTGTACAGTGGACCCTCCCTAGCTTGGGACCAGAGCCATTTGGATTAGTTAAAGATTTGATTAGTGAATAGATGCACTTTCTAGTTTCCACTTAACACACCTCATGGATATGTGAAGGTTCTTATTAGTGAGGGTTAACTGTTAATCGGGGCGAGCACAGCTAGCCAGTTAATGAATATTATGTGCTGTGTTGGCATAGGTAGGAAGTGTGCTGTTAGAGGTGACCAAGATACTGATAGTGGTGAGTTGATGGGACTCATGTTGTAAGAAGTCATCAGCTGCCAATATAATCACCCTTTCACACATGCATGCAACAGTAGCAACCACCAAACTGCTAAATTAAATGCTCAAGTTATGTTATTTTAATTTTATTCTTTCAGGCAAAAAGTTGGCAACCAGAACTGTGAGGACCAAGAAATCGAGTACTATGGATGATGGTGAGTGAATATGTAGTAAACGCAGTGGCCATACAGATTACAGTGAGTGATCTTAATGAGTTGTCTATGCTAATGGAATGCTTTTTATTTTCATTCAGACACATGGAAACCCACCAAGTCCAAGAAATCAGCATATGGTGAGTGATCTTTAGTGATTCAACATCTTATAGCAGTAATGGAATGTTCTATTTTAATACGCATTCAGATACACGGAAACCCACCAGATCCAAGAAATCAGATGGTGAGTGATGTTTAGTGTATATAACATCTTATAGCAGCTAGTGGTGGATTCTATTACAGAGTTGTCTATTATTTTGTATTCAGATACACAGAAATCTAATCAAGCCAGGAAATCAGATGATGGTGAGTGGTCTTTAAATGGAATATATATGCATTCATAGCAGTGTTACAACGAATTTTTCAGTCACACAGAAACCCAGTTGTCACAAGAAAGCCAGTACTATGGATGATGGTGAGTGTCTACAATTAGCTGTGAAAAATTAAGCACTAAGTTGCTTGTCCAGAAATCGAGGAGGATAAAAATTGTGATGTGAAATCCTGCAAAATTCACAAGTCCAGTGAAGTGTCCCCTTTGTGGATAGGGTGTGATTGTGGTCGGTGGTTCCATACATTTTGTATTGGCATGAAAGAAATTGACAATTCCTTTTTATGTGAATATTGCAAAGTTTAATAATTATATATGTAGAATTCAAGTTTAATAATTAAAACAATTATATTGAACTAACCAAAATTTACATAGCCTCCTTTCAAGTAGCCCAACTCCAAAGCCACAGTTAACCTTTCTATCAATCTGTAACAAGCTTAGCTCTTTCTAGAAGTTATCAGAACTTGACAGGTCTTTGACATAGATTTGGTATTGAGTGCATGAGATGAATAACTTCAATGAATGAGAAATTGGATACATGGGAGAATACAATTGCATGGTGGACAGAACTTTTCAGTACCTAGTACACCCGACATTTCTTGGTTCATGCCCCTTTGCTTCTGTTGATAGATGGGCACTCAAAGGGGAAGTGGTGTTGTCACTATCTAGTGTCATTGATGCTTCCATTTCTTCTACTCCATTACTTGGCTGCTATTCCATGTCCTATTATTCGCTCATGAAGTGGGGGTAACTGCAACAAGGGAAGGGTAAAGTTAATGATGGCAATGCTCTATCAAGGAAGATCGAGTCACATGCACCCTTCCCAACAAACATGTGCTAGGGTGATTAACTGATCTGCAGCATAATTAATTTCAACTTCAACATACCTTATGACTGCTCACTCTGGATGCCATGACCAAAAAGCAAAATGTTGGCGGAGTTTTTAGTATCTGTAAGAGTGAACACAAAACGATGAGAGAAACATCTAGATGGCAATGCTCTATCAAGAAAGAGTCACATCCTGTGTGCTCATTGGCCACAGTGTCCAGCCATAATTAGGCGACTCTTCCCAACAACCAAATTTGTAACATGTGCTAGGGTGAATTAACTAAAAATGATCTGCAGCATAATTAATTTCAACTTCAACATGCCTTATGATGATGACTGCTCACTCTGGATGCCATGAAGTGTTGGCGGAGTTTTTAGTATCTGTAAGAGTGAACACAAGTTAAAAGGATGAGAGAAACATCTAAATAGAGGCTTTACCTTATCAAAGCTTCGAGGAATTCAGGCATAGATGATAGATTCTATGATTCAAGTAATTAGCTGCACGTCACGTGGCTTTCAATAATAATGCACATGCGCAAACTTTAGGGGGCGTGGTTTGTGTGCAGCTGCTATGCTGCTATGAACTACAATGCATCTTGTTGTGCTATTTTATAGCTTAATATAGGCTACCGGTTGTATTACAAGAGGTTAGATTGCCTGGAGTGTGGCCGATTAATGATTGACTGAGCTTGCAGATGGTTGTCAAGCTGCCACGCAAAAACTATGACAGTGTAGAATGTAAGTATTTGGCATTTAGCAGTTATAAGACAAAGCTACCTACGTGTGCAGCGAGGGTTGGATTGTCCATCATTTCATAGCTTTTCTCTCTTCTTGTACGGGAGTAGATCGAAATGTCCGTTAAAACGTATTGTCAGGCGGCACCGTTCTTTGTGCTGTAGCGTCCCCGTTTCAAGGAGCACGGCTACAACAGTGCAGGGTGAAGTACAACTTGGATAGAGGCCCATGCTCATATAAAAATTTTGAAGCCTGCCTGTACCCTGTTTTTCAGGGAGGCGTCCGAATATCCATAGTGGCCGGAAATCGATTGCTTACTCTAACTAACTAGAGTCTAGACATAATACACTATCCACACAAAAAAAGTGGACATAATAACTAGGTTCTAGCTACAGATAGTTCCGCTGAGGATCATTGTAGCTATGAATGGATCATGCTTGCATGTTCATCTAAACCTAAGGGTATAGATGCTATTTAGCTATGAATGGATCATGCTTGCATGTTCATCTAAACCTAAGGGTATAGATGCTATTATATTGGATATGCAAGCATTATATTGCCCAGGGAAGTTGTAAATAAAAAGAATCAGCTATACATGCCATCATAACTACACAGACGTGCAACATTTTTTGTAGCACTGCAAGATTATCTTTACAGTGTAGGTGGGGACAAGTATATACATTATAGCTATTGCCAACACATGCAGGAAGTGTGTGCTCGGCTGGCTACTGACTCTGATCTGCAGCACTGTGGATATGGCCATTCAGTAAGTGTTGTTGTTAGCTACCTCAGTCCATTGTGCATACATGCATGTTTCAACAATGTTCATACTATAGTATTTAATAGCTAGTTATATGCACAATGCATTCCTGGATGTGCACGTAGTACTAAGTAGCTTCATGGCTCTGTTTGACCATCAGGGATCAAGTAGCTAGCTAATGAAGAAGCAGAAGCAGAGACTATATAGCAGATGGTGATTATATATATTTATTGGTGGGAGTAATAGCAAGTGATACACCTCCATATTATATGAATAATAGCTAGTATATGTAGCTAGCTTGGTGTAGCAGATCTTGAGTCTTTATTTTATATTAACAAATGCCAGGTCCATTTGCCTTGCTGGTCCATAAAATAACTTGGCCACAAATTCAATTGGTTCATCTTCACGATACTCGATCTTGAAGTTCCTCATCAACTGGGCAAGCAAAATATGCATCTCCAACTCAGCTACCCTGCGACCTATCACAAGGTAAATAGGACCCCTCATCATTAATTTTAATCAGCCATCCTCTATTACACTATTTTGCTGCATTACCAACACATGACCTTCGGCCAAAACCAAATGGTAAGGAGGTGAAGGAATTCTGGACCTCCTTGCTGTCTCTACTCCACCTCTCAGGCTTGAACTTTGTAGGTTCAGGGAAAAACTCAGGGAGCCGTCCAGGAACAATGGTTGGCATCATTACATATGTCTGCACAAAAATAGGTAGTTGGTGATGAAATAGTATGTAATGTTGTGCATCATCCTATCATAATATTATTACAGTGAACTCCCTCCAATCAGGACCCCTGAAATGAGGCCACCCCTGCACTTCTAAAAGTCCCCATCATATATAATCCACCCCTGAAATACATAAGGCCACCCCTCTGATCAGGATAATTCTGTTGGCCCCAAAGGTGGCTGGATTAGAGGGAGTCCACTGTATTCATCCTGTTTGTTATAGCTGTGAATATTGAGTCATTCTGGTGAGGCAGACAGCCTCGCTATAAGTAACTGAATTTATTCAATAGTCTAAGAGAGGTCATCCTCTCAATATTGCATGAGTACAGCTAACAGTCATTTTTTCCATTCTTTCTAGCTAGAGCCACCAAAACATCTGTTCTACTTACTCCAGCTGGAATGTGGTATCCTGAAAGCACTGTATCTTCTTTTAAGAGACGAGCATTATTAGGGACAATTGGATACATTCTTGATGTCTCCTTGATGCAGTCCCTGAGGTAATGCATTTCCTGTATGTGTTGGGGAGTGACTATTTCATCATCTCCCACAACTCTCTGGACTTCCTCCTTCAGCTTGTCTTGCACGTCAGGATTGTTGGCGAGACAATACAGACAAGCAGCCATGGTAACACTCGTCTAAAATTAAAATTTTAATCATTATTATCAGCATAATCATTTAAATAGAGCTTACTGTGTCAACTCCAGCAGATAACAGGTCTATAGCATTAACTGCAATTTCTTCTACTCTCACAGTGCCAGAATAAATCATATAAGTAAGAAAGTCCATGCCCAACTCTGCATCAGCTTTCTCTGACACATTCAATTTGCCTGCCTCTTCTATTTCTTTGATCTTTTCGTTGATTTGTCCACTGGCGTAAGTGTATAAATCATCAAAGGAACTAACGAGAGTCTTCCAGTTCTTGGTGCGCCATAACTTGTGAAGTGGGAGTCCAAAGACCACTTTGGAATTGGCATCAAAGAATGTGTGAATACTGTCCACAAAGTGCTTGCATTCGGGAGGCATTTCATCTCCCAAACATCCTAGCCTCTTTCCATAGATGAAGAATGAAACAGCTATATAAATATAGATTTGCCATATTTAGATTTAATAGCTAGCTATACTGCATGGGGTAATAAATCATTCTTACATTCTAGAGACCACTTGTTAAGTGAAAAGACCACGTCTGATAACAGGTTATCCTCATTCCTCTTCCTTCGTATGAGTTTCATAAAGTCAAATGCCACTTCATTGAACGGCCTGTAATATTCTGCCATCTTACGAGGCATCATGATGAACTTGGAGATGGGCATTCGCTGGTCATGCCATGCTTTATCATTCCTAAAGAAAAAATGAAACAAGTAGCACCTCTCCCTCACTGTTGGTTGGCTAATACATCTCAACTCCTTAGCTAATCATTACAGCTTTAAGTCCATAATTTACACAAAGTACTAGCTATGGTGGGATGGCAACAAGTGTCGTTTACAGAAAGTTGTCTTTTATTCAGAGTGTCCAGCATTATTTGATCACTGTACAACTATCAAAACACATTCCCACTATAATATGCATTGGCTACTTACTCTAGAAACATTCCATAAGGAACTTTAAGTTCATCTCGCACTTGTTTTAGCTCATTAAAAGGAAGTCTCGTGGGGTATTCTTGATCTCCCAAGCGATAAACTTTCTCCACATCCTTGGGATCAATCACAAATAGCATCTCGGGCAAGCCAGGAACTCCGGTCATCTTGAATATATTCCCTACTTCATGCACCATCTTCTCTGTGTACTCTGGGAGCCTGGAAGGATCTTTCATCACTTCAAGATTCAACCCCATAAATGTTTTAGTCTTAGGAATTTCACTATAAGGACGTAAAGGAGGTTCTTGATCTACTTCCTTCTGGATGGAAGAAGCTCCTTGAGATTTGGCAGTAGGAGTGGAAGAGTGAGGCCAGGCTATGTGAGGGGAGGTAGAGAGTGCCTTGGTGGTAGATGATTGTTGAATGACTCTGTAAGAAGGTGTAGCAACTGCATTCTTAGTTGCTGGTCTCAGCAGAGATGGGATGTTGGAGAAACTCCTCTGTAATGAAGTTAACAGCCCCCTTTTGCGAGCTAAAGAGCTCAAACGATAAGTAGCCATCGTAATTAGCTAGTATCGTCACGTCGGTAGCTTTGTAGCCGTAATACTGCTGTTTTTAACACTTGTTAGAGGAATTTTAAATAGCTAACATTTACGTAATTAGACTTCGAGCTTCTTTTATGGTACCTGTGGTTTCCTGTGTTGTCTAGGCCAGACTAAATTAATAATTAGCCATTAGCATATTGATACTATCTACAGTGAGCACTGGTGACCAAGCTTTAAAGGTGTAGCTAACCTCATTCCAATGCAAGCTAGCCTCCAACCATACTGATTTATCAGTATTTTTACTGAAATTTGACCAAAAATATAGCTATAGCGACTGAAGAATTTTCAAAAAAATACTGAAATTTAGGCAAATTCACTATACACATTTCATATTGGTATTACTTAAAAATGGCTGGTAATAATACTGAAAATGAGACAATTCATACTGAAATCAAGACTGGCAGATGGTGATTATACTTATTGGTGGGAGAGTATCAATTTGTAGCAAATGATGCACCTCGATATGCATAATGCTATGTTTAAAAAAATATTTTTGACAATAATTCAATGGCTAGCTAGTTGGAGTCTTTTATTTTACATTAACAAATGCCAGGTCCATTTGCCTTGCTGGTCCATACAATAACTTGGCCACAAATTCAATTGGTTCATCTTCACGATACTCGATCTTGAAGTTCCTCATCAACTGGGCAAGCAAAACATGCATCTCCAACTCAGCCACCCTGCGACCTATCACAAGAAGAAACTGATTAAGGTAAGTAGAAAAAGGAGGGACCCCTCATTAATCAGCCATCCTCTATTACACTATTTTCCTGCCTTACCAACACATGACCTTCGGCCAAAACCAAATGGTAAGGAGGTGAAGGAACTCTGGACCTCCTTGCTGTCTCTACTCCACCTCTCAGGCTTGAACTTTGTAGGCTCAGGGAAAAACTCAGGGAGCCGTCCAGGAACAATGGTTGGCATCATTACATATGTCTGCACAAAAATAGGTAGTTGGTGATGAAATAATTATTATGTAACTTTGTGCATCATCCTATCATAATATTACAGTGAACTCCCTCCAATCAGGACCCCTGAAATGAGGCCACCCCTGCACTTCTAAAAGTCCCCATCATATATAATCCACCCATGAAATAAGGCCACCCCTCTGATCAGGATAATTCTGCTGGCCCCAAAGGTAGGGAGGTGCACATTCTGCTGGCATTTCTTTTGGCATAATAGGCATCTTTTTAATGCTCATTATGCCTGGCATAATAGGCATAACTACATCATACTTGCATCATGTGATCAAGCACATGGCCACTTTACATTCATTTTCATATCGGCAAGAGAATTCTCCGGAAGATTATATTGAAGCTTGTGTTTTATTACAATAGAATGATGAGAATACTAGCATAATTGAAGCATAATAGGTAGCTCAAGTGAGCAGAATAGATTACAGTTGTTAGCATAATTAGGTATCAAGCTTGGAATTAGAGCAGAGCATAATAGGTAAAAATATTGGCAGAATGTGCACCTCCCTACCCAAAGGTGGCTGGATTAGAGGAAGTCCAGTGTATATTCATCCTGTTTGTGTGTTATTTATAGCTGTGAATATTGAAACATTCTGGTGAGGCAGACAGCCTCGCTATAAGTACCTGTAGTCTAAGAGAGGTCATCCTCTCAATATTGAGTACAGCTAACAGTCATTTTTTTCATTCTTTCTAGCTAGAGCCACCAAAACATCTGTTCTACTTACTCCAGCTGGAATGTGGTATCCTGAAAGCACTGTATCTTCTTTTAAGAGACGAGCATTATTAGGGGCAATTGGATACATTCTTGATGTCTCCTTGATGCAGTCCCTGAGGTAATGCATTTCCTGTATGTGTTGGGGAGTGACTATTTCATCATCTCCCACAACTCTCTGGACTTCCTCCTTCAGCTTGTCTTGCACGTCAGGATTGTTGGCGAGACAATACAGACAAGCAGCCATGGTAGCACTTGTCTACAAATATGAATCAAAGTTGATTATCATTGGTAAAAAATAGACCTTACTGTGTCAACTCCAGCAAATAACAGGTCTATAGCATTAACTGCAATTTCTTCTACACTCATAGTGCCAGAATAAATCATATAAGTAAGAAAGTCCATGCCCAACTCTGCATCAGCTTTCTCTGACACATTCAATTTGCCTGCCTCTTCTATTTCTTTGATCTTTTCGTTGATTTGTCCACTGGCATAAGTGTATAAATCATCAAAGGAACTAACAAGAGTCTTCCAGTTCTTGGTGTGCCATAACTTGTGAAATGGGAGTCCAAAGAACACTTTGGAATTGGCATCAAAGAATCTGTGGATACTGTCCACAAAGTGCTTGCATTCGGGAGGCATTTCATCTCCCAAACATCCTATCCTCTTTCCATAGATGAAGAATGAAACAGCTATATAAATATAGATTTGCCATATTTAGATTTAATAGCTAACTATACTGTATTTCATTGCCTGGGGTAATAAATCATTCTTACATTCTAGAGACCACTTGTTAAGTGAAAAGACCACGTCTGATAACAGGTTATCCTCATTCCTCTTCCTTCGTATGAGTTTCATAAAGTCAAATACCACTTCATTGAACGGCTTGTAATATTCTGCCATCTTACGAGGCATCATGATGAACTTGGAGATGGGCATTCGCTGGTCATGCCATGCTTTATCATTCCTAAAGAAAAAATGAAACAAGTAGCACCTCTCCCTCACTGTTGGTTGGCTAATACATCTCAACTCCTTAGCTAATCATTACAGCTTTAAGTCCATAATTTACACAAAGTACTAGCTATGGTGGGATGGCAACAAGTGTCGTTTACAGAAAGTTGTCTTTTATTCAGAGTGTCCAGCATTATTTGATCACTGTACAACTATCAAAACACATTCCCACTATAATATGCATTGGCTACTTACTCTAGAAACATTCCATAAGGAACTTTAAGTTCATCTCGCACTTGTTTTAGCTCATTAAAAGGAAGTCTCGTGGGGTATTCTTGATCTCCCAAGCGATAAACTTTCTCCACATCCTTGGGATCAATCACAAATAGCATCTCGGGCAAGCCAGGAACTCCGGTCATCTTGAATATATTCCCTACTTCATGCACCATCTTCTCTGTGTACTCTGGGAGCCTGGAAGGATCTTTCATCACTTCAAGATTCAACCCCATAAATGTTTTAGTCTTAGGAATTTCACTATAAGGACGTAAAGGAGGTTCTTGATCTACTTCCTTCTGGATGGAAGAAGCTCCTTGAGATTTGGCAGTAGGAGTGGAAGAGTGAGGCCAGGCTATGTGAGGGGAGGTAGAGAGTGCCTTGGTGGTAGATGATTGTTGAATGACTCTGTAAGAAGGTGTAGCAACTGCATTCTTAGTTGCTGGTCTCAGCAGAGATGGGATGTTGGAGAAACTCCTCTGTAATGAAGTTAACAGCCCCCTTTTGCGAGCTAAAGAGCTCAAACGATAAGTAGCCATCGTAATTAGCTAGTATCGTCACGTCGGTAGCTTTGTAGCCGTAATACTGCTGTTTTTAACACTTGTTAGAGGAATTTTAAATAGCTAACATTTACGTAATTAGACTTCGAGCTTCTTTTATGGTACCTGTGGTTTCCTGTGTTGTCTAGGCCAGACTAAATTAATAATTAGCCATTAGCATATTGATACTATCTACAGTGAGCACTGGTGACCAAGCTTTAAAGGTGTAGCTAACCTCATTCCAATGCAAGCTAGCCTCCAACCATACTGATTTATCAGTATTTTTACTGAAATTTGACCAAAAATATAGCTATAGCGACTGAAGAATTTTCAAAAAAATACTGAAATTTAGGCAAATTCACTATACACATTTCATATTGGTATTACTTAAAAATGGCTGGTAATAATACTGAAAATGAGACAATTCATACTGAAATCAAGACTGGCAGATGGTGATTATACTTATTGGTGGGAGAGTATCAATTTGTAGCAAATGATGCACCTCGATATGCATAATGCTATGTTTAAAAAAATATTTTTGACAATAATTCAATGGCTAGCTAGTTGGAGTCTTTTATTTTACATTAACAAATGCCAGGTCCATTTGCCTTGCTGGTCCATACAATAACTTGGCCACAAATTCAATTGGTTCATCTTCACGATACTCGATCTTGAAGTTCCTCATCAACTGGGCAAGCAAAACATGCATCTCCAACTCAGCCACCCTGCGACCTATCACAAGAAGAAACTGATTAAGGTAAGTAGAAAAAGGAGGGACCCCTCATTAATCAGCCATCCTCTATTACACTATTTTCCTGCCTTACCAACACATGACCTTCGGCCAAAACCAAATGGTAAGGAGGTGAAGGAACTCTGGACCTCCTTGCTGTCTCTACTCCACCTCTCAGGCTTGAACTTTGTAGGCTCAGGGAAAAACTCAGGGAGCCGTCCAGGAACAATGGTTGGCATCATTACATATGTCTGCACAAAAATAGGTAGTTGGTGATGAAATAATTATTATGTAACTTTGTGCATCATCCTATCATAATATTACAGTGAACTCCCTCCAATCAGGACCCCTGAAATGAGGCCACCCCTGCACTTCTAAAAGTCCCCATCATATATAATCCACCCATGAAATAAGGCCACCCCTCTGATCAGGATAATTCTGCTGGCCCCAAAGGTAGGGAGGTGCACATTCTGCTGGCATTTCTTTTGGCATAATAGGCATCTTTTTAATGCTCATTATGCCTGGCATAATAGGCATAACTACATCATACTTGCATCATGTGATCAAGCACATGGCCACTTTACATTCATTTTCATATCGGCAAGAGAATTCTCCGGAAGATTATATTGAAGCTTGTGTTTTATTACAATAGAATGATGAGAATACTAGCATAATTGAAGCATAATAGGTAGCTCAAGTGAGCAGAATAGATTACAGTTGTTAGCATAATTAGGTATCAAGCTTGGAATTAGAGCAGAGCATAATAGGTAAAAATATTGGCAGAATGTGCACCTCCCTACCCAAAGGTGGCTGGATTAGAGGAAGTCCAGTGTATATTCATCCTGTTTGTGTGTTATTTATAGCTGTGAATATTGAAACATTCTGGTGAGGCAGACAGCCTCGCTATAAGTACCTGTAGTCTAAGAGAGGTCATCCTCTCAATATTGAGTACAGCTAACAGTCATTTTTTTCATTCTTTCTAGCTAGAGCCACCAAAACATCTGTTCTACTTACTCCAGCTGGAATGTGGTATCCTGAAAGCACTGTATCTTCTTTTAAGAGACGAGCATTATTAGGGGCAATTGGATACATTCTTGATGTCTCCTTGATGCAGTCCCTGAGGTAATGCATTTCCTGTATGTGTTGGGGAGTGACTATTTCATCATCTCCCACAACTCTCTGGACTTCCTCCTTCAGCTTGTCTTGCACGTCAGGATTGTTGGCGAGACAATACAGACAAGCAGCCATGGTAGCACTTGTCTACAAATATGAATCAAAGTTGATTATCATTGGTAAAAAATAGACCTTACTGTGTCAACTCCAGCAAATAACAGGTCTATAGCATTAACTGCAATTTCTTCTACACTCATAGTGCCAGAATAAATCATATAAGTAAGAAAGTCCATGCCCAACTCTGCATCAGCTTTCTCTGACACATTCAATTTGCCTGCCTCTTCTATTTCTTTGATCTTTTCGTTGATTTGTCCACTGGCATAAGTGTATAAATCATCAAAGGAACTAACAAGAGTCTTCCAGTTCTTGGTGTGCCATAACTTGTGAAATGGGAGTCCAAAGAACACTTTGGAATTGGCATCAAAGAATCTGTGGATACTGTCCACAAAGTGCTTGCATTCGGGAGGCATTTCATCTCCCAAACATCCTATCCTCTTTCCATAGATGAAGAATGAAACAGCTATATAAATATAGATTTGCCATATTTAGATTTAATAGCTAACTATACTGTATTTCATTGCCTGGGGTAATAAATCATTCTTACATTCTAGAGACCACTTGTTAAGTGAAAAGACCACGTCTGATAACAGGTTATCCTCATTCCTCTTCCTTCGTATGAGTTTCATAAAGTCAAATACCACTTCATTGAACGGCTTGTAATATTCTGCCATCTTACGAGGCATCATGATGAACTTGGAGATGGGCATTCGCTGGTCATGCCATGCTTTATCATTCCTAAAGAAAAAATGAAACAAGTAGCACCTCTCCCTCACTGTTGGTTGGCTAATACATCTCAACTCCTTAGCTAACCATTACAGCTTTAAGTCCATAATTTACACAAAGTACTAGCTATGGTGGGATGGCAACAAGTGTCATTTACAGAAAGTTGTCCTTTATTCAGAGTGTCCAGCATCATTTGATCACTGTACAACTATCAAAACACATTCCCACTATAATAATAATTATGCATTGGCTACTTACTCTAGAAACATTCCATAAGGAACTTTAAGTTCATCTCGCACTTGTTTTAGCTCATTAAAAGGAAGTCTCGTGGGGTATTCTTGATCTCCCAAGCGATAAACTTTCTCCACATCCTTGGGATCAATCACAAATAGCATCTCGGGCAAGCCAGGAACTCCGGTCATCTTGAATATATTCCCTACTTCATGCACCATCTTCTCTGTGTACTCTGGGAGCCTGGAAGGATCTTTCATCACTTCAAGATTCAACCCCATAAATGTTTTAGTCTTAGGGATTTCACTGTAAGGATGTATAGGAGGTTCTTGATCTACTTCCTTCTGGATGGAAGAAGCTCCTTGAGATTCAGTGGTGTGAGTGGAAGAGTGAGGCCAGGCTATGTGAGGGGAGGTAGAGAGTGCCTTGGTGGTGGATGATTGTTGAATCATGACTCTGTAAGAAGGTGCAGCAACTGCATTCCTAGTTGCTGGTCTCAGCAGAGAGGAGAAACTCCTCTGCAGTGAAGTTAACAGCTCCCTTTTACGAGCTAAAGAGCTTAAACGATAAGTGGCCATAGTTCGTCCAGTGCAGTAGCTATTTGCTGCTTTATAATTTTTTTGTTGCTATAAATGTTGAACCACGCCTATCTATAATTTTTTCACCACGCCCCTAATAAACATAACCACGCCCCAACCACACCCACATTAGTGGAATAGTGCATTTATTTTAGCTTGGTTAGCTGCTGAAGCATGCACAGCACTGACCCGCTGACCTTGCACATGCCCAGCAGACATTGCATTACATATTGCATGGACCCAACGGCAATGCAGTGTTCCCAGCATCACCTAATTGAGTGAGTTTAGCATGATTTCCTCAGGGATACAGTAACCCAATTATCTCTACAACTGCAAGCTTGCATAGTTTTAACATGTAGCTGGCTAGATAACTTGGACACAGTTGTGGTCGGATGTAGTCTCGCGCGCGCAGCCCCCTATTTTTTACAGGGGACTGCGCGCGTGAGACTAGATAGGTCGGATGCATGATCAAAGATGCAATAGCATAATATAGGCCACACCCCCTTACATGTCATGTGATACCTCGTGCACATACGTACGTAGGTAGCTAGCTATCCAGCTCGCCCCCTAGGTCCTGTTAGGTAATTCTCTGCTTTTGGAAGTTAGATTTTCTATTTCAGTTACACTGTACTATAATAGGTAAGTCAAATTCAACTTAGAGTACTCAGCGGAGCGTAGTTAAGATAAATGATTTTGATAATAGCTTGTCATAATTATAGACTATTGTCATGGCCAATGGTTATTATAACCGCTACTGCCCAGGTACACTGAGGTGGCATTTGAGTATATAGAGTGAGTGAGGTGTTTGAATATGCAAAGTATTATTTAATACAAGCTAATGAATTGAGGTTGGTAGACATGTTCTGCACAACAATTAGAACTAGAATGAACAATACAAGGGAACAGAGTGACTACAAAGAAGTGGACTTATTTGTTTAATGATTGCATGACCATGAGTACATATGCAAGTGGTTCCTTCGAGTATAGAGTTTTTTTCATTTGATGTCACAGGTCATGTGTGACCAATTTACGCTGCCTCCTGGTGTACAGCTGATATAGCAGCTCTGTACAGAAGCGGTAAACAAATGCTCTAGTTCTTGTCACGCTAGGAGTGGCTTTTCGTCCCAAGGATATATCTTTATAAGCAACTAGCTGAATGAATTATAACTTCTGCTGCAGGTATAGCCGATTTCACTATACAACTGCCTATTCGCTTGTACACCAATATTTTCCGTATACTCTTAAACAATCTGTATAACTTCTGTCTGACTTCCGTGCACGTCTGTAGAGATCACATGATGAAAAATCTCTATAGCTGGTTGGATCGTGGAGAATTTGTGTAGTAATCAATGGAACTATTTTAATAGAGTTGAATGTCGACTTGTTTTGATAATTTGCCTATCAGAAATCTTTTATCAGCATAATAAAGCAGAAATTTTCGGGGAAACTGTCGGTGCATGTGATACACTGTGTTACCTACTCAAGTTTAACAATAGGTTTATATGTGGGTGCTGGAATTGTTAGTTACTAAGACATAGCCTTAACGGTAGAGTAGTATAATATACTACTCTACCTGCTATAATAGGGAACTTCTTTTTACTTTGAGTAAACAATAAGTAAGTGATGGTTCTAAGAGCTGTGTAACTGCTCACCAGAACTAGCTCCATGTGTATTGAAATGAGATCATTACCACATTTCTAAATAAAGCCCCCATAGTTATCATCATGGTCGATATTACATTATCATTCATTTCTGTAGGAGATAAAGATGGTGATGCAGGCGAAGCATGTCCAGTTACTTGTGACAATAGTGATAGCCGTTGTCATGGTTTCCACGGGGACCATAAACACCCTTGCAGCAAAGTGAGTGTGTCATTAAATTGTTGAAAGGATGCTACATCTGCAGGCATTTATAACCAGAACTGTATCTACTTTCCACCTTGTCAATAGCTAATCACCTCTTTTTCCTTGCCTTGGCACTTTGCAGTGTCTATGATGGTCTATGCATGCATGCACATGACATTGATGCATGACCTTTAATGGCTGCAAGAGACAGCAAGATGGTCTCAGAAAGCAGGTGATCGTCTGAGAAAGCACAGGGGGCAAGAAAAGTAACATGAAAGTCATAAACAGCAAGAATAGAGAGTAGAATCTACAAAACTTATGATAAAATCATCTGAAAGAGAGCAAACAAGAAGGCTTTGAACAGCAAGAGCAGAGAGGGTAAAAATTTTGTAGCAAGAGAACCTACAAGAAAGCCTTGAATCGTGAGAGCAGGGGCTACAAAGTAAGCCAGTCATCAAACAGTCATTTGAGATAGCAAGAGAGCCACAAAGCCATGACTGCAGGTAGAGCAAGACATCATTGGAATTTCAGATCTTTAGTCTTCTGTATAGCTTCAGTATCTACCTGCAAAAAAATTTCATCAGTAGAAACCCAAAATAAATGCTTGGTGCATATCAAGTCTTATGTGCTGAGGAATCAAGTCTTTTTAAAGACACACTGCATCATTGGAGTATAATAATTTATGGTGCTCTTTTGTTTCCAGATGGGCTGACACATTACAGTCTGCTGGGACCAACCCCAAGGCCGAGCACATGTTCATCCACCCGTTCTTCCAGGTAATGTAATACTATGGTATCAATATTGACCCATTACCTATTCTGATGACCATGGGAAAGGTCCCTGTGTCAAGCCATAGTCTACAATACCCAGCTCCCTGGACTTGGAGAGTTGAGTTTTCTGTCTATTCTTGTTCCATAGGCCGTTCTAATGTTCTTGGGTGAAATGAGCTGCCTCTTCGTGTTCAAGGCCTTGTACTACTCACGAGTCATACGGAAGAAAGACATCAGCACCTTCGGCCCTCAGAAATTCAATCCCTTAGTGTGGGCCATCCCTGCCTGTTGTGACCTCGCCGGCACGTCAACTATGTACCTGGCTCTCTCCTGGACCTATGCAGCCAGTTTTCAAATGCTGAGAGGCAGTGTGATCATCTTTACAGGTATTCTCTCTGTCACTTTTCTGGGAACCAAACTCAAATTCCACCAATGGCTTGGAATGTTCATTGTGATTGGCGGACTTGTCGTAGTTGGAGTGGGAGATTATGTCTACTTCCAACGAGGAAGTGGTAGTTACTCCAAAGAGTTGGTGCTGGCTGGTGATTTGTTGATCGTCCTTGCTCAGGGAATAGCTGCTATTCAAATGACAGTAGAAGAGAAGATTGTCAAGAAATACAAGGTCCCTCCACTGCAGGGGATAGGGTGGGAAGGTGTTTTCGGTTTTTCGATCCTCTTCATCCTCCTGATCATCATGTTTTTCATACCGTGGCACATTCCATCTGGTTTGGCATTCTGGCAGGAGACTCCACGATTCGAAGATGCCATCGATGGCCTTGTCCAAATGGGTCACAACTGGCGTTTGCTCCTTTCCAACTTGGGACTGATCGTGAGTATTGCTTTCTTCAACTTCTCTGGTCTCTCGATTACAGAGAGGATGAGCGCAACGGCTAGAATGGTCCTGGATAGTGTTCGTACGATCTTCATTTGGGTATTCTCCCTCATCGTCCAATGGCAGAAATTTGAATTCCTCCAACCTATTGGTTACGCTATTCTCTTCTTTGGCACTTGCATTTATTACGACCTCATCTTTATGCCAGGCATCCGCTACCTCATGAAAAGGTTCATTCCCAAATACAAAAGGCAGATACAACAGGATCGTAACGAGGAGAAGAAGTCTCTTCTACAGACCACTCCTCCGATCAACGATGGCTCGGAAGAAAACCGCCAGTACATATAACAATGCGTGAAATTATCATTATCAATAGTCGCAAGGCAAGCAAAGTTATGCATGTGCTTTACTGTACTCATTCCAGGTCATGCTTCCCATTAAAGAATTCCCCAATGTAATAATAATAATAATAGATGCACTTCCTTTTTTGTACAACTGTATGGTTATGATCTTCCATTATTATTGAATACTGTTCTTCTAATGGTAATAATGTTATTATAATAATCCTACTAAGGGAGGTCCGCAAGGCTCTTTTTTGGTGGCAAGCCTTTGGGAATTTCCTTTGCTTTTTTCTTCTCTTCAAATAACAAGATCCTATAGTAATATACACACATGATGCAATGCATAAGCTAGCATACAGTATTTGCTTTTCCATGCCAATGGCGGCCATTTCGGTGCACAATTATACTGTGCACCAAAATGGCTACCATTGGCATGGTAAAAGATGCATACAAACGCTCTATCCCCAAGAGTCAAGTTGTGATTTACTTAACTTTGACTTACAGTTTCAAAACAGTGGATTTTTTACCCAACATCATGTTTAAAAACTCATTGTAATGGATTGTTCCTGAAATAAACAAATGAAGTAGTATCAGTTACACAACTCACTGTATGTTTAGTTTTTAAAAGTATGTCAATATTGATGTTTCATCTACCAAATTGGCTCACCTGAATTAGTTGTGTCTACCTCGGCGATCATCTTTTTCAACTCCAAGTGTGTCTTTGCCTGTCCGAGCTTCTCCATCATCCTCTTGAGCTCCATGATATCTGGGTGTGTGTGTGTGTGTGTGAGCAGTCGTAATTATTAACTAGTCAAGGTTGCAGGTAGAATATCCTCCCCTGCCCCCCAAATTCTCAAATTTCCCCCACCCCATTTCCAAAAAAATTCTCTACAGTAGTACTGTGGTTTCTTACCTATGTCTCCAGAGTTATCCTCATCGAACTCCATAAATTGTTCTACATTTTTAAAATGAAAAAGACATTGGTATAATTGTTGTAACAAAAAGAAAATTAACAACTCTGGAGTTAGCAGAGTCTTACTTTTGTATGATTCCAATTTTTCTTCTAAATCCTCAACATCGTCATAATCACCACTGGTGAGGTATTGCTACAAAAAAAATGGTTTATCAATATCCCATCTGCCAATTTCTAATGTTCAGTGGCTATGCCTCATATAATACTCGAGCCCAACTTTGAGGCTAGGTGGCTGCGGGAGTGACATAATCATTAGTTACCACAGTTATGACCCATGCATTGGGTGGTCTGCAGATCTCATGCAGATAACTCTGCCCTACTAAGTCTCATCTCCTTACTTGGAAATGAAAATAAGAGGTGAATAGACATGCATGCAAATAAGACCTCTCAATCATGTACCTTACTGTATAAAAACCTCAAAATTTAATTTTTCCAAGCCTACTACTGTAACTTCTCCTTAAATGAATTAATTCTGTCTGTGTATCAGCTGAATGAATACATCAGCTGTGAGGTACTATGAATAAAGGTCGAGAAATAATGTCATCTCGTGGCATCCGACTACTCATCTTTCTGCTGCACCTGATGTACCCAACAAGGCCCATCTATATGCACCCTGGCCCCTTGTTCAACAATTATTTTTCAGAATACCAAGATCATCATGAGAATGTTATTGTTAATTCTATTTAATAGAGTTTGCAGCATGCAGTGATTGATTATATTTCAAGGTCCTTACACACATTCAAAACGTTATGATAAATTAAATAAACTTTAAGGTCCTCCTTACATTGTTAAACTCATCCAGTGCCCTTTCCTGCTCATCCTTCAGTCGACCAAAGCGCTTACCTCCTAAAAAAATTAAGTGCATTAGAGTCTTGTGAGGAAAACGAAATTGTTAAATCAAAGTGTTCCTTTAGCAGTGCCATTGGGGGAACCTTGTGCTCTAAAAATTGTGTACTAAACCTTATATAGTGAAGATGAAAGACCAACATAAGAGTGTTTATTCCATAACAATTATTAGGAACCAACTATTCAAGTACTGCTCTCTGTAACTATATATTAGCTTAAGGGCATGTTTACCAAACTGGATAATTACTTAGAGTACCCTATTGTACACACACAGGGTTATCCTTGATCAATAAGGAGTTTGCCATTACGAGGTGTCCCCCCTATTAGAATGATTGATTGACTACCCCCGCGTGCACACCATATTAACACTTCCTATTGGCAGCTATTCAAGTTTGAAGAACACCACAGCAGCTACAAATGACTAAATGGGGTCTAAAAAGTGCCAAGTATTAGTTTATAATGAGACGTCATACTTTATAGCTAGCTACGTACCAATACACTCATGTCACCTCCAATAGCTAGCTACATACCAGACAGGTACCTATACTAGGAATCATAGTAGTGCACCATGTTTTCCTCAACAATCACTCTCCTGACAACAAAACATACTCAGGAAATATTATCAGTTCACAGCCATTGATCCCTAGTATTAATGCTATAAATAGGTAGAGCTAGAGATATGGACGATTGCTTACAAAAACTGAACTCTTTCCAGCAAGCAGCTAGCTAGAGTAGCTACTACCCCGGCCGGCTTACACTATTAAAGGAGTACGAGTACGCACCTTGATGATCCATTCTATCGAGGCAATCCACGACCAAGCTAATCCTCAAGTGATTTTATAATTCCCAAACTTGCATAACGGTCCGCCCACCTACTGCGCGCATTAGAAGGCGCAGTTGCAATGCGCATGCAATACACCGAAAAACTGATGTCCACAGTATTCTTGCATATAGGTCAGTGTGGGAATCAGCTGGGTCATACTTTCTGGGAGGAAGTGAGTGGAAGCAAGTGGTCCAGTGACAAGAACAGTACCAGCAACTCCAAGGCATTTCCCAAAGGCAAGGCACCCACCATAACAACTGCTCCAATCAGTTCTAATAAATGCCCAACTACCACCAGGAAGCCACCCATAACAAAGAATGTTCCATATTCTCTCATCGACGATACAATACCATGCATTTTGGTTGATGCTGAACCGAAAGTGATACGCCAATGCTTGAATACCAAGACGAGATCTAATTTATTGGCTCATCAAGTGCCTACTGAGTGTTTTATCAGTGATAAAATGGGATGTGGGAATAATTGGGCATGTGGTTATAATGGAAGAGGAAGAGGAAGTGGGTGTGGTTTGTTGAACAGAGTGGAGGAAGCAGTGAGGAAGGTAGTGGAGAGATGCGACCGGTTCTCTGGGTTCATCATGTTCCACAGCATCGCAGGTGGCACTGGTTCAGGTTAGGGTTCGAAAAGTAGCTAGATAGCTGAGATAAGTGTGTATGGCATTTGGTACTGAACCATACCATATTTTGAGAGTAGGTACTGAACTATTCACATTTCATCAGCTGCTGAAGATATCAATAATCTGAGAATAATCATCGACTACTTTCTATCTTTAGGTCTTGGCTCAGTGCTGTTGGAGAACCTAAGGACAAATTATGCACTCTCTTACATCATTTCGGTTGCTGTAGCTCCCTTTAGCCATGGAGAAACTCCACTTCAGCACTACAACTCTCTGCTCTGCCTCTCATGGCTGCAGGCCTATTCTGACGCCGTTCTTCTCTTTGGAAATGATTCAGTATTAGAACAAGCACAAAAGTATATGACACGGTCTGAAGGAAGCAGTGGAGAAAGAGGTGTCGCTGGGAGGAGGATAGAAAGAGAGAGAGATATGGTATCCATGCAGGACATGAATGGCCATATATCCAGTATCTTGTGCAATGCCCTCATGCCGATATGGCAGCCCAATCAGAAGTAAGTCCTACTTTAAACTTATAACAACACCTATTAAACTCTAAAAAAGAATGCTGAATAATAGACTTGCTAATCCCCGTGAATTGGACTATGTTCTAATTAATGACCTATATAGTGGCTATTAGCAATGCCACAGTTATCCCTTCTATGGATGGCCTTGAAGCCGTGCATGACAGTAGTTCTTTCTAAACCTTACCATTGGGTACAGTGTACATTCCGTTTCCATCTGATTATCACTGATCTATGCATGCATATCAATCTAGCCTTGTATGCCAAGACCCCTGGGAATTCTTCACTACTATTATTTTATTCTGTTTCCTTTCATTTTCTAGATTGCCTAAGTTGGCATTCCAAGAGCCATGGGAATTGATTCGCTCCCTCTGCCCTGATCCCAGACTGAAGTTCATCACTTCCAATCACGTCCACTTGTCCAGATCCAGCAGCACTTGGAGCCAAGCTACATCCTGCATCTTGCAACACAGCACAAACACCCTGTGGAGAAAAGCTGCAGACAGCAAAGCACAGACTTCATCATTAGTTGTCATTACAAGAGGGTCTCCCTCAAACATGGAGCTATTTCTACAAGGAATTACTCCATTAGAAACAAAGCTGAAAAAAGTGTATAATTGCGTTAAATGGAATCCATTTCCTGTCGACCATTGGATGAGTCATGAGCCAGCACTTGGACAAACTAAACTGGTCTCTGTCTTGGCTAATTCCTCTGTCATTTTGGACTATGTTGGGACAGTGCATGAGAAGGCCAGTGTGATGTTCAAAAAGAAAGCGTACCTTCACTGGTATGAGAGATATGGATGTGAGAAAAGGATATTTGAGCATGCATTTGACTCAGTGCAAGGAATCATTGATAACTATAACAATATGTAGCTAGGCTAGTAACAATATTAGGTCAATAAGCAATAACTCATTAATACTTAATACCTGTCCATGAATAGTGTTTTGCAATGTTAGCTATAGCCACATGTAATCTATGTACAAATCTGGAGGGTGTATCTGCAGATCTAGAACAAGTTGGTGCTAGCTAATGACGTTCATAGAAGTAAGACATGGAGGTAAGAAGTTCATAATGGACTCTTAAGTCTTTAAAGTTTAACATTGTACTGTTCTACAAGCAAATGAAAGTCAAGTGTTCAATTCAGACTGCTATTTGGCACAAATTCTAGAAAGTGTCAAGAAGCACTGTGATTGCAAACAGTATGGTAAGCCATAGGTATCCTCCCACATACACCATGACAATTCCTCCTCTTCCCCCCCAAGATGAACTGATGCTGATGGATGAAGCAACACCAGGGAACCAAGTTCACCTCACAAAGCTTACTTCCAGCAATCCACTGCAAAATGGATCCTCCGTGTTCAAGGAAAGAGGAAAATACATTCTCATGGCAATTGACAGTAAGTTATAGACCCCCTCTTGTTGTAATTTTGCCCCCCCCCCCCCTTGAGATTTAGTAACCTGTTGCCTAGGTGGTTAAGTACAAATAGGCACATCAATTTAAGCTACTAGCTTAAGCTATGTATATTATCAAGTGGTTTATTATATAGCTAGGTACTTTACAGAATACCTGCATTTAGGATTCGACTTAAGAGAAAATAGCTGCTTTGGTTTTTTTGTTTGTTGCTGTTGTTTATATTATCAAGTGGCTTTACTTAGAAAGCTCAAGGGAGAAGAAGAGACCAGTGTACAAGCCACTATTGTACGAAGACTACATTGGTGAGGAGGTGTCTGAGCTCATCAAGGCCCTCTCACAACCTGACCTGAGCAGCAAAAAGGATCGTCATAGCTCACTGTCCAAGAAAAGATCCAAATCAAAATTGAGCAAATCAATGAAATAAATAATTGCCGGGTTTAGTTAATACAATATGTAATATATGTTGAGTTGGCATCATTATGAATTCATTCTTTTAACCGGTCCTGTATATTGGAGTGTAGCAAGAACATCAGATCAGCAGTAGAATCAGCTATTAGCTGTAGTGTAATAATATTGAACCCTCCACACTTGGGACCCATCCTTTTGTTGTAGAGGGGTTGACAAGTTCCACTTAACCCTCCCACACTTGGGACCCATCCTTTTGTTGTAGAGGGGTTGACAAGTTCCACTTTGCCAGATCCAGCAGCACTTGGAGCCAAGCCACATCCTGTGCAACACAGCACAAACATCCTGTGGAGAAAAGCTGCCTGCACTGAGTCAAATGCATGCTCAATTTAATATCCTTTCCTTGCATCCATATCTCTCGTACCAGTGGAGGTACACTTTCTCTTTAAACATTACACTGTCCTTCTCATGCATCGTCCCAACATAGTGAATTATACAGCCAAGGCAGAAACCAGCTCAGCAACAGTTGATCGATTCACAGAAAGAAGCGCATGAAAAAAAAAAAATTATTATAGAAGTTTGAATTATTAATGACTATACCAATACGAAGCAAGTAAGTCATGATTAGTGAGTCATGAATACAGACTTAGCTGTCTAGACGTCTGTGAATAATATTTTTGCAATGTTTACATGCTACATAAGGATGTGCAAAATCAGGAGGGTGTGTCTGCAGCTCTAGAACAAGTCAGTTATGACGTTCATAGAAGTAAGACATGGAGGTAAGTTCATAACAGACTCTAACTTTGCATAACTACTCTGTACCTTGTATTCTAAGCAAATGAATCTCAAGTGTTCAATTCTGACTGCTACTTGGCACTAATTCTAGAAAGTGTCAAGAAGCACTGTGATTGCCAACAGTATGGTAAGTCATAGTTATCCCACAGCGACTACTGCCATATACACTACAATTCCCTCTCTCCACCTCTCCACTGTCCAGATGATCTGATGCTGATGAATGAAACGACAGGAAAACCAGTTCACCTCACAAAGCTTACTTCTAGCAATCCACTGCAAAATGGATCCACTGTGTTCACAGAAAGAGGAAAATACGTTCTCATGGCAATTGACAGTAAGTCATACCAACTACCCTGTAATGAGACCACCTCTCCACTAATTGAGGCCACCCAGAACCTCTGATGAAGGACATTGCAAAAAGGACTACAGTGGAACTTCTAAATGCGGACACCTTTGGGACCAGTGAAGTGTCCTGATTAGAGAGGTGTCCCTATTTCAGGGGTTAAATTATACACATTTATATTGTGTCTGGACAAGAAAAAGTGTCCTGATTAGAGAGGTTTTTGCATTTCAGGGAGTCCACATTTAGGGGTTCCACTGTAATACAAAAGAACCTCCAAATGGGGACAACCTCTCTAGATAAAAGGATGTCCTAAGTGTGTCTATTTTTTGGAGGTTTCACTGTATGTATATTCAAATAAATTCTTGACCCGAGTCCCTAGAGAGCCCACCTTCCTACTCAGGCCATTGTTCCATGACACATATAGGTGGCCATTAAAAGAGGAGTGGCCTGCTGGGTTAATATAGCATAAGTCTTTTAAGTGGCAGCACTCAAATTAAAAGACACCGGTATATAAACCATTATTGCACGAGGACATGAGTCCCTAGAGAGACCACCTTCCTGACCCATAGGTGGAGGAGTACTGGCTTACTGGGTTAAAACAGCATAGCTACACTTTCAAGTCTATTTACTAATAGTAATTACATACTTAGAGAGCTTGAGGGAGAGAAAGACACCGGTCTACAAGCCACTACTGCATGAAGACTACATTGATGAAGAGCTGTCTGAATTCATCAGGTTCCACTCACAATCTGAGAGAAGGGATCGTCACAGCTCAATGGGTCGCTCAATGGCAGCATCCAAAAAGAGATCAAAATCAAAATTAACCAAACAAAGCACAGCACTCTTTTAAAAATGATATTGAAGTACAATTATTACAAAATTCATTCTTTTAACCAGTCCAGCAATCTTGGAGTGTAGTAAGATATAATGACATCAGCCCCTATCAGTATAATAATTACTATCATTACTATTATTAGAACTTTAGCTGTTACTATTATTAGAACTTTAACCGTAATAATGATAATGGACACACTTGGGACCCATCCTTTGTCCTCTTTTGGAAACTATTATATACAAAGGTTTTATTTATTTTTTGTTGTTGAGAGGGAGCTATGTCCTCTTTTTGGGGTGTCCTTTATTGGATGTTTCGCTTAGCTAATCTCTTTTTTTACCTGCTCGCCTCATGGAAGTGATGCTCTCCAGAACTATGGTTTTCAAGTTGAAAGCACCAGCCTTACTCCCATGCCACAACATGGCATACTCTCCAGATACCTAAAGTAGAGTGAATGACACAAATATCAAACTAAAGTGCTTAATTGGAGGATGATTCACAAAACAAACATTCCATACCTGATAGATAGCCAGAGGGTGGTGTGGATGCTAAAATCAAAACAAGACGATAGAATGAGCAAGTCTGTGTCAATTATGATCTTACCCTTTCTTTGACATCCCTAACAATGTCCAAATAGGCCATGCCAGGCTTAACCATCAGCATGTCAGCACCTTCCTCTACGTCACGATCCTTAACACAAGCATACCAGGCAGTCATCGGTATTATCTATTAATCCTACGAATAACGGACACCCTTTGTACAGAAGTTGTCCTCTTTTGGAGGTTATTTTAAGGTACTTTTAGATTGAGGGGTTTGTCCTGTCCATTATCAGAGAGTATCACAGTTACTTACCACAGCTCTCATAGCAAGGCCCCTTCCACCTGGTGGGAGCTGGTAGCAACGACGATCCCCAAAGGCCGGGGCGGATTGGGCCGCATCTCTACATTGTACATATACCAACAAAGAGGAAATCCCTGCTGAGATACCCAGTAATTAAACTCTGTCTCACCTGAATGGTCCATAAAAACTAGACGCAAACTTAGCACTATAACTGAGTACAGCAACCTGTATCAATGCCATAGTAACCATGGGGAGTAATCAAAGGCTCTTTGATCAACTAAAGCCCTCTGAGACTAGTAGCTAGTGCTCACCTTCCCTCCCAAGTCTGCTTCATTCAGGCGCTTCTTGATGGCAGCCACTCGATTGTCCATCATGTCAGAGGGAGCTACAACGTGGCAACCTAAAGGAATCAAGCAAACCTTCAAATATGGAACTTCCAAGACCTCTCAACAAGATTGTAGAAGAGAACCTCACTAAAGGCTTCCACTGTGCATACATTATCAGAGGTTTGTCTTATTTTTAGAGTACTACTACAAACCAGCTGCTCACTGATCATGGCTGAAACATACCAGTTGTTGTGCAAACATCTAGTTACTAATTTTATTTTAACAATAATTGACAACAGTAACTAACCAAGACCTAGGAAACAAAATTAAGGTGGAGAGGGCTTGGGTGTGGTTAGGGGTGTGGTTAAGCCGACCTTTGAGCAGCTTCGTGACTAATAGCACATGAACTTTTTCCAGTCCTGCCTCAAAAAAGTGGTGTGGCATCTGTGGCTGCTATGCTTCCTACGGCCCTGACTAACCTGCTTTGGCATAGGCAAGTGCCACATCAGCAATTCTCTGGATACTTGCACGGTTATTGATGGTTCCATCAGGAAAGAGGACTCCACAGTGACCGTGTGAAGTGTAGGGACACAGGCATACATCACATGCTATCAACAGGTCAGGAAAAGCACTGCGCAGCTTCTTCACAGCCAGTATGGCCGGGTTGTCATCCTTGTCTGCTGGTGTTCCTGTTTCATCCTATAAAAACATTACATAAGGGGAACCTCTATTAAAAGACACTACAAAAGATTCCTCCTTTCATTGGCTAGGGGTCCCACAAAACTACTTACTTTATTTGACTGCGAAGGGACTCCAAAGACTAGCACTGCCCTTAGGCCCTTGGATACTAGAGGTTCGAGGGCACTTGTTAATCTATTGACTCCATATCTGTTTAGTGGTGCATAATAACTATGATCGTTTCTATTTCACTCAACTCCATATACCTGACCTCTTCTGCTCAGGAAGGCTTGGGATTTCTTCTTCAGCATCAGGAACATCACTGGAGGGCACAAAATACAGTAGTTTTATATGGCTACAGTGTCCAAGGGCAGCCTATTGCAAGCAAGCAAGCAAGCTAGCTAGCCACCTGACAAAGATTGGGTAGATCAGATGAGAAGTGGAGAAAGCTGAGCTTGGATTTGATTGCCATACTCGCATCACTTCGTGATGGTAGCCAGAATGAAGAGACGCCATTGCGACGAATTTCAGCTTCCTGCCATGTGCATTCGTTTACTTCCGGACAAACTTCCGGTAGGTAATTAATTAATGAAATAAAATGGTGCAAACAATTATTATTATTGAATCATAATTACAGTGCAATGAAAGAAATATTGTAAATCATCATACTGAATTAATACATGGAATAGTTAAACGTATACATACATACATACAATACAGATAAACTATTTCTTCTTATTGCCGAAATCCATGACATTATCGTACCACTTTCTGGTTTTTGCAGATGTCAGCTCGACTACTCTGTGTTCCAGTTCTTGGTTTTTGCATTGTGACTCAACCAAGGCTAGCTTGGTCTGTGCCAGTTCAAGTTCCAGATTTCTCAGCCTCTGCTCAGAACTGAGGGAGGAAGGTGTGTTTGTATCCTCACCACTGCCCAATTTGGCCTGAAATAATTTTCATGAAAGAGAAAAAAATGCTGAAATGATTATTATGGTGGTTTAAACTATTCAGATATAATTCACCTTCACTTCCAGTAATTCTTGGCTAAGTTCTTCTTTTTGTTTTTGGTGACCTTCGTCTAATCTCGTAAAAACCTATATACATAATTATTTTAAAAGTATCTAACAATAACCATGACTACAAAATAAGTTACTACAAGATTAGTTATTTTCATGATTTACCTGTTTATACTCTGTAATAGCTCCTTCATGTTGCTGTCGCTCTTCTGTAAGTTTCATCATCACACTCTGAAATTCTTCCTTTGCCTGTAATAATAACAATAATTATATTCATAGGTGTGTGTGTCTTTGCTATTATTACAACTATTATTTTGTATGATAAGAAAAAGAAAGGGGGGTACCCGGTAATTATCAAGAGGTGAAAAGGGGGGGGAAAAAAATAAAATAAAAAAAAGGAAGAAAAAAAATCTGTCAGAGGTGGGATTCGAACCCACGCCCACATACGTGGACCAGAAGCCTCGTACTCATAGAATGAGCAAGTTCTTACACTTGAGTCTGGCGCCTTAGACCACTCGGCCACCCTGACAGGATGCCTAGACAGTCACTAAGTTCGCATATTATAGTAAATACACTTTGCTTACTTGCTTCAATTCTTCTCTGAGTTCACCAATTACTATCTGGGAAGCTTCGTGAGAAGATCTGTGTGCCCGAGCTTCCTTACTCAATGTATCTATCCTCTCCTCCAACTAAAAAGAAAAAAGACAGCAAATAAAAACACGTGGCATGTAGAAGATAAATTTTACCTTATCCATTTCATTTCTGAGCTTGATTTTGCTGCCAACAAGGTCCTGGGCGAGGTTGTCATTTTCCTGTTCCAGGCGATGGATGGTGTCCCTCAGTTGCTTATTATCGCGTTCCAATCTCATGACCGGATCTTCCAAGAGCGCTTGCTGCTCCAAGAAGGACTGGTAGTCCCTCTGCAGTTTGGAGAGTTTCTTCTCGTTGATTTTGAAGCTTCCCATAGCAGTGAAGAGGTGCTGGCAATCCTCTTCACTCTGAAACTTCTTGGGTAAAGCCACACGGAAATAGCTGAGAATACCTTCAAAGTCGAGTACTATTAGCTCTTTACGGGCAATCTATTGGTGGAATAAGATTAAGAGTGGCTTATAATCAAGTGCAATTCTCTAAAACTATTTTGACTGACCTTCAAGAGGGAAAGAGCAACTTGAAAAATTGCTGCTATTCTCTGTAATAACATAACAAAAATGACATACTAGTGTTCTCATATAAGTCAATATCATGTACTTCACAAAGATAGATGTCCAGGATTCTGAAAACTATGGAGAGAGGGAACTTTGCTGTGTAGAGGGTGAGAAACCACTGTGAAGCGTACATGTGTGTCTCAATACGATTGGTCTGAAAATGCTGAAACAAGTCTGGTAAATGCTCCTATGGTACATACAAGGAAAATGTGAATAAAAATAATATTAATGATACAGAAAATGTTTCATTAAGTGCCCACCTCAAATAATCTGTCTAGCTGGTAGAACATGAGGTGAAGGTCACGGAAGTTTGCCTTGAAGATGTTTCGATGTCCATAATTGTACATAATCTTAACAAGCACACTGAATGCTGTTTCCTCTGGCATTTTCTGGATAGGTTTAGAATGAGAAATTTAAAGTGATCTTTTTAGCCCTCATAGTGATCTCATAGTGATCTTTTTAGCCCTCAACATCCATATAATTAAAAGCATAATCATTAGTATGTATCTTAGAGGAATAGAGGAATGCTATTATATTTCTAATTCAGAGAAAGCTAGTAACCTGAAGCAGAAGAACTGCCGCCATGAAAGAGAATCCCTGACAGTATCCCACCTCCTCATCGTAGACAGAGTAAGCCTTACTGATCTTGTAGAGAGCTTCCTTGTTACCTGGCTCCTGGAAGTATCCGTGACCTACATAAGTTCGTTTGATATCCCAGTTGATTACATTCTCAGCTGGAGACTCCTGTAATCATGAAGGTAATTGGTTTACTCTTAATTAGAGTTTGACTCCTAACCTTTGATATGAGAAGTCTGTAGGCTTCTGCCAGCTGAGGGTCGTGAGCTGCTCCCGACAACATCTGCCACACTTGGCATCTCAAGTGACGAGGAATTCCCTGCAATTAAGAAAAAAAAATGAAATGGCATAAACACAGAGTGGCAGTAGTACCTTTCGACAGAGTTTGATGAGTTTGCTTGATCGGGCCCTATCCTTGCCATCCCAACGTTCCAACATGTCCCCCCAGTCCTTCAAGAGGTCCTCCCTCATCCCTTCCACGTCTCCCCATCCAGATACAACAATATCATCGTCATCCTCTGCACCAAGAGTAAGACCACATCTCATAATTATACAGAAACAGTTAGTTGCCAACATTCTTGTTTTCCTATCTTTGAGCCAAATTCCAAACAAGAACTTTCGTGTGAAATATGAACAACTTATTTTGTGTGTGTTCAAAATCACAAAGTCACAGTCAGTGAATATTTACCATTATCTGACTCATCTGCATCATCTGGATTCTTGCTGGGAGGGGGAGCAGCACCGCCCCCTGTTGTCCCCTTCCCTCGTAGAGAGCCACCACGCTTCCTTGTCTTCTGAGTGGGGGAAGGGGTACGACCAGGAGGAGTGTCATCACTCACCCGGGTGACCTGTATGGACACGTACATATATGGAAGTGATGGGTGACAATGATAACAAGTGAATAAATCACATGCCAAAGTAACCACTCTACTGTACATACAAATACAAAGTACAGAATCTCAATTAGAGTGAGAAAATGCTTTCTTCTTTAATCACTTCATAAGAGAACAGTTTCCTCTTACAGATCACATGCCAAATTGACCAACTCTTTAGTTCTCAAAAAAAAATAATCTTCTCCCCAGAAGGTCATGCTGCATCAAAGTATATTACTCAAAGTGTGTTTTGGATGTCAAATACACGTATGGATTAGTATCCAAACACTTAGTGCTATTATTAGAATACTCACCTCTAAGGGTACCTGGGTCACTTTCAGCTCACTGGCAGGCTTCAGTTCATCCACAACATACATAGACAGGTTATTACTACTTTCTTCACTCTATAGATGCAATACAGTGCTATGTTAATACATGCCTTTATACAACTGTGGGAACCCCCATCCAATAAACTTGACTTGAAGAACCCCCTCTAATAAACTTGAGCCATCCATCTTAATATATGTACCTTCTTCAGCTTGAGTGTGAAGAGTTGCATGTCCATGGGTCCTTGCTTCTTCTTGGTCAGGCTGAGTTGATTCAGGAGTGTGCTCATCCCTCCTTTACTCACATGAACTTTCACCTCTCTGCATAATTAAATCATCAGATTTGAGTTCCTTTTTTTCCCCCCAAAGAATGTATAAATCAATGATGTCGTCCATATATACCTTTTGAAGCGCACAGGTTCAGTGACTGATTCCAATATCAAATCCGCTGCCACAGTTAGGTACTGGAATCGGACTGCTACAGTGTGAATGAGTATTACAATCAAATGCTATCAACAATAATAAAACTTAAGCATACATTTTGGTGTTTCTTCATTCAAGGGGGCCAGAAACGAAACTCCAGTGTCCCAAATTCCCGTCACTGAGAAACTGGAGCCAGGATTAGCTGAAGGGTTCTAGTAAGAGACGATAAGTATAAGATGACCATTATATTCTTTACATGGATGTGATCTATTGTACCAATGCGACACATACCATATTATCAAGAAGGTTCATCTCGGTCACTTTGACATCTTTTCCAGGAGATATGAGAAGTCCGAAACACCTTCATAGATATGATCAGAAACATGAAAAAATATTCCTCCCTGTGTGTGTTAGTCAATGCTGGCCATTTCCACCATTGTACATTTCCTTTTTGTATCCCCACCTCCCATAACTGAAGTATCATACACATACCTGATGATGATGATGGTGCGTTCAAAGGTATCCGGCTGGCTGACAGAGAGGGTCACCTTCTTCCTGGTGTTCAGTCTGAGTTTGAAACAGTCCTTGTCCATGGAGACGGGAGAAAATGCACCTTTTCCGTCTTCCTCATGAATGTCAAGGGACACGAGAAAGTCCTGTCTGACGTTGTCACCACTCAGAGGAGGCTCAGACTTGTTGATCTGAAAGGAAAAGATACCAACCAACCTTATGTCATCGCAGTACAAAAGAAGAGAGAGAGAGTTCAGTTAGTACATGATCATAATTAGGGTTGGTGTAATTAGTGTTCTGTGCATGCATGTATGCAAATGCAAATCATCTAGCTGCCACTGAGCGGTCATGTACTATGTGCACCTGGTCAAGCCAGGATGCCTGTGCACTAAGCAAGCACTATAGCCAGCCAGTGCTGGCAACCTAGGAATTCCAGGAGGACTGATCAGCAAGTGGTGTGGGCACCTGAAGTCCCACCTGGACCACAACTGATATTGTAGAGATAGCCAGTTTGATTTGCACCCTGGAAAATCCAGGTACCCATTTTCAGCTAGGTGGACTGGTGGCATGGATATTCACTAGCTGGTGATAAGGATAGATAAACACCATATGTCACTGGTGGAACTCAATCTCATGGTCTCCCTCTTACAAGCCCAGAGTGCAAACCACTCACTGCCAGTTCCACAGGAACTCACCTTGGTAGTGAATGCCTTTCCGATAGCCTGAAAGACCTTGCCACACTACAAAACACAAAACAATGAATAAACAAAACAAACAAACAAACAAAAACAACAATACAAGGAAAGGGGAGGGAGAAAGGATGAACAGGGGGAGATCTCTTAACTCTCTAGAAATATGAATAAGTTGTACAACTAGCACTTACAGCATCGACAATGTCACAACGAAACACATGACACTGGTACATTCCACTCCGCTTATTCTTCACATTCAAACAAAAACAGTCCAACAAGATCTCGGCATTCCCACGAGCACAGAACAAAATGAACTTAATTGGGTATGATGCCATGGTCTGATCAGTCTTGGGGTCCTTGAGAACGACACTTCCTCGGTTTGTGAGTGGGACCGCCAATACTATTGGTATAGGCTCAGTACCTGTGGACTGCTCCTTCAAAATATGCATTTTCCTGTTGGCTTCAATTTCACTGATGGGGGCATCGACGGAGGAGGAACCCAGGTATGTGATGCCACTGAACAGGATGCTCATGACGGGACTGTCATCGGAGTCGGGAATTGGGGACGAGGGAGAGTGATTCGATGGAGAGAGGGACTGCTCATTTGAGCTTGTATCTTCGTCACCTATGTATTGCAGAATAGTAATATAGTATCAGAGACAGAGTATGGGAGGGGACAGGGAGGGAGGGGGAGGGACAGAGAATAAGGGAGGGGACAGGGAGGGAGGGGGAATGACAGAGAATAAGGGAGGGGGCAGGGAGGGAGGGGAAATGGAGTGAGGAGTGGAGAAGGGAGAGGGTTAAAGAGAGGGGAAATGGGAAAGGGAACAAGAATGACTGACCTGACATGTTGGGTACAGGTGAATATGGATGAGGTGGACTGCTTGGGGTCTCTCCTAATTCCGAGTCGCTTGTGAGGATAGAGAGAGGGTGTACTTTTGGTCCATACTCCTCAGGAGAAGTGGACCTTGACCTCAGTGTGATGTCTTCCAGCCTAATTTCGGAGTCTTGGGAATGGGAATCAGACTGGGGAGCTTTAACAGTTCTAAGATCTGGGGAATGGGTATCAGACTTAGTCGGTGAACTTGGAACTTGATCGGCTAAAAACTTCTGTGAAACTGGTGAAGAGTCGTCACTGGTACTGGTAGTAGTAACTTTTCCATTTATACATGCAGAATTGGCGATCACACCTTCATCCTTGACAATAGCCACACCCACTTCCCCTACGGAGGTATGTTCAGTGACCACGCCCTTGACAGATGGTATACCTGATTTGCTGTCACTGTCCAAAGATACTGAATCAGAACTCTGTTGGGATGAAGAACACATGCTACTGTGAGAAGTATCCGATTTGGTTTGAGATTCTTTATTGGAAGAGCTCAAATTTGGAGAAAAATTCTGCTCCACTGGAATTGCAGGATCATGCAGGAGAGAAGTATCTGTTAAGCTGGTTTCACTGTTTGTATCCAGTCCGGACACCAGATGATACTGTGCAGTGTCTCCCTTTGCCAATGTTCCATTTGCCTCCTCAACAGAGGACTGGGTTTGATCAGGAGGAGGTGAATCTTTGCCATTTATAGCTTGGATGGTAGTAAGGTCACTTGACATATTCTTGCAATGGTAAAAGTGTTATGATGAGAAAGAAAGCTCTGGTCAACTTCAACTGGTGAGGAGTGACATTTGCTCTGTTGGGTGGGAGAGGAATGAATATCCAACACAGAGAGTGGGTGAAACACTATTGGATAATTAAAGGCTGTAATCACAGCAGTGTACTAACACACTAAATTAGATCACACCTTTTCAAGCCACATAATAACCTGATGATACAGTGCACTAAGCCACAGTTATTATTTTTCCTATTTCAGAAGACCCAAGCCTTACTTGTACAATATAAAACCTTACTAGGTAAACGGAAAGACTTAAGTGGGATCACTAAGTCAAGCTTGTTAGTAGTTCAATTTGCACTAGTTTCTTTCAAATTTGTTACATTGCTATTGAAGGTCAAAAAGCAAGACTTAGTGTGTGCAAGTACTATAGGCAATTACTATATGATGTAAGCACATAAAGTACCTATGTCAGGCAAATAGTTCAAGTCTTTGCTACAACTTCCTATCACATGAACTGTCCTTGGGCTCAAAGTACAGTTAGTTTTCAAAGTATAGTTGATTTAAAGAGTTGTTTCCTGAGGCTAAACAGCTTCCTATTAATTTCAATCAGACTACACACATCCAAGATTCATGCCACTTTTTTTGCTCACAAGAGTGATTAATATCAAAGCTAGACAACACATGTTGAAGCCTGTGCCACATTGAATACATAGAGCTTGTTCTATCGACCTTTATCACTCCGAATATGTGTACAGTAGTGTTACACAACTGTCTCTCAGTGCATTGATATCGGCTTAGTGTGTTGAATGTAACCTAAACAACATAGCTATGTCTTCCTGAATGCTTACCAGAATATCTACTTGTTTCCTCTCAAATAAGTGTGGGAAGAATTCATTTACTACTCCACTTTTATTGTTGTAGGGAATATAGGGAATTATTTTAAGGGCTGCAAAATGCTAGCCATGATATACACTTGATAACAGACTTCAAAAAAAGCAGTTATAAACTTTATTTGCTAACTGTAACATTATTTTGTATATTAGCTGGTTATTTATTAAACAGAGAATGTTTCATGTACTATTCCCCCACTTTCACACACACCTAGCCAGAAGAGCACAGCTTCAACTCTTTCTTAGACCAATAACTTTAAACCCATCTCTAGCTACCTATCTGCAAAGCTAGTACTGGTTACAAAATTCACTAAAAAGGGGGTTGCTATGGACTTACCTCAGCGGGTACTTTTTGTCTTGCCTTCTCTAGTAGACTTGAATATTGTTCGCTGCATAGATACAAGGTGTAGCGACCAGTCAATACTATTACATACCTCAGTACCACCACTGTATCTATACTGTGGTGATTCACACTTTTTACCGAGTCAGGAAAGATAAATTTCTAAGTGCGCTCTAAATGGAGTGACATTTTCATAACGATCTTTACCTACTTTTTAATAGAGCTGTCGTAGTGCACAGTTTGTATGAGTTCTCAACCACGACTGGTGGTCTTAGAGACCTCTATGGTGAGTTCCAATAGACCTCTGTGCTATGAAATCTGCATATATTTATAGGGAAGCATATCTCTGGAGTTGTACTGGAAACATGCACCGAAGACTTGTCACAACTTTGCAGAGCTTGTAAGTTCAAAGTTCATCATCATGAGTATAAATTAAACTGTGCTTACTACAGGCAAGAAGTGGCTATTATAATGGCTGCAAGTTTCATCGGATAATCAAAGTATGCTGAACATTTTCCCCTCATGCAATACGCATGATCGATTCCTCTCATGTATTGTACACATATACTAGGAATTTATGATACAAGGAGGTGATCCAACTGGTACTGGTAGAGGAGGTTCCTCTATTTATGGGTATATTACTTTACATTTTATATGCATTTTTAAAACTTATTTTTGAATTAAGGCCTCAGTTTGAAGATGAAATCCGTGATGATTTGAAGCATACTGGAGCTGGTATATTGTCTATGGCTAACAGGTATGGCTCAGTTGTAGTTATAATCACACATAATCGTTGTTTTATTCAGTGGCCCCAACACAAATGGAAGTCAATTTTTCTTGACACTGGCACCAACACAGTGGTTAGATGGTAAGTAGTCACAGCTCTGCAGATCTAGCTAACCTTTCCAGCTACAACATATGATATTCATTATTATTGTAAATTTGATTGCTATCTTATACTTAACATTGTAACTCCTGTCCAGGCAAACACACTATATTTGGCCGTGTATGTGAAGGGATTATGGTGGTGAACAAGATGGGAATGGTGGAAACTGATGCCAGTGACAGGTCTGTGATAATGTGTGCAGCTACCTCTAGGTATAGATTGTTTGCCACTGCAGGCCCACGGAAGACATAAGCATCCTACGAGCTTATGCCACAGATTAAATCTGCTAAAGGACTAGTCCATGCATCATTAATTTTTTTTATGACCACAAAAATAATTTTGCAGCTGTTTAATGGTGCGCTTTAATTCGATAATGCCAGCCTTGAGTCTGGCCAGCTGGACGCTTGTCTAGGATGTGGAGAAACGTAAAGACCATTTTATTCTTTTTTATTTTGGCAATAATATTCTTGGTACTCCACCTGTCCTACCATAGTGATAAACAGTTCGTCCAAAATCTGTACAAGTGGAAGTCCGATTCGGTCAAAGAAGGCTCAGACGTTACGAAATGGAGTTCCAAACCAAAAGGCTATTTCATGGCTCTCAAATACTACGAGCAACAGACACAGGCTATTAAAAACTTCCTACAGATGCAATGTCTAGCCAGTTCCTACAACATGCAGATCGTGGAACCATTTCTATTCCACTCCACCATTTCATTTCCTTTCACTGAACTTGCAGATGAGCAAGTGTTTCTCAATCTCGGTGACCTAATAGACATCAATCTGTGGAATAACCGAACTACATCAAAGTACGGTTACCCACCGATAGCTAAATGGAATGAGTTCCTCAAATACGCACCTCGAGAGGTGGTGATCGTTTGCATTAAGTATCGCAATCCACCTCATATCCCCATTCCCATTCCTGGACACGATTTTCGTATGGAATGCAACGACCACTGTATCGAGCGTTTTGTGCCCGCTCTGAGATATCTGAGGAAATACAATTTCAGAATGGTAGGGAATGTGTGTACTAATTTCGTGAACTATGCAGGTAGCATCACCACAGAAGCATTCTTCGAAAATTTTGGAATCAAGAAGGACACGACAGTAATTTTGAATGAATTTAGAGGTTTCTTTGGCCTTTATCGAATGCAGCTCCTGTCTCCTTGTGGAGTCATACACACTAAAGTGGACATACCAGTCGTACCTAGTGAAAAATTGATCCAGGAGGCAAAGGAATATGCTGCAAAAAACTTTGACGGCGAACAATATGCTTCAATTCTTGTTAGAATTGAAAGGTTAGTATTACACAGCCATCGTAATGTGACTAAATGTGGTGAGGAGGTATTGGCCGTACTAAAAAGGCTGGAAGTCGAGCGATACATAGACAGAAGCTTCTTAGCAATGGATGTAGGTCGGTTTGGTAGTAGTGGATCAACGTTGAACAACCTGCGACCTATTGGCGAGGCGCTCCTTCACCAGCTCTATGGAAAGAGTAAAACCTTTAGAAATTGGGAGAAGAGTTTCACAGCTGTAGCATCGAATGAGAATCCAGCATACGTGGCCAACCTCCAAAGGACCATTGCCTCTCAAGGAACTTGTTTATTGATGGTTGGAGATGGGGGATTTCAGGCTCAGGCAAGACGCTTATACGAGGCATATCATCCTGACCCTCACAGTCATTGCATTTTTAAGATCTGTGGTGATGCAAAGAAGTATTAATAGGTATCACTTAGAAGTATTATATTTTCATATACATAATAAAGCTGTTCCTATATAACTTATGGCTAGAACTGTATCAGGATTCATCTCAAAAGTCAATTGCATCAGAATTATCATTCATGTACTGTACAAATATTTTTAATAAAAGTCTACCTCAATTTCTTGTCCAGATTTATGGGTTTAATTCACAGTGACATGACCTAGCCACCATAAGCATTACTACTAAGTAATTCAAGACAACTTGTAAAGTGAAAGTGGTAATAGTTACCAATGATCATAGATAATTACTATATAATCGTTGACTGTCCTGCTCATACATAATAAAAGGAAGACAGTTCACTTGATCCTAAAGTTTCCAGCACTGGGCACTGCAAACTCCTCAACAGGAAGTGGAATACAATGGGAGGAATCCACATTGCTCATATATTGCTCAGCCTGTGAAACAAACAAGAAAAAGCCAACTGAATTTTCTAATTTTGGTGTCTATTATTTTTTTGCTATTGTTATTATTTAACTAACCAAGAACAAAATCATTTTTTTCTTCTCTTCCAATTTCATGTCTCGGCCTGTCATGAGTATATAGGAACATAGGAACATCTAATTAAATATTCTGAGCTATAATAATAAGGGTAAGAAGGCCCGTTTTCGGCCATGTAGAGCTGAAGAGACTTGGAGAGATTATGGCGTTGCTGATCAATACATCGAGTAATCGTATCTTGGATCAGAGAAGGAGAGACAATTATGTGAATAAATGATAGGAAAAAATACTCTCTTTGAGGTAATTATATATAGTCCTATGACCTTTGACCTGCCATCCCTAGATACTAACACACTTTTAATATCCCTGGTACAATAATAGATTGATCGATTAGAAGTTAGGAGTACTGTCTTCCTATACATGTGCACTCACTTTGATCTTCGATGAGTGGAGCCTTTAGCCACTCCCAAAGAACAGGCAATGTTTGATTATTGACAATACTGGGATATCTTCAAAGGAAAAGGTGAAAGGAGACAACATCATAAACAGTACCAATTTGAGGTGACTAATTTTTCTGTCATAAGGGCTGTATATACCTATTTTGAAGGAGTTGTATGAGTAAGTAGTTCCCCCTGTTTGTGGTTGGTTCTTCATATCATCTCAAAAGACACATTATAATTATTATCATAATAACCTACAGAGACATCATTTCATCCCATCTTCTCCTAATGATACGAATTGGTCCCTGATACCTGTTAGCAATAATAATAAAAACAATGCAACTATGTAATTTCAGCCAACTCCTTAATGTGGGAATCACGGCAGTCCTGCTATTCACTTGCCACAATAGCTTCTCTCTTTCCCTAGTCACATGGCATAAATGTTTCTAAGTTATCCAACACTTCCTGTGGTTTATTCACTAGCAATTCACTTCCCGCAATAGCTTCTCTCATTCAAGATCAAAGCTTTTGGTTAGGCCTATTCACTTGCCACAACAGCTTCTCAGAAACTATAAAAGTTATCCAACTGTATATACACTAGGGAAATGCAAAGCATTGTGTGGCAAGTGAAGCTTTAGCTGATGATGTCACCATATTGCAAAGGACGGAACCGAAAGAAGATACATATAATGATATATATATACAATAGTGCCCTCTCACTCAACCTCCTAGTGGCTCACGTCACTCGAAATTATTTATTTACCCCTCCCACATAAATAATTTTCTTAACCTGCAAAGCTGTTCAGCAATATTCAAGTTGTAATACTCCTTGACCATCCCACGAGAGAACTCATCTGGATGAAGAAGATCAACCAACTACAATGGAAAACTAACCACTAATTGTCAACATACGAAGAATGGGATGTATTCTTGAGACAACCAGAGGGTAGAGTTCGTCAAATGATGCATCTATCACCTGCAGAGGTAGGAGAAGACAAACTCTGACATCAAGGTAATATTTTCCCTCAAGAAGGGATACCAGGGTGCTCTCTCCCCACCTTTCATTTCCTAGCTTACATTATAGTTGATACTGTACACTCAATTGTGAGAAGACAAACTCTGACATCAAGGCAGTGTTTCCCCTCAAAGAGGGATACCAGGGTGCTAAGCAACTGCATGGGTGCATTATAGTGACTACAGGACTACTTCTCATCCCTGGCCCACCTTTCATTTCCTAGCTTACAATTATCATCTAAGTAACTGCATTATGGTGCACACAGTGACACTACAGGGCTACTTCTCAGTAGTTTCCAATCCTCTTTATGGGGAAACACTATCAAAGTAATGTAGTAGTTATCATCCCTCTTATCAATTTAGTGGGGGTATACCAATGTAGATAGTATCACTCACCACTGCTCCAATGTCAGGGTAGCTCATGGCAGCACAAGAGGCAGTGTAACCTCCTAGAAATGGAAAGTGAAGGTAGTAGTCGAACTTTAAAAAAAAAACTGCATCAAGCATTCTTATTTTGCCCCACACACCAACTACTGCATATCTTCCATGAATGGATGGATGTACTTACAGTAATGGTGAATAGCATCACATCAGCTATAAATACCACCACATTTTGTCCACTGTCGGCTGGCTAAGTCAAGTGGATACTTCGCATTGAACTTTACTTCAAATCTCAACACTAAGTTGACCCCTCTTCCACAGCTTTTTTTTCTAACTTATCACCTGTACCAATGTTCTCACTCAATGTTTGAGTGGTGGATAATAATACCATTTCCCTTTGGCCACACCCATTGATATAAGGCAGAAAGAGCTCTTCAGTGGGTGCAGAATATGCTGTGTAAAAGTGATGCGGGGTTAACATGGTCAAAATAGCAGTAGAATCTCTATATCAACTGCTAAAAACCTTCTTATGGTAGTCTAGTGGTTGATAACCATTTGACTCCAACATCCACTTTTTCCTTTCATGTTGTTCATATGACCGAAGAACCTAACAACCATACCAAGCATGCAGGTTTTGGAATACCATTTACAATGACATGCCCCATTAGGACACTGTTGTAATCAGGACACTGCTGTAATCAGGACATCTCTATAATCAGGACATCTTTATAATCAGGAGACTTTGTATGATCCTGAATATCTGTATTCATGGTGAATTCCCTTTAATTTGGTCACCCCGTCCTGGGGGGGGGGGGGGGGGGGGGGGTGGCCTACAGGGGTAGTCTCATTTCAGGGGTAAGGAAATCATACAATGGGACATTACGCATTTCCAGGTGGCCAACAGGGGCGGTCTCATTTCAGGGGTAAGGAAATCATACAATGGGACATTACATACAGTGGGATATTTCCAGGTGGCCTACAGGGGTGGTCTCATTTCAGGGGTTCAGATTAGAACAAGTTCAGTGTATGCTGTTGTATTGCTGCATCAGCTATAAATACCACAACTTATTAGCATCAATTGGCTGGCTAAGTCAAGTGGATACTTCGCTCCATTGAATCTACTCAATTCCAACACAGACTGGAGATGGTGTGTTCAACACCACTCTGGTCACCCTCTGTTCCACTGATGCCATCCAGCCTTATTTATTTCTTTTCCAGCAGCTTACCACCTTCTGAATACAACCTATATTCTCCATCAAACATTTTACAAAATAAACACGATTTTTGAGTGTTTGGTTAATAATTAATGATATTCATAGTAATTGAAATTCATAGTAGGACCACACCTTATATGAACAATAACAACAACAATCATTCCAAAATGGTGGAAGCAGAAATCTGGAAGGGCAAGTTTCAATCGCAATCGTATCGCAATCCACCTCATATCCCCATTCCCATTCCTGGACACGATTTTCGTATGGAATGCAACGACCACTGTATCGAGCGTTTTGTGCCCGCTCTGAGATATCTGAGGAAATACAATTTCAGAATGGTAGGGAAATTCCGAATGTGTGTACCAATTTCGTGAACTATGCCGGTAGCATCACCACAGAAGCATTCTTCAAAAAATTTGGAATCAAGAAGGACACGACAGTAATTTTGAATGAATTTAGAGGTTTCTTTGGCCTTTATCGAATGCAGCTCTATGGAAAGAGTAAAACCTTTATCGAATGCAGCTCCTGTCTCCTTGTGGAGTCACACACACTAAAGTGGACATACCAATCGTACCTAGTGAAAAATTGATCCAGGAGGCACAGGCATATGCTGCAAAAAACTTTGACGGCGAACAATATGCTTCAATTCTTGTTAGAATTGAAAGGTTAGTATTGCACAGCCATCGTAATGTGACTAAATGTGGTGAGGAGGTATTGGCCGTACTAAAAAGGCTGGAAGCCGAGCGATACATGTAATAGTTATTAACCAAGCGCTAGGTTTGTAGTCGAATTATAAGCACGAGGCCCGAGGGCGAAGCCTAGCCCGAGGGGCGAGTGCTTATAATTCACTATAAACCGCACGCGCGCGGTTAATAACTATTTTATAGCCCGCGCGAGTGTACTACGCATGCTCAGTGCTTCTGTCTCTATAGCGATGTAGCTACTTTTTGGCTGCTTACAAGAATATGGCCATCCCACTTCAACGTCGTGATTCATACGGTACCGAACTATCTTTCACTCTATAATCCACCCACTCGCTGTGCTTTAACTTGCTCACGTAAGGTAGGGGCACAGCGTCATAATTATGGTTGGACCCTGAATGGCAAGTAGGGCAGCTAGTGCAGAATACCAGCCACGCTGTTACACAGCTCGCAAGTTCTGCCTTTTATGCTGGCTACTTTCTGAAAAGCTTGTTGGGTTTGAAATGTGGAATGTGGTCAATGAATATCATTATAGCGTGTGCACCGTGTTCAATGATAAAATTCTTTTCTGAGAGTAGTTAGTATAAGGACAGAACTCTATACTGTCACATACTCACCTTTCAGTCTAGTCACAACTCTTTAAAAGTGCAATATCAACTTTGCAGAATCTATATCTAACTTTTCCCTGTAAACACCACCCCAGGCTATGATTACATGCACTGTATCACATTTATAAATCCATGTAAATCGGCCCGTTACCATGGCAACGGGCTATAAATATATATATAGACAGAAGCTTCTTAGCAATGGATGTAGGTCGGTTTGGTAGTAGTGGATCAACGTTGAACAACCTGCGACCTATTGGCGAGGCGCTCCTTCACCAGCTCTATGGAAAGAGTAAAACCTTTAGAAATTGGGAGAAGAATTTCACAGCTGTAGCATCGAATGAGAATCCAGCATACGTGGCCAACCTCCAAAGGACCATTGCGTCTCAAGGGACTTGTTTATTGATGGTTGGAGATGGGGGATTCCAGGCTCAGGCAAGACGCTTATACGAGGCATATCATCCTGACCCTCACAGTCATTGCATTTTTAAGATCTGTGGTGATGCAAGGAAGTATTAACAGGTATCACTTAGAAGTATCTACATAATATAGCTGTTCCTAATGTATTATACAAATTATAGCTAGAACTGTATCAGGACTGTTCATCTCAAAAGAATTGCATCAGAATTATCATCCCAGCCATTCATGTACAAATATTTTTAAAAGTCTACCTCAATTTCTTGTCCAGATTTATGGGTTTAATTCAGTGACATGACCTTGCCACCATAAGCATTACTACTAAGTAATAATTCAAGACAACTCATAAAGTGAAAGTGGTAATAGCTACCAATGATCACAAGATCATAAATAATTAATAATCGCTAATAATCGTTGGACTGTCCTGCTCATACATAATAAAAGGAAGACAGTTCACTTGATCCTAAAGTTTCCAGCACTGGGCACTGCAAACTCCTCAACAGGAAGTGGAATACAATGGGAGGAATCCACATTGCTCATATATTGCTCAGCCTGTGAAACAAACAAGAAAAAGCCAACTGAATTTTCTAATTTTGGTGTCTATTATTATTTTTTGCTATTGTTATTATTTAACTGACCAAGAACAAAATCATTTTTTTCTTCTCTTCCAATTTCATGTCTCGGCCTGTCATGAGTATATAGGAACATCTAATTAAATTTTCTGAGCTATAATAATAATATATACCGATTATCCAAGGGTAAGAAGGCCCGTTTTCGGCCATGTAGAGCTGAAGAGACTTGGAGAGATTATGGCGTTGCTGATCAATACATCGAGTAATCGTATCTTGGATCAGAGAAGGAGAGACAATTATGTGAATAAATGATAGGAAAAAATACTCTCTTTGAGGTAATTATATATAGTCCTATGACCTTTGACCTGCCATCCCTAGATACTAACACACTTTTAATATCCCTGGTACAATAATAGATTGATCGATTAGAAGTTAGGAGTACTGTCTTCCTATACATGTGCACTCACTTTGATCTTCGATGAGTGGAGCCTTTAGCCACTCCCAAAGAATAGGCAATGTTTGATCATTGACAATACTGGGATATCTTCAAAGGAAAAGGTGAAAGGAGACAACATCATAAAATGGTATCAATTTGAGGTGACCAATTTTTCTCTGCCATAACGGCTGTACCTATTTTGAAGGAGTTGTATGAGTAAGTAGTTCCCCCTGTTTGTGGTTGGTTCTTTGTCACTGTTCATATAAAATTTTATCATCTCAAAAGATACACTATAATTATTATCATAAGAACCTACAGAGACATCATTTCATCCCATCTTCTCCTAATGATACGAATTGGTCCCTGATACCTGTTAGCAATAATATAAAAACATTAAACATTGCAACTGTGTAATTTCAGCAAACTCCTTAGTGTGGGAATCACGGCAGTCATGCTATTCAGTTGCCACAATAGCTTCTCTCTTTCCCTAGTCACATGGCATAAACGTTTCTAAGTTATCCAACACTTCCTGTGGTTTATTTGCTAGCAATTCACTTCCCACAATAGCTTCTCTCTTTCGAGATCAAAGCTTTTGGTTAGGCCTATTCACTTGCCACAACAGCTTCTCAGAAACTATAAAAGTTACCCAACTGTATATACACTAGGGAAATGCAAAGCATTGTGTGTGGCAAGTGAAGCTTTAGCTGATGATGTCACCATAATTATTGCAAAGGACGGAACCGAAAGAAGATACATATAACGATATATAAAATAACAGCACCCCTCTCATTCAACCTCCTAGTGGCTCACGTCGCTCAAAATTACTTATTTTACCCCTCCCACATAAATAATTTCTTAACCTGCAAAGCTGTTCAGCAATATTCAAGTTGTAATACTCCTTGACCATCCCACGAGAGAACTCATCTGGATGAAGAAGATCAACCAACTACAATGGAAAACTAACCACTAATTGTCAACATACGAAGAATGGGATGTATTCTTGAGACAACCAGAGGGTAGAGTTCATCAAATGATGCATCTATCACCTGCAGAGGTAAGAGAAGACAAACCCTGACATCAAGGCAACGTTTCCCCTCAAAGAGGGATTACCAGGGTGCTCTCCCCCCACCTTTCATTTCCTAGCTTACATTATAGTTGATACTGTAGACTCAACTGTGGGAAGACAAACCCTGACATCAAGGCAGCGTTTCCCCTGAGGGATACCACCTTTCATTTCCTAGCTTACAATTATCATCTAAGTAACTGCATTATGGTGCACACAGTCAAAGCAATGTAGTAGTTATCATCCCTCTTATCAATTTAGTGGGGGTATACCAATGTAGATAGTATCACTTACCACTGCTCCAATGTCAGGGTAGCTCATGGCAGCACAAGAGGCAGTGTAACCTCCTAGAAATGGAAAGTGAAGGTAGTAGTCAAACTTTAAAAAAAAAACTGCATCAAGCATTCTTATTTTGCCCCACACACCAACTACTGCATATCTTCCATGAATGGATGGATGTACTTACAGTAATGGTGAATAGCATCACATCAGCTATAAATACCACCACATTTTGTCCACTGTCGGCTGGCTAAGTCAAGTGGATACTTCGCATTGAACTTTACTTCAAATCTCAACACTAAGTTGACCCCTGTTCCACTGACGCCATCCAGCTTTTTTTCCTTTTTCTTTTTACTTATCCCCTATACCAATGTTCTCACTCTTTTTGAGTGGTGGATAATACTACCATTTCCCTTTGGCCACACCCATTGATATAAGGCAGAAAGGGCTCTTCAGTGGGTGCAGAATACGCTATGTAAAGTGATGGCGGGGTTAACATGGTCAAAATAGCAGCAGAATCTCCATATTAACTGCTAAAAACCACAATAGTAGTCTAGTGGTGAGGCACTTGAGTAGTACACTAACAAGTGGACTCCACACAGGAAAAAATATATACATCAGCCTATAAATACCACCACAACGTTTAACTAATACTTGGCTGGCTAAGTCAAGTGGTTACTTCGCATACTACTTTGTATTACTTAGCAACTAGATTAAGATCCAGTTAACCTCGGCCACTGACGCCATCCAGCCTTATTCCTTTTCCAATAGCTCCCCACCTGCCAAGCACAACCAATGTTCTCTTTAAGGTATGCTCCATACCACTTTCCTCCAACATCCACTTTTTCATGTTGTTCATACTAGCAACCATATCAAGCATGCAGGTTTGGAATCCCATTTACAATGACATGCCACATTTCACAGTATAAATGGACACTGCTGTATCAGGACATCTCTATAATCAGGACACCTCTACAATCAGGACACTGTGTGTGATCCGTATTTATGGTGAATTCCCTTCAATTTGGCCACCCCGTCCTGATAAGGGGAGGTGGTCTCACTTCAGGGGTAGGGAAATCATACAATGGGACATTTCCAGATGGCCTACAGGGGTGGTCTCATTTCAGGGGTTCGATTTAGAACGAGTTCAGTGTATGCTGTTGTATTGATGCATTAGACATTACACACAATGGGACATTTCCAGGTGGCCTACAAGGGTGGTCTCATTTCAGGGATAAGGAAATCATACAATGGGACATTTCCAGGTGGCCTACAGGGGTGGTCTCATTCAGGGGTTCAGATTAGAACAAGTTCAGTGTATTGATGCATCAGCTATAAATACCACAACTTATTAGCATCAATTGGCTGGCTAAGTCAAGTGGATACTTCGCTCGTTGAACTGCTAAATTCAAACCCGACTGGAGATGGTGTGGGACATTTCCAGGTGGCCTACAAGGGCGGTCTCATTTCAGGGATAAGGAAATCATACAATGGGACATTTCCAGGTGGCCTACAGGGGTGGTCTCATTCAGGGGTTCAGATTAGAACAAGTTCAGTGTATTGATGCATCAGCTATAAATACCACAACTTATTAGCATCAATTGGCTGGCTAAGTCAAGTGGATACTTCGCTCGTTGAACTGCTAAATTCAAACCCGACTGGAGATGGTGTGTTCAACACCACTCTGGTCACCCCCTGTTCCACTGATGCCATCCAGCCTTATTTATTTCTTTTCAAGCAGTTTACCACCTTCTGAATACAACCTATATTCTCCATCAAACATTTTACAAAATAAACACGATTTTTGAGTATTATTTCAGTGTTTGGTTCTGCATAATTAATGATATTCATAGTAATTGAAATTCATAGGACCACACACCTTATATGAACAATAACAACAACAATCATTCCAAAATGGTGGAAGCAGAAATCTGGGAGGGCAAGTTTCAAGGAAGAGTGAGTTATGGCACTTTTGGTGCAAGAGATGTTTTGATAATATCCAATGAGACTGTGGAAGGTCCTGATGTTGTCCCCAGGAAGAAAGGCTGTCTGACTCAAGAGGATAAAGACAGACTAACCAGTCAAGGCATACCTCCAGACTGCTGGGAGGATGATAGCAAGTTAATGGAGGCAAGATATCTGAGGGAAGAAAAGAGATACACTCTCTTGTCACTACCTCCTCAAAAAGTGTTGACAAAGTCCTTTGTCATGAAGAGAATCAAAGAAGTCATGGAGAATACAACCAAGCCTGGAGGTACATATAATCAACTAGTTGGACTTATAAAAACACTTTTTGCACACTTAAGTTCTTGATATATAAGTTTTTCTTTTCAAAAATTCCAGTTGTCATTCACTACATTGGACCAGGAAAGAAAGGTACAGGAGACTGGTGCTTTGAAGATGGCTTCATCACCTTTAGAGAAATGATTGATCTCTACATGGACCACTTCCATGATGAACAGTCTAAATGTCTTAATATAACCAGTGACTGCAGCCATTCTGGATATTGGGTTGTATCTTGCAGGGAGTTTCTGGATGAAGTTGGTGTTAAACCTTGTGGTCATTCGGCTAGGGAGATGGGTATACTTCTGAAAGTGAAGGCTTCATGTCATCCAAATGAAATCGCACACTCTTTGCACTATTCGGCTAGAGCAAGAGGTAATGATAAGAATACTGGAGCTTTGTGGTACAAAAAAGGATGCGAAATAGAGACTGACCAACATTCTAGTGATCTAGATACAACAGCAGTAACGTGTGGTAGAACCTTTGATGAAGAATGCAAGTATTTATCAAATTTCACTTACCAAAGAGACTACGAAGGAAAGAGAATATTTCTGGTCCGAGGCAATGACAAAGGCAGACCGGCCTGGCACTATTTACTCTTGGTGGACGATGAAGAAACCATTCGCATCTTTAAAGAGAAGACACAAGGAGAACTTAAGGGTAAACTAAACATTGATCTTACGGACTTTGGACAGGTATTGAAATCTGGCTTTGGAGAAGAGCCACCAAAGAGTGTTCAGGATTGGATAACAAGAACATATTCTGGTGTATTACCAGACGACTGACAAGATATAACATACGCACATTGTTATTGTAATGAAGTAGCATAGGCGTATAAAGCGGGAAGAAAAATTGTTTGTTTTTCTTCTCATTGGACACTAGCCGCTCTTGGATTTCCTGCTGCCTGACTAATTGTCTCCTATCTCTAGTCATTTAATTGTTATCAATCTTCCTGGGTTTCTCTTTGATTATTAACTACTAGGTTATATGTCTATCTTTTGGTTTATTCCCTGAGTGTGGCTTGTACTAGTTACTATTGTCATTTGGAATGTTCAATTTCTTGCAAGTACATGTGCTACTATCATAGTTGATCACAGCAGAGCCTCGGCACCAAAAAAACCTGTGCTGCGCAAGAAGAAAAAAAGAGAGTAGCGAGCTTAGCAATCTCAAAAAGTGTAGTGATAGTTGGTACACACCAAAATAGGCATACATACGTGTCCCATTTGTAATGCCCTGTGCATGATCCAAGATTTCTAGTGTTCTATTTGGTAAAGGGGTGTTATGCATGTAAATCGAGGACACACCCCTTATATTATCACAGGTATGCACAGTATAAGAATGTTCCACAGCACTGTTCTATGTAAAAGTGGAAAAATGCTGGATTTATCGCCCGGGGATCGAACCTAGAACCCATCCTAAACAGATTGTGATACCATTACACCAACGAAGTATCATAGCCAGCACTTGATAAGCGTGATTTACATACTTAAAGCCTTGAGGAAGGAAGAAGACACCAAACCCAAATCTCAGTGTGGTTACTTTTGGTTCATTATGGAAATGCTATAAAGAATAGTATGGTAGGCCCAGCCAGCCCCAATGCCCTGCCCAGCTAACAATACACGTACAATAGACAAAGTCTTCAGTGAAATATTCATGATCAGTGAATGTGGATATCTGAACTTTACCGAAAATATGATTGGGCCAAAAATAATGACCCAACTTGGTTAAAGGAAAAAAAATAATAGTCTACAGATGCTGGGCTTATTGAATGCAAATAGACTAAGACAAGTCATTCTACAGTGTAACATTAGCTGAGGGGCGGAGTTTACAATTGTTACGTCTAACCTAGGCTAGAACTAGGGCTTCGTCCCTAGCCCTAGGGCAGGGACTGGGGTTCAGTATGCAAATACTCTACACTGCCATAGTGCAACTTCAGCTGAGGGGCGGAGTTTACAATTGTTATGGCTAATCCTAGGCTAGAACTAGGGCTTCGCCACTAGCCCTAGGGCAAGGGCAGGGACTGGGGTTCAGTATGCAAATAGACTATAGCCATGTTTACACGTGCACCCAACCCGGGTTGAGATTAAATCCGGATTCCAATCCACCTAATTGATATGGGTTGGGCTACCCGGATTGGAATCCAGGTTGGTACCGTTCACACGCGTAGCAAATCTGGGTTAGAACCCCATGTAAACGGGGCTTAAGACTAAGTCACTCTACACTGCTATAGTGCAACTTTAGCTGAGGGGCGGAGTCTACAATTGTTACGGCTAGAACTAGGGCTTCACCCCTAGCCCTAGGGCAAAGGCAGGGACTGGGGTTCAGTATGCGATTAAGTCACTCTACACTGCCATAGTGCAACATTAAGCTGAGGGGCAGAGTTTCGAAATGCTAAGGCTAACCCTAGGCTAGAACAAATTGCAAGAGCTTTTTCCTACACAAAAAAAATGTGCTCTATTAAACGTAACTTTATTTAAAATGGCAGTGCCTCTAAACTATGAATATGTGCATCCAGTAATATGAAATGGCAATGAATATCCTAACATTCCTTATCATACTATGCACAATGCATAGCAGTGCTTCTAAGCTATCATACCGGTATGACCATATGCAAGAAAGCAGTGATGAATATTGCCATACCAACCAATACACACGCAATAAGTCCATTGATACACGCAATAAGTCCTCTGGTTTACTGAAACCTATAAACTACATTGATGTGATAAGAATGTTCCACATCACTGAGTCAAGATGAAGTGGAAAATAAACAAAAAATGCTGGATTGCGTCCGTGGAAGAGTTTCGTCCGGGAATTGAACCCGGAACCTATTGAGTGAGAGTCAATTGCATTACCATTTTGCTAACGAAGTATCCACTGGACATAGCCAGCACTCAAAGGATTGATTTAACTCTATTTATAGATAGCTAGCAGCCAGTGCCTCTAAGCCATCAACAGTTATTAGTGTGTGCATCCAGTAACATGAAAAGGGAATGAAAAACTGTTATCCCATAATCCCATACTATGTACTGTGGATAATAAATTCCATATAACTGAACCATTATTGGATTGTGGAGTTATGCCTAGGAATTGAACCAGGAACCATAGATGTAAATTGTAATATTATGATTTGGATGGATTTCATAACATTTATAGAGAGCAGATTGCAGGCTCTTTGTTATCACATACTTGCATAATATTATATTATTATATACAACTACTTCGTGTATAAATTAGGAGAATAAAAATTTATGATTCAATTTTCAAATCATTTTTTATTAGAGCAGCTTATTGAGGCTTCATAGAGCCCAGAAATCTCTCAATCTGATCAAAATTGAGTGAAACACACTCACTATGGTTGGCTACTGAAACTATGGGATTAAAGGCCACACCCCCTTACTATAAATTACACATGACATGAGATAAGAATGTTCCACATCACTGAGTCAAGAGGAAGTGGAAAATAAACAAAAATTGCTGGATTGTGTCAGTGGAAGAGTTTCGTCAAGGAATCGAACCCAAAACCGATTGAGCCCGTACCTTTATGCTAATGAAGTATCCACTGGACATAGCCAGCAGTGGAAACACAAATTCCACACTATTTATAGCAATCCTAGGGGAATACACCTCAAAAAGGTACATACATACAACCAATCATAATTCCTAATGACCCAGACCCCCTTAAATAAATTCAGTGTCCTATAGTGCTGTTACTGTGTCCTAATGCTCTCACCAGCACTAGGCGGCAATTTTGATTATGTAATGCTGTCTTACTAATTAGAGGGGTTTACCTATTGACCAAGCATAAATGATGATGTCTTCGAAAGTGAATCCCAGCTCGGTCACGACATACCTCACGACAACATCAATGGCATTAAACTCTTGTGAAGGGAAAGGAAGACCCTTTACCGAATCAAAAACTTAAAATTATAGTACTGAGATAAAAAGAATAGTAGAAAACTCACGGTGGAATCGCCAAATCCAGGATGGTTCCATCCTATGGCAGAGTAACCATCTGCATGCAGAGGGAAGTGAAGGCAATTCAGTTTTAGGGACTTTTTGTCATGTAAACATATCAAAAAGGGATGATACAAAATCACTAGCATGTATATAAGTGCACCCTTGGGAAATTAGATCCCCCAATGGACCACTACATACGTCTTGTTCATTCTCCCCTGAATGTGGCTTAGAAGGGCTATTCTGCCACACCTATACTACCAGTTGTCTACACACAGTGGTCAGCTCATCTCTACAAAGGAGCCATTCCCCACAACTGGGAGAAAAACAGTCCTTGACTTACATGCCAGAGGTATATCCATCATCCCAAGTTCATAGTAAGCAGCATTGCCCTCGCAACATATCACAACCTTATTCCCCGTGGCCCTGACGTCGGGAGAACCTCTCTTGTCCACAAACATGCAGTCAATAGTGTTCCCATCAGCAGCCAGCAGTCGGGCCCTGTGAGCATCATGCTGCAAAGGTACAAAGGACAGAGGAATAGATTGTAGCTAAAGGCTAGTGATAGTAGGATACTATATAGGTACATGCAGGTAATATACCACAAGAACCTATGCATAGCAGGGGTCAATCAGTAGACCTGACATCTTAGACCAACAGGAAAATGGGTGGTTAAACTGCAGCTTTGCCCGGACATTTTGTCCTGTGTTAGATTGTTCTTGCTATAGAGGGAGGTAGTAGAAATTGATGCTGGATAGTGAATTCAATACTATGTAGTGCTCAAATTCATAAACTGACATTCTCTATAACATATTCAACATACCCTTCTTTTCAACTTTGCTCGGCCCACTGAACGATTAGTAGCTGCATTATGAAGAAACAAACATAATGATGGAGGTTGGAGGATAATTTTCCACTATGGAAGGGAGGGGGCTAAAACTGGTGCTTACATAGAACAGCATTGAAGAAAGACAAAGAGCCAGGATAGATGAGTCGCCTACCCACCAAATGAGCAGCTATGAATCTGCAGAGATCCATTATCATAATTATAGTGAAACTGTAACTTTGCTTGCTGGGACCACCTATAGCTATGGGTCAGGAACAAGTGACCTTAATAGATAATAGGGAGGTTGAAATAGGTGCCGTTGGGACATGGCAAAGTGGCCTCTAGAGGTGGTCTCATTAGACAGATTCCGGTATGATTAAGTCTCTGGGTAGGCTGTTGAGATAGACTTTATCTCTGCACATCTGGAGATAGAGTTTCATGTTGTACCTTAACGATGACATGGGCAAATTCATCAGCTTCTCCAAAATAGACTTCTTTCTTATACTTAGCACCCGACGAGGCCTGGTTGATACAATAGTGAATACTACACTGCATATCTGAAGAAGAGCACTCACTTGATTGCAGACTCGTCAAAACGAAAGGTCACGGGTAGAGCAGAAACACTGAAGTCATAGCGACTGATTCCCGTCAACTTCTCCTATAATCAGTGAGAAGTAGCTAGAGTATGGTGTGCAGCTCAGTATACTAGGAGAATCCAAAGCATTATGGGGCATGATAATACAATGTGGTGTGCAACTCAGGGAATCCAAAGTATTATTTAAAACTAAACTGAGCACTGGTCCATGGAAATGATCAATCAAATTGTATTACAGATTAGGATGCACATATGCTTATGATCAATCCAATAGGTTTCAAAAATTGGAATGTGAACCACTCCACAAGATCCACAAAACATTTTATCCCGTGAAAAGGCTCACCTCCTTGGGTCCTATTTTTGTACTCAAACTCCTTGCTGAGTTTAGACAGCGTAGAAACTCGTTATATTTGTTATTTTTGAATCGTCCAATACCTACATTCAGAGAAAGATGGTACCATTACCAAGGGAAATGAGTGAAAGTCACTATGCTATACCTCTAGCAATGTAGGCAAGTGGGAAGGACAGTGGAATGAAGGCAAGACCACGAGCCGTGTTGATGACGCCAGTCAAGGACGGTCCCCCTAGAATATTTAACTTCCTTAAGTACCTTATATATTGGACACTGGCGGGGCCAATTATAACTAATCATAGTTGTCCTGACATTTGAGGCATAGCACACGAATTGGCACTGATTTCAAACACCTGCTATACTTCTTTCTAATGTCAGACCAACAAGAAAATGGCTGGCCAAACTTCTGGATATTTGTGTATTATTGTGACATGATGCTTACCATATCGAATGAAGTAATAGAGCAAGTAAAGAGGAGTAGCATATATGGCTATAGACCACACTAAACGCACCTGTGTAGAGATAACATTAAAGAGCTCTATTTCCCAAGCTGGCACACTAGCTACTTACTGCTGAGATGACATTGTCAGAATACTTCTCCAAATTATTGGGTTTATAGGCTTCTCCCTATGACAAAATATCCAAATAATGCCCATCATTGCATCTTTATTTTTCAGCCGCATAGATACCTCGAAATTGCTGCCTACAAAGTTGAGTCTTCGAAGTTTCGGCCCCCTTATGCACTGTAGGAGTCTGATAAGGGCCCAGGTACTCCTGCTATTCCCTTGAAGACGAGATAGTCTCTCACCGTTCATTTTCACCACAAGGTCAATTTTTGATGAATCAGCATTAAAAATTGATACTAAAGAATAATTAGGCGTAGGTGTTGCTGGAATTCTGAAGTTTGACTACACATTTACTACTCTCTTCTCTTGATGAACATTCCTTTGAAGCTTGCAGATGTGAACCTCTTAGCTAGCTATAAACTCACTCCAGAAATCTAGTCCGTATGTATAATAGCTATAGCTATTTAGCTAGCTTACACCTTTATACCAAGGGCACATACAGCTATTGAGACATTATGAATGCAACTAATGGATAGCCCTTTGTGTGGTGTGTGAATAAACTAGCTATATTCATAGACCCACATCAAAACCTTTTGGTGGGGGAGGGGCTGCCACTTACATAGCTATCATGACTGTATCTCAAAGTCAAAGATGGAAGAGGTGTGGGAGAGTACGTTGCAGGGAGTTCAGTCCTATGGAGCTTATGGACACAGAGATGTGCTGATTATAGTATCCAATGAAACCCTGGAAGTTCCTGATATTGTCCCCAGGAAGAAAGGCTGTCTGACTCAGAAGGACAGAGACACACTGACTAGTCAAGGTATACCATCAGACTGCTGGGAAGATGATGGCAAATTAATGGAGGCAAGGTTCAGAAGAGAAGCACAAAGGTTTCGTTTGTTACCTGTGGTGTCGAAAGAAAGACTAACTTGTCAGTATGTGAAGGAAAGCATCAAAAAGTTGATGAACACTACAACTAAACCAGGAGGTAATGTAGTTACAATTATGAGCAAACTCTGGCTGGGCACAGGAGCGTGATTTTTTGAGAATGATAGTTATACAGTACATAAGTACATGCATGTATCCCTAGTAAATGAAACACCATAGCCACTGTAGACTGCCTATATAGCTACAGTAAATAGCTAGATCATTATCTGACCACGCATCTGCAGCAATCAGTGCCTGAACTTTGATTTCAGTATAAAGTGCTCCCATTTTACAAGTAATGGTAATATAAAATGTGTATAGCTAAATTTAAGTATTTTTGGAAATTCTTCAGTATTCTTGGTCAAATTTTTCAGTAATAATAGCTACTGATGAATCAGTATAGTTAGAGGCTCTGAGCAATTCACTGGCTTATTGCAATTATAAACTACTTTGCAGTGGTGATCCACTACATTGGTCCTGGTAGAAGAAACAGCGGAGACTGGTGTTTCGAAGACGGCTTCATCGAATTCAAAGACATTGTGGATGCCTACATGGAGCACTTTTATGACACTTCAAAATGCTTAGAAGTCACAGCAGACTGCAGCTATTCTGGAAAGTGGGTCTTAGCCTGCAGAGAGTTTTTGGATCAAGAAGGCGTGCAGCCTTGTGGACATTCAGCTAGAGCTGCTAATATTCTTGTAAAAGTGAGAGCTTCATGCAGATCACACCAAATACCACATTCCTTGCTCTATTCTGCAAGAGGAAGGGGCAACGATAAAAATACAGGAGCACTTTACGTCAAGACTGGTAAATTCGAGATAGAACAGAACCAACGTGTTAGTGATATTGACAGTACTGTTATCACATGCAAGAAAGGGGTGACTTTCAAGGACTCCTGCTCATTACCGGATGATTACACATGGCATAAAAAGAGTGAAGAAGATAGGGTTTATCTAGTCAGAGGGAAAGATCGTGGCAAACAAGCCTGGCACTATGTATTGGTTGTCGATGACGAAGAAATGATAGAAATGTTCCTGGCAAAGGTGAAGAGTGGCAATGTTGACGTGGCTGATTATGGGCAAGTCCTCAAGTCTGGGTGGGGTCAAGAGCCACCAGATGAAGTACGAGAATGGATAAAGAAAAAGTACTCACCCTGATCATGAGACAGTGCAACTGACTCAAATATCACTTACGTAATGTCGATTACGTATCTGACACTCTATTGTTAATATTCATTGCAACCTAACCAGCATGACCAAAAATGGTCATACTTGCTATGTCTAGCCAATCAGATTAGATATTCATAGCTATAATGATTATCTTTACCTTAGTTGCAGTAAACAAAAGTGGGCGGATCTCACGGGTTAGTTCAAGTAACTAGCTAGTTCTTGAGCTATACGCAATCATGGCTTGCAGAGTAGTAAAACTAGAGGATGAGTTGAAAGAACATGGTCTAACCAGAAACCAGTTAAAGACTCGTTGTTCTCTTGAAGTCAGTAGAGCCCTAGCCATGAAGATAGATGATTGGAAACTACTAGCCCCTTTCATTGGGTTGAGTGAACAAGATATTGCTGCCATTCAAGATGACAATAGAAGTTATGAGACCCGATCTATAGCCTCTCTGACTAAATGGAAGAGACAATTTGGAAGCAAAGCCACTTACCTGATGTTGGCTGAGGGTCTGGAGAAGATTGGACGTTTGGACCTGGTGGGAGAGCTGTGTGTGCTCTGTGAAGGCACTCTTTCCACAAAACCTAAAGGTAACTGATAATATAGTTGATAATACATACAGTGTACAGTAACTATCAGAAATTACATAGCTAGCTGAAGCCAGTTGTAATTATGCATGTGAGAGAAAACAAAGTATCCATTTTTGGATACTTGGTACAAAGAATTACTCCAAACATAGGCATAGTTAACAGTAATTTTGGCAGTTTCATTTAGAGTTTAATTCAAAGAGCAATTTCTGTCACAATTTTAATATAGGTGAATTGGATGAAATAATAGGTCGTTTTGAATTGAGGTTCAAAGATCTCGTCGTGAGTATTCAAAAGGAATTGATACAAGGGCAGAAAGTTTCGATAGAAGATTTATTGACTGAACTCACACTCCTTCCCTCCTCCATAAAACACAACCACATGATATTCCTGAAGGAAAATATATCAAACTTAAACAAAGCATCAGATTTACGAGAGATCTTCATGCACCTTAACCTCTACTGGGATTATTTCAACTATACACTTCTTGAAGTGATCATAAAAGGTTATGGGAGCAAGACCCTGAAGAAGCAGATGAAATCTTATTCCTTTGATATGCAGCAATTTTGGCAGAAGACTACAGTGGCTGACTTCATCCCATACTGTAAAAAGATGCAAAAATTTGAAATTATCCCCAAGGAGTTCATACGAGTTGAAGTAAAGGATGCTATTGACAAGCCTATATCAGAGTATAAACTTATGGAATTGGAAGAGTTAAAGTGTCGTCTTTATCTAAGCTGCCAACTTCCGAACTTTGCTCTGATCCTGTATGACCTAAAAGAAGGATGTGTAGAGGTCACATGGCTGGTGGCCACAGAGTTGAAAAAAGAATTAAAGGAAGCATTGAGAAGAGAGCTGAGTGGTCAGTTGGAAAAGGAAACACGACAGATAGTGTCTATCTCAGTGGGAGGTGAATCCATTAAAGAAGTGAGTAAAATTAATTTTAGACATCAGATTCTGCACATAGTTATATGTATATAGTTAGTTAAAGTGTACTGTAACATTATAGTATTTAGAATATACATAGCATATGAAGACAGAATTCCTTTCCAGTGTTTCACTCCATCATTATCTGACTTCCCACTGTTATTCCCTGTAGTATAGACCTAATGTCTAATTGGAGTATGTATGTGTATTTCAGATGACACAATTGGTAAAGAAATCCTCTGATGAGGAGGGTACACTCCAAGGAAAGAAGATGTATTTTGCTGATTTCCATAGTGATGTGTTGATCATAGTATCCAGTGAGTCCATGGAAGGTCCTGATATCGTCCCAAGGAAGAAAGGCTGTCTGACTCAGAAGGATAAAGATAAACTAACCAGTCAAGGCATACCTCCAGATTGCTGGGAGGATGATGGCAAGTTAATGGAGGCAAGGTATAATAAGGATAAGAGATATATTGTAGTCTCCACTGGGAATAAAGAAGATATGACAGCAGAGTATGTATTGCAGAAGATTATTACACTATTCAAGACCATATCAAAGATAGGAGGTATTGATATCAATCTATATAGTGCATAGCTTTGTTTAAACTGCTACTCTATCTATGCAGTTATTATTCACTACATTGGCCCTGGCAGGAGAAACACTGGAGATTGGTGCTTCAAGGATGGCTTCATCACCTTCAATGATATCGTATCTTTATACAAGAAGCATTTCTATGGGAAACTGCTGTGTATTGGATCTGATTGTAGCTATTCTGGAAAGTGGATTAAAGCATGCACTGAATTCTTGGACGAGCATGGAGTACAACCCTGTGGCCATTTTGGAAGAGCAACAAATCTCTTTCTCACACTGAGTGCTTCATGCCTGTCACACCAAATACCACACTCCTTGCTATTCTCAGCAAGGGGGATGGAAAGTGACAAGAACACTGGAACACTTAGTATAAGGGGAAATAGTGAAATAGCTGAGGGCCAGCACGTAGCTATCGTCATTAAGACTACATATATAACTTGCAGAGATGGTGCAACATTTGAAGACCCCTGTTCACTTCCAGATGACTACACGTGGCATAAATGGAGCATAGATCGGAGGGTTTGGCTACTTAGAGGTGAATATCAGGGTCAACCAGCTTGGAAATTAGTCTTTTTAGTCGATGACGATGAAACAATGGAAGTAATTCTTCATAAGATCTGGAATGAGATTCCTATCGACGTAGAAGACTACGGTCAAGTTCTCATGGCCGGCATTGGCCAAGAGCCATCAGTTGAAGCACAACGATCAATCGAAGAAGATCATCGATACTATAGAATTTGGAGATATAACCCTATACACTTCAAATGAAACTTTATAACTAGTTAGTGTTCCTCACTTTCTGATTATGCTCTTACTTTATTCTCTGATCATAATAGATAGTAGCTACCTGTTCAGCTGACAGCTTTTATTATAGCTAAATAAAAAATTATTTTGGGAGTCATTTCAGGAGTGAATAGTTCAGTGACTGAGGAGGTGTGCAATGCACTGTTTAATCAAAAGTACTACATGAAGTGCTTTCACTCTCCTTCAAGGTATTTTCTTCAAAGGGAAAAAATTCTTAAAAGAAGCAATACTCATTTACTATCCACACAAACTCAATGTTTGGTGAGTCAGCAAAATTTTATTTTGATGACTCAGCAGCTATGAAGTTACTCCCACGTTTGAATTTCAGATAGCTACAAGATCCTCATGGCTAGCCTGCTTTGCCACTTACATTTCTGGACCATGAAGGCCTTGTCACCCGGCACAGCATCAGGTGAGTCAGTGGTAGAGGAAAATAAGCAGCTGTCCACTCTGCTTGGGTCTTTAAATAGCTCCCCAGCGCTATCTACTCCGTTTTTTTCCATGTCCCAAGGTTCTGACATAGGTGCTCACGTGTATCACGAGAAGACAGCAGCTGGAGTTGAAGGAGGGATCAACATCTGTCGCAAGGAATGGGCTCAGTGTAAGAGAATCTAATTTCTTAGGCTGAGGTGGCAGGGTGAAGTAAAAACATTTCTGTTTCTAGGGGTATACCGTCTTGGTACTAGTACATGTTTACCCAATGGTCATCACTGAAATAAACCACTTTATTAGGACATTCACACCAAAGAAATAGACTCTGTGTGTACACCACTCTCAGTTATAAATCATTTTTTGTCTATTTTCAGGTCGGGGGATCACGTGGGTGCCTCGTAACAAGAAGCCTGAGAGATTGAGGGACACTTTGAAGGAGTGTGAAGTGTGTTGTATAGTACAGAGTGTCATGTGACATGAATTGACCAATCCTATCACAAATTTGTGTAGTTACATGATGATATTTCCATCTGCAGGAGTTGCTAGCTTCCCATCAACCCATCGCCATGAAGTGGAAAGGTCTGAGACACTGTCTAGTAAGTGAGACATTTTGAAGTGAGCAGTGAGAGATATCTCCAGGACTATCCCCAGCTCCTTTCAATCAAGTGGCCATTAAACTCACTCCTTATTTTAAATTTAAAGGGTAACTGACATGAAAAAATCATTTCTCAGTTTATTACATTTTTGGGTTGTTTTGTATCACTGAGAAAATAGCAGTAGAAGTTGGCCATTTCATTTACATCCTGTTTGGGGTGGGGCTTACTTGTGATGTCATAGAGGGAACTCTATTGAAAATAATACAAATGTTGGAGTCTGTATTTCACACATGGTTCAGTGTATTCCCTCCAAACTTTGCACAAGTTAATCTTAGAGTATGCTAAAAGTTATACCAAAATTTGAAGTTCATGACTGTTTACCAAAGGTGAGAATCCAAAGAATCACTTCAAAATGTAGAAACAAGCTCTCAGAGCTGATGACCAGCTTATCATGCTGTAGGTAGGGGGCTAGAATTCTCAGATAGACTTATGTGTGAGCTATACAGCACAAGGCATCATACCTACTGGTTGTCAAACTAAGCATACAAGCTGACTAGCCAGCTAGCCTAGCCATTGGCATCATCTTTGTGCTGTATAGCTCACACATATCTACGACAGCTCACACATACTCCAGTAAGTCTATCTAAGACTTTTAGGCCCCTACCTACAGCATACTTAGATTGGCCTCAGCTCAGAAAGCCTGTTTTTACATCACCTTTGATCAGAGGCATGGACTTTAAATTTGTTACAGCCTTTAACATACCCTAGCATTTATTAGTGCAAACTTTGGAAAGGAAATATCAAACCTTATGTGAAATACAGACTCCAACATTTGTACTATTTTCAATAAAGATTGTACAATGAGTTCCCTCTATGATATCGCAAGTAAGCCCCGCCCCAAACAGGATATAAATGAAATGGCCAACTTCTACTGCTATTTTCTCAGTGAGACTTCCACCAATGCTTCTCATATTTCTTCCCAGTAATGTAGGCATACAAAAATAATCCAAAAATGTAATAAACTGAGAAATGATTTTTTCATGTCAGTTACTGTACCCTTTAAAGGTGTAGGAATACGTGCTAATCCAACCCTTTCACTATATGTGATTGTAGGTCCAATTTCACACGAATTATCGAGCCAAGTAGATAGCATGCTTCTCCAAAACTTTCTTTTGCTCCAGATTTCACTATGCTCTATTCATGTATGTGATTATCACTAGTTTTGTCTTCTTGTTCAAGGTGCTTCTGGACAATGGTTGTCTCATCACATACACTGTAGCAAAGCACTCGGGAGACATCGAGAGGATCTTTCTGGACAAGTCACTCATATCAAGGATAGGGACAAAGATTGACAATGGTAACAGTTGGCTAGCAAGATCATAGGTGCAGGACAGGGAGGGGGGATTTAAATTATCCGAGACTATGTCATGTGGCCATGAAGAAAATAGTGCAACGAGAAACTTCCTCACTCCCTCCCCTCTGCCTGAATGATTACCTCATTATTTCTGTGCCATATATAGCAATGATTACCTCATTATTTCTGTTCTATATATAGCAATGATGGTGGGGAACTCGGTGGTCTTGACTACATCCATAGACAGCAAGTTGGGACACATCAGTCTGGCCTCTCGTAAGAAGGTCTCCTCCTCTTCCCACAACCCCCTGGCTCTCACCCACACTGACTCAGGGAGGAAGCTGGAAAAACTATCAGCTCAGGACCTCAAAGTTAGTTACATTCATGTAAACAAACAAACAAGTAAACAAACAAACACTATTAGCAGCAAACACCACATTCCATATCAAAAGATAATGTGGTCATTGAGGGCCTTGAAACGATCTCTCCATGTATACCCTGTATGCTATTTCCTAGATCTCGTATGTGACGATGGAGGGACTCCCCAGTGGACTGGTGCGACGTCACCTCATCTCCAACTGCAAGAGTGAGCTGGTGGTCATGTGGTGGAAGGACACACAGGAAGGGGGGTGGACGTGGTCCTCCATGGCTCATGGTGGCACCGACAACCTCCTCATCTTCACTCTTAATGGGTCAGTCTCTGGCAATTATCACAGTGAATGGGCCAGTCTCTGGTAATTATCAGAGTGAATGGGTCAGTCCCTGCAATTATAAGAGTGAATGGGTCAGTCCCTGGCAATTATCACAGTGAATGGGTCAGTCTCTGGCAATTATCACAGTGAATTGGTCAGTCTCTGGTAATTATCAGAGTGAATGGGTCAGTCCCTGCAATTATAAGAGTGAATGGGTCAGTCCCTGGCAATTATCACAGTGAATGGGTCAGTCTCTGGCAATTATCACAGTGAATGGGTCAGTCTCTGGTAATTATCAGAGTGAATGGGTCAGTCCCTGCAATTATAAGAGTGAATGGGTCAGTCCCTGGCAATTATCACAGTGAATGGGTCAGTCTCTGGCAATTATCACAGTGAATTGGTCAGTCTCTGGTAATTATCAGAGTGAATGGGTCAGTCCCTGCAATTATAAGAGTGAATGGGTCAGTCCCTGGCAATTATCACAGTGAATGGGTCAGTCTCTGGTAATTATCAGAGTGAATGGGTCAGTCCCTGGCAATTATCACAGTGAATGGATCAGTCCCTGGCAATTATCACAGTGAATGGGTCAGTCCCTGGCAATTATCACAGTGAATGGGTCAGTCCCTGGCAATAATCACAGTGAATGGATCAGTCTCTGGCATGAAACAGAAACTATTAAATTGACTACTTTTTGCTGCAGAGATAAACTTCAGTTCTGCAGTGGAGTCCAGACAGAGTATGACCCGGTAACAGTTGCTTTCAGGTATATTGTGACTCACAGACATCCCTGGATGGACTTATTTTTAATCTTTCCTTTTTTTCACAGCAAGAGTAAGGGACATATTTTGTATAGTCTGGAGAAGACAGGTCCCTCAGAGTACACACCATTCACTTATGAGTATGCAGATAGAAAGGTCAGTGAAGTAACTGAATATTAAATAAGGTCAAAGGTCAGTGTACTTTATAGAAGTAACTGCAGTGGATTGGTTTTATATAATTTCCTTATGTATGACTGTGTCTACAATGTTAGATGTCCAAGGTCTCCTCCAGTCCCTCTATCACCTCAAACTGTAAGATTACAAGTACTCAGGGGAAGAGCTGTTGTAGTGAACTTCTTGTCCTTTTATGCAGCAAACGTTCTCGTGTGTGAGAGGAATAAAACTGAGTCCATGATGCTGCTGGGTTGTGAGGATGGGTCTCTGGTAAGTGGAATAGAACTGAGTCCATTTTGTTGCTGGGTTGCGAGGATGGGTCTCTGGTAAACTGAGTCCATGATGTTGCTGGGTTGTGAAGATGGGTTTCTGGTACGTAGCGTTGATTGTCGCCACACTGTACATATGAAATCAGGGCTGTACCTTACCTGTTCCTTTCTTGTCTTGTACATGTGCACTTCTTTCTCTAGATCATGTATGATGCTGACTCAACACGTGGTCAAGTGAAGAAAACCAAAGCCTTCTTCGTATGTTCTATTACGTCTTTATTCATATGATTTCAAGCCTCCCTCCTCCTTTCTTTCTAGTCCCTGATCTCTCTCATTGAGTGGCATCCAGCTGGCACTGTGGCCTTCATCTGCAGCCCCAAGGGAGAGATACAGTGTTATGACATCGGACTTAACCCACTTTTCTTCCAAATCCTCTCTGAAGACCCCAGTCCATCCACCCTCCTCCACATGGGACAATACTTCGTGTATGTGCAAGCAACTCTGTCCAATTTTGCTGACATGGCACAATTTAATATTTCATTTATAGGGCACCAGCTCACTTGGAGAATGCTGGATGGGGTTCGGAGATGGAACAGGGGGAGGGGCATGAAGGTTGCTATGACGATTTCATGATGATATTTGGCAGGTATGAATCTCATGGTGTCTTTTGCATAGTGATAAATACACGACTGTATTTAGTGGACCTGTGGTTTTGTTGAGGGTGGAGTTAGGGGTTCTGAGTAAGGGAAGACTTGGACCAGTGGAACTTGTCTCGGAGTATATACGACTCAATCAAGTAGAAAAGGTAATTGGACTAGTATTAGGTACATAGGTCAACAAGATTTCAATGGTGGATCATGGTTCTCGTCTTCTTCCTGGTTTAGGCCATTTCCATACTGGAAAGGTTGAGTTGGAACTACCAGCAAAATGACAGCTTCTCCTGCATGACTCTCATCCTCAACCATCTCCTCACTCAACCACTCTCCGCACGCACAGAAAGTAAGGAAATCTTCTACGACACCTTAACTCTCCAACCCTCTTGTTCCTTCCTCTTACCTTTCCTTTACTTTATCTCTCCTTCCACTTTTCCTTCATGATCCACTGTTATCACGCTTGCTTCTCCTTCTCCTTCTTCTCCTACAAGGTCAAATTGACATGACTCTGGACACCTTTCTCCACCCTGAAATCACTCCCATCTATGATCACATCCTGGACACATACAAACCTCGCATTGTCAAGTTACAAAGAAGGTTCTTCCACTTGCTTCTCAGGTAAGTGAACACATGGCAACTGGACAATGTTCAATAATCAATTCCCACTTAGAAAGTCTCCCCACTCCATTTAACTCCCCTCACATAACCTCCCTTCTCCTCCATTCCCTTCCCCTCTCCTCTAGCTCTTCCCCTCCCCTCTCCTCTCTTCCCCTCCCCTCCCCTCTCCTCTCCTCTCCTCTCCTCTCTTCCCCTCCCCTCCCCTCCCCTTTCCTCTCTTCCCCTCCCCTCCCCTTTCCTCTCTTCCCCTCCCCTCCCCCTCCCCTCATTACCTCCCCTGTTATCAAGCTGATAAGTATCAGCTGAAGAAGAGTCACTCAAATTGAAAACACTTTCCTTTCCCCTTGCACAGATATGGAAGGTTAGAAAAGGCCTCTGAACTAGCAAAGGATATACATGCCAAAGATCTTTTCATGGTGAGTCATCATAGTCTGTGTGAGTTAAATGCTTCCAGTGGTAGCTGCAGTTTTATGTCACGTGTAAAAATTCATTACAGAGTGTTCACTTTCTGGCACTTGATCTGAAGGAAATGGAAATAGCTGAAACCGCACGGCAAAAGGCTGAAGAGATTTCATCCACAGAATCAGGTACAGTTTGTATAATGGAAAAAATCAGGACACATCCTTCTGTCCTTGGAGGTTATTTTGTATAGAGTGTATATACATGAATTGTCCTGTGTTGAGAGGTATATATAAAGGTACTTTTAGATTGTCCTTTGTTTGTTTGTGGAGTGTGCTTTATTTGAGGTTCCACTGTGCAGTCTTACGTATGTTCACTAGTCATTGTTACTAACTATTCTCCCTTATTATAACATGTTCATATAATTATTCTAGTGACATCAATATCATTCCATTTACCTTTAGCTGAAATGGCCATGTCATGGCTGGGAGGTAGCAGCAGTGCGGCATACATCCTCTCAGACCCCAAGACCTTGTTCCACCCACCGACACGACAGCTGGCCTCCGCTGACTCGGACGAGGACATGAAACAGGCCATGTTGGCAGGCAGCAGTCACTCGTTTGAGTCCATAACCAGTAGCAACTATAGTGCAAGTCCACTGGCTGAACAAGCCATCCCTTTTCAATCTGGTGAGTCAGAGGACAATTGGCGGTACATAGATGGTGTGTGTGTGGTTTCACTGTTTTAGTTAGTTATTCTGGTGTCCCTTGCCGAGTAAATTGATGTTGTTTTATCTTGTTGCAGATCACTCTGCCACACCTTCCAACTCGGAATTGGAGGATTGCAGTGACAATGAAGGGACACAAGAAGCCACACAAGAAGCCACACAAGAAGCCACAGTGACATGATAGACCACACCCACCTCTCATCCACCATTCATTACTGTATCTCTCAATGACTCAATCAGTCACTTTAGCAATACCAATTAAGACTAGCTCTAATGATGTTCATTCAATGTCTCAACCAGAATGTTCTCTTCATGACCTCTTGCACTGTAAAAACTAATGTATTAAAAAATCGCAACCAGATAACCATCAAAAATAGAACTCAGACAACCATTAATCATACACTGCAGCAGTATTATAGCTTGTAGCAGTTAGCTGGATAGAGTGTTGCATAATTTATAAGCTACAATGAATCTCATTACTTTAGGTAGATAGATCCACCCACTTTTCCTGATCAGATAACTAAAGACTGCAGTGATGGCTTCTAATATAACAGTGGAGTTATGTGATGTCCTGACAGGACATGGATTAACAAGAGATGAACTAAACATTCCTTGTCATGCTGAAGCTTGCAACTCCATAGCCATGAAGCTGGACAGGTGGGAATTGCTGGCTTCTTTCCTTGGATTGGCTGAGGAAGATTGCACTGCTATCAGAGAAGATTACAATACCAGCTATGCTGTTCAACGTTCAGTATCTCTGACTAGATGGAGGAGGCAGCTTGGAAGTAAGGCCACTTACCTGATGTTGGCTGAGGGTCTGGAGAAGATTGGGCGTATGGACCTGATTGGAAAGCTGTGTGTACTTTATAAGGACACTGTTGCTAGTCAAGTTTCTGACAATATGAAAGCATTGACAATAGGACCCAAAGGTACTAATGTATGACATAATTAACACTTCAAGTCTCTTGATTATTGGTTATTTCCTTTAAGTGTGAGCTAAGAAGTGTTTGGCTATACCCTACATTCAGAATAACACAATACATTAAATGACCACCAATTTTACAGATAACTTGGATGAAATAATACATGACTTTGAGTCACGTTTCAAAGATCTTGTCATGGTTATTCAAAAGGAATTGATAAAAGAAATGAAAGTTTCAGTGGTGAAATTGCGGACTGACCTTACCCTCCTTCCCTGTTCCATCAAACAAAATCACCTGACATTTCTGAAAGAAAATATATCAAACTTAAGGAAAGCTTCAGATTGTGAAGAGATCTTCATGCACCTTAACCTCTACTGGGATCACTTCAATTACACACTTCTTGAAGTGATCATAAAAGATTATGGGAGCAAGAACCTCAAGAAGCTAATGCAATCTTATATCTCTGACTTGCATCGATTTTGGCAGAAGACTACAGTGGCCAACTTCATCCCATATTGTAAAAGGATGCAGAAGTATGAAGATATCCCAAAGGAGTTCATACGACTTGAAGTAAAAAATGCTATTGACAAGTCTATATCAGAGTATACACTAATGGAATTGGAAGAGTTAAAGCGTCGTCTTTGTCTAAGCTGCCGACTGCCGAATTTTGCTCTGATACTGTACGACCTAAAACCAGGATGTGTGGAGGTCACATGGCTGGTGGCCACAGAGTTGGAAAAAGAATTAAAGGAAGCATTGAGAAGAGAGCTGAGTGGTCAGTTGGAAAAGGAAACACAACAGATAGTGTCTATCTCAGTGGGAGGTGAATCCATTAAAGAAGTGAGTAAAATTAATTTTGGACATCAGATTCTGCACATAGTTATATGTATATAGTTAGTTAAAGTGTACTGTAACATTATAGTATTTAGAATATACATAGCATATGAAGACAGAATTCCTTTCCAGTGTTTCACTCCGTCATTATCTGACTTCCCACTGTTATTCCCTGTAGTATAGACCTAATGTCTAATTGGAGTATGTATGTGTATTTCAGATGACACAATTGGCAGAGAAACCCTCTGATGAAGGAGAGTGGGAGGGTGTATTCAAAGGAAAGAAGGAATATCGCACTAATTATGATGTGAGACATCAGACTCTGCACATAGTTATATGTATATAGTTAGTTAAAGTGTACTGTAACATTATAGTATTTAGAATATACATAGCATATGAAGACAGTTGTCTGACTTCCCACTGTTATTCCCTGTAGTATAGACCTAATGTCTAATTGGAGTATGTATGTGTATTTCAGATGACACAATTGGTAAAGAAATCCTCTGATGAAGGAGAGTGGGAGGGTACATTCCAAGGAAAGAAGATGTATTTTGCTGATTTCCATTGTGATGTGTTGATCATAGTATCCAGTGAGTCCATGGAAGGTCCTGATATCGTCCCAAGGAAGAAAGGCTGTCTGACTCAGAAGGATAAAGATAAACTAACCAGTCAAGGCATACCTCCTGACTGCTGGGAGGATGATGGCAAGTTAATGGAGGCAAGGTATAAAAAGGATAAGACGTATACTGTACTCTCCATCGAGAATAAAGAAGATATGACAGCAGAGTATGTACTGCAGAAGATTACTACACTATTCAAGACCACATCAAAGCGAGGAGGTATTGATATTAATCTATAGTGCATAGCTTTGTTTAAACTGCTACTCTATCTATGTACATGTGCAGTTGTTATTTACTACATTGGCCCTGGCAGGAGAAACACTGGAGACTGGTGCTTCAAAGATGGCTTCATCACCTTCAACGATATTGCATCTTTGTACAAGAAGCATTTCTATGGGAAACTGCTGTGTATTGGATCAGATTGTAGCTACTCTGGAAAGTGGATTAAAGTGTGTACTGAATTCTTGGACGAGCATGGAGTACAACCCTGTGGCCATTCTGGAAGAGCAACAAATCTCCTTCTCACACTAATGCCTTCGTGCCTGCCACACCAAATACCACACTCCTTGCTATTCTCAGCAAGGGGGATGACCAACGACAAGAATAATGGAAGAATTGATTCAGGAGGGGACTATGCTGAAGTAGCTGAAGACCAGCATGTACCTCTTATGATTTCAACTACATGTATAGTTTGCAGAGATGGTGCAACATTTGAAGATCCCTGCTCACTTCCAGATGACTACACGTGGCATAAATGGAGCATGGATTATAGGGTTTGGCTACTTAGAGGTGAATATCAGGGTCAATCAGCTTGGAAATTAGTCTTTTTAGTCGATGACGATGAAACAATGGAAGCATTCTTTCATAGCATCTGTAATGAGATTCCTATCGACGTAGAAGACTACGGTCAAGTTCTCAGGGCCGGCATTGGTCAAGATCCACAAGTCGAAGTATGGCGATCAATTGCAAAAGATTATCCCTATGGTAGAAGATGGACACATAATCTTATACACTTCAAATGAAACTTCATAACTAGTTAGTGTTGAATGATAGTTGTCCTCACTTTCTGATTCTGCTCTTACTTTATTCTCTGATTATAAAAGATAGTACCTACCTATTCAACTGACAGATTTTGTTATTTTTGGGAGTATAATTGCAGCGACTCCGAGTGCAGCGAGCGACCTGACTCTCAGGTCATGTAGGGATGATCTATGACCCTCCATAGGACGAATACAAAAATGAAGTTGCAAAACAGTTAGTTGTAGCTGCTATGACTGCTTACCCTGTATTAATTTCATGCACATTCTTATCATGCAGGAGAATTTTGAAGGCTGAAAGACTTAATACGAAAGAGCAGTAAAAATGCATGATTTCTGTTCTTAATCATAACAAGTGAGCGCAAAAAATTCTCCTAAATAAAAAGGGATAGCCTAAAATCTAGCTGGGCTATATAATGTACTGCAGCCTCGTAGGAAAACAATCCCTACATTTACATCCACTACCTATAGCTAGCTATGGCATAAAGACGTAATAGAACATACGAAGAAGGCTTTGGTTTTCTTCACTTGACCATGTGCTGAGTCAGCATCATACATGATCTTCAGTAGAAAGAAACTATCTGATTATAAAAGATAGCATCTACCTGTTCATGAACTAAACTGAGCACTGGTCCATGGAAATGATCAATCTAATTGTATTACAGATTAGGAAGCACGTATGCTTATGATCAATCCAATAGGTTTCAAAAATTGGAATGTGAACCATCCCCACAAGATCCACAAAATATTTATCCCATGAAAAGACTCGCCTTCTTGGGTCCTATTTTTGTACTCAAACTCCTTGCTGAGTTCCGAGAGCGTAGGAACTCGTTATATTTGCTATTTTTGAATCGTCCGATACATACATTCAGAGAAAGATGGCACCATTAGCTACCAAGGGAAATGAGTGAAAGTCAAAATGTTATACCTCTAGCAATGTAGGCAAGTGGGAAGGACAGTGGAACGAAGGCAAGACCACGAGCCGTGTTGATGACACCAGTCAAAGATGGTCCCCCTACAATATTTAACTTAAGTACCTTATATATTGGACACTGGCGGGGCCAATTATGACTAATCATAGCTGTCCTGATATTTGAGGCATAGCACTGAATTGGCATTAATTTCAAACACCTGCTATACTTCTTTCTAATGTCAGACCAACAAGAAAATGGCTGGCCAATTTCAGTTTTTCCTGGATATTTGTGTATTATTGTGACATGATGCTTACCGTATCGAATGAAGTAATAGAGCAAGTAAAGAGGAGTAGCATATATGGCTATGGATCACACTAAACACACCTGTGTAGAGATAACATTACAGCTCCAGTGGCAGCTGAGGGTGGGGGCGAGAGGGGCTAGAGCCCCCCCCCCCCCCCCCCCCCACTTTTTTGACCCATTATATAATTGACTAACTGCAGCAGTAAAGTCTACTGTCTAGTCACTAATGATTGTTTCAAGTCACAAATGATGTTCCACATTAGTGACTGCACTGTTTCAAGTCACTAATGTGGGAGTAGTCATCGATGCGCAATTTTGAGCCCCCCCCCCCCCCCCCCCCCCACTTTTTGGGGTCCTCAGCCACCCCTGAGCTCTATTTCCCCAGCTGGCACACTAGCTACTTACTGCTGAGCTGACATTGTCAGAATACCTCTCCAAATTGTTGGGTTTATCTCGCCAGTGTGTTAGTGATATTGACAGTACAGTTATCACATGCAAGAAAGGGGTGACTTTCAAGGACTCCTGCTCATTACCGGATGATTACACATGGCATAAAAAGAGTGACGAAGATAGGGTTTATCTAGTCAGAGGGAAAGATTGTGGCAAGCAAGCCTGGCACTATGTATTGGTTGTCGATGACGAAGAAATGGTAGAAATGTTCCTGGCAAAGGTGGAGAGTGGCAATGTTGATGTGGCTGATTATGGGCAAGTCCTCAAGTCTGGGTGGGGTCAAGAGCCACCAGATGAAGTACGAGAATGGATAAAGAAAAAGTACTCACCCTGATCATGAGACAGTGCAACTGACTCAAAAAAAAAAATCACTTAAGTAGCTTCATCTCTATTAGGCCACTATTAATAGAATGATTGTCTCCTGTCCACCGCCCGCGTATTGAAAATGTTACCGCATCAAAAAATATTATTACTGCCTAGAACATGAAAAATCGATATCCTAATTTTGCATAATTTGCACCTGTTTTAAGTAGAGGGGGTTGAAGCTTAAACAGCCACACCTTCAAATCCTGGGTTTGTGATTGCTCAACAGAGAAATTCACTCGCGATGTACATTTTTGCGGTGTCAGCAAAAATGAGGTCAAGGGTCAAATTTGGAATTCAAATTTTGGTGGTTCTAAGTGTTGTGCTCACCTTGACTGCCAAGTTGCTTCAAATTGAGCTGCTATAACTCCTGAAACAGAGCCTTGGACCCCTTATTTGCAAGCAGATGAGTTATCTTGGAGAGAACAATCACCTGTGCTAGATGGGGGTCCATGAGAGGGCAATCCCTCAATGTTCAGTTGTTTGGGGCTTGGTCCAAGATATGTAATGATGAAATCAGAATGAACCCAAGGGGTCCTTTGCCATCTGGGGAGTGTACTTCCAGTTGGTATAATAAGTGTGTGGTTAGTATCTCCCCCTTAATGGCATATAATTGATTCCAGTTGTAGAAATGAGTGCACCAACATATCAAAACTACTCTACAGGGCTGGATCCAGATAGGTGGGGTTGCAGGATTAGGAGCACAAACACTGGACCATGAGGAAAGGTACAAGAAGGAGCATATTAGTTTTGGAGGACCCATGTTGGCTTCACTGGTAGGCTACCACTATTGAGCATTGCTTAAATTATTAGTTGCACAAAATCGAATCCGGTTTGTGTGCATCATGAGTGTAGGCAAAGAGATGAAGCATCCCAAAATTTGTGTTGTAGCTAAGTGACACATGCAAGGTCACACCTCAAATCACAGTTAGTATGCACCGAGTTATCTAATGTGTGACCTTGAAAAGTAAGCCAAAGTGCTACAAAAGATATCTTTGAAGTGACACATACAAGATTACAGGTGTGATTGTTTAAGGAAATCACATACTCCGAAAGATATCTTTGAAGTGACACGTGCATGGTCACAGGTGTGATGGTCAAAGGTGGATGGATACAGGTGTGATCGTAAAAGGAAATCACAGTTAGTATGCACCAAGTTATCCAATGTGTGACCTTGAAAGTGAAAGCCAAAATGGATGTATCATGTATACATAGATTGTTTCTTTCTTTGACCGTAGCCTTAGATGATAATTATTATAGTAACCGCATTAGTTCCTAGTTTAGTTAGCCCACACATGTAACATGTCCTCTCTTCTAATTACACTACTTTAGAAGAGAAACACAAATTATCAAAGAAAAATAGACATGGCTAAGCAAGTAGGCATGGTCAAATTGTATAATAGCTTGGGAACAAAAAGGGAGTTTGCAACCCCCTCAAACCCCTCCCCTGGATCCAGCTCTGCTCCAGGAGGCTGAGTAAGAGTCAGGCCCACATAATTTTTATAGTGTGTTCATGATGTCCATGGAGGAGAAATGGTTCCATGGTGTTATAATCAGGCATATGCACACTTGCATAATAATGTGAAACAGATCATCAACATTGATGGAGACATAGAATTATCTTAAAAAGACTTTTGATCACCAAAAGATAAATTTACCTTGCTGAAAACAAACAAGAATGATTCAAATAGTTTCCTTGTCAAAGATAAGTCTACTTCCTTTTATTTCACTCTCTGGTAAATCTACCAACTTCTCTATTTTCTCTTGTTTCTTCATCTTGTCATCCAAAACTCAAACTAACCTTGCATTTTCACCTGCAAATTCTTCTAGCATTAGGGATGCATTGGGGAATGGGCACACCACCTTTTCTACAAATTTGTATGTGTTGTATGGGTACCTCCCCCTTTCTTGTAACTGTTTGTCGATCAGTTTCTTGATCGTCAGGCCATAATAACCAAGTTCACTAGGAAATGGCATGGAGTGATAAGCAAGGGACAAACAAAACACGACATGCTCAACTTCACTGCTACTAGATTCATGTTTGCTATCCACAATAATGAATATGCACATACTTTGACACAAGCATCTCAGAGGGTACAACCACAGGATCTATAGGAACAGATGGGCAAAACTAGCATAGCAATATTAACCACATTCTCATTTGCATTGCATGACTAATCTGGGGCCTATTGCTATAGTCTATTATGTGAGGACATAGTCTAGCTGCTAGACCTTTCAAAATAATTGATAGTGACGGCAATACCTCAGACCTACCTCTACACTGAGAAGTCACATTTCTAGTCCTTGGTAGCCACTGCCTTTTCAGGTACATTTGAGCAGACCCCTTCAGTTCCCACTTCTTATTGGAGCTTCGATCCTGCATGTGTACAGTTCCCAAACACTGGCCTGGTCTCCCAATTTTGATATGGGGATAGACTTCTGAAAACTTAGTGGTGAACTGTTATGCCATGGACAGAACACCATGTGGTCTTGCTCAGCCAACTGGAGTAGTTTAAACTAGTGTTGATATGTTGGTGCACTCATTTCTACAACTGGAATCAAAATTAAGGGGGAGTTACTAACCACACACCAACTGGAAGTACACTGCCCAGATGGCAAAGGACCCCTTGGGCTCATTCTGATTTCATCATTACATATCTTGGACCAAGCCCCAAACAACTGAACATTGAGGGATTGCCCTCTCATGGACCCCCATCTAGCACAGGTGATTGTTCTCTCCAAGATAACTCATCTGCTTGCGAATAAGGGGTCCAAGGCTCTGTTTCAGGAGTTATAGCAGCTCAATTTGAAGCAAATTGGCAGTAAAGGTGAGCACAACACTTAGAGCCTCCAAAATTTGAATTCTAAATTTGACCCTTGACCTCAATTTTGCTGACACCGCAAAAATGTACATCGCGAGTGAATTTCTCTGTTAAGCAATCACAAACCCAGGATTTGAAGGTGTGGCTGTTTAAGCTTCAACCCCCTCTACTTAAAACAGGTGCAAGTTATGCAAAACTAGGATATCAATTTTTCACGTTGCAGACCCTACCTAGCGCCTGCCATTGCTCGTGTAGAGCGCGCACATTTGGCTTCACATGCAGGCTCTTTTTGGGAAAGCCCGTGGTGAATGAGGGTCGGCCCGCGAGACTAGATGAAGACAGGACCCTTGAGACAAACAACAAAGCAGTAATAGAATAATTATAATAACCGCCCGCCCGCAGCACTTGTGGATATCTTCTTTAATGACCAAAAATAGTCATTAGAGCTTAAGGAGGCATACCTGCTGCGTCTAGCTAATCAGATTAGATCAATTGTATTATTCATAGCTAGCTATAATGATTATCTTTATCTTAGCAGCAGTAAACAAAAGTGTGCGGATCTCACGGGTTAGCTCTAGTTACTAGCTTGTTCTAGAGCTGTACACTATCATGGCTTGCAGAGTAGTAAAACTAGAGGATGAGTTGAAAGAACATGGTCTAACCAGAGACCAGCTAAACACTCCTTGTTCTCTTGAAGTCAGTAGAACCCTAGCCATGAAGATAGATGATTGGAAACTACTAGTCTCTTTCATTGGGTTGAGTGAACAAGATATTGCTGCCATTCAAGAAGGCAATAGAAGTTATGAGACCCAATCTTTAGCCTCTCTGACTAGATGGAGGAGACAGTTTGGAAGCAAAGCCACTTACCTGATGTTGGCTGAGGGTCTGGAGAAGATTGGACGTTTGGACCTGGTGGGAGAGCTGTGTGTGCTCTGTGAAAACACTCTTTCCACAAAACCTAAAGGTAACTGATAATACATACAGTGTACAGTAACTATCAGAAATTGCTGAAGTCAGTTATTATTACGTGAAGTATTCATTTTGGGACTTCTTCATGATTACTTACTTGGGCTGATATTTTGGAGATAGTCCAAACATTATAGAGCACATAACAGTAATTTTGACAGTTTAATCATCAAAGCATGTTTGAATTTAGTTAAAAACAGCAATTTCTGTCACTCTTCATAGGTGACTTGGATGAAATAATAGGTCGTTTCGAATTGAGGTTCAGAGATCTTGTCGTGAGTATTCAAAAGGAATTGATAAAAGGGCAAAAAGTTTCAATGGAGGATTTGCTGACTGATCTCACACTCCTTCCCTCCTCCATAAAACACAACCACATGATATTTCTGAAGGAGAATATATCGAACTTAAATAAAGCGTCAGATTTACGAGAGATCTTCATGCACCTTAACCTCTACTGGGATTATTTCAACTATACACTTCTTGAAGTGATCATAAAAGGTTATGGGAGCAAGACCCTGAAGAAGCAGATGAAATCGTATTCCTTTGATATGCAGCAATTTTGGCGGAAGACTACAGTGGCTGACTTCATCCCATACTGTAAAAAGATGCAAAAATTTGAAATTATTCCCAAGGAGTTCATACGAGTTGAAGTAAAGGATGCTATTGACAAGTCTATATCAGAGTATACACTTATGGAATTGGAAGAGTTAAAGTGTCGTTTTTATCTAAGCTGCCAACTTCCGAACTTTGCTCTGATCCTGTATGACCTAAAAGAAGGATGTGTAGAGGTCACATGGCTGGTGGCCACAGAGTTGAAAAAAGAATTAAAGGCAGCATTGAGAAGAGAGCTGAGTGGTCAGTTGGAAAAGGAAACACGACAGATAGTGTCTATCTCAGTGGGAGGTGAATGCATTAAAGAAGTGAGTAAAATTAATTTTGGACATCAGATTCTGCACATAGTTATGTGTATATAGTTAGTTAAAGTGTACTGTAACATTATAGTATTTAGAATATACATAGCATATGAAGACAGAATTCCTTTCCAGTGTTTGACTCCATCACTATCTGACTTCCCACTGTTATTCCCTGTAGTATAGACCTAATGTCTAATTGGAGTATGTATGCGCATTTTAGATGACACAATTGGAAAAGAAACCCTCTGATGAAGGAGAGTGGGAGGGCACATTTCAAGGAAAGAAATACTATTCGGCTAATTTCCATTGTGATGTGTTGATCATAGTATCCAGTGAGTCCCTGGAAGGTCCTGATATTGTCCCCAGGAAGAAAGGCTGTCTGACTCAGAAGGACAAAGAGAAACTAATCAGTCAAGGCATACCTCCAGACTGCTGGGAAGATGATGGCAAGTTAATGGAAGCAAGGTATAAAAAGGATAAGAGATTTGCTGTACTCTCCATTGAGAATAAAGAAGATATGACAGCAGAGTATGTACTGCAGAAGATTACTACACTATTCAAGACCACATCAAAGCGAGGAGGTATTGATATCAATCTATAGTGCATATTAAATTGTTACTCTATCTATGTTGCAGTTGAAATTCACTACATTGGCCCTGGCAGGAGAAACACTGGCGACTGGTGCTTCAAGGATGGCTTCATCACCTTCAATGATATTGCATCTTTGTACAAGAAGCATTTCTATGGGAAATTGCTGGATATTGTATCTAATTGTAGCTACTCTGGAAAGTGGATTAAAGCATGTGCTGAATTCTTGGACAAACATGGAGTACAACCCTGTGGCCATTCTGGAAGAGCAGCAAATCTCCTTCTTGCACTGACTGTCTCATGCCTGCCACACCAAATACCACACTCCTTGCTATTCTCAGCAAGAGGGTTTACCAATGACAAGAACACTACAATACTTTCTGCAGATAAGGATTTAAGGGAAGTAGCTGAGGACCAGCACGTACCTCTCCATATTACAACTACATATATAGTTTGCAGAGATGGTGCAACATTTGAAGATCCCTGTTCACTTCCAGATGACTACACGTGGCATAAAAAGAGCATAGATGATCGGATTTGGCTACTTAGAGGTGAATATCAGGGTCAACAAGCTTGGAAATACGTCTTTTTAGTCGATGATAATGAAACGATGGAAGTGTTTCTTCATAACATCTGGAATGACATTCCTATTGATGTAGAAGACTATGGTCAAGTTCTCAGGGCCGGCATTGGTCGAGATCCACCAATTGAAGTAAAACAGTTCATAGCAAATGAACAATTCCTTTGTATAATGATTCCTACACCTAAAGTTCTCTTCAAATGAAATTGCATACTTTAACTAGTGTCAAGTGATAGTAATTACTTTCATTATTATGATTGTGTTCTGTTTTCATCACTTTTTAATATTGTATAATGAGCATGCTGTCATCAATTCTGTTGCAGTTCAGTGGCTAAAACAGCTGCTGTATTTGTTGAAAAAAATCGAAGTTGCCCATTCAATAGTTTTTGCAAATATTATGGAAAATAAAATGAATGGTTGAATTGTTGAAGACAAACCAACCTTAGAGGGAGAGTATGACCGTGTGAATTATGTTATAGTAATGGGATGATTCTCTGTGTACAGAAAAGTGTTTTAGCTAAGTAATTGTGTACATTAGCCATGAAAGGTGTAGAGCTACGTCAGTCAATCATACCACACCCCCCACCAAGTCATGGGACCACAGATAAAGCCATTCCAGTTAGGGTCATGCAGCTAGAGCTACTTTGAAAAATGATGAGCTGATATAGTATCTGCAGATTTAGCTAGCAATTAATGCAGCTAATCACCTACTGATGATCATCATATAGCTATCATGAAGAAAAACAAAGTGAGGTGGTTGGACTGCATATCTACTCACCATTAATTAGTGTTGTGAAGCATGTGAGTCTCAGATTCCTCAACCAAATAACTGCATATTGAGATTCATCCTATAGACTAATGAATCCCACTACCCATGCTCCCATGGATGTCACAATCAAAACCAAAGAAAAAGTTAACTAGGAAATGTTAAACTATTCTGGACTGTTAATGTGCTACAGAGGGATCAGCTGATCAGAGGGTTTGGCTACTTAGAGGGTCAACCAACTTAGAAATATGTAATTTCAGTCGATGATGATGAAATAATGGAAGTAGCTATTCCTTCATAACATCTTCAACGACATACCAATTGATGTAGAAACTATGGTATAAAGTTCGGGCTAGCATAGGTGAAGATTCACCAGTTGAAGTGAATCAATCGATGCAAAGTAATCCTAAAGTTATCTTCATATTTTAGCTACTGTCAAGTGGTTATGGCTACATTGTTATTATGAGAGTATTGTATAGGATTTTACAATTCTTATCTTTGACTGACAACTATCTGTTGACTTTTATCCATTGGAAAAAAAAAGATACGTCTGTTCAACAGAACTGACTAATGTGAAAATAAAGTGAATATGAAATCAAATGTTTTAATTACAGTTTATTTTTCAAGGTACAGTATCATCACCAAATATAAACATTCTCATTTTGAATCAACACGTATAGTCGAATCAACAACACATGTAAGAACAACAATGCTAACTCTATAGCTAGCTATGAAAAGAAGCAGTTATGTATACACATTCCCATACAGTCACCACCAAATATAGACATTCTCATTTTGAATCACAGCTAACCAGCTATGGCTTACAGAGTAGTAAAACTGAATGAGTTGAAAGAACATGGTCTAACAAGAAACCAGCTAAACACTCCTTGCTCTCCTGAAGTCAGTAGAGCCCTAGCCATGAAGATAGATGATTGGAAACTACTAGTCTCTTTCATTGGGTTGAGTGAACAGGACATTGCTGCCATTCAAGAAGGCAATAGAAGTTATGAGACCCAATCTTTAGCCTCTCTGATTAGATGGAGGAGGCAGTTTGGAAGCAAAGCCACTTACCTGATGTTGGCTGAGGGTCTGGAGAAGATTGGATGTTTGGACCTGGCGGGAGAGCTGTGTGTGCTCTGTGAAAACACTCTTTCCACAAAACCTAAAGGTAATAATACATACATACAGTGTACAGTAACTATCAGTAATTACATAAGGGAAAAAGCATTTCGTGAAATGAAAAAAAGATGTAGGGATGACCACTGCTCAAAAAAGTAAGGAAACAAGAAGGATGGAAATGGGATCAATCTTTGTTCTGTATATCCAGCCAACAATCCCTACATATACGTCGGGTAGCTTCAGATTATAATGTAGTAATGTACGTATATGTAGGGATTGTTGGCTGGATATACAGAACAAAGATTGATCCCATTTCCATCCTTCTCGTTTCCTTACTTTTTTGAGCAGTGGTCATCCCTACATCTTTTTTTCATTTCACGAAATGCTTTTTCCCTTACTTGTTCCTGGTCTTTTTTCCTCTCTTTTATGATTTTAGCTATGTATAGAGTTCATTCTTCTATGTGTAGCTATGCAGGGACAGATGAAAGAATAGTTCTCCAGCATACCAGCCATCATTATCAACGAGTCAAGGTGTTGTGTACTTGGAGGTCGAAGATGGTCTACCGTGGTGAATCTAAATCCCCGAGTCGATACAGTAGTCTATCATCATCTAGAGCTAGCTAGCTAGACAGCTGAGTAATATTATAATTTCGAATAATTGGATATGCGCATGCGTATTATAGAAAAGATGGCTTCCTAATTGAATTAGTCGAGTGCTGTGCTCCATAGTGTCTCCTTTTTCATTGACTCTTTCGAGGATCAACGAGTAGAAAGATTGTAGTTCGTAGAATTTGGAGTGGATTTATCCAGAAATCATAGCTGTAGCTTGAGTGGTTCGAGAGATATGGTTGTCTAAGAATAATAATAATAATAATAATAATAACAAGTAAGGGAAAAAGCATTTCGTGAAATGAAAAAAAGATGTAGGGATGACCACTGCTCAAAAAAGTAAGGAAACAAGAAGGATGGAAATGGGATCAATCTTTGTTCTGTATATCCAGCCAACAATCCCTACATATACGTACATTACTACACTATAATCTGAAGTTACCTGACATATATGTAGGGATTGTTGGCTGGATATACAGAACAAAGATTGATCCCATTTCCATCCTTCTTGTTTCCTTACTTTTTTGAGCAGTGGTCATCCCTACATCTTTTTTTCATTTCACGAAATGCTTTTTCCCTTACTTGTTCCTGGTCTTTTTTCCTCTCTTTTATGGTTTTAGCTATGATTAGAGTTCATTCTTCTATGTGTATGCAGGGACAGATGAAAGAAGTTCTCCAATAATTCTCCAATAGCATACCAGCCCAATCATTATCGAGTCAAGGTGTTGTGTTGTTGAGCCATACTTGGAGGTCGAAGATGCTGAAATAGAGTCTACCGTGGTGAATCTAAATCCCCGAATCGATACAGTAGTCTATCATCATCATTATCCAGAGCTAGAGCTAGCTAGCTAGCTAGCTAGAGACAGCTGAGTAATATTATGATTTCGAATAATTGGATATTCAAATACATGCGCATGCGTATTATAGAAAAGATGGCTTCCTAATTGAATTAGTCGAGTGCTGTGCTCCTTAGTGTCTCCTTTTTCATTGACTCTTTCGAGGATCAACGAGTAGAAAAGATCGTAGTTGGTAGAATTTGGAGTGGATTTGTCCAGAAATCATGGCTGTAGCTTGAGTGGTTCGAGAGATATGGTTGTCTAAGAAGAAGAAGAAGAAGAATAATAATAGAGAAGAAGAAGAATATAGCGATTTACCTGCTTGCCGTATTTCTGAAACGGTAAGCTCCCTGGTCCTGAAACTTGGTCTGCACATTGTAGTAGGCTCTAGTAGGCTGGATAATCATTCACAGTAGCTTTTGTTAGGTCTAAGTGGGAGAACTAGAATTTCACTTTAGTATTAGTCTATAGGCGGCGCGCGCGGCCGTCCGAGTCATCCCTACATAGAGAGTGCTACCGCACTCTCTGATAATAATAATAAGGGGAAAAGCATTTCGTGAAATGAAAAAAGATGTAGGGATGACCACTGCTCAAAAAAGTAAGGAAACAAGAAGGATGGAATCTTTGTTATGTATATCCAGCCAACAATCCCTACATATACGTCGGATAGCTTCAGATTATAGTGTAGTAATGTACGTATATGTAGGGATTGTTGGCTGGATATACAGAACAAAGATTCCATCCTTCTTGTTTCCTTACTTTTTTGAGCAGTGGTCATCCCTACATCTTTTTTCATTTCATGAAATGCTTTTTCCCTTACTTGTTCCTGGTCTTTTTTCCTCTTTTTTATGGTTTTAGCTATGTATAGAGTTCATTCTTCTATGTGTATGCAGGGACAGATGAAAGAAGAATAGTTCTCCAATAGCATACCAGCCCAATCATTATCAACGAGTCAAGGTGGAGGTAGAAGATGCTGAAATAGAGTCTACCTTGTTGAATCTAAATCCCCGAGTCGATACAGTAGTCTATCATCATCATCATTATTCTAGCTACATATACCTATACCTAGGACCTAGCTAGCTAGCTAGAGGCAGCTGAGTAATATTATAATTTCGAATAATTGGATATCAAATACATGCGCATGCGTATTATAGAAAAGATGGCTTCCTAATTGAATTAGTCGAGTGCTGTGCTCCTTAGTGTCTCCTTTTTCATCGACTCTTTCGAGGATCAACGAGTAGAAAAGATCGTAGTTCGTAGAATTTGGAGTGGATTTGTCCAGAAATCATAGCTGTAGCTTGAGTGGTTCGAGAGATATGGTTGTCTAAGAAGAATAATAAGAAGAAGAATAATCAGAGAGTGCGGTAGCACTCTCTATGTAGGGATGACTCGGACGGCCGCGCGCGCCGCCTATAGACTAATACAAAAGTGAAATTCCAGTTCCCCCACTTAGACCTAACAAAAGCTACTGTGAATGATTATCCAGCCTACTAGAGCCTACTACAATGTGCAGACCAAGTTTCAGGACCAGGGAGCTTACCGTTTCAGAAATACGGCAAGCAGGTAAATCGCTATATTCTTCTTCTTCTCTATTATTATTATTCTTCTTCTTATTATTCTTCTTAGACAACCATATCTCTCGAACCACTCAAGCTACAGCTATGATTTCTGGACAAATCCACTCCAAATTCTACGAACTACGATCTTTTCTACTCGTTGATCCTCGAAAGAGTCGATGAAAAAGGAGACACTAAGGAGCACAGCACTCGACTAATTCAATTAGGAAGCCATCTTTTCTATAATACGCATGCGCATGTATTTGATATCCAATTATTCGAAATTATAATATTACTCAGCTGCCTCTAGCTAGCTAGCTAGGTCCTAGGTATAGGTATATGTAGCTAGAATAATGATGATGATGATAGACTACTGTATCGACTCGGGGATTTAGATTCAACAAGGTAGACTCTATTTCAGCATCTTCTACCTCCACCTTGACTCGTTGATAATGATTGGGCTGGTATGCTATTGGAGAACTATTCTTCTTTCATCTGTCCCTGCATACACATAGAAGAATGAACTCTATACATAGCTAAAACCATAAAAGAGAGGAAAAAAGACCAGGAACAAGTAAGGGAAAAAGCATTTCATGAAATGAAAAAAGATGTAGGGATGACCACTGCTCAAAAAAGTAAGGAAACAAGAAGGATGGAAATGGGATCAATCTTTGTTCTGTATATCCAGCCAACAATCCCTACATATACGTCAGGTAACTTCAGATTATAGTGTAGTAATGTGTGTATATGTAGGGATTGTTGGCTGGATATACAGAACAAAGATTGATCCCATTTCCATCCTTCTTGTTTCCTTACTTTTTTGAGCAGTGGTCATCCCTACATCTTTTTTCATTTCATGAAATGCTTTTTCCCTTACTTGTAATAATAATAATAGAGAAGAAGAAGAATATAGCGATTTACCTGCTTGCCGTATTTCTGAAACGATAAGCTCCCTTGTCCTGAAACTTGGTCTGCACATTGTAGTAGGCTCTAGTAGGCTGGATAATCATTCACAGTAGCTTTTGTTAGGTCTAAGTGGGAGAACTAGAATTTCACTTTAGTATTAGTCTATAGGCGGCGCGCGCGGCCGTCCGAGTCATCCCTACATAGAGAGTGCTACCGCACTCTCTGATAATAATAATAATAATAATAATATAATAATAATAATAATAAGGCCACTATTTATAGAATGATTGTTTCCTGTCCACCGCCCGCGTATTGAAAATGTCACCGCATCAAAAAATATTATTACTGCCTAGCGCCTGCCATTGCTCATGCGCGCAGTAGAGCGCGCACATTTGGCTTCACATGCAGCTCTTTTTGGGAAAGCCCGTGGTGAATGACTAGTCTCGTGGGCCGCGAGACTAGTGAATGATGAAGACAGGACCCTTGAGATAAACAACGAAGCAGTAATAGAATAATTATAATAACCGCCCGCCCGCAGCACTTGTGGATGTTTTCTTGGACAGGAAACTAGGATTCTATAAATAGTGGCCTAATAGAGAAGAAGAAGAATCCAGCGATTTACCTGCTTGCCGTATTTCTGAAACGGTAAGCTCCCTGGTCCTGAAACTTGGTCTGCACATTGTTAGGTCTAAGTGGGGGAACTAGAATTTCACTTTTGTATTAGTTTATAGGCGGCGCGCGCGGCCGTCCGAGTCTGGATGAAACAGGGGCGCCGGAACCGGCCCGGCAGACCCGGCAGCTGCCGGACCAATATTGAAAAAAAAAAAGCCTAAAGTAATCTTATAATGTTGTAAACCTGAGCTAAGTCGCAGTGTCGCAGCTTTCTAGTTCGAACGTTCTACGACGTTTCAGAGCGATCTCTAATTAACGCACACCAATTCGCTGCCACGCCCATAATGATTTCAGATTTAGCAAAGGAAAAAAGGAGAGTGGATTTAGCTAGCTAGCTAACTAAAAAATAAAAGCTTAGCTAAGTAGGCTTCTTAGGCCATAGCTACAGTGGAATAAGTTACAAAGTATACCATGGGACAAGCACAATTGAACCATTAATGTTTATGACTTTATAAACATCTTTACAAGAATAATAACAGAGAAGTTGGACTTTAATGTAGAGTGGGGATGAGCACGAATGAGAAATCAGAATTGCAAAAAAAATTTTTTTTCAGGCTTCAAATAATATGGCTTGCAATAAAATCTCTAGCTAATTCATGTATGATTTTTGCCTGACCAATGAAAATTTGCTTCCTCCACCTCTGTGAAATAATAGGTCGTTTCGAATTGAGGTTCAGAGATCTTGTCATGAGTATTCAAAAGGAATTGATAAAAGGACAGAAAGTTTCTATGGAGGATTTTGCTGACTGATCTCACACTCCTTCCCTCCTCCATAAAACACAGCCACATGATATTTCTGAAGGAGAATATATCGAACTTAAACAAAGCATCAGATTTACGAGAGATCTTCATGCACCTTAACCTCTACTGGGATTATTTCAACTATACACTTCTTGAAGTGATCATAAAAGCTTATGGGAGTGAGAACCTCAAGAAGCTAATGGGATCTTACATCTCTGACATGCATCAGTTTTGGCAGAAGACTACAGTGGCTGACTTCATCCCGTATTGTAAGAAGATGCAAAAATTTGAAACTATCCCTGAAGAGTTTATACGTGCTAAAATAAAACAAGAAACCGTCAGGCCGATAACAGAGATTACAATTATGGAATTGGAAGAGTTAAAGTGTCGTCTCTATTTGAGCTGCCAACTACCGAACTTTGCTCTAATCCTGTATAGCATACAAGAAGGATCGCTGGAGGTCACATGGCTGGTGGCCACAGAGTTGAAAAAAGAATTAAAGGAAGCATTGAGAAGAGAGCTGGGTGGTCAGTTGGAAAAGGAAACACGACAGATAGTATCTATCTCAGTGGGAGGTGAATGCATTAAAGAAGTAAGTAAAATTGATTATAGACATCAGATTCTGCATGACAAATTCATTTGATAATGCTTGAGATAGACTATACATGTATGATTTGCAGATTATTATAGACTACGTAACTGAGATAGGAAATCACTTCCTGTAAAAAATGACAAAAATAACAAAACAGGCAGGGTGCATCTAGCAACCAGCATAGCAATCGAAAGAAGGAGAATTTTTTTTTTTAAGTAGCAAAGTTATGAGTTCTAGATTATTATTGAAAACTTCACTGATCGCAGATGAAATCTCGTATTAGCTAGCTGCATTTTTATAGTGAACTTATGCCAAAGCTCCCTCTAGCTCATTCTCTCTTCAGAAAAATATAATGACCTTAGCAGTCATATAGACGGTACTACTCATGACTAAGGATGTTAAAGTTGACCTAATAGAGAATAGCCATCTTTTTATGCATGTGTGATTTAGGCTGTAATGTGGATTGGCCACAAATCAGGCCTAGTTTCCTATCCCAGGTACAAAGTCTATGAACATATGTGGCTACAGAGAGAGGCTCTACTAATTGCTACTCAGTGATTTTAATTTTCATATTCATACCAACTGGATGTTGCCTTAAAAAGCCATCAAGACTGACACTTGGATTCCACCTGCTTTTAACATGACCAATCAGATTAGACTATAAATAGCATTACAGTAATTAGAGTCACAGAGCAAACAAAAGAGCCTCTCTCTAAAAATAGCATACTCATATTATTATTTAATATTGGTAACTACCGGTAACCTAAATGGCCACTTGCAAAGTAGAACTAGATGATGTGTTGAAACAGCATGGGTTGACCAGAGACCAGCTGAATATTCGCTGCTTAGCAAAGCCCTAGCTATAAAATCAGATGAATGGGAGCTTCGAGCGACAAATATGAAAAGGAAACATAACAAATTGTATCTATTTCATTGAATGTATTCAGCCAATGAGTCAGTTAGCTTGTTCTTTTCGGTGCCCATTCCCCTTCTGGGGAAATTCAAGTCTTTCTCTAGCTGTTGCACCTTTCCAAGGCAGACAGTTAGCTAGAAGCTAGAGAAATTGCATGGTAGCTAATTGAAAACACTTTGCCATATGAAAGCAGCATGCATTTCTAGAATGCTCTTAGGCTGAAATATCAAATTGCAAATAAAGAGTACCAATGCACCTCTTTCAATAGATGGCCGGCATGCTTCTTTTTTTTTTATAAAGGGCATCCACTTCCCATCTCCCCAATTGTTGACAAGAAATGCCAAGAAATGTAGCACCTTGATATCCCCTTGACATAATATAGCTAGGGTGCATCCGCAGGCTGACTGAATCTCTTTGTTAGGTGACTATAAATATAAAATAGTGCATCAGGTTACAGTTGTCAAGCATCCAGCTAAACAACAGAAAATTATGTGACTTACTATAAATATCAACCTTGTGGCTATATATTCCATCTGCTCAAAAAATCTCTTAATAACCTTAGCATCATTACATGTCTTAATAGCTAGCAATTATTTGGTGTGTATATTCAGATGACATCATCAGATTATATTGAGGAAGTATGGGAAGGTGAATTTCAAGGAGATAAGGTCTATAGTGCTCGAGGTCCAAGAGATATTCTGATAATCTCTAATGAGACTGTGGAAGGTCCTGATGTTGTCCCCAGGAAGAAAGGCTGTCTGACTCAGAAGGATAAAGACAGACTAAGCAGTGAACACATACCTCCAGACTGTTGGGAGGATGATGCTAAGAAAGAAGTGAGTAAAATTAATTAGCTACAAGTGAGGGAAAAAGCATTCCCATGAAATGAAGAAAAAAAAATGTAGGGATGACCATTGCACAAAAAAGTAAGGAAACAAGGGTACAGATGAAGGATGGAAATGGGATCACTGTATGTTCAGCCAACAATCCCTACATAGGTGTGGTTATAGGTGTGATATAGGTGTGGTTATTGAAATTAGTCAATAACAAGTTTTATTAACTTTTATGCAGGAGCAGTATCTACATGATCAAGAAATCAGACAAAACAAAGGTCTACATGGAGGGAATGGTAGGAGACATGGATATCACAGGGAGCATGATGGTGGATTTAGGCAACATGGTGGTGGTAACACATTCTGCCTATCGGATGAGGAACTTCAAACCTTATCCGGAAGTATTGATTCTAATGAAGTGCTAGCAAGTGTTAATGATAATGAAGCAAAGTTCTTGAATACTTACAAGAATAAGCAATACTGCAGTCATCCCTTGAAATTGAAGCAATTGATCAAGCTTCTGCATTTGCTCACAAGCTGTGAAGACAGGAGAGTTGCTTCAATGATGCTGGTACAGATTTTATCAGCTAGTGGTGAATATGCTTCATTCATGATGAAAATTGATCACCTCCTCAAAGGCATGGCATTAGAACATCGTGATCATATCAGAAGAGAAAACCCTCGTTATATTGGCTATCTGATAGACATAGGTCTAGTGGCAATCAATACTGTTCCAACAACAGTTTTCACAACATATCCTATGACTGTCATGGAAGAAACTGTAAGGGAATTAACTAATATGGGAGAAAAAATGGAATCTGTTACGACTAAGTTTGACAAACTGAATTCAGCCTTTAGATCAGCTAGATCAGCAGCTATTAAGGAGGGGATGAGTAAGAACAAGGAAAAGTACTCTAGTACTTCTGAACCTGAACCACCTGAGCCTTTCACTGAGCTACCAATATTGCCCACACTTGAAGAGATGCACTCAAGTAAGGTTTTTCTTAGGAGTAACAAAATTAAAGGTGGGTACAACAGCTGGCAGGATTACTTTGATGTGCAGTTTCGGCTCCCTCATGAAGACTTAGTCCAGCCTTTAAGAAAAGGAATCTCAGTGTACTGTGATTCTGGTTCTACTCTAAGAACTGCTGATATCTGCATTTATGAAAATACTAAAATCCTGAATCCAGTCTGCCTCTTCACTGGCATGGGATTCCAGCTTCATTTTGACTCAACCAAGCTAAAGCATATCAATTGGGAGCATTCCAGAAGGCTGATTTTCAGATCTTTATTGTGTCTCTCAAATGATGATTTCGATAAATGTATGCTCTTTGCAACAGTTGTTAAGAGGGATCCTAAAACTCTCAAAGATGGATTGCTCACTATCAAATTTGAAAATGATGTCAACGGCTTTCGAATTGACCCTACAGAATCATTCAAGATGGTTGAATCAACAGCTTACTTTGAAGCCTATCGTCATGTGCTTGAAGGCTTGCAGGAAATGTCTAGATTTCCTGATGTATTGCCAATGAAGAGCTGTATCGTTGATTGCCAGTTGTGTAATGTTGAGACTCCGGCATTTCTGAACATGCCTCAAAGACCACCGATTTTCGACATGAATGACATTCTTAAGAAATTAGGTGAAAGGAGAAAAAGGGCAATGCCTCACTTTGACGTAACGAAATCCTCCAACTGGCCCAGTGTGGATAAAGCAGGACTTGATGAATCCCAGCTCCGTGCTCTCAAGATGGCACTCAGCCAAGAAGTCTCAGTTATTCAAGGTCCACCTGGCACAGGTAAGACTTTCATTGGCTTGAAAATCGTGGAAGCTTATCTTAAAAATCGTATAGTTTGGGATCCTGAAAAGGCCTCTCCTATTCTCGTTGTGTGCTACACTAAGTAGTAACCATGCCCTAGATCAGTTCCTGGAAATTATTCACAATATTCCAATCAATGATGAACCACCAAACATAATTCGTGTTGGTGGTCGATGCAAATGTGAAGCTTTAGCCAAATGTATCCTCAGCAAAAAAGTTCGGGAATGTCGTGCTAGTAGACAATTGCCACCTCGTTTGCATAAAGATATTTCCAGAACATGTGCTGTTATGAATGACAACCAAGAATCCATCGACAAAGTGATGAAGATGTGTGATGCAGAATCCAAAAATAATATCATTGGTTTGTCCTATCTTGTTCAAGTGATGGGCCCACTGCATTATGAGCAATTGAAATATGGAGCAACTTCAGAAGCAGGGAAAGAAGTGGAGGTGTGGCTTGGACTCTGGTACCCAGAAGCAGAACAAGACTTCAATTTAATGGAGTTAGCAGCTGATGATCCAGAACCCTCTCCAGATAGATTACTAGCTGCTAATTTGGAGGATGAAGATGGAGAAGATGAAGCTGAACTGATCGAGGTGGATGCTGAGGCCCGTGTCCTTGAAGAAGGACGAATGATTGAAGGGGAGGTTGTGGAGTTATCAAGAAAGACTGTCTCACAAGAACCCAATGCCCAACAATCTCAGAAATCTCACCAAAGCAATGTCAAAACTCGGGATGGGTGGACAACAGTTCAGTTGTCTGGTGCAAAAAGGAAGAAGTTGATAATCCAAGGCTTCAAAAACAAGCCTATGACAAAAGAAGAAGCTGCTCGAGTGAGGAACCTGTGGAGGCTAAACAGCAAACAGAAGTGGCGGTTATATTTGTATTGGATGAATGAATACACAAAATAGCTACTGCAAGGACAGAGTTAATCAGCAAGCAGCTGCTTACAATGAAGCTTGCAAGGCATACAGCGAGTGCCAGAGAGATGTGGATAGTTTTGTAGCACAAGCAGCAGATATCGTTGGGATGACCCACCACAGGGGCTGCCACGTATCACCATGTGTTGAAAAACCTTCACCCAAAGATTGTTATCTTTGAAGAAGCTGCTGAAGTCTTGGAAGCACACATAATCACATCTCTTGCCCCCAGTGTACAACAGCTGATCATGATCGGAGATCATAAGCAACTCCGCCCAAAGCCAACTTGTTACGATCTAGAAAAGGATCACAACTTAGCAGTTTCGCTCTTTGAAAGATTGGTTTTCCCTATGCTTCTTTGGAAATCCAACACAGAATGCGCCCTGAAATATCCAGACTCATCCATCCAAGCATTTATGACCATCTCATTGATGCTGATGTGGTGAAGAAGTATGAGCATGTAAAAGGAATAAGTAAAGATGTCTTCTTTATCAACCACAGCCATCCTGAAGAGAAAAATCAGTTCCTTGACATGTTATCAAAGGTCAACTGATTCGAAGCCGAGTACACAGTCGAACTCTGTCACTACCTTTTGAAGCAAGGCTATCCTCCCAGGGAAATTACCATCCTGACCATGTATCGAGGTCTGCTCCTTGAACTGAGAAAGAGAATGAAGAGAGAAGACTTTGAAGGAGTATGTGTGGCAGCTGTTGATGACTTTCAAGGAGAAGAGAATGAAATAATACTGCTATCTCTCGTTCGAAGTAATTCCGATGATAAAATTGGTTTCTTAAGTGTTGAAAATCGTGTCTGTGTTGCTCTGTCCAGAGCAAAGATGGGGCTCTATGTGATTGGTAATCTAGCCATGCTCACTAATAAATTTGACACCAAGTGGCCTGAGATATTGGAAGGCCTTCAGAAACAAAATTGCATTGGAAATGGCATTGTGTTGTTCATCCAGATGATAAATCAGTAGCATCCAAGCCAGAAGACTTCAGAAAACGTCCAGAGGGAGGATGCTCTAAAATCTGTGGGACCAGATTGGAGTGTGGTCATGCATGTCACCGAATCTGTCATCCAAAGGACAGAGAGCATCTGTATCATACTTGCACTAAAGTCTGCATGAAGCCTTTGAGATGTGGACACAGCTGCAAGGGAAAGTGCTATCAGTGCAAGAAGAATGGCATGTGTTTGCCTTGCTCTCAAAATGTGTCAAAAATCCTCACATGCGGTCATCCTGTTACAGTTTGCTGCTCAGACAACCTTGAAGCGATAGTTTGCTCCGTTCCTTGTGAAGAAATGCTTCCTTGTGGTCATCAGTGCCAAAATAAATGCTCACAACCTTGTACTATCCATTGCAAAGTAGGTGTTAAAAAACTACTTCCCTGTAGGCATACTGTGTCAGTTCCTTGCTTCAAAGATCCCAGCTTAGTGGTTTGTGCAGTGAAATGTGGTCAAATACTTGAATGTGGCGATAAATGTGTAGGCACATGCGGCAAATGTCAACAGGGGCATTTGCACATTAAGTGCAAGCAACAATGTGGTCGTGATTTAGTGTGTGGCCATCCCTGTGACTTTCCCTGTGCCTCCATTTGTCCTCCTTGTTTGAAGCCTTGCAACAACTACTGCATCCACAGCCAATGCCCCAAGAAGTGCTTTGAACCTTGTACACCTTGCCTGGAGAAATGTGAGTGGAGATGTTCTCACTTCAAGTGTACAAAGCCTTGCGGTCAGCCTTGCAACCGTCCCCCTTGTAACAAGCCTTGCAAAAAGGTATTGAAATGTGGCCACGAATGTATCGGTCTCTGTGGAGAAAGATGTCCCAGCAAGTGTCGAGAGTGTAACAGAGATGAAGTGTGTGAGATTTTCTTTGGAAGTGAAGATGAGAGTGATGCCCGATTCATTGAGCTTCGAGATTGCAACCACATCTTTGAAGTCTCTGGTCTTGATCAGTGGATGCGGACTGATACTTTAGGATCTCAATCTGATCCTGATATGCCTCCAGAGTCTAATCAAGTGTTGTTTAAAGTGTGCCCAAGATGTAAGACTCCAATACGCAAGTCTCTCAGGTATGGTGACATCATCAAAGAAGTATTGAAGGACAGTAGAAGTGCAACTTTCCATTTTGCCCAAAATACAGAAGCTTAAAATCCTGGATGCTAACTTGAAACCACTCTATGGTAAGCTCAATATCTCAGGTCGTAGTCCAGAGTATATCCAAGAGGAGTTGGAAGTCTTGAAAAAAATTTTGATGCAGGAGTTTTTATCAGCTCAGGAAATCTCTGATTGTGTGTATGAATTACTACGTCGACTGACATGCTCAGCAAAGCTTTTAGAACTGCTCAGCAAAATACGAGAAAAACAGATCAAAATCTTGTCAAATGACCTCAATACAATCACTGAGAAAATCAAAGAGGTCCATTACTGTGGGTGGAAGAATGCAAAGATGAGTGAAGAGCAGGAAGAAGGAGTTCTGAGGTTAATAAGAAAGATGATCATTAAGTATAAAATGGATGAATTAACAGAAGAAGAGAGAATTAAGATTGTATCAGCCATCGGTCTTTCGAAAGGACACTGGTACAAGTGTCCCAACGGCCACTACTACTGCATAGGGGAGTGTGGTGGGGCTACCCAGAGGTCCCGATGTCCAGACTGCGGGAGCACCATAGGAGGAGAACATCACAGGCTTGCTGAAGGAAACAGGCATGCTGGAGAAATGGATGGTTCGCAATATGCAGCATGGTCGGATGCCGCCAATATCGCAAACTTAGATCCAGCTCAGATGGCTCGACTCAGGATCTAACTTAGTATTACTTGACATAAGAAAGAGAAAGATCTAAACTATAGCAAAATTAGCTGCTAATATTAAAGTTAGAATTATCAAAAATCTTCTTTTGTACTTAAAATTAATTATAGTCTGTTCAATAATAATTATTGTGTCATTATTGTATACTTGTGTTACTTTTCACATGAAAATTTTCCCTCATTGTTTTCAGTTGAATAATATGGTAATCATTATAACTATCAATTAGAGCCTTCATATTTTGGAGCTTTCTTAATATATACCTAGAGATTGATATCAATGAAAATTGAGCCCTTTCATTTCAGAATCTCTGTTTTACTGTTTTGGACACCCCTAAGGCAAGTGGCCTATTATTATAGTCTAGCAATCCACCCTCATTATAATAGTTAATCTCATGGCTATGTGTTCAATGTCAGAGCTTCATGCCCATAGACTTTGTACTGTATAGGGCAGTTTGCCCTACATAGTGTAAAGTTAATGGAAATAGCTAGTAGATTTGTAACTACACAATTATACAAAGCAAGTAATTAACTTTGAATTCTTGGAGCCTTTTTAACATAGCTAATTATAGAGATTGATATCAGTGAAAATTGAGCCCATAGCTTTCATATTCAAAATCTCTGTTCTACTCTGTTTTGGACATGCCCCAAAAGGCAAGTGGTCTATTGTTCATCATACTACTTTGGGTGCAGACATAACATGTATTTTAAATTACTGTTCTGTTCTTGCACTGGAGAAATTGGTATCATGATGGACTCATAAACTATGCAGAACATTAGCCAACGTTATGATGAAATCCGGGTGGTATAATTATCTATGATGAAATGGAGTCAGAACATTAGCTACTGGCTATCCCAAACTCTCACTCTCTGTCCACTGTTATCATCATTTCATGCACACTATAGTGTCTCTTCAGTAATACATTATGCAAGGCCTTGAATGTATCTAGAGTACCTATAGTGTGTGGTGAAGGTGAGTTAGCCATATTGTGGGGACCTACCCACTACTATTCTCTTTGCTTTTTGTTGTTGGTTTTTTTGAATCCCTCTAACAGCATCTTCAGCAGTTGATTTTCCCCCCTCAGGCCTCTCCTGCTGTCTTCAGCTGAGAGAATTTTCTGTGACTATCATCTGTAATTCATCTGTGATTGTTCATTAACAATCAACTCAGCTAGGTAACTATTATAACTATGCAGATTTTGTGCAGAGCATGCACATCATTTAGCGTTATGATGAAATGGACTCTACTAAAACTCTGTCATGTTTATAATAAGATTCATTGTTATCTATCTGAGATTGTGCAAAGTTGATATCTCTTGTTCAGTCAGTTCAGTCATATCAGTCAAAAATGTAACGAAGAGCATTGAATTCCTCAAAACAGATACTTATGATATCATCAGCATCAAAACTCTCTCTTGCAGAGAAATTTAGCATGCTGGTGGCTGCAATCAAAGATCGAGTTGAAGGAGGATGATTCAGGCCCAGTGCCACAAATAATAATTATTATTGCTATTTTGTTTGCCAATGCAGTTGTTAAAGAATTTAGGAAAGCCCTGGTGCCCTCCCCCCCCCCCCCCCCCCCCCCCCCCCCCCCATTCTTACACCAAGCTGTACTGACAGGAGGGGCAAGTTAGGGTATAGGAGGGGAGTGGTATACTGTTCTAGCACATGTGGCTGACCACTATCAGAAATTACATAGCTAGCTGAAGTCAGTTATAATTAGCTATGTGAGAAAAAACTAAGTATTCATTTTGGGACTTCTTCATGATTACATACTTGGGCTGACATTTGGTGAGAAGAGATAGTTATAGAGCACATAACAGTAATTTTGACAGTTTCATCATCAAAAGCATGAAATTTCTGTCACTCTTCATAGGTCACTTGGATGAAATAATAGGTTGTTTCAAATTGAGGTTCAGAGATCTTGAAGGAATTGATAAAAGGGCAGAAAGTTTCGATGGAGAATTTGCTGACTGATCTCACATTCCTTCCCTCCTCCATCAAACACAACCACATGTCATGCACCTTAACCTCTACTGGGATTATTTCAACTAGCTATACACTTCTTGAAATGATCATAAAAGTTTATGGGAGTGAGACCCTCAAGAAACAGATGAAATCTTATTCCTTTGATATGCAGCAATTTTGGCAGAAGACTATGGTGGCCAACTTCATCTCATACTGTAAAAAGATGCAAAAATTTGAAATTATCCCCAAGGAGTTCGTACAAGTTGAAGTAAAAGATGCTATTGACAAGCCTATATCAGAATATACACTTATGGAATTGGAAGAGTTAAAGTGTCGTCTTTATCTAAGCTGCCAATTACCAAACTTTGCTCTGATCCTGTACGACCTAAAAGAAGGATGTGTGGAGGTGACATGGCTGGTGGCCACAGAGTTGGAAAAAGAATTGAAGGAAGCATTGAGAAGAGAGCTGAGTGGTCAGCTGGAAAAGGAAACACAACTTTTGCATTCACTTGTATACATATAACTATGTGCAGAATCTGATGTCCAAAATTAATTTTACTCACTTCTTTAATGTATTCACCTCCCACTGAGATAGACACTATCTGTTGTGTTTCCTTTTCCAGCTGACCACTCAGCTCTCTTCTCAATGCTTCCTTCAATTCTTTTTCCAACTCTGTGGCCACCAGCCATGTCACCTCCACACATCCTTCTTTTAGGTCGTACAGGATCAGAGCAAAGTTTGGTAATTGGCAGCTTAGATAAAGACGACACTTTAACTCTTCCAATTCCATAAGTGTATACTCTGATATAGGCTTGTCAATAGCATCTTTTACTTCAACTTGTACGAACTCCTTGGGGATAATTTCAAATTTTTGCATCTTTTTACAGTATGAGATGAAGTTGGCCACCATAGTCTTCTGCCAAAATTGCTGCATATCAAAGGAATAAGATTTCATCTGTTTCTTGAGGGTCTCACTCCCATAAACTTTTATGATCATTTCAAGAAGTGTATAGTTGAAATAATCCCAGTAGAGGTTAAGGTGCATGACATGTGGTTTGATGGAGGAGGGAAGGAGTGTGAGATCAGTCAGCAAATTCTCCATCGAAACTTTCTGCCCTTTTATCAATTCCTTCAAGATCTCTGAACCTCAATTTGAAACAACCTATTATTTCATCCAAGTGATCTATGAAGAGTGACAGAAATTTCATGCTTTTGATGATGAAACTGTCAAAATTACTGTTATGTGCTCTATAACTATCTCTTCTCACCAAATGTCAGCCCAAGTATGTAATCATGAAGAAGTCCCAAAATGAATACTTAGTTTTTTCTCACATAATTATAACTGACTTCAGCTAGCTATGTAATTTCTGATAGTGGTCAGCCACATGTGCTAGAATAGTATACCACTCCCCTCCTATACCCTAACTTGCCCCTCCTGTCAGTACAGCTTGGTGTAAGAATGGGGGGGGGGGGGGGGGGGGGGGGGGGGGGGGGGAGGGCACCAGGGCTTTCCTAAATTCTTTAACAACTGCATTGGCAAATAAAATAGCAATAATACTTATTATTCGTGGCACTGGGCCTGAATCATCCTCCTTCAACTCGATCTTTGATTGCAGCCACCAGCATGCTAAATTTCTCTGCAAGAGAGAATTTTGATGCTGATGATATCATAAGTATCTGTTTTGAGGAATTCAATGCTCTTCGTTACATTTTTGACTGATATGACTGAACTGACTGAACAAGAGATATCAACTTTGCACAATCTCAGATAGATAACAATGAATCTTATTATAAACATGACAGAGTTTTAGTAGAGTCCAACGCTAAATGATGTGCATGCTCTGCACAAAATCTGCATAGTTATAATAGTTACCTAGCTGAGTTGATTGTTAATGAACAATCACAGATGAATTACAGATGATAGTCACAGAAAATTCTCTCAGCTGAAGACAGCAGGAGAGGCCTGAGGGGGGGAAATCAACTGCTGAAGATGCTGTTAGAGGGATTCAAAAAACCAACAATAAAAAGCAAAGAGAATAGTAGTGGGCAGGTCCCCACAATATGGCTAACTCATAACGTTGGCTAATGTTCTGCATAGTTTATGAGTCCATCATGATACCAATCTCTCCAGTGCAAGAACAGAACAGTAATTTAAAGTACATGTATTATTTTAGCCACATGCACAGTAATTATTGCTAGTCACTAAAATTAATGATAAATGACTGGAAATTTGCAGCCCCAGAGAGATTCCTCATATTAAATAGATTGAACACACACACACGCATGCACACACAAAACTGCCTGCACAAGAAACCTCTTCAGATCTCTAAGGGATTCATTGAGGTACTTTGATAGTAAGTCACTCAGTTGCACTTCCTGAAAGACCATTTGGTTCACTTCATTCCCAGAGACCAGAAAAATAGGGTTTCATCCTGAAGTCATGAAATTTGTATGAGTAAAAAACCTAAGAATGAAGGATTTTAAAGTCAAAAGGAAGCTTGAAAATCAGGCCATCTCCCTACATTGTATGGAGCTAAATTGACTTATTTCTGCACCCAAGGTTATGGAATAGTATGATGAACAATAGACCACTTGCCTTTTGGGGCATGTCCAAAACAGAGTAGAACAGAGATTTTGAATATGAAAGCTATGGGCTCAATTTTCACTGATATCAATCTCTATAATTATGTTAAAAAGGCTCCAAGAATTCAAAATTAATTACTTGCTTTGTATAATGGTGTAGTTACAAATCTACTAGCTATTTCCATTAACTTTACACTATGTAGGGCAAACTGCCCTATACAGTACAAAGTCTATGGGCATGAAGCTCTGACACTGAACACATAGCCATGAGATTAACTATTATAATGAGGGTGGATTGCTAGACTATAATAGGCCACTTGCCTTAGGGGTGTCCAAAACAGTAAAATAGAGATTCTGAAAATAAAAGGGCTCAATTTTCATTGATATCAATCTCTAGGTATATATTAAGAAAGTTCCAAAATATGATGGCTCTAATTGATAGTTATAATGATTACCATACTATTCAACTGAGTAGCAAGGAAAACAATGAGGGAAAATTTTCATATGAAAAGTAACACAAGTATACAATAATGACACAATAATTATTATTGAATTAATTTTAAGTACAAAAGAAGATTTTTGATAATTCTAACTATAATATTAGCAGCTAATTTTGCTATGATTTAGATCCTTTCCCCCCTCTGAGCTGGATCTAAGTTTGCGATATTGGCGGCATCCGACCATGAAATAACAGAAGAAGAGAGAATCAAGATTGTGTCAGCCATCGGTCTTTCGAAAGGACACTGGTACAAGTGTCCCAACGGCCACTACTACTGCATAGGGGAGTGTGGTGGGGCTACCCAGAGGTCCCAATGTCCAGACTGCGGGAGCACCATAGGAGGAGAACATCACAGGCTTGCTGAAGGAAACAGGCATGCTTGAGAAATGGATATGCAGCGTCCATTTTATACTTAATGATCATCTTTCTTATTAACCTCATAACTCCTTCTTCTTGCTCTTCACTCATCTTTGCATTCTTCCACCCACAGTAATGGACCTCTTTGATTTTCTCAGTGATTGTATTGAGGTCATTTGACAAGATTTTAATCTGTTTTTCTCGTATCTTGCTGAGCAGTTCTAAAAGCTTTGCCGAGCATGTCAGTCGACGTAATTCACACACACAATCAGAGATTTCCTGAGCTGATAAAAACTCCTGCATCAAAATTTTTTTCAAGACTTCCAACTCCCCTTGGATATACTCTGGACTACAACCTGAGATATTGAGTTTACCATAGTGTGGTTTCAAGTTAGCATCCAGGATTTTAAGCTTCTGTATTTTGGGCAAAATGGAAAGTTGCACTTCCACTGTGGCAGCACGGAAAGGATTAGTGGAACCACTCTTCTGCTCCATTTCTTTTCTGATGTTTCGAAGCTCAGCCCTGATGTATGATGCATCGTTGAGATCTTTGATTTCTGCCTTCATCTCTTGCCATTTTGATGACAGGTTTGGCGAAGCTTCGATTTGTTTGTACTTGATAGCATTGATGTCCTTCAATACTTCTTTGATGATGTCACCATACCTGAGAGACTTGCGTATTGGAGTCTTACATCTTGGGCACACTTTAAACAACACTTGATTAGACTCTGGAGACATATCAGGATCAGATTGAGATCCTGAAGTATCAGTCCGCATCCACTGATCAAGACCAGAGACTTCAAAGATGTGGTTGCAATCTCGAAGCTCAATGAATCGGGCATCATTCTCATCTTCACTTCCAAAGAAAATCTCACACACTTCATCTCTGTTACACTCTCGACACTTGCTGGGACATCTTTCTCCACAGAGACCGATACATTCGTGGCCACATTTCAATACCTTTTTGCAAGGCTTGTTACAAGGGGGACGGCTGCAAGGCTGACCGCAAGGCTTTGTACACTTGAAGTGAGGACATCTCCACTCACATTTCTCCAGGCAAGGTGTACAAGGTTCAAAGCACTTCTTGGGGCATTGACTGTGGATGCAGTAGTTGTTGCAAGGCTTCAAACAAGGAGGATAAATGGAGGCACAGGGAAAGTCACAGGGATGGTCACACGCTAAATTACGACCACATTGTTGCTTGCACTTAATGTGCAAATGCCCCTGTTGACATTTGCCGCATGTGCCTACACATTTATCGCCACATTCAAGTATTTGACCACATTTCACTGCACAAACCACAAAGCTGGGATCTTTGAAGCAAGGAACTGTCACAGTATGCCTACAGGGAAGTAGTTTTTTAACACCTACTCTGCAATGGATAGTACAAGGTTGTGAGCATTTATTTTGGCACTGATGACCACAAGGAAGCATTTCTTCACAAGGAACGGAGCAAACTATCACTTCAAGGTTGTCTGAGCAGCAAACTGTAACAGGATGACCGCATGCGAGGATTTTTGACACATTTTGAGAGCAAGGCCATTCTTCTTGCACAGATTTTAGAGCATCCTCCCTCTGGACGTTTTCTGAAGTCTTCTGGCTTGGATGCTACTGATTTATCATCTGGATGAACAACACAATGCAATGGCAAGCCATTTCCAATGCAATTTTGTTTCTGAAGGCCTTCCAATATCTCAGGCCACAGGCCACTTGGTGTCAAATTTATTAGTGAGCATGGCTAGATTACCAATCACATAGAGCCCCATCTTTGCTCTGGACAGAGCAACACAGACACGATTTTCAACCTTTAAGAAACCAATTTTATCATCGGAATTACTTCGAACGAGAGATAGCAGTATTATTTCATTCTCTTCTCCTTGAAAGTCATCAACAGCTGCCACATTATCAACCAATCTTTCAAAGAGCGAAACTGCTAAGTTGTGATCCTTTTCTAGATCGTAACAAGTTGGCTTTGGGTGGAGTTGCTTATGATCTCCGATCATGATCAGCTGTTGTACACTGGGGGCAAGAGAAGTGATTATGTGTGCTTCCAAGACTTCAGCAGCTTCTTCAAAGATAACAATCTTTGGGTGAAGGTTTTTCAACACATGGTGATACTTGGCAGCCCCTGTGGTGGTCATCCCAACGATATCTGCTTCTTGTGCTACAAAACTATCCATATCTCTCTGGCACTCGCTGTATGCCTTGCATGCTTCATTGTAAGCAGCTGCTCGCTGATTAACTCTGTCCTTACAGTGTTTTGTATATTCATTCATCCAATACAAATATAATCGCCACTTCTGTTTGTTGTTTAGCCTCCACGGGTTCCTCACTCGAGCGGCTTCTTCTTTTGTTATAGGCTTGTTTTTGAAGCCTTGGATTATCAACTTCTTCCTTTTCGCACCAGACAACTGAACTGTTGTCCACCCATCCCGAGTTTTGGCATTGCTTTGGCGAGATTTCTGAGATTGTTGGGCATTGGGTTCTTGTGAGACAGTCTTTCTTGATAACTCCACAACCTTCCTTCTTCAAGGACACGGGCCTCAGCATCCACCTCGATCAGTTCGGCTTCATCTTCTCCATCTTCATCCTCCAAATTAGCAGCTAGTACTTTGTCTGGAGACGGTTCTGAATCATCAACTGCTAACTCCATTAAATTGAAGTCTTGTTCTGCTTCTGGGTACCAGAGTCCAAGCCACACCTCAACTTCTTTCCCTGCTTCTGAAGTTGCTCCATATTTCAATTGCTTATAATGCAGTGGGCCCATCACTTGAACAAGATAGGACAAACCAATGATATTATTTTTGGATTCTGCATCACACATCTTCATCACTTTGTCGATGGATTCTTGGTTGTCATTCATAACAGCACGTGTTCTGGAAATATCTTTATGCAAACGAGGTGGAAATTGTCTACTAGCACGACATTCCCAAACTTTTTTGCTGAGGATACATTCGCCCCGCGTGCAAGTGGCAGGTGGAAGACTATCAATTTCAAGGGCTAGATCCGCCCCTGATCTATCTTCATGGCTAGGGCTCTACTGACTTCAGAAGGGCAAGGAGCGTTTAGCTGGTTTCTGGTTAGACCATGTTCTTTCACTACTCTGCAAGTCATAGCTGGTTAGCTGTGATTCAAAATGAGAATGTCGATGACACTGGGAATGTATACATAACTGCTTTAATAATTACACTAGCTTGTTATAATGGCTTCACTGTAAAAATGAAAGTGTGTGTACTGCATACTAAATTGTCCCAATACACACAAACTAAAAACAAAACAGTTTGTGCATTGAGATGAAATGGTATGCAGTAAACACTCTGTTTAGCTGTATAATATGTGTTATTGCTTCAAAATGATAATTTTTTGACGTACGTATAAATGAGATATATATTTGGTGATAATACTGGAAGTGATGTGCCATAAAAATAAACTGCTAATTTGTAATAACAAAGTTAACTACTTAGCTAGTATAGTGTTGTCTGGTAGCTATTTTTCACTATAGTCTGATAGAGAAATTCAAAGCCTTCCATCCATAATGAGGTTATAACTAGCAATGGAAGACTTAGCTATAATGTAACTACTGGTTGTGGCTATGAAGGTATAGGATTGAAGTAAAAATACTATTCAGTAATCAGTAGCTGTCAGGATGGGTTGTTGTTGTTGTTTGTTTGTTTGTTTGTGTTTTTTTTGTTTTTTGTTTTATATTTTCAGTGCAGCTAAAGTAGCTAGTGTCATGCAAATATCATGTCCCCCCTCCCAATGATCATGGAGAATTGCTATATTCTAAAGATCGGACTAATAATTTGCTGACATACGGGTCCCCATGTACACACTAAACCTGTGTTGTGGTAGTGTTAGGTTTCGAAATCCCCCAAGCCTGCCATGGGTAGCTACGTGCATGCTTAAGTTTCGCATTGGCTAGTTACTATAACACTGAATAATCACGCACATATAGACTCATAGCTGGATAGTATCTAATATTGCCACCATGTCAGGCACCAAACTCCTCCTTGCATCTGGGGGTCTTCAAATGTTGCACCAACTCTGCAAGTGATTTCTGTAGTCACGATATACATGTTGATCTTCAGCAACTTCATAGAGTGTGTGTGTATAAAGATCTCCAGTGTCGGACTTTGCCATTTATCTCCCAACTAGAGGTCTACACAGTGTATCCTAATACGTAATTTCAGCCACATATCATTATGGCCATTGCAGCAGTGTGCACCTTATTTTTGATTGGTCACTCTGCTAGTTATTAAAAGATGCAGTGCATGTGATCTCTTAACAGTCCCAAATAGTTTAACATTCGCTATAGAATTAGCTTCCTACTCAACTTTTTCTTTGGTTTTTATGGTAGACTAACAGTATAACTATTATTAGTATTGTGCATGTAATCATTAATATTGTAATTATGCAATCTTACGTCACTACTTACGTAAGTCATTACTTTTGTCATTATGTCAGTTGTGGAGTTGTCTATTATGATTATTACTATAACATTTACATATCGTGCGTGCAAGAGTTATTACAATCATCAAGAATAAACACAGGTACTGTATTAAGACCTTAGTGATGACATCATCAAGAATAAACATAGTGAACAGGTACTGTATTAATTTAGACACAAAATTTAATGGTTACATACTGGAAGTGACATTCAGGTCAGTTACTGTCTCGGTATGGATACTTTTTCTCTATCCATTCTCGTACTTCATCTGGTGGATCTTGACCCCACCCAGACTTGAGGACTTGACCATAATCAGCCACATCAACAGCGCCACTCTTCATCTTTGCATTGAACATATCTATCGCTTCTTCATCATCGACTAGTAATAGGTAGTGCCAGAGTTGTTTGCCACGATCGTTCCCTCTGACTAGATAAACCCTCTCTCCTTCACTCTTCTTATGCCAAGTGTAATCATGTGGTAGTGAGCAGGGATCTTCAAATGTTGCTCCTTCCTTACAAGTGATTGTAGAACAAGTGTAGTCACGTGTGTGTTGATCTGGGCAAATTTCATAATTATTTAAACGATAAGTAGCAACTCCACTGTTTTTATCATTGCCTTGCCCCCTTGCTGAGTACAGCAATGTGTGTGGTATTTGATGTGATCGACATGATGCTCTAACATTCAAGATGATTTTAGCAGCCCTGGCAGAATGTCCACATGGCTGAACTTTGCACTTGTCCAAATATTCCATGCCTTGTTTGACCCACTGTCCTGAATAACTGCAGTCAGAAAAAATCGACAGTCCTCTTTTTCCTTTGAAATATTTCTCATATAGAGTAATAATGTCATTGAAGGTGATGAAGCCATCCTTGAAGCACCAGTCTCCAGTGTTTCTCCTGCCAGGGCCAATGTAGTGAATAGCAACTGCAACATCAAAAAGATTGAAGTGAATGTTATAGCTAACTAGTTAGAATTCTTACCTCCTGGTTTTTTAGTATTTTTCAGCAGTGTATCAATTTTGCTCAGTATGTGTTCAGCTGTTGTATTTCTTTCTATGGAAACCACAGAAAATCTCTTTTCCTTGGAATATCTTGCCTCCATCATCTTAGCATCATCCTCCAAGCAGTCTGGAGGTATGCCTTGACTGGTTAGTCTGTATTTATCCTCCTGAGTCAAACAGCTTTTCTTCCTTTGGACAACATCAGGACCTTCTGCAGTCTCATTAGATATTATCAGAACATCTCTTGGACCTTGAGCAGCATAGAGCTTTTTCCCTTGAAATTCACCTTCCCATACTTCCTCAATATAATCTTCTTTTTCTGATGATGTCATCTGAAAAAATACACACCATAATAAATTGCTAAAGTATGTAATTGTGCTAAGGTTATTAGCAAGCTGTGGAGATTTTTCGAATAGACGGAACTGAGGTGCTATCTATGATCAGAGCTTGCTATCTATGATCAGAGCTGTATATCCTACAAGTATATCTAATTTTCAAAATAGATCATAGTGATTAATTTTCTGTCATTTAGATGCCTGACCTGATGTGCTGTTCATTTACCAGTCCCCTCCCCCTTCTATTAAATGCCAAGAAATGGTTCTAGTAATGCATGCTAATTTGATATGGCAAAACATTTTCAAATTTCTCTGGTTTCTGGCTGCCTGCCTTTCTGGAAACCAGGTGCAACAACTAGAGCAAGACTTGAGTTTTCCGCGGAGGGGGAATGGGTGTATATAAAGACTCACTGGTTGAATACATTCACTTCCTAGTGAGATAGATACGATTCGTTGTGTTTCCTTTTCATATTTGTCGCTAAGCTCTCTTCTCAGATCTTTCTTTAAACATTGTAATTCTTTGGCCACCAGCCATGTGACCTCCAAACTACCTTCTTGTAGCTCATACAAGATCATTGCAAAGTCTGGAAGTTGATAACGAAGCTGGAAGTGACGTCTTAACTCTTCCAGTTCAAAAAGCTTATGCTCCGATACTTCTTTATCAAGTTCATGTTTTATTTTCAGTTGTAAGAATTCCTCAGGGATAGTTTCAAATTTGTTCCAGTTCTTACAATGTGGGATGAAGTCGGCTACCAAAGTATTCTGCCAAAATTGATGCAAATCTGAAATATAAGACTTCATTTGATGCTTGAGGCTATCACTTCCATAGCGGTTCACAATTTCTTCAAGAAGTGTGTAATTGAAGTAATCCCAGTAGAGATTAAAGTGCTGAAAGATTTCTTGCAGATTTAAAGCTTCAGTTAAACTTGGTAAGCTTTCCTGAAGAAACATCAGGTGATCATGTCTGATTTTGGAAGGAAGTAGGGTGAGGTCGATCTTAAAATCTTCCATTGAAGCTTTGTTGCCCTTTTTCACTTCTTTAAGAGCGGTTACAGCAAGATCATTGAAACGTATCTCAAAGTGACTTATCATTTCACCTATGATATCGTCTAAAGTAATAATCAAACATAATTAGCTAAAGCCTATTGTTATTCCACTAAAGCTGCACCTTTGGGTCTAGTTGCTCCTCTTGTATTATCAGCATTTGAAGCAAAAGTGTCCTTATAGAAAGCATACAGCTCTCTTGCCAGATCTAAACGCTCAATCTTCTCCAGACCCTCAGCCAACATGAGGTAAGTGGCTCTATTTCCCAGTTTTTGCTGCCACATAATCAAACAAGCTAAAGATTGAGCCTTATAGTCACTAATATCTTCTTTAATACTGGCACAGTCTTGCTCACTCAACTCAATGAAAGGAGCTAGAAGCTCCCATTCATCTAACTTCACAGCTAGGGCTTTGCTAACATCAGGAAAGCAGCGAGTATTCAGCTGGTCTCTGGTCAACCCATGCTCTTTCAACACATCTTCTAATTCTACTTTGCAGGCCATTTCCAAGCTAGTACCAAATCAACAATTCTTTGGTATGCTACCGTATTTGCAGGCTCTTTTAATTGTTCCATGACTCGAATCTGATTGGTCACAACAAAAAATGTGCCAGTCTTGTATGCCTTTTAAGGCAACATCCAGTTGGTATGTTGACATCTTCCAATTGCATAATATATGTCACTGTAAAAACAAATGTGTAAAAAATTGCAACTCAGATAACCTAACAATGGGTTATCTTTACTCATTTGTTTTTACAGTGAGTGTACTCTTGTCATTGTAAGGATGCCTGTATGATTCTTGATGGCCCAAGTGTTAGTATGTGGCACTCACTAGCTCACAAAATGCTCAAATTATTGTGTATTTTTTCAGAAAGATATTATGACAACCATTATTATAGACAATCTGAGAGGCTCTATTAACAATGTATTACTCTAATCTGATTGGTCACATCAAAAGTGGGAGAATCCAAGTGCCAGTCTCGATGCTTTTTTAATTAAGGCAACATCAAATTGGTATAATTGGAAACAATAATATAGTGAAGCCTTTCTGTAGCCACATAATTATTGACATCTGCAATGATTCAAATTGTGACATAACTGTATACATGTGTCCTCTGCCACCAGCATAATTTTTGCATGGCTAGTAATAGTTGCATGCCAATCACATAAGCAAGTTGTTTGTCCATCCGCAGACACAATGAACGGTTTCTTCGTTACCGATTTTTATCATAAAGAGTAATAGCTAGCTCACACATGAGTTATCACTACTCAACATGCAGTTAATTTATAGTCACATGAATAACTTTTAAAGTAATGGGCAGACTAAATAGAAGTGGACAATTAGCCAAGTTCTATAGTTAGCTTATTCATGGTAGAGTTGTTGATTTTGACTACTATTATTATGATGGATTGCAGAATCAACTTAGTAATTATACCACCGTGAATAACACCTTCTTTTTTTTTCTTTTTTTCTTTTTTGGTTTTTCCTAAAGAGGGAACTTATGTATAGCTCACCTCCTTTATGCATTCATCTCCCAGTGAAATCAAAAAAATTGAGTGTGTTTCCTTCTCAAGCCAACTAATAAGCTCTTTGGTTAGCATTTTCTTCAATTTTTTTATCAACTCTGTGGCCACTAGCCATGTGATCTCCACACATCCAGGTTTTAGGTCATACAGGATCAGAGCAAAGTTTGGTAGTTGGCAGCTTAGATAAAGACGACACTTTAACTCTTCCAATTCCATGAGCGTATATGCTGATATAGGCTTCTCTATTGTTTGCTTGATTTTTACTTGTGTAAACTCTTCAGGGACAGGTGCTAATTTTTGTAACTCTTTACAATATGGGATGAAATTGGCCACAGTAGTCTCTCTCCAAAATAGCTGCAAATCATAAGCATATTGATGCATTTCTTTCTTGAGGCTATCACTTCCATAGGCTTGGATAAGCACATCGAGAAGCGTATAGTTGAAATAGTCCCAGTAGAGGTTAAGAAGAATAAAGATCTCTCGCAAATTTGATGCCTTGCCCAAGCGAGTCATATTTTCTAAGATAAATGTCATGTGACTCTGCTTGATTGTGGAAGGGAGGAGTGTGAGATCGGTTAGTAATTCATCCAGTGAAATAGTATCTCCTTGCTTCTTCAGTTCTTTTTGAATACTTACGACAAGATTTCTGAATCTTCTCTTAAATGCATTTATCACTCCATCCAAGTTACCTAGAAAAGTAATAAAATTTAGCTATAGCTACTGATTATAATACAATATAATATATTAATACACTGCACCTTTGGGACCTTTGGATTTTTTTGGTACATCTTTAGCAACTTGAGTAGCAGTGTCCTTATAAAGCACACACAGCTCTCCCACCAGGTCAAAACGCTTGATCTTCTCCAGACCCTCAGCCAACATCAGGTAAGTGGCTTTACTTCCAAGCTGCTTTCTCCATCTAGTCAGAGATATTGAACGTTGAAGACCATAGTTGGTTTTGTAATCTTCCCTGATAGCAGTGCAATCTTCCTCAGCCAAACCAAGGAAAGAAGCCAGCAATTCCCACCTGTCCAGCTTTGAGGCTATCAAGTTACATGCATCAGTAGGACAAGGGATGTTTAGCTCATCTCTTGTTAATCCATGTTCTGTCAGGACATCATATAACTCCACTTTTATATTAGAAGCCATCACTGCAGTCTGATCACAGAGAATTGGAAAAGTGGGTGGATCTATCTAGCTAGAATAATGAGATTTATTGTAGCTTATAAATTATGCAACACTTCTATTCAGCTGGTATTATATATTCATTGTGCAGCTAAATGTGCAAGAGGTCATATGCATCATAGATATAAGAGGTTTACGGGATTGGAAACGGATCACGTGCTCTCGTTAGCAACTAACAACCGAGGATCTAGGAGGCTAGGCGCGTTGACAGCTGAATGACATAGCACTTTTGTCAAAGTTGCTGTTCTGACAAGATCCGTGAGGTAAGACTTATGCCAATGATACTATAATACACTAGGGCATAGATTTACTGTATGAAATAAATTTCAGCTCAGATTTTCAAGTTTATTCCTACAAATACTACTGTAGTGGTTAATGGGACTGTAATCCCCCCATTTTATGATCAAAAGGCATGTAAACTTTAGCTACATGGAATAGTAATGTTGGTTTTTGTATTAGCTGACATATATTGTCTCTAGCATTTGCAAGTGGTGTTAATACTGTAATCCCTCTCCCAAGAAATAGATTAACAATATTGAAACTGTATTAGTTATTTCAGGGAAAGGATAGAACAGTAAATGGAATTGGTGCATTCGTTTTCTATACAATAGTCATCCTATGGAGATGGCAAGCTTACTATATTTCCCCCCTAATATCCATAGGGTCCACAGGACAGCTGACTGAGCCGAATTCTTGAGGTGGATGGTGTCAAAACCCAACAGCCAAAAGCTGGAAGTATTGCAATAATGTTGATGAGGGAGAACTGAGCAGAAACTGGCGGATAACTTTGGGGCAAAATTATCTAGCTATAATAATAATGAATTTATGTCTAATTTTAATACCAAAAGTCATTCTGGCCTTTCTTTCAAATCAATCACATAAAATTAATGTATAATGAGCAATGATAGGTACTCATAGTTATAATTACAAGGAAAAAAGTTAATAACTTCCTTCCTCAGACTCTCCAACTTCAACTCTCTGACTCTTCACTTCTTCAATACCTTCCCCTTAGTAATACTTATCATTATTTGCCTCTCTTGCATCATTGATTTTCTTCAGAGCCTCCCGTGCTTTCAATATCTTCTGCAATCTAGAGTGATACTCTGAGCAGCTCTCATTGGAAGGTAAGAGGCAGTTGAATGCTTCCTCTGGTTTTTCATTCTCCTGGAGCAAGGAAGCCTCATTTCTAAAGGGAACGAAAAGAAGTACGAGGGAATAATAGAAGTCTTCCCTCTCCTCTTCTTTGTTTGGATCATAGAGCTTGTGATTCACAAGTCTAGGTTTTGTCAGCCTCCTGTAAATCCTATCGCCATGATGCACCTGCTGATGGGCCAATAGATCAAAGTTCAAATTCTTCACTTGGTGCCTCAGGTACATGGAGAAGATCTCCTATGGTTTTCAGTAAATCATCTAATCCAAGGATTTTCGAAGTGTCTGCATAACCTCGGTCGCCACGACATAGAGGGCACTTTTTCAGTAGTCCTTCCTCTCCTCTGTACCACTCGTCTGTGCACTGCATGCATCCAACTATGCATGCGTTTGCAGCAACGTGCAAATATTGCAGGGGGGCGAAGAGGACTAGCCTTACAAATATTGCATCTGAAAGTGTCAAACAACTGTGTTGACAACCCCAGTGGAACCTTCAAGTGGGGACTGACTGCCAAGATTTTTGAAATTTTATAATCTATGGCATCAAGCCTGTCGCCAAGAGAGAAGTCCTCTTCATCAGAACTTGAACATCGATGACGCTTCTTTGCTGAGGGCCGAACATCGCGGGGGATGGCAAAAACGTTTCTGCTGCCCACTTTCCAGAACTTTATTCCTATAAAAAGAGAGGATGCTATCAATCTACTTGGTGCTGGTAACAATTACCATGATATTAAATTATGGCACAATTAATTTTAAATAACAAATTTCAGTTACCATGATATAATTGTGGCACAATTTAAATCACTAACATAAATTTCAGTTTGCCTGGCTGTTACAGTCTTCTAAGATCAATATAATAATTATAATAATACTTAGTGAGGATTTACCTCTAGTAGCAGGGCTGTCGTGGATTTGAAGTCCATCATTGGATACAACGATATATTCATTCCCCCAAATCTTCTGGATCTGGTTCTGAATATAAGTTACATTGGCTGTAGACGGCTTCAACTCCACATATGTAGCTTCATGCGCAATAAACTCTATTTTTCCCCCAGCACTAATTTTCTTATCTGCTCTCATGATTTTTGTTGTACATGCATTGTACATCTTAGATGATCCAAGGCCTTTTGATGCCGGACTGACACTAGTAAAAGTAGAAGCCTGTTCAGGACTTGCCGCAAGTGAAAGTGGGAGTCTTTAAAAATTATAATATATATAATGTTAATTTTGCAAGTAGAAAAATAAACTAAATAATGTAATGTTTTGAGCTCATGGAAGGTTCCTGGAGCTCTGATTTTTTGCATGCTGGCTACTGACAATCACAGGATAGTAGGAGATTAAACTTCTAGTCAACCCAGCCAACCTCTTCATTTCTGCTGCACGACAACCATCAGCCTTACCAACTCAATTTGCAGTACACACAAGTTGCTGAAGCCAGATAGAGCCATAGCTTAGAGAGGCTTCAAATATAGCACTAAAGCTAGCTAGTCAGCCATGAAAGCTTCATGTATGGAGAATTCAAACAGTGAGTCGTGAACTTTTAAAAAATGCTCTTCTGCAGTGCTGCCACATGTACAGCAGACCCATTATTCTTTTATAGTAGCCTATTATTCTCAATAAAATGTCACGAAAGAGTACTTTTTGAACTGTGCAATATGCTAGCATATTAGCCCCATGCCTAGGCACTTGTAAATACGAAGTAGAAAAAAAAAAAAAGTGGACTAGGGTTAAGATGCTAAATAAACCCCGTATGTATGTATAATCAGCTAAAAATTAATCTAGCTCAGTAGCTAGTTTTTGAATATGTCACACCTACACCTACCGTTCAGTAGCCGGAGGAGCTCCTTCCACTAGAAGAGTATACGTGTGGTCTTCCATGTCTTCTGTTTTAAAGACTTCCCCATCTGGAAAGTAGCACCTTCCTGTTAGCCTATCCTTTAGCCACACAGTTTTGGGATCCAACTACACACAGATGCAAAAATCAATTAGCTAAAATGAAACAAAAAATAATACATAAATAAAAAAATTCTAATAAAAAAGTCTTGCTGCTGCACACTGCACGCATGACTGCAATCATGAGCGTGTTCATAACTGCAAACGTGACTGCAGGCTACAAATACTTACTCCGAAAATAAGTCCAATATTGGTGGTCCTTAGTTGAATGCGAGACATTTCGTAGGACCTTCCATCCCTCTTCAATTCCACCGTCAGTGTGCCCGACATCTCGTTATAGCTAATGCTAAAGACGCTAATGCTAAAGACAGAACTCCAATTTCTTTTCAAGACAATCTAGTCGAAGTACGTACTGGCATATTACTCTACTGGGCATGCGCATAAGCGTGCGTATCAGCCGTATATGACCTTTGACCCTCATTACCGCTGTATAACTTGCCCACGCAATGTTCAAACTCTCCGTAGTAAGAGATGAGATGTCTGCGTATGAGGTACTAGGTCTACTGCCTTTCGTGGCTGGACGGATAAAGAGTGGAAGCACCCATAAAGTAATAGTACAAGAGCTTCGAATTGCCTTTCCTGGTGTGAGAGGAATTAGCGTGAGGAGTTTAAAGAGATTCTGTGCTGCTTACAATCTACATGCTACAGTTAGATGCAGTAACCAGGTCCTTGATGTTCTAGTTGCATACGGTATAGGAATTGTAAGTCTTTAAATGGCATGCTTTTCCTGAGTCACTGATAGTTATGCATTGTATTTGTAGGTAGGCCCGTCTTATGGGCGAAAGATGATGACGGGATTCCTGGCAAGTCAAGGCTTCAAAATCTCTCAGAATCGTGTTGGTCATGCACTTAAACGGGTTGGTCCGTATCACCATTCTCGAAGGCAAAATACTGTGCAGCGACTCATCAATCCAATTCCATATACTGCGACTTACTTTGGTGAAAAACTTCATATAGATCAGAATGAGAAGTTAGTTATGTATGGAGTTACTCACGTTTGTGCCGTGGATGGATTTAGTGGAAAAATTGTTGGTTTTGTGTCAATGGCAGTAAAGAGTAATGAAGTGATATATGAAAAGCTGTACAGGTAGGAAATTAAGTATAAGAGCTGAAGACTTTCTATAAATTTTTTCTCCATTAGGGAAGTAGTCCTTGTTTATGGTCTATGGGACCAGCTCCGTGTTGATAAAGGAAAAGAGTGGTACCTCTCTCTGTTTATTAATGAAAATTTGTCTAGTCACCGCTAGCTACTGCACAAGAAAGCCTTCTCATTTACAAACAACTTCTAAGAAGGTGAGTGCAATTAAATAGAGTAAACAATCGATTTCCGGCCACTATGGATATTCGGACGCCTCCCTGAAAAACAGGGTACAGGCAGGCTTCAAAATTTTTATATGAGCATGGGCCTCTATCCAAGTTGTACTTCACCCTTCACTGTTGTAGCCGTGCTCCTTGAAACGGGGACGCTACAGCACAAAGAACGGTGCCGCCTGACAATACGTTTTAACAGACTTTTCGATCTACTCCCGTACAAGAAGAGAGAAAAGCTATGAAATGATGGACAATCCAACCCTCGCTGCACACGTAGGTAGCTTTGTCTTACAACTGCTAAATGCCAAATACTTACATTCTACACTGTCATAGTTTTTGCGTGGCAGCTTGACAACCATCTGCAAGCTCAGTCAATCATTAATCGGCCACACTCCAGGCAATCTAACCTCTTGTAATACAACCGGTAGCCTGTATTAAGCTATAAAATAGCACAAGATATATTGTAGTTCATAGCAGCATAGCAGCTGCACACAAACCACGCCCCCTAAAGTTTGCGCATGTGCATTATTATTGAAAGCCACGTGACGTGCAGCTAATTACTTGAATCATAGAATCTATCATCTATGCCTGAATTCCTCGAAGCTTTGATAAGGTAAAGCCTCTATTTAGATGTTTCTCTCATCCTTTTAACTTGTGTTCACTCTTACAGATACTAAAAACTCCGCCAACACTTCATGGCATCCAGAGTGAGCAGTCATCATCATAAGGCATGTTGAAGTTGAAATTAATTATGCTGCAGATCATTTTTAGTTAATTCACCCTAGCACATGTTACAAATTTGGTTGTTGGGAAGTCGCCTAATTATGGCTGGACACAGAATCTGTGGCCAATGAGCACACAGGATGTGACTCTTTCTTGATAGAGCATTGCCATCTTATTAACTTTACCCTTCCCTTGTTGCAGTTACCTTCTTATCCCCCACTTCACGAGCGAATAATAGGACATAGAATAACAGCCAAGAAGATGACTGGTGCACCTTGCCAGGATGGATCAACATATCGTGATCGACCTTCAACTTACAAAGGTTGGGATGACCTGGCAATGCAAGAGGCTCTCACTGCAGTGAACAGGGGGATGTCGGTACGTCGTGCAGCCCTCACACACAATGTCCCGAAGTCGACGCTTTCAGATCGGGTGACTGGGAAGGTGATACATGGGATTAAGTCGGGACCTCAACCCTACCTATCATTGTCCGAAGAAGAGGAGCTCGTGTCTTTCTTGTTGGGGTGTGCTGCTATAGGCTATCCCAGGACAAGAAAAGATGTTATAGCACTAGTCCAGGATATTCTCATCTCAAAGGGGAAAAGTGGTGTTGTCACTGACGGTTGGTGGACAGGGTTCAAGAATCGCCACTGCGAAATAACACTGCGATCAGCAGTGCCACTATCACTAGCTAGAGCCAAAGCTACTGACCCAGCTGTGATTGAAAAGTATTATGATTTATTGGAGAACACTTTGTGTGAAAATAGTCTTCTTGACAACTCATCACAGATTTTCAACTGTGATGAGACTGGTATCCCGCTGTCGCCTAAGTCCCATAGAGTTATAGATCATATTGGATCGAAAAACCCCAGCTATGTGACAAGTGACAGTAAGGAGCAAGTAACGGTCTTGGCATGTGTCAGTGCTTCTGGCTATTGTATGCCACCATTTGTTCTATTTGCACGAAGGAAGTTGAATCCCGATCTGGTCCGACATGAAGTCCCTGGGACATTATATGGTATGTCCGTTCATGCCCCATCGGCAAGACCTTTGCTTCTGTTGATGGATGGGCACTCGTCCCATTTCTGCCCCGATATGATTGCAAGAGCAGCAGCAGAAAAGGTAATATTGTTTACGCTCCCCCCAAACACAACTCACCTCACTCAGCCATTGGACAAGTCTGGATTTAGTCCATTAAAATCAAAGTGGAAAGAAGCATGTCACAAATTTTTGATACGTAAGAAGGGACAAACGATTACTATTTACGATTTTTCAGAGTTATTTGTGGAAGCATGGGAAGATTCAATGAATATGAAGACTATTACCAGTGGTTTTGAAGTTACAGGCATTTATCCTTTTAATAGGAGTGCTATAACACAGTCTGAAAAGTATAAGATGTTTAATCCGTCATCTCTCGCAGTTAAGTCTGGTTTAGCATACATTCCTTTTTACAGTCCACATCCAGTACGATTGAAGTCAAGTGTCACCACACAAGATTCTCCTGTTTCTTCTTCTACTCCATTAAGAAGTACTTTTTGTCATGATTCTCTCATTCAGAGTTCTCATTCATTGAATCGAAGTTATTCATCTCCTGCACTCAATAGCAGTAATGAAGCTGAAGCAGATTGTTTAATTTTAAGTGCCCATCGTCTTAGCAAGTTTTTAACATTACCAAGTCCAAACAAGGTAAAGTCAAGGGACCCAAAACTATCTGGAAGAGTTTTGACAAGTTCTGAGAATCTAGCTCAGATGAAGGAGCTTCAAATGAAGAAAGAGCGTGAGAAGAGGGAAAAGGAAGAACGGAAGCTGTTGAGAGAGCAGAAAGCACAGCAGAAAAGGCACGAAAAAGGAGTGATGAGACTCCGGAAATTACATAAGAGGACTGGTAGCAACAGTTCTGGTAAGAGGAATAAGGATTTGTTGAATGCTAACATTTATATGTTATATGTGAGTAGTGCAGTTCTCAGAGGAGGAGTTATCTCTCTTCAAGAAACGCTTTGATAATGGGTATGATCTGAAGCACGATGAGCGATATAATCTATGGCTGCGCCAGAAAGATTCTTTCACAATGGATTGCGAGTGTTATTTGTTCATAGGGTTATTCTTATGCCACTGCAGCTAATATGTGTGTACAGTGGACCCTCCCTAGCTTGGGACCAGAGCCATTTGGATTAGTTAAAGATTTGATTAGTGAATAGATGCACTTTCTAGTTTCCACTTAACACACCTCATGGATATGTGAAGGTTCTTATTAGTGAGGGTTAACTGTTATCGGGGCGAGCACAGCTAGCCAGTTAATGAATATTATGGCTGTGTTGGCATAGGTAGGAAGTGTGCTGTTAGAGGTGACCAAGATACTGATAGTGGTGAGTTGATGGGACTCATGTTGTAAGAAGTCATCAGCTGCCAATATAATCACCCTTTCACACATGCATGCAACAGTAGCAACCACCAAACTGCTAAATTAAATGCTCAAGTTATGTTATTTTAATTTTATTCTTTCAGGCAAAAAGTTGGCAACCAGAACTGTGAGGACCAAGAAATCGAGTACTATGGATGATGGTGAGTGAATATGTAGTAAACGCAGTGGCCATACAGATTACAGTGAGTGATCTTAATGAGTTGTCTATGCTAATGGAATGCTTTTTATTTTCATTCAGACACACGGAAACCCACCAAGTCCAATAAATCAGCATATGGTGAGTGATCTTTAGTGATTCAACATCTTATAGCAGTAGCTAATGGAATGTTCTATTTTAATATGCATTCAGATACACGGAAACCCACCAGATCCAAGAAATCAGATGGTGAGTGATGTTTAGTGTATATAACATCTTATAGCAGCTAGTGGTGGATTCTATTACAGAGTTGTCTATTATTTTGTATTCAGATACACAGAAATCTAATCAAGCCAGGAAATCAGATGATGGTGAGTGGTCTTTAAATGGAATATATATGCATTCATAGCAGTGTTACAACGAATTTTTCAGTCACACAGAAACCCAGTTGTCACAAGAAAGCCAGTACTATGGATGATGGTGAGTGTCTACAATTAGCTGTGAAAAATTAAGCACTAAGTTGCTTGTCCAGAAATCGAGGAGGATAAAAATTATGATGTGAAATCCTGCAAAATTTACAAGTCCAGTGAAGTGTCCCCTTTGTGGATAGGGTGTGATTGTGGTCAGTGGTTCCATACATTTTGTATTGGCATGAAAGAAATTGACAATTCCTTTTTATGTGAATATTGCAAAGTTTAATAATTATATATGTAGAATTCAAGTTTAATAATTAAAACAATTATATTGAACTAACCAAAATTTACATAGCCTCCTTTCAAGTAGCCCAACTCCAAAGCCACAGTTAACCTTTCTATCAATCTGTAACAAGCTTAACTCTTTCTAGAAGTTATCAGAACTTGACAGGTCTTTGACATAGATTTGGTATTGAGTGCATGAGATGAATAACTTCAATGAATGAGAAATTGGATACATGGGAGAATACAATTGCATGGTGGACAGAACTTTTCAGTACCTAGTACACCCGACATTTCTTGGTTCATGCCCCTTTGCGGTTCATGCCCCTTTGCTTCTGTTGATAGATGGGCACTCAAAGGGGAAGTGGTGTTGTCACTATCTAGTGTCATCGATGCTTCCATTTCTTCTACTCCATTACTTGGCTGCTATTCCATGTCCTATTATTCGCTCATGAAGTGGGGGTAACTGCAACAAGGGAAGGGTAAAGTTAATGATGGCAATGCTCTATCAAGGAAGATCGAGTCACATGCACCCTTCCCAACAAACATGTGCTAGGGTGATTAACTGATCTGCAGCATAATTAATTTCAACTTCAACATACCTTATGATGACTGCTCACTCTGGATGCCATGACCAAAAAGCAAAATGTTGGCGGAGTTTTTAGTATCTGTAAGAGTGAACACATTGTTAAAACGATGAGAGAAACATCTAAATAGAGGCTTGCACGTGGCTCACAATAATAATGCGCAATGCGCAAACGTTAGGGGGCGTGGTTTGTGTGCAGCTGCTATGAACTACAATGCATCTTGTTGTGCTATTTTATAGCTTAATACAGGCTACCGGTTGTATTACAAGAGGTTAGATTGCCTGGAGTGTGGCCGATTAATGATTGACTGAGCTTGCAGATGGTTGTCAAGCTGCCACGCAAAAACTATGACAGTGTAGAATGTAAGTATTTGGCATTTAGCAGTTGTAAGACAAAGCTACCTACGTGTGCAGCGAGGGTTGGATTGTCCATCATTTCATAGCTTTTCTCTCTTCTTGTACGGGAGTAGATCGAAAAGTCCGTTAAAACGTATTGTCAGGCGGCACCGTTCTTTGTGCTGTAGCGTCCCCGTTTCAAGGAACACGGCTACAACAGTGCAGGGTGAAGTACAACTTGGATAGAGGCCCATGCTCATATAAAAATTTTGAAGCCTGCCTGTACCCTGTTTTTCAGGGAGGCGTCCGAATATCCATTGTGGGCGGAAATCGATTGCTTACTCTAGTTAGGTTTGATATTGACAGTTTTTCTTATAGAATCATACTGTCAAGAGGTTATGGGTTGAAGTTAATAAAAGAGTAAATTATCCGATCAAAGAAATTCTTGTTAACATGGTACAGAATGGAGAGATCTGCATGGAAGATCCTCTTCACCAGTATTGCTGTTCATGGCTATCATTACATGTGTCTAATGTTGGTGCTGCACTGTTTGTGGCTTCATGGAATGCTCATCCCATACCAGGTATACAGCACTCATTAAGGTGATGCCTACGTGTGAGTTGAATATTTCTCCTGTACAATATAGGTGGTAGGAAGCGTGCAATGAGACGGGGAATTCCAGATGTTTTGATGAGTTCGGATAATAGAGTGAAGAAAATAGATTCTTGGCTATTGCCCTCAACAAGATCTGCTGTTGAACAGTATAGTGCTCATGGTGGTACGATATCTGAACCATGTTCTTTTGGAAGAGACCCTTTGGAAAGCAGCAATATGAAGAAAAGTATTAGACATGAGACTTTTTGCTCTCGGTTTTCATTCAAGTCTTTATTTTGTGATGCAAGTAATGGTTGTGGCTCTTCATTCAGGAATGCTTTGAAATTTCTAATTGATGTCACTTACAGACTGGCTCACAGTTCATAGCTAATTCCAATTATTTTCTCTCATGCCCTCACATTTTTTTTTCTCACTATGCACCCCATGCCCTTATTATATTGCAAGTACAATAATTTGGAGAGTTTAAAGATTTTTTTTCAACAAAAAAAAATCCATTGTACTAGCTAGCAATATAGCAACACAAAATTTCACCTGGATGTAGCTAAACTATATAGTTTGTGTCCTTGCTTAAATCCATTGCTGAAGAGTAGGACAACCTTGACTCTGCTCCCCACAATTTTGATTCAAGCACTGCAACATTCTTGCACCTGTATCATTGTATTAAGAGTGCAAAATTATAGGATGGCAGAGGAGTAGCTACTATTAGAGCACTTGCCCCAGTAAAATTTCATGGAAACAAAGCGATTAAAAAATGGGTGTGGTCAGCAAAAAGGTATGGCCAAATCTTAAATCCTAGCTACTCCCCTGGTATGCACAGCAGACAACCTTCTACACCTAACTGGAAAAAATTATACAGAAGCAGACTTGTTAAGGAGACGCCAATACAAAGGAAGTCCACAAAATGGATGGCAGCTGTATATACACACACACTGTTGGGAAGCACATAATGAGGCATGCTGTATGATACTTTGATGTCTCTGCACAAGAGGAGAGACAGGCTATAGTGCTAGCTCTCCATATTGATAGTTAGAATGGGGTACATGGACTTAAAATTATAATACTATTTCTGGCTAAACATTCTTAATTGCTTTATAGAGGTGATAAAATTACCACTTTTTAAACACGAGCTCAATGCAAGGAGGTCAAGTTAGACCGAAATCAAACAATGTGTCTTTGCAAGTCATATATACAGTGGTAACTATTGTTTGCAGTAGTGCACAATAATATTTGCAACTGTAGCTACAAACTTTACACACATGCAGCGCTTTGGGCAGAGTTCATGTCCTAGCTGCAGTTGTAAGTATGTAAACTCTATTACTGCAAACACAATAGAGAGTTTACATAGCTACAACTGCAGCTAAGACAGCACTGTAGCCTACCTATTTGTACAGCTTGTTTCATTACAGTAAATTGCAAGTTGGTTGTCCAATGTAAGATGCAAAATCTAAAAGAGCTGTGTAAACTTAAGGCTGTTCCTGAATAGATGTGTGGCTTTTCCTCAATAGGTGCAAGTTTTTTATTGGAGTCAATTTGTGCTTTACATTTGGACAACCAACTTGCAATTCACTGTACCTTTGCAACTGAGAAAGCCAGATCACCCAAGCCACAGTTTACACTAATCCATTATTCCACTACTCCATCAAAGTACCAGTACAATAGTTCCAATATAAACTGAGGTTTAGTGTGCTCTAGGCTTGTTGCAAAGGTGCCTAAACAAGCTGTAAGTTGGTTGTCAGAGTAGAATCTGCTTGATGAAGGTCTGGTCTCACTGCTAGTACCATAATGAATAGCTCTCACAATAGCACTGTTTACTTTTGCCCAACCACACCATGCAGCATGCAGCTTAGACTCTGACAACCCTGCAATAACTGGAGTTGGGGTACTTGTAAGGAGGCTATGTATTAGGTTTTATTCTGAATTGTAGGTTGCAAGATCACTGCAATCTGCTGTATGCAAAATCATGGCATTACAAAACAAAACACCCATAACAGCTCCACCTCCATTCAACAAGGGGTAGTGCTAAACTAATAACTCCACCTCCATTCAACATCAAACAGATTACTGTCCCTCAGAGACACAAGAAAAGATCACCATGACCTTTCACTGTAAAGTCCACAGGTCACTGTATTATAAAGTGTGCATGCGACAGCTTAGTCTAGGGACATGCAAATTATGCCAGCATAGTGAGTTGAACCTTAATGCCAGCACAATGCTGGCATAATAGGGGATTTTTACTTCCAGGGGTTGGCAGATATGGAGGTGTTGATGCTGACTCTTCAGTTCCTTTGTATAAACTGCTGAATTAGAGTAGCCACCTATGTAATTGGTGGTGGTAACAGAAAAACAACTGTCTTCTGCTGCTGTTTTCTTTACTAAAAATGTTCCAGCAAACTAACTTGCTGCTGATAAAATTATGATGGATGACTAAAAGAGGCTGCAATTATGCTACAATAAATTAATTTCTTACCAATTTTTTAAAGCATTTCTGTTGAGCATAATAGGGCAGGGGTTCTGGCATTGGAGCATAGCATAATAAGGAAGAAAAAAGGCTTACTTAGTCTGTCCATTTACAAAACAGCTCTGTCTCAGACTGTCTGCCAGCTACAACATAGCTCCACCTCTATTCATATAGCCAACCACAAAATAATTCAAAGGCACCAGGCCTTGGTGCTTATGTATCAGGCATTATACCTTAAAAATTCAGTGATTTGTGTTTATTCATTTGATATCAGCAAATTGTACAGTGAGGGTGGAGCAATTAGCCAAGCAGTCTTTAGAATAATTATATCCACACAAATGACTGTTATTCAGTGCATAAAGCTTATACCAAAAATAGCACCACTTCTCCTTGTTAAAGCCCAAATTTTATGGTGAAAAATCATCTGTGAATGTGTAGACTCAAAAGATAAAACCACTACTCAATTTAACCCAAAGCATAAGCTTAATGCAAGGCAAGTCTATATCAAGCCACAATCAGTGCAGAGACACCAATTTGAAAGGGGAGGGGGGGAGGCAAAGATCTCATCATAAAACACAACACTATTCTGTCACTTCTGAGTTAAACCCATAATCCTAGCTGTCAGAGTGGCATGCACACACTAATTACTGTAAATAATTACTGCAAAATGCTTTTATATAAAACAACTGTACATTAGGGGCCCCTAGTTCAAAAGTGGGAGGGCAACTGCCCCCCTGTGTCTCTGCCACTGACAATGAATGGAGGTAGGGCTATGCACCTCTCCCTGTGAGAAGCCAGTAAGGACAATTGTCAATATTGTGAATTGCAAGTTGGTTGATGCAAAATCTAAAAGAGCTGTGAGGCTGTTCCTGTAGCTTCTTATATTTGGCACTGTCTAGGCTTCTCCTCAACAGATGCAAGTTTTTATAGCAGTCAATTTCAATTCTGCTCTTTAAAAATTTGGACAACCCACATACATGTTATAAGTACACAGAATTCATTAACTACACAGCATAATAGGACAGGGGTCTGGCATTTAAGAGCTTATACTTAGCCAAGCAGTCTATAAATACTTCAAAAGGTTGTTCCTGATTGCTGTTACCACTTCACATTGCTAACGTCAAAATTATGGTGATATGGACCTAGCCCCCAGCATACTCAGTACCATCCTATCCATCTCTTCATTATCCCTACTAAGTGCCCTAGATTAATTATGGTCATTACAAAATGAAAAGCTTGCTCTAATTGTTCAGAATAATATGAGGAAGGATAATAAAATTAGAGCCCCATCAAACTGCCTCCACATGCTCAACACACACAAACTAGAACACATAGATGCACCTAATCTTTCCCTAGCAACCACTGTTTTGACTGTAAGAGCAAGCTTACCTGACTGAAGTCCAGGGGAGGAGTCAGGGATGGTGGAGATCGAGAGAAGAACAACTCAGATGAGAAGGAAAACAATCTGAACAATTGGAACGATGACTAGAGCCCAGAAAACAGGAGAGGGAACAGTTAAGAGAAGCATTCTCTTCATAAGCTGCTCTCACCCCATTCACAGCTGACAAAATAACCTACATTGGGAATTTAAGTACATTATCAATTCTCTCTTTCTCTCCCTCCTGACACGCACGCACATACAGATAAAGTGTGCCTACTTTCTCAGATCTCAGCTGACTGAATGACACTCATTTTGTAGATAGCAGTGGACTACTACGAAGTAAAATGACGGATACTTTGATATCTGGTCTGCACTAGCTAGCTAGGAGGGAAAGTCCCGCGTATTAATAATTAACCTTTCGAACTTTTTGTTGCAGCATTACTTCAGACTTCAAAGGCTCGGATTTGACTGATGATCTCCCACCGGCTCAAGTTGTGATCGTGATCTGACTCGTGAGTACCTAGGCTGATGAAGAAACTCCCTGTCAAGCCTCACTAGCAGCCAGTTCCAAGAGCTGGCTAAGCCTGCGGGACAAGGCCCTAGCTAGACCTGGGCCACTTACAAGTCAGGTAGATTCTGCACACAGGGTTACTCATTTGCATTTGATGCACCACCCATTTGATATGCTATCATACAAAGAAGTCATCTTGCTTCCATTCTCTACAGCATGACAAAAACTGTATAGCTAGTGGTCTCTTTCTAAGCACTGATTTGCAGCTTCACTTTAAATTTGTGCAGGTGAGCCTGAGTTCATTCTAAACATAATTGCCAGCATTTCATTGATCTTTACCAGGTGAGAATCTGACTGAGCAGCACTACAGACAGCATGAGTTATATTTTGGTTACTCCACTTCCCAGAAATTGAACCTGTTTTGGAATTTTCTTTACTTGTTGTAGCACCAACTAAAATAGGAAGGAGAATTCATAAAGTGGTACATATAGCTACAAAATAAAATTATAGCATCAACTACATGTCATAGCCAATCTTGTATTCTATGCAACGTACACTTACATTAGCTATAGCTAGCTCACTATAATTGCTGTAGCTAGCTATCACCACCTATCAATCATTCATCTTCTATAATTTATAACAGTGGCAAAGATTGATTCACTAATGAACAACACTGACAAGTAAAACTTCGGTTGTTTGTTTTTGCAAACCAAAACAGCAATGAATGTTTTAATGGATAGTGAAACATGGTCAAGCTTCTTAGTACTAGCTATGTAAAAAACTATACAGTGGTCATAGAGTGTTAGTTATAAACGATTTCAAATTCTAAGGTTAATTGGGTTCGAGCCATAGGGACACTCTAGGCTTTACCTCAACCTCAAAAGAGTGATATTGTGGTGCTGCCCATGCTGATGACTGAACTATTCCACCAGCAGGGACTGAAAGAGTAAATCTCCATTGTAGAGCTGAACAACAGTGAACACCCAGAAATTATTACAGAACAGACCATCGTTATCATAGCTTACATGATGCATTAATTTGAGCTAGGATTTAAGGTGAAAGTATATCCCAAGAAAGCAGTGATTTCGATCACTGTAACATGGAGTGAAGGTAGTGTGAGATCATGTGATCATACTAGTGAATTGAGAGCAAGGATTCTTTTCTTCTGATCACTGCCTTCACTAGTTTCACTGCAATCACTACTTCACTGTGACCACTGTCTTCACTGGGATTTCACTGGTTCACTGCCTGCCCACTCCTTTCACCATGAGCACTGTCTTCACTTGTTACTTAATCACTGCATTCACCATGCACACTGTCTTCACTTGGATCACTAGCTATCTTCACTTGCACTGCTTTCACATGTGCACTGTCTTCACTTGGATTACTGTGATCACTGTCTTCACTTGGATCACTGCTTTCACTGTGATCACTATCTTTACTGGGAGCTCTTGATCACCACCTTTACTGATCACTGGAATCACTGCCTTCCTCATTTATGAGTATAATGTCTCAGTGAGGACTATAATTTTTACAGCTTATACAATTGGGATCACATTTCTCCACTGAGGGGAGCAGCCACTAGCTACACAGATGGGACATCACCATTAGTTTTACTTGAGGATATCACAATGTTTGTAGCTACCACTTCAGCGGCTGGTGTTAGACAATAGACAACTATTAGTTAAAACCTCATTGCTATTCATGCATTGCAGTATTAGCTATATCTTGCAACCTTTCATCTACAAAAATTGATCTGTAGCGGCTATCACAAGACAATAATTATGGCTGGTCAGATTGCGGAAGCCATTCTGAAGTCAGCTGGCCTTAGAATATATTAGCTAGCTATAATGATGATAACTTGATAGGATCATGAGGACCATGCATGCAGTCACCTCAGTCATAGCTGCTCAGTTACTGCTGTCAGTGCCAGTAATGCTCGAGACTTATTTCATGGGGTCTTTGAGACTATATTATTGTATCATCATCATAATTATAAATCATTACTAAGATAGCTGGTGTCCTGGTCAGCTAGTAGCTAGCTATGACTTGGTTATGCCGCATGCCGATTTGGGCTACTTTTGCTTCAGGAATCAGAACCAGACACACCTGTAATAAAACCAAATAAGTCTGATAAATGCTATGTTGAATAAAGATACATACTGATAAGTGGAAGAGCTAGCCATTGGAAGTGCAAGTTGTGCAACCCTGTAAGAGTAACAGGATGATTATTAATGTTTAGCTTGGATTCAACCACTAACAGTATGACATGAGTAATTGAGCAAGAGCTGCAAGTTGTTAAACAGAGCAATGACCCCTTTTTAGAAGCATAGGCAAAGTAGATATGCATTATGGAAAGAATGGGTGATGGGAAGGTAGATATCAACCCATAAATCCATTATTATGTGTAACTATTACTGGAATATTCATTTGAGCAATGCCCATAATTTTTTAAGTATGGAGGTAAAAATATCCTCACTGCCCCCATGGTTCTTCTGTCTATGCCCTTTAAAGAGGAGCAATCTCCAGTGCATTACGAAAGTCACTATGAAGGATTGCCCTCCAAATATTGCTAGCTAACCTTTCACTGGATTGCTCACCTAGCCAGTAGTGCACTTGTACGTACCTTATGGTTGAATCTAGCACTGGTGGCAACACTGCAACAGGATCTATCCCTGCTTTTATGGTTAGCTTACTGCTAGTCATGTATTCTTTCAAGTTTGTAGCGCTCTATTGGTGGGGGTGTGGCCTGCAAGACATGGTGTGCGCATGCGCACTAGTTTTATCTGGTACAGTGTCGCCAATATCCAATTTTTCAAAAAATGGAGGTGGAAGTATAGCTATAGTAGCTAAACTAATGATACTCACTATCAATCAATAATCTGATGATTAAATAATAGTACTATCAATCAATAATCAGGGAGGATGTGCCGAGCCGCCGAAGGCGGCTCGGCACATCCTTCCTGATTATTGATTTTAGAATGGCCCAAATATACACTCACCCTCTACACTCAAAACAGCCAATTGTATCGAATTCAGCGCCTCCACTAACCCTAGAGCAGAACTAAACTTGAATAGAAGTAATATTATTGTCCGGATTTCCAATTTGAAAGGTGGTCCTTTTGAGATTTTAATTGAGAAAAATTTTCTACAACTTCCTGGAACTGTAACTTGGGAGCTTCCGGGTGGATTTTGATGCAACAACTATCGTTTTATGAATATTTGCAATCTAATCGTGTGAGTGTGTAGCTAGCTATTGTTTCTAGCTGTTCTTCCATATATACTCAAAATGTAGAGGTTGGAAATCGCTACGCTTTACCAATTCTCTGTGATCAGACTGCAGTGATGGCTTCTAATATAAAAGTGGAGTTATGTGATGTCCTGACAGAACATGGATTAACAAGAGATGAGCTGAACATCCCTTGTCCTGCTGATGCATGTAACTTGATAGCCTCAAAGCTGGACAGGTGGGAATTGCTGGCTTCTTTCCTTGGTTTGGCTGAGGAAGATTGCACTGCTATCAGGGAAGATTACAAAACCAACTATGGTCTTCAACGTTCAATATCTCTGACTAGATGGAGAAAGCAGCTTGGAAGTAAAGCCACTTACCTGATGTTGGCTGAGGGTCTGGAGAAGATCAAGCGTTTCGACCTGGTGGGAGAGCTGTGTGTGCTTTATAAGGACACTGCTACTCAAGTTGCTAAAGATGTACCAAAAAAATCCAAAGGTCCCAAAGGTGCAGTATATCAATATATTATATTGTATAATAATCAGTAGCTATAGCTAAATTTTATTACTTTTCTAGGTAACTTGGATGGAGTGATAAATGCATTTAAGAGTAGATTCAGAAATCTTGTCATAAGTATTCAAAAAGAACTGAAGAAGCAAGGAGATACTATTTCATTGGAAGAATTACTAACAGATCTCACACTCCTCCCTCCTACAATAAGGCAGAGTCACATGACATTTATCCTAGAAAATATGACTCGCTTGGGCAAGGCATCAAATTTGCAAGAGATCTTTATTCTTCTTAACCTCTACTGGGACTATTTCAACTATACGCTTCTCGACGTGCTTATCCAAGTCTATGGAAGTGATAACCTCAAGAAAGAAATGCATCATTATGCTTACGACGTGCAGCTATTTTGGAAAGAGACTACTGTGGCCGATTTCATCCCATATTGTGAAGAACTACGAAAATTAGCAACTATCCCTGAAGAATTTACACAAGTAAAAGTCAAGCAAGCAATAGAAAAGCCTATATCAGAGTATACACTTATGGAATTGGAAGAGTTAAAGTGTCGTCTTTATCTAAGCTGCCAACTACCGAACTTTGCTCTGATCCTGTACGACCTAAAACCAGGATGTGTGGAGGTCACATGGCTAGTGGCCACAGAGTTGATAAAAAAATTGAAGAAAATGCTAACCAAAGAGCTTATTAGTTTGCTTGAGAAGGAAACACACTCAATTTTTTCAATTACACTGGGAGATGAATGCATAAAGGAGGTGAGCTATACATAAGTTCCCTCTTTAGGAAAAAACCAAAAAAAAAAGTGTTATTCATGGCGGTATAATTAGTATGTTGATTCTGCAATCCATCATAATATTAGTAGTTAAAATCAACAACTCTACCATGAATAAACTGTAACTAGCTATAAAACCTAGCTAATCGTCCACTTCTATTTAGTCTGCCCATTAGTTTAAAGTTATTCTGATGTTGGCATGCTCATTAGTCTGGTATCACATAATACTTCGAATTGTTTCCAACGTGCACGTGTCAAAAGTTCATTGACTATGTATCATGACAGTATAATGATGCAATGAAACACATAAGCCTTTCCCGTATCCTGTGGGAAAGACGACAAAGGAATGCTGTCAGAACCACTGCTTCTTTCACTTGGTTGTAGCTGTAACCATTGAGAAAGGTCAATAGGTCATTCAATGCCATGACACCATATGACTCATAATACGTAATTTAATGATATATTCATCGATGTTAGCAGATTTTCTGCTAAGGAACAACTCGAAGTATTATGTGATTCCAGACCTTTGCACGAAGCGCTTGGGGCTGCGCCGCCAGACTACATGCTCATGTGACTATAAATTAGCTGCATGCACAAGGTGTTGAGTAGTGATAACTCATGTGTGAGCTAGCTATGATAAAATCGGTAACGAAGAAACCGAGCAGGCATCATTGTGTCTGTGGATGGACAAACAACTTGCTTATGTGATCGGCATACAACTATTACTAGCCATGTGGTGATGGCAGAGTAGCTACACGCATAGCTATGAATCATTGCAGATGTCAATAATTATGTGGCTACAGAAAGGCTTTAGCTACTAATTGCTAATAGTGTTTCCAATTGATGTTGCCTTAATTAAAAAAAGCATCGAGACTGACACTTGGATTCTCCCACTTTTGATATGACCAATCAGATTAGAGTTTGCTGTATGAATACATTATTAATAGAGCCTCTCAGATTGTCTATAATAATTGTTGTCATAATATCTTTAATAATTCGAGCATTTTGTGTAGCTAGTGAGTGCTATAATATATGCTAACCAAGGCTTGGCTCTACATATGCTTGGGCCATCAAGAATTATACAGGCATCCTTACAATGACAAGAGTACACTCACTGTAAAAACAAATGAGTAAAGATAACCCATTGTTAGGTTATCTGAGTTGCAATTTTTTACACATTTGTTTTTACAGTGACGTACATTATGCAATTGGAAGATGTCAACATACCAACTGGATGTTGCCTTAAAAGGCATACAAGACTGGCACATTTTTTGTTGTGACCAATCAGATTCGAGTCATTGGACAATTAAAAAGAGCCTCTCTAGCTCTGCAAATAGCATACCGAAGAATTGTTGATTTGGTCTACTAGCTAGGAAATGGCCTGCAAAGTAGAACTAGATGATGTGTTAAAAGAGTATGGGTTGACCAGAGACCAGCTGAATACTCGCTGCTTTCCTGATGTTAGCAAACCCCTAGCTGTGAAGTTAGATGAATGGGAGCTTCTAGCTCCCTTCATTGAGTTGAGTGAGCAAGACTGTGCCAGTATTAAAGAAGATATTAGTGACTATGAGGCTCGATCTTTAGCTTGTTTGACCTTGTGGCAGCAAAAATTGGGAAATAGAGCCACTTACCTCATGTTGGCTGAGGGCCTGGAGAAGATTGAGCGTTTAGATCTGGTAAGAGAGCTGTATGCTTTCTATAAGGACACTTTTGCTACTTCAAATGCTGATAATACAAGAGGAGCAACTAGACCCAAAGGTGCAGCTTTAGTGTGATAACAATAGGCTTTAGCTAATTATGTTTGATTATTACTTTAGATGATATTATAGGTGAAATAATAAGTCGTTTTGAGATACGGTTCAATGATCTTGCTGTAACTGCTCTTAAAGAAGTGAAAAATGGCAACAAAGCTTCAATGGAAGATTTTAAGATCGACCTCACCCTACTTCCTTCCAACATCAGACATGATCACCTGACATTTCTTCAGGAAAGCTTACCAAGTTTAACAGAAGCTTTAAATCTGCAAGAAATCTTTCAGCACTTTAACCTCTACTGGGATTACTTCAATTACACACTTCTTGAAGAAATTGTGAGCCGCTATGGAAATGATAGCCTCAAGCATCAAATGAAGTCTTATATTTCAGATTTGCATCAATTTTGGCAGAAAACTTCCATAGCCGACTTTATCCCACATTGCAAGAAGAGGAACAAATTTGAAACTATCCCTGAAGAATTCTTACAACTGAAAATGAAACATGAACTTGATAAAGAAATATCGGAGCATACATTTTTTGAACTGGAAGAGTTGAGATGTCACTTCCAGCTTCGTTATCAACTTCCAGACTTTGCAATGATCTTGTATGAGTTACAAGAAGGTAGTTTGGAGGTCACATGGCTGGTGGCCAAAGAATTAGAATGTTTAAAGAAGGATCTGAGAAGAGAGCTGAGTGACAAATATGAAAAGGAAACACAACGAATTGTATCTATCTCACTAGGAAGTGAATGTATTCAACCAGTGAGTCTTTATATGCACCCATTCCCCTTCTGCAGAAAACTCAAGTCTTGTTATAGTTGTTGCACCTGGTTTCCAGAAAGGCAGGCAGCTAGAAACTAGAGAAATTGGAAAATGTTTTGCCATATCAATTTAGCATGCATTGCTAGAATCATTTCTTGGCATTTAATAGAAGGGGGAGGGGGGGACTGGTAAATGAATAGCACATCAGGTCAGGTATCTAAATGAATCTAATCACTATAATCTATTTTGAAAATATACCTGTAGGATATAGCTACAGCTCTGATCATAGATAGCAATGCTGTGATTTTCTATGCCAGCTAGTGACTTGAAACCTTGTGGTGGCAGCTATAGTCACCTCAGTTCCGTCTATTCGAAAAATCTCCACAGCTTGCTAATAACCTTAGCACCATTACATATTTTAGATGATGTGTTTTTTTCAGATGACATCATCAGAAAAAGAAGATTATATTGAGGAAGTATGGGAAGGTGAACTTGAAGGGGAAAAGTTCTATGGTGCTAAAGGTCCAAGAGATGTCCTGATAATCTCTAATGAGACTGCAGAAGGTCCTGATGTTGTCCAAAGGAAGAAAGGCTGTCTGACTCAGGAGGATAAAGACAGACTAATCAGTCAAGGCATACCTCCAGACTGCTGGGAGGATGATGTTAAGATGATGGAGGCAAGATATTCCAAGGAAAAGAGATTTTCTGTGGTTTCCATAGAAAGAGATACAACAGCTGAACACATACTGAGCACAATTGATACATTGCTGAAAAATACTAAAAAACCAGGAGGTAAGAAATTTAACTAGCTATGTAGCTAGCTATATTCCCTGAAATATCAATCTTTTGATTCATGCAGTTCGTATTCACTACATTGGCCCTGGCAGGAGAAACACTGGAGACTGGTGTTTCAAGGATGGCTTCATCACCTTCAATAACATTATTACTCTATATGAGAAATACTTCAAAGGAAAAAGAGCACTAACGATTTATCCTGACTGCAGTTATTCAGGACAGTGGGTGAAACAAGGCATGGAATATTTGGACAAGTGCAAAGTTCAGCCATGTGGACATTCTGCCAGGGCTGCTAAAATCATCTTGTCTATTAGAGCGTCATGTCGATCACATCAAATACCACACACATTGCTGTACTCAGCGAGGGGGCAAGGCAATGATAAAAACAATAGAGCTGTTACTTATCGGCTTGAGTTTGAAATTTGCTCAGATCAACACACACGTAGCTTCAATTCTTCTACAATCACGTGTAAGAAAGGAGCAACATTTGAAGATCCCTGCTCACTACCACATGATTACACTTGGCATAAGAAGAGCGAAGAAAAGAGGGTTCGTCTAGTCAGTGGGAAAGTGGCTCATGGCAAACAAGCCTGGCACTACGTATTGCTAGTCGATGATGAAGAAATGATAGATATGTTCAATGCAAAGAACAGTGATATTATTGATGTGGCTGATTATGGACAAATCCTCAAGTCTGGGTGGGGTCAAGAGCCACCAGATGAAGTACGAGAATGGATAAAGAAAAAGTATCCATACTACTGAGACAGGAACTGACCCAAATGTCATTTACAGTATGTAACCATTTGTGTGTTTACAGTACCTGTTTACTATGTTTATTCTTACATGTGCAGTACATGAATATATATTAAGTGTGGCCTAGTATCAGTAGCTGTATACAGATCTTTATGAATATGATCTGATTGGTCAAATTCACTATAACTAGCTCTAATTATTAGAATAAGAGGATTCATTGTTCTAACATACGTAACACTGGGTCTTTATAGATTAATTTAGTCACCACAATGGTGCGACTGTAATTTCCTGTTCACAAGGGAGCTACTACTTCAGCAATGCTATGAGGACACTTCCCTCATCATTAACTCATTGTTAATAGCTACTTAGTTCCACCAGAAGCTGATGGAGAAGCTGATGTCAAGTGAGCGGACAACGCCAGCACTGAGGGGGATGTAGAGCATCTCAGAAAACTCCGCCTCTCTCAACAGGGGAGATCACATCCACCTAGAATATGATAGCCATGTCAGTACACAATCAGTATCTGCTCAGGAACTTGGTGGAACTTCTCAGTGTGGGAACAGTGAACCTCCAATGAAGGACACTCCAAAAGAGGACAAATCTCTCAACCTGGGTCCAAGTGTGTCCTCCATTATTTGGAGGTTCCAGTGTATTTTAGGAAGAGAGAGGTGGTCAGTAAGGAATAATAAACTATGCAATGGGAAGTCCTTTTTTAAGCATGTATTCATTTCAGGATAAGGGGTTCAACTGTCCTCCTACAATGGTTATCACTATAACTACTAGCCACATCACCTGACCGGTGTTGCTGAGAATTCCAGCGTGAGGGTAGCTAGAGACAGGAGTCTAGGATTTCCAAACATCTGTGTCCCTCAACCTACAGCTCAACCTATACATTAACAGAAGAGCATGGTTACTCATCACTTGAGACCACTTGGGACTATCAATGTGACCCCAAAACCATACCAATTCAGGGGAAGAGGGAGAGGGTAAGAAGGTAGGAGGATGCTTCCAACATCCCAGGTGGATTGTTCTTAATTTCTTGCCATTTTTTAGACTGTGGCCTGTATCACCTAATTAGCTAGTAGTAATTTCTGTACTTAAGTGCATTCAGTAGTCAGTTGTGTTCCAATGTCAATTTTAAGATTTCATCTTTGAAATGTACTTATATAGACCAGAGTATTTATGGTATCACCAAATATGGACATTCTCATTTTGAATCACAGCTAACCAGCTAACTATGGCTTGCAGAGTAGTAAAACTGGATGATGAGTTGAAAGAACATGGTCTAACCAGAGACCAGTTAAACACTCCTTGTTCTCCTGAAGTCAGTAGAGCCCTAGCCATGAAGATAGTTAGCTAGTCAGTCTTTGGCTTAGCTTTTCTTTTTGGCTGGTATAATCAGAAATAAGCTACTAGCTACCCTTGATCAGTAAATTCCAACATTCTGGTAGCAGCAGTGGCTCTGGACTATCGTTAGCCAAGTCTTGGAGGAGAAGACTGAGATAGGACTAGCCTCGTTCCCAGGCCTTCCTCTCTCAAATATTCTTCTTCTTCTTTTTCTCTTCCTCCCGTGCGGTACGTGAGAGAGGAAGGCCTGGGAACGAGGCTAAGATAGGACCAGGATTTAGTTCAAGGACCCAGAGGAGCAACTGATCAGAGGGAGCAGAATAGCACAAGAGGAAACATTAATTCAAGTGAACGGTACAGGAAGTGAACGGGATGGCATCAAAGAAGAAAGGAGGCTATGAAGTGCCGCATGAATCATCTGACTTACTGGAGTTTTTGAAACACCAGGAATGGATACGACAGCAAGAGCAGGAGGACCGAGATAGAGAAAAATAAAAACAAGAGAAAATCAGGCAACAAGAAAGAGAGAAGAGAGCGTCAACATGAAGAACAAGAAAGAATTAGGAGAGAAGAGGAGAGCACAAGAGCAAGAGTTTCAGGAGAGGAAGTTTGAATTATTGCAAACCAATTTTGCCCAGTTATTGAAAACTCAGATGGAACAGACCGCAGAACTTTTTAGACTGTCAATGGAAAAGGATGAAAGGACCCGATCAGAGACAGCAGCAGAGAGGAAAGAAGACAAATGGAGGGAAGAGATTCCCAAGATAGAAACTGATGTTCGAAGAAAACATGAAATACCGAGGTGCGAATGGTGCAGGGACTTAACACCATTAATGAATACAGATCAATTGCATCACACATGGAATCAGAAGACAAGCTGGAGTACAAGAAGTTGAAGGAGGAGCTATGCCAGTTCAAGCAGCTCCAGGAGAGCTGGGGAGTCATTTTGGACATTGGAGAGGAAAAAAGGACAATTTTTTCCCCAGGTAGCCAGGAACTTAACACGACTAATACATTGGTTTGCAGAGAAGGACACTGTGAAGGAGTCACTGGATCAAGTAGTCACTGACCAGACACAGAGGCCCCTGACAACTGCAGCCTTCGATTAGCACATATGGAGGCGTGAACCCGATTCTCAGGACACTTTACCATATATGGACAATTCTAGCTAGATCATGACTCAGACAGTTGGCTTTTTGGCTGGTAGCTATAATCAGAAATAATATTTACTTAGTTACTAGCTACTCTTGATCAGTAAATCCCAACAGCCTTGCTTTTTGTTAGCTCTTGTTCAGGCAGCAGAACCATGCAGCCATGATCACAATAGACTGACAATGACTAACTATAGTTAGTCTGCGTGTTCCATGATGTGTCTTGATTTAAATTCTTGATTGGGTAATTACAGCCAGCCATCACTTGCATGCAGTACAGACAAAAAGAGCTTATAATTTCTATAACACTGGTTTGCTGTTCAGACTCCAAATGTAGATAGCTCCTACTGTCCAGTACAGTCTCTTGCTGGATCACTCCATGGATAAACAATGTTGCATTCGAATCATCCAATTATACTATTAAGGTTGTTGTGGTGTGCTTATAAGCATCAGAAAGAGCCTTTTCACTGTGAGAGCCGATAGTATTGCAACTGATATCCAATGTATGTAAGTTACCGCAGCTAGTGCTTGAGATTAGCAGCAATGACCTTTGCACCATCTGCACCAATGATGTTATGACTGAGATTAAGTGTATGCAGGTTACTGCAATGTTTGAGAGATTTAGCCAGGACCTCTGCAGCATGCACATCGATTCTGTTATGACTGATATCAAGTGTATGCAGGCTACTGCAATGCTTATGAATACTTTCGCTGTATGCACCAAGGTTGTTGCAACTGACATCGAGTGTGTGAAGGCAACGGCAATGCATCAGGGCTCCAACAAGAGGTTTTATACCACCGTCACTGATACTATTGGAACTGATGTTAAGTATTCGCAAGTCATCAAAGTCTTTCAGTACATCAGCTAGAGCCTTTGTACCGTTGAAACCAATGCTGTTACATCCAATATCGAGCTTGCGTAACTCACTGCAGTTCTGGAGAGCTTTGGCTAAACATATTGCACCATTTTCACCCAAACCATTACAGCTGATATCAAGTATGTGTAGACTAGTATAGTTCTTGAGAGTATCAGCTATAGCCCTTGTACCACTCACACCAATATTATTGGAACCAATACTCAGTGTTTGCAGGTGGCAGTGCTTTAGACCATCAGCAATAAATGTGGCACCATCTTCTCCTACATTGTTGTAACTGATATCGAGATTACGTAGGTTACTACAATGTTCAAGAGCACCAGCGAGTGATTTAGCACCAATATCAAGTGTACGCAGCATGCTACAGTGTTCAATACCATCAGCAAGATACTTATTGGAATGAATATCAAGTGTATGCAGCATACTACAGTGTTTAATACCATCAGCAAGATACTTTGCACCGTCTGCACCTATATGATTGGAATGAATATCAAGTGTATGCAGCATACTACAGTGTTTAATACCATCAGCAAGATCCTGTATTCCATTATCACCAATACAATTGGAACTAATATCAAGTGTATGTAGCATACTACAGTGTTTAATACCATCAGCAAGATACTTTGCACCATCTGCACTAATTTGACTGGAATGAATATCAAGTGTATGTAGTTTACTGCAGTCTTTGAAAACATTAGCAATATCCTTTATTCCTTTATCACCAATATGATTGGAACCAATATACAATGTATGCAGACTACCACAGCAGTGCTTAAGACCATGAGCAAGATACTTTGCACCAACTGCACCAATATCATTGGAATCAATATGAAGTGCGTACAGGTTAGTACAGTTTTTAAGAGCATCAGCAAGACCCTTTGCACCATCATCACCAATATGATTGGAACTAATATCAAGTGTATGCAGCACTCTCTGACATCTCTGTGTTAATAAATATAATGCTATACTTTCTGCTTCATCACTTCCAATACCTCTACTCCTAATGCTGAGTGTGTCAATAATGGTATCTTGTGTACTCTGCAATATGATATCAGCACCATGTTCTGTGATATCATTAGACCACAAAAGAAGCTTGAATGATTCGTTATGCTTTACAATGTTAGTTATTGCTAAAGCTCCTTTATCACCAATGTGATTACAGCTCAAGTCTAGTGTATGGAGGTCAAGACAAGTTTTAATGCTGTCAGCAAGAGCCATTGCTCCTTCATCAGTAATCAGGTTAAGAGAAAGTTCGAGTGTTTCAATAGTGCTACATATTTTTATACCATTGGCAAGAAGTCTAGCTCCTTCATCACAGATGTTGCAGTTTATGAGACTAAATCTGCTGAAAGCTGAACTGCTTCGTATATCACTTGAGAGGACTTTCACTTCTATCAATCGAAATTTACAAAAGCTCATATTTACATCAGATGATTCACTAATGCAGTAAAAATAGAATGGTAGGGAAAGTTTGGAAGATAGATCCTTCTTGGTATTATCAGAAAAATAAAAATTAACAAAATTCTTGCAATGGGACATGAAAGAATTTAGCAAATACTGGGGAAGATTACCAGAAAAGTAAAGTGGGTTCCGCATCAATTTTAAGTACTTTAAGGTTAGAATGGTTCAAGCCATCAGTTAGACCTTTCACTGCATCTCTATCAACCTGTGTACCAGTGATGTCCAAGATTTCCAATGATGGCAATGCATGCATTAGTTTGTTAACTGTTGACTGATACAGTTATGACCATGAAAACATAGAGTAGTCAGTAATGAAATATTCTCCTTAGCTTTTTTCACTAGTATACTTATCCCCTCCTCTACTAATGTGCATCCATCAAATACGAGTGTATCGATAGTACCTTGTGTTGCATTGGAAACAACAAAAGCAATGGCATTGAAATCTGAAGGAGTTAAAAAGCTATCTTTGAAAGAGAGACCACTATCCTCCACTATACTATTGCAGGTGCAGGCGGCTCGGCACATCCTTCCTGATTATTGATTTTAGAATGGCCCAAATATACACTCACCCCTCAGGTATACCGACTTTCATTCAATAGTAATAGCTTCTAATTCAATTAGTGCAGATGGTGCAAAGTATCTTGCTCATATATAGCCCTGAGCTAATTATTCATTTATAGATCCCCATTATTCAAATATTGTATTCAACATTTTGCTCCCTATTATTCAACAGACAGCCCCCTATTATTCAAAACTGAGTGATGACAACACTCTGACTGACTGACCAATGTGGCTAGAGACAAGTTATAAGGATCATTATTAGGGATGTACATTGACAGGATTGACAGTCATAATTATTACATAGTTCATTAACTCATCGATTATTGTACTGAAGCATCAAAGATGTCTCAGTTAGAGCCTATTATTCAATTTCTGAAAGAAGCTACCTATTATTCAAAAAATTATTCCCGAATAATTAGCTCAGGCCTACTCATATATGTCTTGGGTCTTGGTAATATGCATACACTTGATATTCCTCTAATCATATTGGTGATAATGGAATAAGGGATCTTGCTAATGTTTTCAAATCTTGCAGAAATCTGCATAAACTTGATATTCATTCCAATCATATTGGTGCAGATGGTGCAAAGTATCTTGCTGATGGTATTAAACACTGCAGTATGCTGCATGCGCTTGATATTAGTTCCAATCGTATTGGTGCAGATGGTGCAAAGTATCTTGCTGATGGTATTAAACACTGCAGTATGCTGCATGCGCTTGATATTAGTTCCAATCGTATTGGTGCAGATGGTGCAAAGTATCTTGCTGATGGTATTAAACACTGCAGTATGCTGCATGCGCTTGATATTAGTTCCAATCGTATTGGTGCAGATGGTGCAAAGTATCTTGCTGATGGTATTAAACACTGCAGTATGCTGCATGCGCTTGATATTAGTTCCAATCGTATTGGTGCAGATGGTGCAAAGTATCTTGCTGATGGTATTAAACACTGTAGTATGGTGCATATGCTTGATATTAGTTCCTATCGTATTGGTGATAATGGAGTAAAGTATCTTGTTGATGGTATTAAACACTGTAGTATGTTGTGTACACTTGATATTCATTCCAATCGTATAAGTTCAGATGGTGCAGAGTATCTTGCTGATGGTATTAGAACACCCAATCATATCGATCCCAGTCATATTGGTTTTTTTATATTTTTAAAATTTTTTTTAGTTTTTTATTTTTATTTATCTATTTATTGTTATTTTTTAAAATGAATTCAGCGATGCACAAATAAACAAGTCCGTCAGTCAGAACACCCCGTGTAGAGAGGGGGGAAGAGGTGGGAGGCGATGTAACCATAAACAGGCATTGCCGTGCCACAGGGCGATGGCTAGTCATCCAAAGAGGTGCTTGGAAGAGTTAGAAGAGAATCAGTAGTAGCTACCCACTCTGTCTGCGATGGCATTGCCAATGGAGCAAACAGTTTGAATTGTGTTGTCAGCAAGGCCACCTAACATTTCTACTGAAGTGCAAGCCTGCCAAGCGGCAAGCTGATAAAGAAGATGCTAGCTTGCGGTTCACTCTCGTCTGAAGAGTGTGGCCCGGGGTGAAGGAGGCTTCATTTAGAGTCTGCTGCTGCATGATTCATATAATTATTTGACCACTGCAAGAGGGGGGCTGATTGCATGCCAGAGCTGCAGGACGGCCCCCTTTCCAATTGGGTAGGAGGATGTCAGCTGGGCAAGAGAGGGAGCTGGCAAGGAGGCCAGGGGTCTCCTTGGAAGGGGCCAAGGCTGCGGACTGGGCTGCAGAGAAGACCACGTTACAGTGGTGAACTTAGATTTCAGTATAAATTCAGTATTTTTACCATATTTTCAGCCATTTTTAAGTAATACCAATATAAAATGTGTATAGTGAATTTGCCTAAATTTCAGTGTTTTCAGTATTTTTTGGTCAAATCAGTATGGTTGGAGGCTCTGACGTTACGTATGGCATTATGCCGGGAAATGCAATCACCATTTCCACTGGACCCAACCTGGTGATCACCAAAGATGTTAGCAGTGTCCCAGCATTCTGGGCAAGGAAGTAGATTACTTTGGAAAGGAACTCCCAGCCAGTAGCTACCACAGGCAGCATTGGAATTCTCTGTCTTGAAGATGAAGACCCAGTGATGTTGATGGCACCACATTAAGCCAGTCCCTTGCATCGGGCAGACTTGAAGAGTATGCCAGAGCTCATGAGTGGATGGTGGGGGCAGAAGAAAGTAAGTTCTGGAAGGAGGATTCATCAATGCAGTGGGAAAGAGAGTGTTGCCATAGAGGGACATCAATATCATCAATATTTGCCAGTCTGGGCGGGCTGCTGTGGTGGCAAGGGCCCTCATGACAGGGATGGTATAAAGTGTTGATCTAGGCAGGTGACCAAGGATGTGCTCCACCAGATGCTTGGAGGCTGTGCTGGAGGCCAAAAAAGTAGCTGGAGTGTGCAGTGAGGCACTGCAAAGATTAAGGCCACCAAGACTGCTGGGGAGGCTTGCCTTTAGCCATGACCAGTCCGACAAAGGACCACGATAGATTCCAGGGTGTCATGGATGGCTTGGTCGAAATCAGATGAGGATTGCTGTATATGGCTGGTTCGCCTTATCTCTCCACCCTCTGATAGAGAAGATTGATCAAGTATGAAGTCCCTGGCCTCTCCCTCAATGCTTGGTACCTTGATGACGGTACCCTTATGGGTCACCCTGAGGACCTGGCTGCTGCCCTCCAAATCGTTGAGAGAGAGGGCCCCCTCTTGGGCCTCCACCTTAACAGAGGAAAGTCTCTTCTCTTCATTCCCAAGGAAGCTGATCATTAGCAATCTCCACTACCAGCCGACATTCCCATCACACAACAGGGCTTCTCCCTCCTTGGCTGCCCCATTGGACTACCTGATTTCTGTAAGGAGATCTTTCAGGCTAGGTTGACAAGTGAGGACTTCCCTAGGTGCTCTGCGAGACTTAGGTGACTCCCAAGCAGAGATTACTCTCTTGCGTTCCTGTCTTGCACTCCCCAAGGTCTCGTTTGTCCTTCGGGTCTGTCCTCCCAGGTGGTCCCCTTGCTGCACACCACAGGAGCTGCAGATAGTTTCTTTTCCCATGAATGGAAAAGGTTGGCAGGAATAGCATGCTTCAATCCAGGCAGAAAGGGTGAGGATTATTGTATCTCTACTCAAATTTCTTTATTGTGCACAAAAGCATGCAGAATAAAAAAAGGATGATGGCGGCGGGCGCCCACAAATTAACTGAAACATGACATAACATTACATAAGATGATATAAAGCCTATGTGATTACAGTTACACAATATAGCTACATAATAATCAAATAACATAAGAAAATAGTACAGTCAGTTCTCAGATATTACAGGGATGCAGTTACGAGTCTCCACAAACATGGCCTCCAGTTGAAGGCATTACTGAAGTCAAAGAGGAGTGTCCATCGTTGACTTGGGAGGGAGGAGGACATTAGGTGGGAAGCAGCATGAATGATTGCTTCACACCCTCTTTTGACACACACACACACACACACACACCTAGTTGAAGGGGGTGAGAGAGGAGAGGGCTGATTGGCAAGCGATATTAGCAAGATATTTCAAGGTCAACCGGCGTAATATTTCACCAACTGCTATGGGGCGCAAGCCCCCATTCTTTTTCCTAATCACAAGGAGGACAGCACTGCAGAGGTGAGGTAGGATGGAGGGAGGGAGTTTGCCAGAGGCAAGGAGGTTAACGAAGTAAGTCAAGGAGGAGAGGGCAAGGGTGGCTCAATCAGGGGATGGACATCCCACCGCTTCTCGAAGATGGCTTGGGTGCAGACCAGATGGACCTGGGGCCGAGCCATTGGGGAATGATTTCACCCCTTGTAGGATGACCGATTCCGTAAGAGTTGGAGACGAAGGTACAGGGCCAGGAGGTGGAATGGGGGAGGGGCCTGTGGGTGCTTATTGTTCATATCTTTTATCACCTCTGCGAGGGATTATCCAGACCCTCTGTTGAGACAATGTCTGGCAGGGAAAATGTATAGGTAGCAATAAGTTAATAATAACGACACACACAACTACAATACATTCAACAAAACTCAAATCTAGTCCTTGATCTAGCTCACAAAAACTGGAATAATCTAGTTCATAGTGAGAATACCTGGCTATGATTAAAGAGTAAATTAATCAGCACTATTGTTAGCTCATTCCTTTGATGTGGAGATAGAGTCTTGTGACTTCCCGAGGGTGACCTGTATCTCTGGCATAGGAGTGCATCTCCAACATCCTCCTCCTCTTCTTCGGCAGCAAAGCTGCTGGGTGGAGGTTCTTCTTCACTCCAACTTTGGCGGGACAGACCATCCGCATTCCCGTTACTTGCTCCTGGTCGATGTCAATCAGGTACTGGTAAGGCTGAAGAGCTAGTGCCCACCGTGCAAGTCAAGCACCACCATTCCTCATAGAATCCAAATATTTGAGGGCCCCATGGTCAGTAATGATCTTGAAAGTCCTTCCCAGTAGGTAAACCGAGAAATGTTTGACAGCATTCACAACCGCCAAACACTCTTTCTCTGTTGTAGTGTATTTTGTCTCTCGTGGCATAAGTTTCCTGGAATAGAATGCAATAGGTCTATCGTCAGAACCTTCTTGTTGACTGAGAACCGCACCAACACCCCTGTCTGAAGCATCTGTCTGTAGGATAAATGTTTTGTTATAGTCCGGGCAGGTTAGAGTAGGGCCTTGTAGCAGTCTTTCTTTCAACCTGAGAAATGCTTGTTGGTGAGAGCCTTCCCACTTGATCTTCTCCGGGGATCCTTTCTTAGTTAGGTCCGATAGAACTGCTGATACTTCTGAGAATGAGGGGATGAAATGGCGGTAGTAGCCTGCTAAACCGAGAAATGATCTGACGTCTTTCTTGGTAAGTGGTTGTTTGAAGTCTCGAATGGCTTTCAACTTGCATTCTTCTGGTTTAATGTCTCCTCTTCCAACAACGTGTCCAAGTAAAGTGCACTCCGCCTTAGCAAACTGACATTTGCTCCTCTTCATAGTCAGTCCAGCTGCAGTCGATTTCTTGAAGATATCCTCTAAGTCCCTCAGATGTTGGTCCCAAGTTGCACTGTAGATGACCACGTCATCCAGATAGGCCGTGGCATAATCATCTGTTCCAACCAATACCTCATCCATCAACCGCTGAAAGGTAGATGGGGCACCTTTAAGTCCGAAAGACATCCTGTTAAACTCGAACTTTCCAAATGGTGAGGTAAAAGCTGTTTTAGGCTTGTCTTCTTCAGCAACCGGCACCTGGTAGTAGCCTTTACTGAGATCCAGGGTAGAAATGTACTTTGCTCGTCCAATGGTCTCCACCAGTTCATCTGTCCTGGGCATCTGATAGGGATCATCAGCTGTCTTAGACTTTAACTTCCTGTAGTCGATACACATTCATAAGAGCCATCCTTCTTCCGGACTGTGACAATTGATGAATTCCATGGACTCCTTGACTGTCTGATCACTCCAAGCTCCAGTAACTGCTGGATTTCTTCTTGAACTGCTTTCTGCCAGGCAAGAGGAATTCGATATGCCTGCTGTTTCATGGGTGGACTACTGCCTGTGTTAATAGAGTGTTCCAGTAATTTTGTGTGTCCCGGTAGGTCATTGAATGTCATCTTGTATTTCTCCAAAAGTTCTCTCAAGTCCTTCTGTTTCTCTGGAAGTAAATCTTCACCTGCTGCATCTGTGCTGCCTTCTCCTGGTCTTGTGACTTCCCGAGGGTGACCTGTATCTCTGGCATAAGATGTGTTGGGAGTGCATCTCCAACACCCTCAGATGTTAATGCTTTGATGGCCTTGCTGTATAGACCGTCCTACACATCTTATGATGTTACTGGAAGAAGAGGCTGATGCAGACCGCAGCCTCTGACCACAAGATGTTTAAGTCCCCATCCGACTATTGTTAGAGGCGTGTTTTCACTGTATGCAAGATCTCCCGCCATCGTAAAAGGTGTCCAGCTGCAGGGCTGGATAACACACATTTCGCCAGCATAAAAAGTCTGGACCAGTTGGAGAGGTCATTGAGGGAATTTGCCGTGGAGGAGAGGCAGTCACTGAGGGTGTGGGCCCACTTGTCCCTAGCTCCTTTTGGGACATGGTGAAGGGTGGAGATGTGAGTCTGGAGGATGACAGAGAGAGGAGGTAGGTTTGGAGAGGAAGTCACAGAGGGGGGCTGGCTCACTGCTAGAGGCAACAGAGGTAGATATGGACTGTGAGGATGTCGTGGGGTGCCAAAGAGGCAGTTGAAGATTTAGAGGTTAAAGTTGAGGGGCCACTTGGGAGGATGTTTCGGCATTTTACTGACTCTCCAGGTAGGCACCGCAAACAGGGACAAGAGCACCTTAGGCATTTGGTAGTGCCATTGCAGTGACAACAGCGAGTGGAAACTGTACAAGTGGCTGAAGAAGTGGAAAAGAGTTCGAAATAGAGCACACCTCGCCTGCTGGACGACTATAAACATGCCTGCGTTAGGGAGTGGGTTTTCAAGTCCCAGGCACAACCTGGGTAGCTGGACTGCTCCCCCTGAGGCAGACTACTGAACTGATAAATGAGAAGACACACGAATCATGCGCAATTGTTGCGCATGATTCGCTTCAAGGTTGATATGGCTGTTAATTGTATTACTCAAGAAGAATTTCACTAAGGTTAATACATGAATCAGTCTGGTTTGAATCACATGTGTCCTATATTATGCAACAAGTAAAATTGAATACTCAATTATTAATTACACACTGACAGTGTTAAAACTTGTAGCTATATTGTTCTCCACACATTGGACTTGAGCTGTAATCACAGTGGTGATAAAGGAGCACTATTAAGCTTTTATTTTGGAATAATGGCACCACAGTACAGAGTACTTATAATGTATTTGAGATAAAATCTAATGCTCTCATCAACACACTCACTATCAAGAAAAGAGGTCTAGGGTACAATGAAGCAACCATGGTAGCTTCTCATATCTTAAGCTACTCTGAACATCGGAATGAGTTTAAAGATGTATGTCCTCAGTCTGGGGCTTTTTCTGTGGACTTAGACATTCATGATTACTACTGATCTACAGACACTCGATCTGAGTGAGAATTGCATAGGTAGCACTGGTGCTAAATCACTTGCTGGTGCACTTGAATATTGTAGTAACCTACATAATCTCGATATCAGTTACAATAATGTAGGAGAAGATGGTGCCACATTTATTGCTGATGGTCTAAAGCACTGCCACCTGCAAACACTGAGTATTGGTTCCAATAATATTGGTGTGAGTGGTACAAGGGCTATAGCTGATACTCTCAAGAACTATACTAGTCTACACATACTTGATATCAGCTGTAATGGTTTGGGTGAAAATGGTGCAATATGTTTAGCCAAAGCTCTCCAGAACTGCAGTGAGTTACGCAAGCTCGATATTGGATGTAACAGCATTGGTTTCAACGGTACAAAGGCTCTAGCTGATGTACTGAAAGACTTTGATGACTTGCGAATACTTAACATCAGTTCCAATAGTATCAGTGACGGTGGTATAAAACCTCTTGTTGGAGCCCTGATGCATTGCCGTTGCCTTCACACACTCGATGTCAGTTGCAACAACCTTGGTGCATACAGCGAAAGTATTCATAAGCATTGCAGTAGCCTGCATACACTTGATATCAGTCATAACAGAATCAATGCGCATGCTGCAGAGGTCCTGGCTAAATCTCTCAAACATTGCAGTAACCTGCATACACTTAATCTCAGTCATAACACCATTGGTGCAGATGGTGCAAAGGTCATTGCTGCTAATCTCAAGCACTGCGGTAACTTACATACATTGGATATCAGTTGCAATACTATCGGCTCTCACAGTGAAAAGGCTCTTTCTGATGCTTATAAGCACACCACAACAACCTTAATAGTATAATTGGATGATTCGATTGATGGATGCACATTAGTAGAGGAGGGGATAAGTATACTAGTGAAAAAAGCTAAGGAGAATATTTCATTACTGACTACTCTATGTTTTCATGGTCATAACTGTATCAGTCAACAGTTAACATCAGTTAACAAACTAATGCATGCATTGCCATCATTGGAAATCTTGGACATCACTGGTACACAGGTTGATAGAGATGCAGTGAAAGGTCTAACTGATGGCTTGAACCATTCTAACCTTAAAGTACTTAAAATTGATGCGGAACCCACTTTACTTTTCTGGTAATCTTCCCCAGTATTTGCTAAATTCTTTCATGTCCCATTGCAAGAATTTTGTTAATTTTTATTTTTCTGATAATACCAAGAAGGATCTATCTTCCAAACTTTCCCTACCATTCTATTTTTACTGCATTAGTGAATCATCTGATGTAAATATGAGCTTTTGTAAATTTCGATTGATAGAAGTGAAAGTCCTCTCAAGTGATATACGAAGCAGTTCAGCTTTCAGCAGATTTATATGGAAGCCGAGAAGGGCAATTTCTAGCGATTTTGGGATCCGAAACGAAATTCCGAACTGAAGAACCTTCCGCAGTGAAAATTCCGAACTGAAGAACCCTCCGCAGTGAAAATTCCGAACTGAAAAACTCCGAAACGAAAATTCCGAACTGAAGAATGAAATTCCGAACTGACGCCAGACTAATTCCGAACTGAAGAAAACTCCGCAGTGAAATTCCGAACTGAAGAACCTTCCGAACTGAACCTCCGCAGTGAAAATTCCGAACTGAAGAAAACTCCGCAGTGAAATTCCGAACTGAAGACCTTCCGAACTGAAAACCTTCGCAGTGAAAATTCCGAACTGAAGAAAACTCCGCAGTGAAATTCCGAACTGAAGACCTTCCGAACTGAAAACCTTCGCAGTGAAAATTCCGAACTGAAGAAAACTCCTTCCGAACTAGCTGCACTGAAGAAAACTCGCGCGGATCGCGCGCTGACATGACGTCACCTAATAGCTAACGATTAATACCAGTTTATCGCTGTGCGAACTTTGAAGTAAGCGTACTACTTGGACATGGGCAAGACTTTAGATGGTAGGTAAATCCAAAGTAAATACTAAGTGAGCTGTTCATTCTTAGCAGTGATTCTCTGTGAATTATTTTTTACATGGAGGCCATACAAGATCATTTTGGCTATTCTTAAGGAGAAGCATGGCATAAGAAGAAGGTAAGTATTTATCTGCTTTTAGACAATTTTATGAATAATTCCCTTTGATGTAATGAGGCACTATATCACGTAGTAACCACTTGCTAGGCCTGCAAGTGATCAGGTATCTATGTGTCACAGTTAGAGACCTGTGGTTTCAACTTAGAGACCTGTGGTTGTCATAAGACTATACACAGTTTATACTATTGTCTAAGTCAGTTAGATCACTCCAGTGAGTGACTACTCTGTTTACAATAGACACCTCGGCTCCGCCTCGGTATCTATTATAAACCTCGTAGTCACTCACTGTCGTGATCTAACCTATACTTAGTACAGTATTGTAGAGCCAAGAAAAATACTTCCAGGTTGGTACAAGAGTCAGTATTAAACTGAAGCGAGTGTAGTAGGTAATGATCAAGTGTAGTTCTAATATCGATCAATCAATGTTTATAGTATGAGATGGCTGAAGCAGCAATTTCAGCATTTGGGACTTAGAAGGCGTAAGCCAGATCCTCCAGAAATATACATCCGCTACTTAATTAAGGTTAGTGTTATTTCTTAAAGCAAATCAATTATTAAATAATTACGTAGGCTGAACTGAGAACTTCCAGCTCTCTACTAAGTCTTGGTTATCGAGCTTTATGGAAGCTACTGCGTGATAAATATGGTGTGGAGACTCAGAGGTAAGGTAGAAGTTCATATTTCAAAAATTATACATACTACTAGCTTTTTTAGGGATACTATAATGAGAATTTTAAAGGCTGAAGATCCTGTGTGCAGGCTTAGAAGACTTTATAAAACAAGGTATGCTGAGCATATGGCAATGTGCCAAGAAGCATGCTAATTAGATTGGTTAGTTTACTTAGGGACCAAACCATATTATGGCACGTGGATGGTTATGACAAATTGAGTCCCTATGGTTTCACAGTTCATGGTTGCATTGATGGGTTAGTTTTGAATAAAATTGATTCCAAGTGAACTTAAGTTTGAAATGTGCCATCTAGATTCTCTAGGAAAATCTTATAGTTGAAACTTTCTCCCTCTAATCATAACCCTAAGTATATCTGTCCATACTACTTAGAACAACTAGAAGAGTTATCTGGTATGTTTCTGCTCTTATAATAGTATTAGTTATGTAATAACTATAGGATGTCCTTCTGTGGTAAGATCTGATTATGGTACAGAAAACTGCAATCTTGCAGCTGTCCAGCTTGCAATTAGGAGCCAGCATGATAACGAGTTAGCCGGAGAGAGGTTTTATATATGCACCATCCAAGCACAATGTGGTATGCTATTGTAGCTACATCAACTCAATGACATGCAGAGTTTGGTTTTAGAGAATAGAGGGGTGGTTGTCACAATTACAACGAAGGAAGACTTATTTAAGACATTAGAAGATGGTTTGTTAGAGAAAGACAATGACTTTCAAAGGTAAATAACATCACATTATTGTTAATCAAGGTATTGCTTGACTTATGTGAGCCTTTCTCTTGAATATGAGCTAGAAAATTGTCAAGTATTGGAACTCGCATCTTATGTGCAAGAATAAACAATTACAGACACCTAGTGGTGTGCCTAATGAAATGTACGAGATGCCTGCACTGTATGGTGAGCCGTTGATATTGCTATAATATAGTAGCTATTGTTACTCTTTCAGGTAGTAGTGATCAGGTGAAGCCTTTTGATGTGGCTATATGGGTACATGCCATGTTAAATGAAAGTGAAACTTCATCCCCATTTCTGAGCATGAATTCTCAGACACGGGATAACATAAATCCTTCCAATATCCGTGCATTCTATTGTTTCTTGAGTCTTTAGGAACCACCTTCATTTCTAACTGAATAGGTAGTATCAGTAACTTTTGAGTATCTATAATTATTGAACTTTTGTCAGATGAGATTGAACTTTCATTAATTAAAAAAAAATGCCAGAATGGACATTATCATACGAGATTGAGTTTTACTACATGTAATTAAATGTCAATAGATTTGTTGTGTAGATCACTTTTCCCATAGGGACATTACCTGGTGGAAGCAATAATATTGATACATGTGGCCACTATACAGTGAACACATACCTCAGCAGCAGATGGCCTCTTGCTATGTGCTCGTAGGCACTCTTTTTGGATTTCAAAAAGAGATAAACATTCTGCCTGGGCAAGTCAAGGGTCATGAAGCTTCTTAAATTTATCATATGATAATAAATCTTCCTGAATGTGGTCCACCTGTCAAAACCAAATGCTGAATAATTCCAAGATATAACTGTGGTTCTATTACCAGTTTCTGGTCATCCCTATGCTTATCAAACACATATTGGCCTGTAAAGGTTTCTAATATCACCTGTGCAAAAAGATATAATATAAATGACATATAATGACTTGATTATAGAACAGACCATTCCATAACAGTAAACATCACTACGGTCACTGAAGTGACCAGATGTGACCTCAGATGGGTAGTACCCTTCCGAACTGGCAATAGCTAAAGACGAAAACATAGTTTTGCCATGTGATAATTGTGGCAATTCAGTAGCAAATCCAAAGTCAGCTAACTTCCTGTGCATTGAACAATCTAGCAAAATGTTGGCTCTGTAAAAATAAATAAAAACCAGGCTTACATAGCAGTACTGACTTGCAAGTTGGCTGTCTGATGCAAAATCTATAAAGTGCTTGAATAGATGTGGCTTTCCTTAATAAATAATTTGCAGACAACTGACTTGAAATTCTAAGTATAGGTTAGATCATGACAGTGAGTGACTACTAGGTTTACATTAGACAATTTTATGAATAATTCGATCCCTTTGATGTAATGAGGTACTATATCATGTAGTAACCACTTCCTAGGCCTGCAAGTGGTCAGGTATCTATGTGTCACAGTTAGAGACCTGTGGTTTCATACATATATAAATTTCAAAAAAAAAAAAAATAGAGACCTGTGGTTGTCATAAGACTATACACAGTTTATACTATTGTCTAAGTCAGTTAGATCACTCCAGTGAGTGACTACTCTGTTTACAATAGACACCTCGGCTCCGCCTCGGTATCTATTGTAAACCTGTAGTCGCTCACTGTCGTGCTGTACATAGATACAGAGGCGGAGTGGAGGTGTCTATTGTAAACAGAGTAGTCACTCACTGGAGTGATCTAACCGACTTAGACAATAGTATAAACTGTGTATAGTCTTATGACAACCACAGGTCTCTCTAACTATGACACATAGATACCTGACCACTTGCAGGCCTAGCAAGTGGTTACTACATGATATAGCTAGTGCCTCATTACATCAAAAAATTGTCTAAGATCAAAGTTAACACCCTACCCATACAGCTGGACCACAGGGCTGAGACTACAAGGCACGAGGGCGGAGTGTTTATCCAGCTACAGTGGATTTCAGCTGAGTTGTCCATAGACTTCAGAAATAGGAGTGTCTTAGTTGTTTACATAATGTTATTGTGATAAACCACCATTGTGGTTTTGGTTACAGGTCAAAGTACAATTTTGGCTCCAAGTAGCTTTTTAGCCATGGCTAACTTTAACTACTTCTCTCACTATCGCCATCCACACAGACCTCCATCTAAGGTCTTCAGAGTAGGCTCTGGGCATCTCTAACTCCTAAAAAATAGCTACCAAGTTCAGAAATTTGAATTCTAAGCATGCTCAGTTGCAGTGGTGTATGTTTGTGTCTGAATGACCCTCAAACAGTCAGTTGTGGTTAAGTATGTAAACTGCTAAGACACTCCTATATCTGAAATCTATGGACAACTCAGCTGAAATCCACTGTAGCTGTGAATACACAACAGTGATCTAGTATCAGCTTTTCATTTTTCCCAGGCTCCAAGGTTGAAGTAATTCTTAAACTCACTGGAAAAGTTGTTCATAAGTTTTCATACAAGCATTTCCAATAACAGTTGGACAACTGAAGTGAAAAGCATCTTGACTACTTTCCCTCTACCATCAGAGTGCAATTATAGGGTATGCTTAAACAGGTCACCTTGTTTAAGAACTATAGCTATGACCTTGACCCAGTGGTATCTTTGGCAAAATCCTGCTCCAGCAATTCTCTGTACTCAAATTACTACAAATGTCTGGAAGAGTTTAGATAGTTCCACCACTTGAAGGGACTGAGATATTTGGAAACTATCATTTTGCAGGATTTCCCCCTCACTGGCAGCCAGAATCTAATAGTAAACAGACAAGCTAGCAAGTAGTACTTATTGACATGGGCAACTCAGGACCAGCCTGACACACCAGAAATGCTTGTTGGAGTGTACTGACACACACAGAGAGAGAGAGAGAGAGAGAGAGAGAGAGAGAGAGAGAGAGAGAGAGTAAATGAAACATATTTCAACCCACGATTTGATATCTTGATGAATCATTGGTGGAGATGAACTGTGCAAGTACACTAGTCCTCTACAAGTATCCTTCAAAATTGAATATCTCTGCTCCCATGTGAGAGGTGCCTCGTCCTGCAAGGGAAGCTGAATTTCAGAATTCTAATTATTAGACCAACAGGCAGCTGCTATCACCTTTGCACTCCCATATAAAGTATCTCATACAGACATGCTGTATACCTTAAATTTGTGTATCTTGTCATATAAACTGCCATTGATCATTAATTCATAAACTAAAGCTTGAGGTTTCAGACAAAAGCCACAGAGTTGCAATATATTAGGGTGCCGAAACCTGCAGGATTGAGTGAAATCAAGGTTAATTCTTAATGTTGAGTACTTTATACCTTGTTAATGCTGTCACTTCTGACTGCATTTGTGCAGCTGGCTGACACTTCATTAAAGCATTTTGCCCCACCTGCCATAGATTGAATAACCTTTAATAACCTTTGTCATGCATGCCATAGTAAGATGATAATTATTATACACACTGATGTCAAAACTTTCACTGCCACCTCCATACATCCTCTGACTGATCCCCGATATACACTGCCAAAACCACCCCTACCGAGAAGATTCCTCTTGCTATAATCATTTGTAGCTTTTGCAAGCTCTGCACCATCAAATTGCATGCAGTTACCTAATAATAGCAATAAATAATGTTACTTGGCCAAAGATGACAAGCACAAACATACCAGCTTCAATCTTAGGCCCTGGTTTTCGACTACTCCTTGGTTGGTGCTGATTCTCTACTAATAGTTTCTGTCTCTTACCTATCGTAATAGTTATCACTTATTGCACGGTTTCTAATAAACTGTGCATACTTTGCTTGATTACAACTTTTGCAGGAATGAAATCCTCATCATCAGATGGCACAGAGATAATGGCACCTTTACCCATGGATTGAACTGCAGGATTATGAGTGAACTGACCAGATACATTACTTGGGATGGCTTCGGTGGAATCTTTCTGGGAGGATGGTGGTTCCTCATAAGGACCACCGAAAGGGAGAGTAGAAACAATCAAATCATCTTCTTTTGCATCTTGATATGTGGAATAGCCACTAGAACCTGCAAGTATATTTTCTGAATAAAGTGTTTTTGTACCTCTTAATGACTTACATCCCATCTTTTCACATCTATCCTATACAAACATAAATTATGTATCAAGGGCATAGCCATAGGCTTTCTGAAGTTAACCTACCTCAATGTAGCCAATCCCAAGCCGCACTTCGGTTTTATGAATCCTGCGCAAGTATTTTCCAAGATTCCAATCAGGACTGTCTGAGATAATGGCACCAGAAAGGTTAAAAAGTGACAGCACCTGACCACCATGCTGGCAGCTCAATTGGAATGCACTACGGAACGTTCTAATAGTTGGTTATAATTGTCTGAAGAATCTGCCATCACTTCAATTGAAGCCCCATCACGTCCATATGCACCTCTTCTCCCCTTCTTCATCATACATACACTAACCTAGCACAACAATTTATGGTTCTAGCTAGGTTTAGCTATTAATTTTTTTAAAAATTACTGTAACGTGATTATCATCCAATCTTCCTTTGCCTTTTTTAAGACGATTTTTCTGTTTTATCTGTAGGGCTTTCCCTCTAGCTATAAGGGAAGCTGGATCTAGAGAAGGTGCTATAAAAGCAAGAGGATCAATTTAATACCATTAATAGCTCTATTATAGCTATACTTACAAACTGGAGATACTGCTTCTCCACCTAAGGCGGCCTCGATCTCTGTAGTAAACCTTTTTAGTAATGTCCAATACCTTGCGCTTATCCATGTCCACGCCACCGCGGCTGTTGCAGACACGCATTGCAGTAACTGCAAACGCGCGTACGTTGTTCGTAATAATAATTATGACGTCGACATCACTATGTACCTTGCTGAGCTCGAGGAGTCATTGCTTGAACAGCTTCATCAGCCTTGAGATATCATATATTTTATTATAACATCAACATCATGCATAGCCTACCTTATCGTATTCCACGTTAGCCACATCCATGTACAATCTTATGACTACCTCGGGGACTAAAACATCCATTACATACCCAAATAACTAGGTATACAACCTTGTATAATATCATAGATTATGGTAGCTATAGCTATACTTTCTACCTTCATATCATTTGGACAAAATGTCTTCAACATTTGTGAAGCTACCAGCTCATGTTGCTGTTCCGTTAAGTGGAGTCTAGAGCAGCATAGTTTTAGTGCTGCTATAGAGAGAATTTAAATATATAATTATAGCTGTGTAAACAAATGATGGGTGGGAGAAAACTTGATGATTACTGTAGCTACAACAACCTAATACCCTTTGTACATACCCCTTTTCTTAGGTGGCCCATTTTTAAAGACACTGTGCCTCCATGAGTAAATCTACAAATTAAACAACTAAGTTATAAATATAAATTTCCTGAGTAGGCTAACTATCACCTTTTCGGCTTTAATATCTAACACAACTTTATTTAACTGGTCGACCTTGGCCAGTAACTCGCATTCCTGATCTAGCAGAGAAAAAACAACAACAAACTAGCTAATGTAGCTGTTATATATATATACGACATGGAGCAACATAGAGTTAGCTAGCTTACTGGCCAAAGACATAGCTGACAAGGGGAACGGACCTTCGTTCTTTGTAATAGGTACGACTAGTATACCACGACAAGCGCGCGCATGCTCAGTTTACTCAAGGTCATCAAGCAAGCCTAGCGCCTAGGAACGTTAGGATGACGTCGTTAGATTCATAATAATGTCAGTTCGGAATTTTACTTTAGTTCGGAATTTCACTGCGGAGTTTTCTTCAGTTCGGAATTTTCACTGCGGAGATTTTTCAGTTCGGAATTTTACTACGGAAGGTTCTTCAGTTCGGAATTTTCGTTTCGGAGGTTTTTCAGTTCGGAATCTTCACTGCGGAGGTTTTTCAGTTCGGAATTTTACTACGGAAGGTTCTTCAGTTCGGAATTTTCGTTTCGGAGGTTTTTCAGTTCGGAATTTTCACTGCGGAGGGTTCTTCAGTTCGGAATTTTCACTGCGGAAGGTTCTTCAGTTCGGAATTTCGTTTCGGATCCCAAAATCGCTAGAAATTGCCCTTCTCGGCTTCCATAGATTTAGTCTCATAAACTGCAACATCTGTGATGAAGGAGCTAGACTTCTTGCCAATGGTATTAAAAGATGTAGCACTATTGAAACACTCGAACTTTCTCTTAACCTGATTACTGATGAAGGAGCAATGGCTCTTGCTGACAGCATTAAAACTTGTCTTGACCTCCATACACTAGACTTGAGCTGTAATCACATTGGTGATAAAGGAGCTTTAGCAATAACTAACATTGTAAAGCATAACGAATCATTCAAGCTTCTTTTGTGGTCTAATGATATCACAGAACATGGTGCTGATATCATATTGCAGAGTACACAAGATACCATTATTGACACACTCAGCATTAGGAGTAGAGGTATTGGAAGTGATGAAGCAGAAAGTATAGCATTATATTTATTAACACAGAGATGTCAGAGAGTGCTGCATACACTTGATATTAGTTCCAATCATATTGGTGATGATGGTGCAAAGGGTCTTGCTGATGCTCTTAAAAACTGTACTAACCTGTACACACTTCATATTGATTCCAATGATATTGGTGCAGTTGGTGCAAAGTATCTTGCTCATGGTCTTAAGCACTGCTGTGGTAGTCTGCATACATTGTATATTGGTTCCAATCATATTGGTGATAAAGGAATAAAGGATATTGCTAATGTTTTCAAAGACTGCAGTAAACTACATACACTTGATATTCATTCCAGTCAAATTAGTGCAGATGGTGCAAAGTATCTTGCTGATGGTATTAAACACTGTAGTATGCTACATACACTTGATATTAGTTCCAATTGTATTGGTGATAATGGAATACAGGATCTTGCTGATGGTATTAAACACTGTAGTATGCTGCATACACTTGATATTCATTCCAATCATATAGGTGCAGACGGTGCAAAGTATCTTGCTGATGGTATTAAACACTGTAGTATGCTGCATACACTTGATATTCATTCCAATAAGTATCTTGCTGATGGTATTGAACACTGTAGCATGCTGCGTACACTTGATATTGGTGCTAAATCACTCGCTGGTGCTCTTGAACATTGTAGTAACCTACGTAATCTCGATATCAGTTACAACAATGTAGGAGAAGATGGTGCCACATTTGTTGCTGATGGTCTAAAGCACTGCCACCTGCAAACACTGAGTATTGGTTCCAATAATATTGGTGTGAGTGGTACAAGGGCTATAGCTGATACTCTCAAGAACTATACTAGTCTACACATACTTGATATCAGCTGTAATGGTTTGGGTGAAAGTGGTGCAATATGTTTAGCCAAAGCTCTCCAGAACTGCAGTGAGTTACGCAAACTCGATATTGGATGTAACAGCATTGGTTTCAACGGTACAAAGGCTCTAGCTGATGTACTGAAAGACTTTGATGACTTGCGAATACTTAACATCAGTCAGTGGCGTATCTAGCGAGGTGCTCAGGGTGCTCGAGCACCCCCCTCAGCTGCTAGCTAGCTTTTTCAGTAGGCTCGCTTCTATAGTTATCTATCCAATTAAGCTGATCGTCTAGCAAGCAGTTATTACACTTCCCGAGTGCAGCATTGGGTCAGAGTTCAATAATCGCATCGGCGAGGCGCATGCGCCCCGGCACAATAATGCACATCTCGATCTAAAATCTGTGCTTCTTTATTCAGTCTGCACCAGTGTCTCAAACTGAATGCCTTTTCACTTCTGATCCTGTACGCTGGTAAAGTGGGGTAGCTAGTACTTAGGCCATCATCTGGGCATAATAAAGAGGGTGTGTGTGGTTAATCAAAAGTGGGCGTGGTTCGAGAAAATTTCGCGCGCGCTCAGATGCTTGTAAGCACACCACAACAACCTTAATAGTATAATTGGATGATTCGAATGCAACATTGTTTATCCATGGAGTGATCCAGCAAGAGACTCCAAGCATGACAGTATAATAGTACTGGACAGTAGGAGCTATCTACATTTGGAGTCTGAACAGCAAACCAGTGTTATAGAAATTATAAGCTCTTTTTGTCTGTACTGCATGCAAGTGATGGCTGGCTGTAATTACCCAATCAAGAATTTAAATCAAGACACATCATGGAACACGCAGACTAACTATAGTTAGTCATTGTCAGTCTATTGTGATCATGGCTGCATGGTTCTGCTGCCTGAACAAGAGCTAACAAAAAGCAAGGCTGTTGGGATTTACTGATCAAGAGTAGCTAGTAACTAAGTAAATATTATTTCTGATTATACCAGCCAAAAAGCCAACTGTCTGAGTCATGATCTAGCTAGAATTGTCCATATATGGTAAAGTGTCCTGAGAATCGGGTTCACGCCTCCATATGTGCTAATCGAAGGCTGCAGTTGTCAGGGGCCTCTGTGTCTGGTCAGTGACTACTTGATCCAGTGACTCCTTCACAGTGTCCTTCTCTGCAAACCAATGTATTAGTCGTGTTAAGTTCCTGGCTACCTGGGGAAAAAATTGTCCTTTTTTCCTCTCCAATGTCCAAAATGACTCCCCAGCTCTCCTGGAGCTGCTTGAACTGGCATAGCTCCTCCTTCAACTTCTTGTACTCCAGCTTGTCTTCTGATTCCATGTGTGATGCAATTGATCTGTATTCATTAATGGTGTTAAGTCCCTGCACCATTCGCACCTCGGTATTTCATGTTTTCTTCGAACATCAGTTTCTATCTTGGGAATCTCTTCCCTCCATTTGTCTTCTTTCCTCTCTGCTGCTGTCTCTGATCGGGTCCTTTCATCCTTTTCCATTGACAGTCTAAAAAGTTCTGCGGTCTGTTCCATCTGAGTTTTCAATAACTGGGCAAAATTGGTTTGCAATAATTCAAACTTCCTCTCCTGAAACTCTTGCTCTTGTGCTCTCCTCTTCTCTCCTAATTCTTTCTTGTTCTTCATGTTGACGCTCTCTTCTCTCTTTCTTGTTGCCTGATTTTCTCTTGTTTTTATTTTTCTCTATCTCGGTCCTCCTGCTCTTGCTGTCGTATCCATTCCTGGTGTTTCAAAAACTCCAGTAAGTCAGATGATTCATGCGGCACTTCATAGCCTCCTTTCTTCTTTGATGCCATCCCGTTCACTTCCTGTACCGTTCACTTGAATTAATGTTTCCTCTTGTGCTATTCTGCTCCCTCTGATCAGTTGCTCCTCTGGGTCCTTGAACTAAATCCTGGTCCTATCTTAGCCTCGTTCCCAGGCCTTCCTCTCTCACGTACCGCACGGGAGGAAGAGAAAAAGAAGAAGAAGAATATTTGAGAGAGGAAGGCCTGGGAACGAGGCTAGTCCAATCTCAGTCTTCTCCTCCAAGACTTGGCTAACGATAGTCCAGAGCCACTGCTGCTACCAGAATGTTGGAATTTACTGATCAAGGGTAGCTAGTAGCTTATTTCTGATTATACCAGCCAAAAAGAAAAGCTAAGCCAACGACTGACTAGCTAACTATCTTCATGGCTAGGGCTCTACTGACTTCAGGAGAACAAGGAGTGTTTAACTGGTCTCTGGTTAGACCATGTTCTTTCAACTCATCATCCAGTTTTACTACTCTGCAAGCCATAGTTAGCTGGTTAGCTGTGATTCAAAATGAGAATGTCCATATTTGGTGATACCATAAATACTCTGGTCTATATAAGTACATTTCAAAGATGAAATCTTAAAATTGACATTGGAACACAACTGACTACTGAATGCACTTAAGTACAGAAATTACTACTAGCTAATTAGGTGATACAGGCCACAGTCTAAAAAATGGCAAGAAATTAAGAACAATCCACCTGGGATGTTGGAAGCATCCTCCTACCTTCTTACCCTCTCCCTCTTCCCCTGAATTGGTATGGTTTTGGGGTCACATTGATAGTCCCAAGTGGTCTCAAGTGATGAGTAACCATGCTCTTCTGTTAATGTATAGGTTGAGCTGTAGGTTGAGGGACACAGATGTTTGGAGATCCTAGACTCCTGTCTCTAGCTACCCTCACGCTGGAATTCTCAGCAACACCGGTCAGGTGATGTGGCTAGTAGTTATAGTGATAACCATTGTAGGAGGACAGTTGAACCCCTTATCCTGAAATGAATACATGCTTAAAAAAGGACTTCCCATTGCATAGTTTATTATTCCTTACTGACCACTTCTCTCTTCCTAAAATACACTGGAACCTCCAAATAATGGAGGACACACTTGGACCCAGGTTGAGAGATTTGTCCTCTTTTGGAGTGTCCTTCATTGGAGGTTCACTGTTCCCACACTGAGAAGTTCCACCAAGTTCCTGAGCAGATACTGATTGTGTACTGACATGGCTATCATATTCTAGGTGGATGTGATCTCCCCTGTTGAGAGAGGCGGAGTTTTCTGAGATGCTCTACATCCCCCTCAGTGCTGGCGTTGTCCGCTCACTTGACATCAGCTTCTCCATCAGCTTCTGGTGGAACTAAGTAGCTATTAACAATGAGTTAATGATGAGGGAAGTGTCCTCATAGCATTGCTGAAGTAGTAACAGGAAATTACAGTCGCACCATTGTGGTGACTAAATTAATCTATAAAGACCCAGTGTTACGTATGTTAGAACAATGAATCCTCTTATTCTAATAATTAGAGCTAGTTATAGTGAATTTGACCAATCAGATCATATTCATAAAGATCTGTATACAGCTACTGATACTAGGCCACACTTAATATATATTCATGTACTGCACATGTAAGACCTTAGTAATGACATCATCAAGAATAAACATAGTAAACAGGTACTGTAAACACACAAATGGTTACATACTGTAAATGACATTTGGGTCAGTTCCTGTCTCAGTAGTATGGATACTTTTTCTTTATCCATTCTCGTACTTCATCTGGTGGCTCTTGACCCCACCCAGACTTGAGGACTTGACCATAATCAGCCACATCAATAATATCACTGTTCTTTGCATTGGCATTGAACATATCTATCATTTCTTCATCATCGACTAGCAATACGTAGTGCCAGGCTTGTCTGCCATGAGCCACTTTCCCACTGACTAGACGAACCCTCTTTTCTTCACTCTTCTTATGCCAAGTGTAATCATGTGGTAGTGAGCAGGGATCTTCAAATGTTGCTCCTTCTTTACAAGTGATTGTAGAACAAGTGTAGCCACGTGTGTGTTGATCTGGGCAAATTTCATATTTATTATACTTGCTCCAAGAAAGTCCACTGTTTTTATCATTGCCTTCCCCCCTTGCTGAGTACAGTAATGTGTGTGGTATTTGATGTGATCGACATGACGCTATAACAGTCAAGAGGATTTTAGCAGCCCTGGCAGAATGTCCACATGGCTGAACTTTGCACTTGTCCAAATATTCCATGCCTTGTTTCACCCACTGTCCTGAATAACTGCAGTCAGAAGTAATCGACAGTAATTTTTTTCCTTTGAAATATTTCTCATATAGAGTAATAATATCATTGAAGGTAATGAAGCCATCCTTGAAGCACCAGTCTCCAGTGTTTCTCCTGCCAGGGCCAATGTAGTGAATAGCAACTGCAGCATCAAAAAGATTGAAGTGAATATTATAGCTAACTAGTTAGAATTCTTACCTCCTGGTTTTTTAGTATTTTTCAGCAGTGTATCAATTGTGCTCAGTATGTGTTCAGCTGTTGTATCTCTTTCTATGGAAACAGAAAGTCTCTTTTCCTTGGAATATCTTGCCTCCATCATCTTAACATCATCCTCCCAGCAGTCTGGAGGTATGCCTTGACTGGTTAGTCTGTCTTTATCCTCCTGAGTCAGACAGCCTTTCTTCCTTTGGACAACATCAGGACCTTCTGCAGTCTCATTAGATATTATCAGGACATCTCTTGGACCTACAGCACCATAGTACTCTTCCCCTTGAAATTCATATTCCCATACTTCCTCAATATAATCTTCTTTTTCTGATGATGTCATCTGAAAAAAACACATCCTCTAAAATATGTAATGGTGCTAAGGTTATTAGCAAGCTGTGGAGATTTTTCGAATAGACGGAACTGAGGTGACTATAGCTGCCACCACAAGGTTTCAAGTCACTAGCTGGCATAGAAAATCACAGCATTGCTATCTATGATCAGAGCTGTAGCTATATCCTACAGGTATATTTTCAAAATAGATTATAGTGATTAGATTCATTTAGATACCTGACCTGATGTGCTATTCATTTACCAGTCCCCCCCTCCCCCTTCTATTAAATGCCAAGAAATGATTCTAGCAATGCATGCTAAATTGATATGGCAAAACATTTTCCAATTTCTCTAGTTTCTAGCTGCCTGCCTTTCTGGAAACCAGGTGCAACAACTATAACAAGACTTGAGTTTTCTGCAGAAGGGGAATGGGTGCATATAAAGACTCACTGGTTGAATACATTCACTTCCTAGTGAGATAGATACAATTCGTTGTGTTTCCTTTTCATATTTGTCACTCAGCTCTCTTCTCAGATCCTTCTTTAAACATTCTAATTCTTTGGCCACCAGCCATGTGACCTCCAAACTACCTTCTTGTAGCTCATACAAGATCATTGCAAAGTCTGGAAGTTGATAACGAAGCTGGAAGTGACATCTCAACTCTTCCAGTTCAAAAAGTGTATGCTCCGATATTTCTTTATCAAGTTCATGTTTCATTTTCAGTTGTAAGAATTCTTCAGGGATAGTTTCAAATTTGTTCCTCTTCTTGCAATGTGGGATAAAGTCGGCTATGGAAGTTTTCTGCCAAAATTGATGCAAATCTGAAATATAAGACTTCATTTGATGCTTGAGGCTATCATTTCCATAGCGGCTCACAATTTCTTCAAGAAGTGTGTAATTGAAGTAATCCCAGTAGAGGTTAAAGTGCTGAAAGATTTCTTGCAGATTTAAAGCTTCTGTTAAACTTGGTAAGCTTTCCTGAAGAAATGTCAGGTGATCATGTCTGATGTTGGAAGGAAGTAGGGTGAGGTCGATCTTAAAATCTTCCATTGAAGCTTTGTTGCCATTTTTCACTTCTTTAAGAGCAGTTACAGCAAGATCATTGAACCGTATCTCAAAGCGACTTATCATTTCACCTATAATATCTAAAGTAATAAGCAAACATAATTAGCTAAAGCCTATTGTTATTCCACTAAAGCTGCACCTTTGGGTCTAGTTGCTCCTCTTGTATTATCAGCATTTGAAGTAGCAAAAGTGTCCTTATAGAAAGCATACAGCTCTCTTACCAGATCTAAACGCTCAATCTTCTCCAGACTCTCAGCCAACATGAGGTAAGTGGCTCTATTTCCCAGTTTTTGCTGCCACAAGGTCAAACAAGCTAAAGATTGAGCCTCATAGTCACTGATATCTTCTTTAATACTGGCACAGTCTTGCTCACTCAACTCAATGAAGGGAGCTAGAAGCTCCCATTCATCTAACTTCACAGCTAGGGCTTTGCTAACATCAGGAAAGCAGCGAGTATTCAGCTGGTCTCTGGTCAACCCATACTCTTTTAACACATCATCTAGTTCTACTTTGCAGGCCATTTCCTAGCTAGTAGACCAAATCAACAATTCTTCGGTATGCTATTTGCAGAGCTAGAGAGGCTCTTTTTAATTGTCCAATGACTCGAATCTGATTGGTCACAACAAAAAATGTGCCAGTCTTGTATGCCTTTTAAGGCAACATCCAGTTGGTATGTTGACATCTTCCAATTGCATAATGTACGTCACTGTAAAAACAAATGTGTAAAAAATTGCAACTCAGATAACCTAACAATGGGTTATCTTTACTCATTTGTTTTTACAGTGAGTGTACTCTTGTCATTGTAAGGATGCCTGTATAATTCTTGATGGCCCAAGCATATGTAGAGCCAAGCCTTGGTTAGCATATATTATAGCACTCACTAGCTACACAAAATGCTCGAATTATTAAAGATATTATGACAACAATTATTATAGACAATCTGAGAGGCTCTATTAATAATGTATTCATACAGCAAACTCTAATCTGATTAGTCACATCAAAAGTGGGAGAATCCAAGTGTCAGTCTCGATGCTTTTTTTAATTAAGGCAACATCAATTGGAAACACTATTAGCAATTAGTAGCTAAAGCCTTTCTGTAGCCACATAATTATTGACATCTGCAATGATTCATAGCTATGCATGTAGCTACTCTGCCACCACCACATGGCTAGTAATAGTTGCATGCCGATCACATAAGCAAGTTGTTTGTCCATCCACAGACACAATGATGCCTGCTCGGTTTCTTCGTTACCGATTTTATCATAGCTAGCTCACACATGAGTTATCACTACTCAACACCTTGTGCATGCAGCTAATTTATAGTCACATGAGCATGTAGTCTGGCGGCGCAGCCCCAAGCGCTTCGTGCAAAGGTCTGGAATCACATAATACTTCGAGTTGTTCCTTAGCAGAAAATCTGCTAACATCGATGAATATATCATTAAATTACGTATTATGAGTCATATGGTGTCATGGCATTGAATGACCTATTGACCTTTCTCAATGGTTACAGCTACAACCAAGTGAAAGAAGCAGTGGTTCTGACAGCATTCCTTTGTCGTCTTTCCCACAGGATACGGGAAAGGCTTATGTGTTTCATTGCATCATTATACTGTCATGATACGTAGTCAATGAACTTTTGACACGTGCACGTTGGAAACAATTCGAAGTATTATGTGATACCAGACTAATGAGCATGCCAACATCAGAATAACTTTAAACTAATGGGCAGACTAAATAGAAGTGGACGATTAGCTAGGTTTTATAGCTAGTTACAGTTTATTCATGGTAGAGTTGTTGATTTTAACTACTAATATTATGATGGATTGCAGAATCAACATACTAATTATACCGCCATGAATAACACTTTTTTTTTTTTGGTTTTTTCCTAAAGAGGGAACTTATGTATAGCTCACCTCCTTTATGCATTCATCTCCCAGTGTAATTGAAAAAATTGAGTGTGTTTCCTTCTCAAGCAAACTAATAAGCTCTTTGGTTAGCATTTTCTTCAATTTTTTTATCAACTCTGTGGCCACTAGCCATGTGACCTCCACACATCCTGGTTTTAGGTCGTACAGGATCAGAGCAAAGTTCGGTAGTTGGCAGCTTAGATAAAGACGACACTTTAACTCTTCCAATTCCATAAGTGTATACTCTGATATAGGCTTTTCTATTGCTTGCTTGACTTTTACTTGTGTAAATTCTTCAGGGATAGTTGCTAATTTTCGTAGTTCTTCACAATATGGGATGAAATCGGCCACAGTAGTCTCTTTCCAAAATAGCTGCACGTCGTAAGCATAACGATGCATTTCTTTCTTGAGGTTATCACTTCCATAGACTTGGATAAGCACGTCGAGAAGCGTATAGTTGAAATAGTCCCAGTAGAGGTTAAGAAGAATAAAGATCTCTTGCAAATTTGATGCCTTGCCCAAGCGAGTCATATTTTCTAGGATAAATGTCATGTGACTTTGCCTTATTGTAGGAGGGAGGAGTGTGAGATCTGTTAGTAATTCTTCCAATGAAATAGTATCTCCTTGCTTATTCAGTTCTTTTTGAATACTTATGACAAGATTTCTGAATCTTCTCTTAAATGCATTTATCACTCCATCCAAGTCACCTAGAAAAGTAATAAAATTTAGCTATAGCTACTGATTATAATACAATATAATATATTAATACACTGCACCTTTGGGACCTTTGGATTTTTTTGGTACATCTTTAGCAACTTGAGTAGCAGTGTCCTTATAAAGCACACACAGCTCTCCCACCAGGTCGAAACGCTTGATCTTCTCCAGACCCTCAGCCAACATCAGGTAAGTGGCTTTACTTCCAAGCTGCTTTCTCCATCTAGTCAGAGATATTGAACGTTGAAGACCATAGTTGGTTTTGTAATCTTCCCTGATAGCAGTGCAATCTTCCTCAGCCAAACCAAGGAAAGAAGCCAGCAATTCCCACCTGTCCAGCTTTGAGGCTATCAAGTTACATGCATCAGCAGGACAAGGGATGTTTAGCTCATCTCTTGTTAATCCATGTTCTGTCAGGACATCACATAACTCCACTTTTATATTAGAAGCCATCACTGCAGTCTGATCACAGAGAATTGGTAAAGCGTAGCGATTTCCAACCTCTACATTTTGAGTATATATGGAAGAACAGCTAGAAACAATAGCTAGCTACACACTCACACGATTAGATTGCAAATATTCATAAAACGATAGTTGTTGCATCAAAATCCACCCGGAAGCTCCCAAGTTACAGTTCCAGGAAGTTGTAGAAAATTTTTCTCAATTAAAATCTCAAAAGGACCACCTTTCAAATTGGAAATCCGGACAATAATATTGCTTCTATTCAAGTTTAGTTCTGCTCTAGGGTTAGTGGAGGCGCTGAATTCGATAAAATTGGTTATTTTGAGTGTAGAGCATCTCCTACTGCTCTAGGTAAGTTAAAAGAAGATTTATTCTGATGATTACCGAGCAGTCAAGGAGTGTAGCAGGGCATAAGGTGAGTGTATATTTGGGCCATTCTAAAATCAATAATCAGGAAGGATGTGCCGAGCCGCCTTCGGCGGCTCGGCACATCCTTCCTGATTATTGATTGATAGTACTATTATTCCAGATTATTGATTGATAGTGAGTATCATTAGTTTAGCTACTATATATAGCTATACTTCCACCTCCATTTTTTGAAAAATTGGCTATTGGCGACACTGTACCAGATAAAACTAGTTTTTGGAATTAGATTATACACAGACAAACAAACAAGTCCAAGTCATGGCACTCCGTCTAGAAACTTGAAAGAATACATGACTAGCTAACCATAAAAGCAGGGATAGATCCTGTTGCAGTGTTGCCACCAGTGCTAGATTCAACCATAAGGTACGTACAAGTGCACTACTGGCTAGGTGAGCAATCCAGTGAAATGTTAGCTAGCAATATTTGGAGGGCAATCCTTCATAGTGACTTTCGTAATGCACTGGAGATTGCTCCTCTTTAAAGGGCATAGACAGAAGAACCATGGGGGCAGTGAGGACATTTTCACCTCCATACTTAAAAAATTATGGGCATTGCTCAAATGAATATTCCAGTAATAGTTACACATAATAATGGATTTATGGGTTGATATCTACCTTCCCATCACCCATTCTTTCCATAATGCATATCTACTTTGCCTATGCTGCTAAAAAGGGGTCATTGCTCTGTTTAACAACTTGCAGCTCTTGCTCAATTACTCGTGTCATACTGATAGTGGTTGAATCCAAGTCTCTGACTTGCTAAACATTAATAATCATCCTGTTACTCTTACAGGGTTGCACAACTTGCACTTGCAATGGCTAGCTCTTCCACTTATCAGTATGTATCTTTATTCAACATAGCATTTATCGGACTTATTTGGTTTTATTACAGGTGTGTCTGGTTCTGATTCCTGAAGCAAAAGTAGCCCAAACCGGCATGCGGCATAACCAAGTCATAGCTAGCTACTAGCTGACCAGGACACCAGCTATCTTAGTAATGATTTATGATTATGATGATGATACAATAATATAGTCTCAAAGACCCCATGAACATATATCACTCTCCTTGATTTCTCCGTTCTTCGGCCTCTTCCGCTTCTTGTCCACAGCTGTGCCCAAGGGAGGCATAAGGAACTTTCTCCCAATGCCCTCCTCCACCTGAAGGACGTTTAAAAAGCTAATTATAATTATTTGCCATTATTATTATAATATTGAAAAATATTATTATAATATTGAAAATTATATTATTATATTATTATAATATTGAAAAATAAGTGTATTATCGTATATATGTATCTATAGTATCTGAAGTGGTAGCTACAAACATTGTGATATCCTCAAGTAAAACTAATGGTGATGTCCCATCTGTGTAGCTAGTGGCTGCTCCCCTCAGTGGAGAAATGTGATCCCAATTGTATAAGCTGTAAAAATTATAGTACTCGCTGAGACATACTCATAAATGAGGAAGGCAGTGATTCCAGTGATCAGTAAAGGTGGTGATCAAGAGCTCCCAGTAAAGATAGTGATCACAGTGAAAGCAGTGATCCAAGTGAAGATAGTGATCACAGTAATCCAAGTGAAGACAGTGCACATGTGAAAGCAGTGCAAGTGAAGATAGCTAGTGATCCAAGTGAAGACAGTGTGCATGGTGAAAGCAGTGATTAAGTGAAAAGTGAAGACAGTGCTCATGGTGAAAGGAGTGGGCAGGCAGTGAACCAGTGAAATCCCAGTGAAGACAGTGGTCACAGTGAAGTAGTGATTGCAGTGAAACTAGTGAAGGCAGTGATCAGAAGAAAAGAATCCTTCCTTTGACTATAATATTTTGCTGCAGCTTTGCTCTCAATTCACTAGTAGCTATGATCACATGATCTCACACTACCTTCACTCCATGTTACAGTGATCGAAATCACTGCTTTCTTGGGATATACTTTCACCTTAAATCCTAGCTCAAATTAATGCATCATGTAAGCTATGATAATGATGGTCTGTTCTGTAATAATTTCTGGGTGTTCACTGTTGTTCAGCTCTACAATGGAGATTTACTCTTTCAGTCCCTGCTGGTGGAATAGTTCAGTCATCAGCATGGGCAGCACCACAATATCACTCTTTTGAGGTTGAGGTAAAGCCTAGAGTGTCCCTATGGCTCGAACCCAATTAACCTTAGAATTTGAAATCGTTTATAACTAACACTCTATGACCACTGTATAGTTTTTTACATAGCTAGTACTAAGAAGCTTGACCATGTTTCACTATCCATTAAAACATTCATTGCTGTTTTGGTTTGCAAAAATAAACAACCGAAGTTTTACTTGTCAGTGTTGTTCATTAGTGAATCAATCTTTGCCACTGTTATAAATTATAGAAGATGAATGATTGATAGGTGGTGATAGCTAGCTACAGCAATTATAGTGAGCTAGCTATAGCTAATGTAAGTGTACGTTGCATAGAATACAAGATTGGCTATGACATGTAGTTGATGCTATAATTTTATTTTGTAGCTATATGTACCACTTTATGAATTCTCCTTCCTATTTTAGTTGGTGCTACAACAAGTAAAGAAAATTCCAAAACAGGTTCAATTTCTGGGAAGTGGAGTAACCAAAATATAACTCATGCTGTCTGTAGTGCTGCTCAGTCGGATTCTCACCTGGTAAAGATCAATGAAATGCTGGCAATTATGTTTAGAATGAACTCAGGCTCACCTGCACAAATTTAAAGTGAAGCTGCAAATCAGTGCTCAGAAAGAGACCACTAGCTATACAGTTTTTGTCATGCTGTAGAGAATGGAAGCAAGATGACTTCTTTGTATGATAGCATATCAAATGGGTGGTGCATCAAATGCAAATGAGTAACCCTGTGTGTAGAATTAACCTGACTTGTAAGTGGCCCAGGTCTAGCTAGGGCCTTGTCCCGCAGGCTTAGCCAGCTCTTGGAACTGGCTGCTAGTGAGGCTTGACAGGGAGTTTCTTCATCAGCCTAGGTACTCACGAGTCAGATCACGATCACAACTTGAGCCGGTGGGAGATCATCAGTCAAATCCGAGCCTTTGAAGTCTGAAGTAATGCTGCAACAAAAAGTTCGAAAGGTTTAATTAATACGCGGGACTTTCCCTCCTAGCTAGCTAGCTAGTGCAGACCAGATGTCAAAGTATCCGTCATTTTACTTCGTAGTAGTCCACTGCTATCTACAAAATGAGTGAGTGTCATTCAGTCAGTTGAGATCTGAGAAAGTAGGCACACTTTATCTGTATGTGCGTGCGTGTCAGGAGGGAGAGAAAGAGAGAATTGATAATGTACTTAAATTCCCAATGTAAGTTATTTTGTCAGCTGTGAATGGGGTGAGAGCAGCTTATGAAGAGAATGCTTCTCTTAACTGTTCCCTCTCCTGTTTTCTGGGCTCTAGTCATCGTTCCAATTGTTCAGATTGTTTTCCTTCTCATCTGAGTTGTTCTTCTCTCGATCTCCACCATCCCTGACTCCTCCCCTGGACTTCAGTCAGGTAAGCTTGCTCTTACAGTCAAAACAGTGGTTGCTAGGGAAAGATTAGGTGCATCTATGTGTTCTAGTTTGTGTGTGTTGAGCATGTGGAGGCAGTTTGATGGGGCTCTAATTTTATTATCCTTCCTCATATTCTGAACAATTAGAGCAAGCTTTTCATTTTGTAATGACCATAATTAATCTAGGGCACTTAGTAGGGATAATGAAGAGATGGATAGGATGGTACTGAGTATGCTGGGGGCTAGGTCCATATCACCATAATTTTGACGTTAGCAATGTGAAGTGGTAACAGCAATCAGGAACAACCTTTTTAAGTATTTATAGACTGCTTGGCTAAGTATAAGCTCTTAAATGCCAGACCCCTGTCCTATTATGCTGTGTAGTTAATGAATTCTGTGTACTTATAACATGTATGTGGGTTGTCCAAATTTTTAAAGAGCAAAATTCAAATTGACTGCTATAAAAACTTGCATCTGTTGAGGAGAAGCCTAGACAGTGCCAAATATAAGAAGCTACAGGAACAGCCTCACAGCTCTTTTAGATTTTGCATCAACCAACTTGCAATTCACAATATTGACAATTGTCCTTACTGGCTTCTCACAGGGAGAGGTGCATAGCCCTACCTCCATTCATTGTCAGTGGCAGAGACACAGGGGGGCAGTTGCCCTCCCACTTTTGAACTAGGGGCCCCTAATGTACAGTTGTTTTATATAAAAGCATTTTGCAGTAATTATTTACAGTAATTAGTGTGTGCATGCCACTCTGACAGCTAGGATTATGTTGCTTCTGGGTTTAACTCAGAAGTGACAGAATAGTGTTGTGTTTTATGATGAGATCTTTGCCTCCCCCCCTCCCCTTTCAAATTGGTGTCTCTGCACTGATTGTGGCTTGATATAGACTTGCCTTGCATTAAGCTTATGCTTTGGGTTAAATTGAGTAGTGGTTTTATCTTTTGAGTCTACACATTCACAGATGATTTTTCACCATAAAATTTGGGCTTTAACAAGGAGAAGTGGTGCTATTTTTGGTATAAGCTTTATGCACTGAATAACAGTCATTTGTGTGGATATAATTATTCTAAAGACTGCTTGGCTAATTGCTCCACCCTCACTGTACAATTTGCTGATATCAAATGAATAAACACAAATCACTGAATTTTTAAGGTATAGTGCCTGATACATAAACACCAAGGCCTGGTGCCTTTGAATTATTTTGTGGTTGGCTATATGAATAGAGGTGGAGCTATGTTGTAGCTGGCAGACAGTCTGAGACAGAGCTGTTTTGTAAATGGACAGACTAAGTAAGCCTTTTTTCTTCCTTATTATGCTATGCTCCAATGCCAGAACCCCTGCCCTATTATGCTCAACAAAAATGCTTTAAAAAATTGGTAAGAAATTAATTTATTGTAGCATAATTGCAGCCTCTTTTAGTCATCCATCATAATTTTATCAGCAGCAAGTTAGTTTGCTGGAACATTTTTAGTAAAGAAAACAGCAGCAGAAGACAGTTGTTTTTCTGTTACCACCACCAATTACATAGGTGGCTACTCTAATTCAGCAGTTTATACAAAGGAACTGAAGAGTCAGCATCAACACCTCCATATCTGCCAACCCCTGGAAGTAAAAATCCCCTATTATGCCAGCATTGTGCTGGCATTAAGGTTCAACTCACTATGCTGGCATAATTTGCATGTCCCTAGACTAAGCTGTCGCACACTTTATAATACAGTGACCTGTGGACTTTACAGTGAAAGGTCATGGTGATCTTTTCTTGTGTCTCTGAGGGACAGTAATCTGTTTGATGTTGAATGGAGGTGGAGTTATTAGTTTAGCACTACCCCTTGTTGAATGGAGGTGGAGCTGTTATAGGTGTTTTGTTTTGTAACACCATGATTTTGCATACAGCAGATTGCGCAACGTACAATTCAGAATAAAACCTAATACATAGCCTCCTTACAAGTACCCCAACTCCAGTTATTGCAGGGTTGTCAGAGTCTAAGCTGCATGCTGCATGGTGTGGTTGGGCAAAAGTAAACAGTGCTATTGTGAGAGCTATTCATTGTGGTACTAGCAGTGAGACCAGACCTTCATCAAGCAGATTCTACTCTGACAACCAACTTACAGCTTGTTTAGGCACCTTTGCAACAAGCCTAGAGCACACTAAACCTCAGTTTATATTGGAACTATTGTACTGGTACTTTGATGGAGTAGTGGAATAATGGATTAGTGTAAACTGTGGCTTGGGTGATCTGGCTTTCTCAGTTGCAAAGGTACAGTGAATTGCAAGTTGGTTGTCCAAATGTAAAGCACAAATTGACTGCAATAAAAAACTTGCATCTATTGAGGAAAAGCTACACATCTATTCAGGAACAGCCTCAAGTTTACACAGCTCTTTTAGATTTTGCATCTTACATTGGACAACCAACTTGCAATTTACTGTAATGAAACAAGCTGTACAAATAGGTAGGCTACAGTGCTGTCTTAGCTGCAGTTGTAGCTATGTAAACTCTCTATTGTGTTTGCAGTAATAGAGTTTACATACTTACAACTGCAGCTAGGACATGAACTCTGCCCAAAGCACTGCATGTGTGTAAAGTTTGTAGCTACAGTTGCAAATATTATTGTGCACTACTGCAAACACAATAATAGTTACCACTGTATATATGACTTGCAAAGACACATTGTTTGATTTCGGTCTAACTTGACCTTGCATTGAGCTCGTGTTTAAAAAGTGGTAATTTTATCACCTCTATAAAGCAATTAAGAATGTTTAGCCAGAAATAATATTATAATTTTAAGTCCATGTACCCCATTCTAACTATCAATATGGAGAGCTAGCACTATAGCCTGTCTCTCCTCTTGTGCAGAGACATCAAAGTATCATACAGCATGCCTCATTATGTGCTTCCCAACAGTGTGTGTGTATATACAGCTGCCATCCATTTTGTGGACTTCCTTTGTATTGGCGTCTCCTTAACAAGTCTGCTTCTGTATAATTTTTTCCAGTTAGGTGTAGAAGGTTGTCTGCTGTGCATACCAGGGGAGTAGCTAGGATTTAAGATTTGGCCATACCTTTTTGCTGACCACACCCATTTTTCAATCGCTTTGTTTCCATGAAATTTTACTGGGGCAAGTGCTCTAATAGTAGCTACTCCTCTGCCATCCTATAATTTTGCACTCTTAATACAATGATACAGGTGCAAGAATGTTGCAGTGCTTGAATCGAAATCGTGGGGAGCAGAGTCAAGGTTGTCCTACTCTTCAGCAATGGATTTAAGCAAGGACACAAACTATATAGTTTAGCTACATCCAGGTGAAATTTTGTGTTGCTATATTGCTAGCTAGTACAATGGATTTTTTTTTGTTGAAAAAAAATCTTTAAACTCTCCAAGTTATTGTACTTGCAATATAATAAGGGCATGGGGTGCATAGTGAGGAAAAAAAAAGTGAGGGCATGAGAGAAAATAATTGGAATTAGCTATGAACTGTGAGCCAGTCTGTAAGTGACATCAATTAGAAATTTCAAAGCATTCCTGAATGAAGAGCCACAACCATTACTTGCATCATAAAATAAAGACTTGAATGAAAACCGAGAGCAAAAAGTCTCATGTCTAATACTTTTCTTCATATTGCTGCTTTCCAAAGGGTCTCTTCCAAAAGAACATAGTTCAGATATCGTACCACCATGAGCACTATACTGTTCAACAGCAGATCTTGTTGAGGGCAATAGCCGAGAATCTATTTTCTTCACTCTATTATCCAAACTCATCAAAACATCTGGAATTCCCCGTCTCATTGCACGCTTCCTACCACCTATATTGTATACAGGAGAAATATTCAACACACACGTAGGCATCACTTTAATGAGTGCTGTATACCTGGTATGGGATGAGCATTCCATGAAGCCACAAACAGTGCAGCACCAACATTAGACACATGTAATGATAGCCATGAACAGCAATACTGGTGAAGAGGATCTTCCATGCAGATCTCTCCATTCTGTACCATGTTAACAAGAATTTCTTTGATCGGATAATTTACTCTTTTATTAACTTCAACCCATAACCTCTCGACAGTATGATTCTATAAGAAAAACTGTCAATATCAAACCTAACTATTTAATTGCACTCACCTTCTTAGAAGTTGAGAAGGCTTTCTTGTGCAGTAGTGGTGACTAGACAAATTTTCATTAATAAACAGAGAGAGGTACCACTCTTTTCCTTTATCAACACGGAGCTGGTCCCATAGACCATAAACAAGGACTACTTCCCTAATGGAGAAAAAATTTATGGAAAGTCTTCAGCTCTTATAGCTAGCTACTTAATTTCCTACCTGTACACACTGTAAAAAAATGTGTGTGATATGAACACGAGAGTGAGTATGGAATTTTTGCCACATATATCACACTCATTCTATGTGTTCATTGCACACTAGTTCATAAGTGTGTGACCTGCACACATATATGTGCAGGTCACACAGCACCTTGTGTAATATCAACCACTACTATTGTGTTAAAGGATCATAATGTGCAGTTCACACAATAATTGTGTATTTTCATTTTCATGTAAAATTTAACAAAGATCATAAAGAAAATGATATAACAGTAAAGATAACAAGCATCAGCAAGTTGGTTCCAAAGTTCCAAACTAATTAATTACACTCAGTTGAGTAATAAAGTTAGACAATGTTCCACCAAGTAGTTGTGGTTTCTTTTCTAAGATGATATACTCAAAAAATGTATAAAAAGTGACGAGTCCTGGTGGATAGGACATATTATAGGAATAATATGCTGCAAGAAGAACTAAGGGTGCTTCAATTGCTTCAACTTTGGAAATAAGGCTCCCTTCGGCAACAAGAAAGACTTCTCTGACATTTCCAAGTCGTCCAATGAACATTAAACTTGGAGCCAGTTCAGTTACTTCTGCACAATAGCTTTCCAAGTCAACAGTAACCTATTTTATAAGAAATGTATGACGATCACATGTAACTCATTCACAGAATAGTATCAGACTGTGACAGTTGAAGGTACACGTTTTAGTCAAAGTTTACTTTTATAATGACTGATGGTTTACGATAAAATTTTTGCCTTTCGAACTTTTTTCAAAAGTAGAAAGTATGAATTACATTTGATTTCCACCCTCAACTGTCACGTCTGCTGTCTTAACAGACTGATCTTTATATTGCAGTTTTTGAGGCATCTGATTAGTCATATGTCATGTGATGAGCAATACCACAGTTTAATATTTAGCCAGCTGTTTTATAGTATATGGCGATCACCTCTGGGTTCAATTGAAATGATCTGAAGAGATTATAGTTGTCACTACATTTCAATTTGATGGGTCCAGAAAATAATACTAGCCTTTATAGAAGGTATTGCTATATGAATGACTTACTGGAACAATGGAAAATAACTTCTCATGACAAATCTTTAATTTGTGGTCCTTTAAAATATATGGAAGGGCACAAAGGACTTTCAGTGTCAAATTAGCAACTATACGATAGAAAAAAATGTTGGTTAACTATTTGTAGTTATACATATTATATACCCAGCATACGTGTGCAAAGCTTGCTAATAAGTACGTATAAGTTAAGAGCTTTACTTGTACACACAGCCCACAGACACATTGGTATAAATGCAATGCCATAATCAACCTCCTAGGAGGTTAGACTAGAAACCCTATTCATCACCATGGCATAATACATACCATGGCCATGCTTGTATGTTTGTCATTCTACTCACGTACCACAGTCATCACGAAAGTCATTTTCGACATCTGTAAACCATATTTTCAACTGTTTTAGTAGTCCGGTGGTAAGATTCTCCCTGATAAAGGTGGTAATTTTTGGCAGCCACTGTTGCTCCCAGCAATCACGATAGCTGCTTCTTAGATTGGGATTTGAAGTTACTCTGCACAACTCGTTCACTAACTAGAAATTATATTTAAAATATCTATAACAAGGATTGCTTTTATGTGGGGAGGGAGACAAGACATAGTAGTGGCATAGGAAGATTTTTTTGTTGGTCACTCCTGGTACTTCCTGTACAATGTTGTTCTGAGTTGGGGGGGGGGGGGGCTGGTTCCAATGCCACTGACATGTATATATGGAGAGGTGCATACATACACTATAATACTCTTGTACTGTAATCATTGTTACCTCATCCGAATCACCCAAGAAAGGATATTCATCCAAAATCTCCTTTAGAGGCTTGCCAGATAATTTGATGTCATTATGACGCATTTCATAAGACAACATCATTAGCTCTTTGACAGCTGCTCGATTTGGTTTGGTTTTTTTTTGACTCCAACTTTAGTGCACGGTTATGTCGTGAAAAGGATGCATCATCTTCACCATCTGGTATCTAGATAAAGAAAAAGGTAAGCTATTTATAAAATAGATATCGTATAGCTACCTCCAGCACAGAATTCTCCATCTTTATTTTCTTTGCCTTAGGTGTTCCTTCCACATTATTGCCTACTTTCCTGATGATAGTCATCTTTTGGGATGAATTTGACCGACGAATTTCTCGAAACCGATTCTTAAGAATTATTATGATATGACTCTGAAATAAAGATAAGATGAAACTTCCATGGACTTTACAGTATTTGGACTTACATGGCCACTAATGGGATTTTTCATAAAAGGATATCTCTTCACCACAGATCTAGCTACTCTGTCATAGTCTTCTCTTTTTGGATATCTCTTATACATGGACATGATACCAGCTATCCTTGTATAAAACTTTGCAGATGTAGCTGAATTCATCCTTGCTGAGGGAGTTTAAAAAACATATGAAGATGTGAGCATTAATCTATTGTGGTACGCTATATACCTACCTGAAAGTAATCCTACATCTACATTAGTGCCATAAGTTTTAGGAAAGGGAAATGGATCAGGAATTTCAGATTCATCGTCGTCGTCGGAGAGCACAATTACAGTGTTGCTGCAAATCTGAGATTTCCCTTTCTTACAAGGATCTACTGTCTCAACATCGTCAACACAAGATGAATCTTTCTATTATAAAAAATAATAGTTACTGATGGTAGATATCATAAGTAGCTACATACATCATGCTTGGAGATGTCCATATGTTCATTCTCTTTTACCTATAAAATGTGCGGTATGGTATGATGTTGTTACCCAAATTAGCAAGCTAGCTAGCTACATACCTCATAAGAAGTATCTTCAGTCTTCTTACAAATTTGAAGTTTTTCCTTATTGATATAAATGTGATCTTCACTGGTATCCACCCACTCTTCAAAGTCTTCATCAAAGTGTTGGATTACAAAAGGAGAAGTAATTGAGAAGAGTTGTTTAGCTTTCTCATTAATAAAAGTGAAACGGTCATTAATTTCGGCATCGAGAGTGATGATCTTCCTTTGTGTACCGAATATCAGCATTATTCTTTCTTTTTCGATCTACTCAAATAACTAAATAACAAAACTTCGAAGTTCTGCAAATAAATGAACTCACCTCCATAGTCCAGTTGCAGCTGCGCTGCGAAACAGCTGCTCATGCAACCGTATACGCTGCTCTTAATATTTTACGCATGCGCAAACTACCGTATTTTTTTTCGTAATCTCAAATGAACTGAAATAGAGCGCACCTCGTACTAGAAATGTTCGTCTGCCCGTATTGTCATAGCTTCTCCTCCAAATTTTACGGCAAGGTGTTGAAACATTTGGAAGTACATCAGTATGAACCGAACTTCAAGATTACCTGTAGTCTCTGTCCACAAACGTATTCAAAACTATCTAGCTACAGGTAAGTAAATTATATCCCACCTATAATAACGGTAGCTAGTACATTTCTTGGCATCATGATTTTATTTTTATTTAGGTCACACATATATAGGAAGCACAGAGACAGTCAGGAATTGAGAGATCAAGATATGCCAAGTTATTGTGGCGATGAACCAGACGATGTGAACTATAATGAAATTACTGTACTTGATGATGTGGTAAGCACCTCTGGGCAATCATCCAAGGTAGAAGATCAAAGAAGAGCAGCTCTATTCATTTTGAAAGCCAAAGAAGAAAGGATGCTTACTCAGAACGCACTAGAAGGACTATTGGACGACATCACAGGTATTGACATGTTTTCACTTTTTGTCCATGCAGAGAGCAAATACAGTATCATGTTTCATGCCTAGATTTTATGAAGCATCAACTTCAATCTGTTGAAGAGAAAGTTAGGAAAGTGTGTGGTGATGAATGTATACCTAGATTGGATGAGCTGTTCCTTAGCTTATCGGACACTAAACCTTTTTCTGGCCTTGATACAGAGTATTCTCAAGCAAAGTATTTCAGAGAAAATATGAGGCTATTGGTAAGATATCACACTAAAGTTGATACGGCCTCTATACCTTGCATGATTACTCTAGGAACCAGTTGAAAGGGTGTTAGGTCAACGAATACAGTCCAGCTCTTCTGGCTTGCACTGTAGTGTAGCTGACTGTTGTTATGACATCCCATTCCTTCAATCTCTTCATCAATTACTAAGCAATGAAAATGTGTTGCAACAGGTACTTCATCTCTCTCTTTTTTTTCAGTCCCATTTATTATAATATCCAGGTCCTTAATCCACACATGAGTAAAGATGGTAGGTTGAGGGATTACTGCGATGGAAAACAGTTTAAAGATCACCCCATTTTTTCATCAGAGCCTAATGCTCTTCAGATTCAGTTATATTACGATGACATTGACGTTTGTAATCCTATTGGATCTAAATCAGTTATTCACAAACTTGGTATGTTGAATCTACCTCACTCAAGTGTAAATTTCTTCTGCATTATAGGTCTTTTCTACTATACTCTTGGTAATATTGATCCAATGCTACGGTCAAAACTACGAACGATTATGCTAGTGGCAGTCGTAAAGACATCATCAATTGAAAAGTATGGCATTGATGTTGTGTTGGAGCCATTTGTTGAAGATATGAAACATTTGGAGAGTGTAAGTACGTGTCTAATAAGATTGTATAATGCATGTACTATATATTCAACAGTCTGATGGTGTCCCATTTGTGTTGAATGGCCATACTTATCATTTTCGAGGTGGACTGACTTCTGTTGTAGCAGATAATCCTGCCAGCTGCCTAATAGGAGGCTTTAAGAGTCTTTCCTCAGCCTTTCGAAAGTGCCGCCACTGCCTTGCAATTGCTGAAGATATCCAGACCAAGGTATTATAAATACATTAATAATGCACACCTCACCAACTGCTACATCATCAATATGGTGTGGATTATTTAGAGTGTACAGTCTTTACATTTTTTTATCATGATTTTCTGTATTGTGATCTGCAGTTCACATCAGAGGAATTTACCTTAAGAAGTAAGAGCGTACATGAACGGCACGTCTTGAAGCTTAATGGTCCACTTTGTGATACTATTTCCACCACCTATGGTGTCAGCAATGATTCTATTTTGAATTCCTTGGAATATTTCCATGTTTCATCTGGCCTTCCACCAGACATAATGCATGATATATTGGAGGGCGTTGCTGTTGTGGAATTGAAATGTTTGTTAACTTTCTTGAGCCAAGATCTGCATCTATTCAATCTTGCCACCTTGAATAACCGGATCAAGTGTTTCCCATATGGGTATTTCGATTCCAGGAACAAACCACTTCCATTTCCTTCAAACTTCTTTTCTGCAAGCTCCATCTCTCTGAAGCAAAGTTGTATGTTATTATAATCATATCAAAGCTAGTTCTATGGTTATATTACATATCCAGCATCTCAGACATGGTGTTTAATTCGTCTGCTTCCCCTCATAATTGGGGATCTTATTCCTGAAGACGAGCCCCATTGGAAGAATTTTTTGCTGCTTTCCACTATAATTGACCTTGTATGTTCACCACAAACTACTGTTGGTATTGCTGGGTACCTCTGTGACTTGATAGAGGAACATCACTGTCATTTCAAGCAACTTTACCCTCACCGGCCACTAACTCCCAAGTTTCATTATAATTATGATTCATATACCACAATGGATTATACAGTGAGTTGTAGCTACATGTTAGTGTTATGAGTCCGATCAGTATACCCCTTTGGTAGACATGGCCCTTTGATTCGTATGTGGTGTATGCGGTATGAAGCTAAACATCGGTACTTCAAGCGATGGGCATGTAGTATGGGAAATTTTAAGAACATTGCAAAAACTTTAGCTATGCATCACCAGCGATACATGTGCTACCAGTTCTCAGGAGACCTCTCATCTTATTTATCACCAGCTGATTCTTTGGGTCCTAGTAAGTAATATTGTGATCATTTCTTGGGTTAAATCTGTACAATATTCTTTTTTATCTGATGTGTACCCATTTGTATCACTTGCCCCAATTAAAGCCCTCCATTGTGTTGAATTGCTGTGTGGCCCCAATGCAGCTAAACCATGTACTGTTGGCATATTACCGTGCAAGGATCTTCTTTTGGAGCACTGTTCTGACATCACAGAGGAATCATCTATTCACTGGTATAATTATCGTGCTATAGCTATCATCTTAATAATAATATTCTATGCAGCGTCAAATGGGTGGAGTCAATGGGAAATCATTACAAGCCTTCATCAGTGGTATTTGTGTGCTTCAAGAAAGATGTCCCTGTATTTGGACTAGTAGAGGATATTTTCAGCGTACATGGGACTGTATACCTCTTAGTTAACCTTCTACACACAGAAAAATTCAACTTCCATTTCCATGCATATGAAGTGAAACACACTTCTTCTATGCATCTTGTCCCTCTCCATTCGCTAGAAGATCATCACACATTATGGATTTACCAAACTTATTCCCAATTTCAAACTCTTTTTGTACCATTAAAATATTATGTTCTTAGTGACACTGACCAATAATAATAATTGTGTTGTGAACACTTACTAATGTGTGTATATAACAACTAGATCAAGTGTGTTGGGCACAACTAGCGTGTAAGTAACAGATTGTGTGATTGACACACCACCAGTGTGTAAATATCACACACAGTTTTTTACAGTGCAGCTTTTCATATATCACTTCATTACTCTTTACTGCCATTGACACAAAACCAACAATTTTTCCACTAAATCCATCCACGGCACAAACGTGAGTAACTCCATACATAACTTCTCATTCTGATCTATATGAAGTTTTTCACCAAAGTAAGTCGCAGTATATGGAATTGGATTGATGAGTCGCTGCACAGTATTTTGCCTTCGAGAATGGTGATACTAACCAACCCGTTTAAGTGCATGACCAACACGATTCTGAGAGATTTTGAAGCCTTGACTTGCCAGGAATCCCGTCATCATCTTTCGCCCATAAGACGGGCCTACCTACAAATAGCTACAATGCATAACTATCAGTGACTCAGGAAAAGCATGCCATTTAAAGACTTACAATTCCTATACCGTATGCAACTAGAATATCAAGGACCTGGTTACTGCATCTAACTGTAGCATGTAGATTGTAAGCAGCACAGAATCTCTTTAAACTCCTCACGCTAATTCCTCTCACACCAGGAAAGGCAATTCGAAGCTCTTGTACTATTACTTTATGGGTGCTTCCACTCTTTATCCGTCCAGCCACGAAAGATAGTTGACCTAGTACCTCATACGCAGACATCTCATCTCTTACTACAGAGAGTTTATACAGCGGTAATGAGGGTCAAAGGTCATATACGGCTGATACGCACGCTTATGCGCATGCCCAGTAGAGTAATATGCCAGTACGTACTTCGACTAGATTGTCTTGAAAAGAAATTGGAGTTCTGTCTTTAGCATTAGCGTCTTTAGCATTAGCTATAACGAGATGTCGGACACACTGACGGTGCAATTGAAGAGGGATGGAAGGTCCTACGAAATGTCTCGCATTCAACTAAGGACCACCAATATTAGACTTGTTTTCGGAGTAAGTATTTGTAGCCTGCAGTCACGTTTGCAGTTATGAACACGCTCATGATTGCAGTCATGCGTGCAGTGTGCAGCAGCAAGACTTTTTTTTATTAGAATTTTTTTTATTTATGTATTATTTTTTATTTCGTTTTAGCTAATTGATTTTTGCATCTGTGTGTAGTTGGATCCCAAAACTGTGTGGCTAAAGGATAGGCTAACGGGAAGGTGCTACTTTCCGGATGGGGAAGTCTTTAAAACAGAAGACATGGAAGACCACACGTATACTCTTCTAGTGGAAGGAGCTCCTCCGGCTACTGAACGGTAGGTGTAGGTGTGACATGTGATTCAAAAATTAGCTACTGAGCTAAATTAATTTTTAGCTGATTATACATACGGAGTTTATTTAGCATCTTAACCCTAGTCCACTTTTTTTTCTTTTTTTTCTTTCTACTTCGTATTTACAAGTGCTAATAATATGCTAGCATATTAAATAATGGGCCTCACTGGAATCCCAGCACAATAGGCTTAAAAATAGAATAATATTATTATAGCTTGCTCCTCCCTAATCCCTAGCCCTTATGTGATTGTCAAGTGCTGGCATCTTGGCACAAAATTGATGCTGCGAGATTTTTTATTTTATTTTAAAAACATCCTTTTAGGGATCAGCAAGAAAATTATACATCTTTAATGCTATGCACAGTTCAAAAAGTACTCTTTCGTGACATTTTATTGAGAATAATGGGCTACTATAAAAAGAATAATGGGTCTGCTGTACGTGTGGCAGCACTGCAGAAGAGCATTTTTTTAAAGTTCACGACTCACTGTTTGAATTCTCCATACATGAAGCTTTCATGGCTGACTAGCTAGCTTTAGTGCTATATTTGAAGCCTCTCTAAGCTATGGCTCTATCTGGCTTCAGCAACTTGTGTGTACTGCAAATTGAGTTGGTAAGGCTGATGGTTGTCGTGAAGCAGAAATGAAGAGGTTGGCTGGGTTGACTAGAAGTTTAATCTCCTACTATCCTGTGATCGTCAGTAGCCAGCATGCAAAAAATCAGAGCTCCAGGAACCTTCCATGAGCTCAAAACATTACATTATTTAGTTTATTTTTCTACTTGCAAAATTTACATTATATATATTATAATTTTTAAAGACTCCCACTTTCACTTGCGGCAAGTCCTGAACAGGCTTCTACTTTTACTAGTGTCAGTCCGGCATCAAAAGGCCTTGGATCATCCAAGATGTACAATGCATGTACAACAAAAATCATGAGAGCAGATAAGAAAATTAGTGCTGGGGGAAAAATAGAGTTTATTGCGCATGAAGCTACATATGTGGAGTTGAAGCCGTCTACAGCCAATGTAACTTATATTCAGAGCCAGATCCAGAAGATTTGGGGGAATGAATATATCGTTGTATCCAATGATGGACTTCAAATCCACGACAGCCCTGCTACTAGAGGTAAATCCTCACTAAGTATTATTATAATTATTATATTGATCTTAGAAGACTGTAACAGCCAGGCAAACTGAAATTTATGTTAGTGATTTAAATTGTGCCACAATTTAAATCGGCCTATATCATGGTAACTGAAATTTGTTATTTAAAATTAATTGTACCATAATTTAATATCATGGTAATTGTTACCAGCACCAAGTAGATTGATAGCATCCTCTCTTTTTATAGGAATGAAGTTCTGGAAAGTGGGCAGCAGAAAAGTTTTTGCCATCCCCCCGCGATGTTCAGCCCTCAGCAAAGAAGCGTCATCGATGTTCAAGTTCTGATGAAGAGGACTTCTCTCTTGGCGACAGGCTTGATGCCATAGATTATAAAATTTCAAAAATCTTGGCAGTCAGTCCCCACTTGAAGGTTCCACTGGGGTTGTCAACACAGTTGTTTGACACTTTCAGATGCAATATTTGTAAGGCTAGTCCTCTTCGCCCCCTGCAATATTTGCACGTTGCTGCAAATGCATGCATAGTTGGATGCATGCAGTGCACAGACGAGTGGTACAGAGGAGAGGAAGGACTACTGAAAAAGTGCCCTCTATGTCGTGGCGACCGAGGTTATGCAGACACTTCGAAAATCCTTGGATTAGATGATTTACTGAAAACCATAGGAGATCTTCTCCATGTACCTGAGGCACCAAGTGAAGAATTTGAACTTTGATCTATTGGCCCATCAGCAGGTGCATCATTTAGTCTCACTGATTATCACAAGTGTATGCTTTACGTAAGTTGGGTATATATATATGGGCATGGATATTGAAATTAGGAGGGGTAGGAGTGATAGGAATGCAGCTAAATTTTATGGCTATCCCTACTTCACTTTTTATTTAGAAGAAATTTTTTGCACTTACTTGTTTCCATTCTTTTTCTTTGTAATTAGCTATTATAAATTGATATTTAAAATTTTAAAAATATATTTTCTGAAATGTTCTTAATTTGGTAAGTACATAGCACTGGATATGGAAGATTATTAACAATATTTGTGTATTATTCATATTCATAAGAAGTAGTTATTCCTTCATACCCTGCACCTATGGTTTGCAAATAGCTAATTATAATTATGCATTCCCTTGCTAAGAAAAGCTGAATGATTAATTTTGAATGTTATATTCCTCAGGGATGATTGACTGATGAGGAGGTTTCAGAACATCTATAAAGCAATAGGGTTAAATGAAGCCAAGCTATAGCAGCTTTATGCTTGCCTTGAGTTAGAGAATTTCTGCAAGTATTTAGATACAAATGAAATGTTTTATAGTGTTTGAGTGCGTGACTTACTTTTTATTTTTGATAATAGTGGAAATGCACTGGAAAAGACAAGTAGCTATATATAGCTAAGTGATTTTGTAATGTTTTATATTACTTACAGTTTCCTCGATACATATTAGGGTCTGGAATTAAAGATTATGGTGATACATGTTATATAATGTGTTGGTGGAAAATGGTTAAGTATGTACTCACATGGGAACGGGCAGAATCGAACACCCCTCCCTCTGCGCTTGGCCCTGGCCCTAGCCCTCCACCCTGGGTGAGGGTGTGCAGTTGGAAGTGGCACTGGATGAAGTAATTGTAAGATGCTATCTATAGTTAGTTGCTTACCTTCTGGGAGGGGGTGCGCAGCTGGAGGTGGCACTGGATGATGTAATCGTAAGATCATGAAATGTTTTATTTATAGTTGCTTACCTTCTGGGAGGCCGAGGGGGCGTGCAGTAGGTGGTACTGGATGACGTAATTGTAAGAGTAATGAAATGTGTTATCTATAGTTGCTTACCTTCTGGGAGGGGGTGCGCAGCTGGAGGTGGCACTGGATATAAGAGTAATGAAATATGTTATCTATGTATAATTCTTTACCTTCTGGGAGGGGGCGCACAGCTGGAGGTGGCACTGGATGATGTAATTGTATGAGTAATGAAATTGTTATCTTTAGTTACTTACCTTCTGGGAGGGGGTGTGCAATGGGAGGTGGGGCGTGCAGCTGGAGGTGGCACTCGATGATGTAATTGTATGAGTAATGAAATTGTTATCTTTAGTTACCTTCTGGGAGGGGGTGTGCAAAGGGAGGTGGCACTGGATGATGCAATTGTAAGATCGTGATATGTGTTATGTATAGCTAGTTAGTTGCTTACCTTTTGGGAGGGGGTGTGCAGCTGGAGGTGGCACTGGTTGAGATCAGTGGAGTAGTTCCAAACTGATAGTGCTACGTAGTCAGAGAAAGAAACACTTATGAAAGAGTGAATATGGTTGACACTGAACACATTTTTTGTACAAATAGCTGCAGAGCACTAGAATTGTAAGGAAACAGTTCCAAAGTTGCAAGCAGCTGATTATAAAATGAAAAGAAGCACTGGACTCAGGAGTCAAACAAAGGAAAGAGTGAGTATAACATACCTTGTTGAACAAACAGCAGAAGACCTTGACCTTGTGTCTCAGAAGAGTGACTGTTACTTGATTCAGAGGTAGAAGGATAGCAGCTGCACTTCAAAAAAAGCTAGCACGTGCGCGTGCAACGCGCGCGCATTGCATTTTACGTAATACTACGTAATACGCACCACAGGCTTCAAAATGGCGGACGAAAAGTAGCTAAAGTCTATTCGCGTTCACCTCGACCCCGGAAGTAGCTGTGGTGTAGTACGCTTACGTAAGAACGCGTATTAATCCAATTAGCCACATAGTTATGGCTAGAAGTATGCGCGGGTAATTGGAGCCAAGCCACATGTTATCAGTTTAGATCAAGTTATTTTCTCGTTTCTTTTCTCGTTTTTGCGTGACTTTCTCTCATGCCTGCCATGACTCTCCCTGGACTTCTGCCTTGTTCTTCTACTGGACAATCCCCAGAGAGGTAGGGTGGTTCAGCTGACATCTCAAGCCTGCTCCTTCCTTTCCTGATCCCAGCAACTCCTGGAGGGTTTAGCAATGAATGTTCTGTATAAGCTAAACTGCCGGGAAGATTAGCAGTGATTCGAATATTGTAGTTAAACTTGAAAATGTGACTTCTCATTGATTCTATCGATCTAGTTAGCTAAAAGATTCTGTGATTCAGTTTTCTAGTTAGCTGAACTATTCTATAATTCATATTTCTTAGTTTTAACCAGCAGCTACTTGCGTAAGCTAGCTAACTTACTCGAGATTCAGTAGCACCTGGCAGCCATTGTTGTTGCTCTATCGCGCGCAATGCGCGCGCACTACATTCCTTGTGGTGAATGGCAGCTCCATACTTTGCTTATGGGACATACAGCTAACTTCTTACTGGTAAGGATTGAGTCTTTATAAAAAGTATCATCATAAATCTCGGATAATTAGCTAGCTGCTGGTGTTTGAAATTTTGAAATTGGTCAAGAATTGAGCAAGTTATCGCGGATATAAAAAGGTCGAAGTGAACGCGAATAGACTTTAGTGCATCTATACCACTGAATTGTGAAGTATAACCTTAGTGAAAACGAATAGCAAAAGATCAGCCTCTAAGTACCGCTCCATCTAATCGCCATGTTATAATTGTGACAACTATAGCCAGTTAGTCAGTACGCCGATCTGATTATTATTATGTTGAAAAACTAGAACAAAAGTCAATTTTTGAAATTATTTTTTGTTGATGTTATAGAATGAATTTTTGATTATTATACATTGTCCTGTCTTCTGTGTAGATGTAGGGATAGGGCCATGACTTGTGAGAACCTGTAGAGTAAGGGTAGAAGAGAAAGAAGAGTTTTTAGTTTATACTGTCCTATGGACTTTGACCTGCCATCCCTACTTAGAGAGTGCACTCTCTGAAGAGTGCTACCGCACTCTCTGATACTGCGACTTACTTTGGTGAAAAACTTCATATAGATCAGAATGAGAAGTTATGTATGGAGTTACTCACGTTTGTGCCGTGGATGGATTTAGTGGAAAAATTGTTGGTTTTGTGTCAATGGCAGTAAAGAGTAATGAAGTGATATATGAAAAGCTGTACAGGTAGGAAATTAAGTATAAGAGCTGAAGACTTTCTATAAATTTTTTCTCCATTAGGGAAGTAGTCCTTGTTTATGGTCTATGGGACCAGCTCCGTGTTGATAAAGGAAAAGAGTGGTACCTCTCTCTGTTTATTAATGAAAATCTGTCTAGTCACCACTACTGCACAAGAAAGCCTTCTCAACTTCTCAGAAGGTGAGTGCAATTAAATAGTTAGGTTTGATATTGACAGTTTTTCTTATAGAATCATACTGTCGAGAGGTTATGGGTTGGAGTTAATAAAAGAGTAAATTATCCGATCAAAGAAATTCTTGTTAACATGGTACAGAATGGAGAGATCTGCATGGAAGATCCTCTTCACCAGTATTGCTGTTCATGGCTATCATTACATGTGTCTAATGTTGGTGCTGCACTGTTTGTGGCTTCATGGAATGCTCATCCCATACCAGGTATACAGCACTCATTAAAGTGATGCCTACGTGTGTGTTGAATATTTCTCCTGTATACAATATAGGTGGTAGGAAGCGTGCAATGAGACGGGGAATTCCAGATGTTTTGATGAGTTTGGATAATAGAGTGAAGAAAATAGATTCTCGGCTATTGCCCTCAACAAGATCTGCTGTTGAACAGTATAGTGCTCATGGTGATACGATATCTGAACCATGTTCTTTTGGAAGAGACCCTTTGGAAAGCAGCAATATGAAGAAAAGTATTAGACATGAGACTTTTTGCTCTCGGTTTTCATTCAAGTCTTTATTTTGTGATGCAAGTAATGGTTGTGGCTCTTCATTCAGGAATGCTTTGAAATTTCTAATTGATGTCACTTACAGACTGGCTCACAGTTCATAGCTAATTCCAATTATTTTCTCTCATGCCCTCACTTTTTTTTCCTCACTATGCACCCCATGCCCTTATTATATTGTAACTTGGAGAGTTTAAAGATTTTTTTTCAACAAAAAAAAAATCCATTGTACTAGCTAGCAATATAGCAACACAAAATTTCACCTGGATGTAGCTAAACTATATAGTTTGTGTCCTTGCTTAAATCCATTGCTGAAGAGTAGGACAACCTTGACTCTGCTCCCCACGATTTCGATTCAAGCACTGCAACATTCTTGCACCTGTATCATTGTATTAAGAGTGCAAAATTATAGGATGGCAGAGGAGTAGCTACTATTAGAGCACTTGCCCCAGTAAAATTTCATGGAAACAAAGCGATTGAAAAATGGGTGTGGTCAGCAAAAAGGTATGGCCAAATCTTAAATCCTAGCTACTCCCCTGGTATGCACAGCAGACAACCTTCTACACCTAACTGGAAAAAATTATACAGAAGCAGACTTGTTAAGGAGACGCCAATACAAAGGAAGTCCACAAAATGGATGGCAGCTGTATATACACACACACTGTTGGGAAGCACATAATGAGGCATGCTGTATGATACTTTGATGTCTCTGCACAAGAGGAGAGACAGGCTATAGTGCTAGCTCTCCATATTGATAGTTAGAATGGGGTACATGGACTTAAAATTATAATATTATTTCTGGCTAAACATTCTTAATTGCTTTATAGAGGTGATAAAATTACCACTTTTTAAACACGAGCTCAATGCAAGGTCAAGTTAGACCGAAATCAAACAATGTGTCTTTGCAAGTCATATATACAGTGGTAACTATTATTGTGTTTGCAGTAGTGCACAATAATATTTGCAACTGTAGCTACAAACTTTACACACATGCAGTGCTTTGGGCAGAGTTCATGTCCTAGCTGCAGTTGTAAGTATGTAAACTCTATTACTGCAAACACAATAGAGAGTTTACATAGCTACAACTGCAGCTAAGACAGCACTGTAGCCTACCTATTTGTACAGCTTGTTTCATTACAGTAAATTGCAAGTTGGCTGTCCAATGTAAGATGCAAAATCTAAAAGAGCTGTGTAAACTTGAGGCTGTTCCTAAATAGATGTGTGGCTTTTCCTCAATAGATGCAAGTTTTTTATTGCAGTCAATTTGTGCTTTACATTTGGACAACCAACTTGCAATTCACTGTACCTTTGCAACTGAGAAAGCCAGATCACCCAAGCCACAGTTTACACTAATCCATTATTCCACTACTCCATCAAAGTACCAGTACAATAGTTCCAATATAAACTGAGGTTTAGTGTGCTCTAGGCTTGTTGCAAAGGTGCCTAAACAAGCTGTAAGTTGGTTGTCAGAGTAGAATCTGCTTAATGAAGGTCTGGTCTCACTGCTAGTACCATAATGAATAGCTCTCACAATAGCACTGTTTACTTTTGCCCAACCACACCATGCAGCATGCAGCTTAGACTCTGACAACCCTGCAATAACTGGAATTGGGGTACTTGTAAGGAGGCTATGTATTAGGTTTTATTCTGAATTGTACGTTGCAAGATCACTGCAATCTGCTGTATGCAAAATCATGGCGTTACAAAACAAAACACCCATAACAGCTCCACCTCCATTCAACAAGGGGTAGTGCTAAACTAATAACTCCACCTCCATTCAACATCAAACAGATTACTGTCCCTCAGAGACACAAGAAAAGATCACCATGACCTTTCACTGTAAAGTCCACAGGTCACTGTATTATAAAGTGTGCGACAGCTTAGTCTAGGGACATGCAAATTATGCCAGCATAGTGAGTTGAACCTTAATGCCAGCACAATGCTGGCATAATAGGGGATTTTTACTTCCAGGGGTTGGCAGATATGGAGGTGTTGATGCTGACTCTTCAGTTCCTTTGTATAAACTGCTGAATTAGAGTAGCCACCTATGTAATTGGTGGTGGTAACAGAAAAACAACTGTCTTCTGCTGCTGTTTTCTTTACTAAAAATGTTCCAGCAAACTAACTTGCTGCTGATAAAATTATGATGGATGACTAAAAGAGGCTGCAATTATGCTACAATAAATTAATTTCTTACCAATTTTTTAAAGCATTTTTGTTGAGCATAATAGGGCAGGGGTTCTGGCATTGGAGCATAGCATAATAAGGAAGAAAAAAGGCTTACTTAGTCTGTCCATTTACAAAACAGCTCTGTCTCAGACTGTCTGCCAGCTACAACATAGCTCCACCTCTATTCATATAGCCAACCACAAAATAATTCAAAGGCACCAGGCCTTGGTGCTTATGTATCAGGCATTATACCTTAAAAATTCAGTGATTTGTGTTTATTCATTTGATATCAGCAAATTGTACAGTGAGGGTGGAGCAATTAGCCAAGCAGTCTTTAGAATAATTATATCCACACAAATGACTGTTATTCAGTGCATAAAGCTTATACCAAAAATAGCACCACTTCTCCTTGTTAAAGCCCAAATTTTATGGTGAAAAATCATCTGTGAATGTGTAGACTCGAAAGATAAGACCACTACTCAATTTAACCCAAAGCATAAGCTTAATGCAAGGCAAGTCTATATCAAGCCACAATCAGTGCAGAGACACCAATTTGAAAGGGGAGGGGGGGAGGCAAAGATCTCATCATAAAACACAACACTATTCTGTCACTTCTGAGTTAAACCCAGAAGCAACATAATCCTAGCTGTCAGAGTGGCATGCACACACTAATTACTGTAAATAATTACTGCAAAATGCTTTTATATAAAACAACTGTACATTAGGGGCCCCTAGTTCAAAAGTGGGAGGGCAACTGCCCACCTGTGTCTCTGCCACTGACAATGAATGGAGGTAGGGCTATGCACCTCTCCCTGTGAGAAGCCAGTAAGGACAATTGTCAATATTGTGAATTGCAAGTTGGTTGATGCAAAATCTAAAAGAGCTGTGAGGCTGTTCCTGTAGCTTCTTATATTTGGCACTGTCTAGGCTTCTCCTCAACAGATGCAAGTTTTTATAGCAGTCAATTTCAATTTTGCTCTTTAAAAATTTGGACAACCCACATACATGTTATAAGTACACAGAATTCATTAACTACACAGCATAATAGGACAGGGGTCTGGCATTTAAGAGCTTATACTTAGCCAAGCAGTCTATAAATACTTAAAAAGGTTGTTCCTGATTGCTGTTACCACTTCACATTGCTAACGTCAAAATTATGGTGATATGGACCTAGCCCCCAGCATACTCAGTACCATCCTATCCATCTCTTCATTATCCCTATTAAGTGCCCTAGATTAATTATGGTCATTTATTACAAAATGAAAAGCTTGCTCTAATTGTTCAGAATATGAGGAAGGATAATAAAATTAGAGCCCCATCAAACTGCCTCCACATGCTCAACACACACAAACTAGAACACATAGATGCACCTAATCTTTCCCTAGCAACCACTGTTTTGACTGTAAGAGCAAGCTTACCTGACTGAAGTCCAGGGGAGGAGTCAGGGATGGTGGAGATCGAGAGAAGAACAACTCAGATGAGAAGGAAAACAATCTGAACAATTGGAACGATGACTAGAGCCCAGAAAACAGGAGAGGGAACAGTTAAGAGAAGCATTCTCTTCATAAGCTGCTCTCACCCCATTCACAGCTGACAAAATAACCTACATTGGGAATTTAAGTACATTATCAATTCTCTCTTTCTCTCCCTCCTGACACGCACGCACATACAGATAAAGTGTGCCTACTTTCTCAGATCTCAGCTGACTGAATGACACTCACTCATTTTGTAGATAGCAGTGGACTACTACGAAGTAAAATGACGGATACTTTGATATCTGGTCTGCACTAGCTAGCTAGCTAGGAGGGAAAGTCCCGCGTATTAATTAACCTTTCGAACTTTTTGTTGCAGCATTACTTCAGACTTCAAAGGCTCGGATTTGACCGATGATCTCAAGTTGTGATCGTGATCTGACTCGTGAGTACCTAGGCTGATGAAGAAACTCCCTGTCAAGCCTCACTAGCAGCCAGTTCCAAGAGCTGGCTAAGCCTGCGGGACAAGGCCCTAGCTAGACCTGGGCCACTTACAAGTCAGGTTAATTCTGCACACAGGGTTACTCATTTGCATTTGATGCACCACCCATTTGATATGCTATCATACAAAGAAGTCATCTTGCTTCCATTCTCTACAGCATGACTAAAACTGTATAGCTAGTGGTCTCTTTCTGAGCACTGATTTGCAGCTTCACTTTAAATTTGTGCAGGTGAGCCTAAGTTCATTCTAAACATAATTGCCAGCATTTCATTGATCTTTACCAGGTGAGAATCCGACTGAGCAGCACTACAGACAGCATGAGTTATATTTTGGTTACTCCACTTCCCAGAAATTGAACCTGTTTTGGAATTTTCTTTACTTGTTGTAGCACCAACTAAAATAGGAAGGAGAATTCATAAAGTGGTACATATAGCTACAAAATAAAATTATAGCATCAACTACATGTCATAGCCAATCTTGTATTCTATGCAACGTACACTTACATTAGCTATAGCTAGCTCACTATAATTGCTGTAGCTAGCTATCACCACCTATCAATCATTCATCTTCTATAATTTATAACAGTGGCAAAGATTGATTCACTAATGAACAACACTGACAAGTAAAACTTCGGTTGTTTGTTTTTGCAAACCAAAACAACAATGAATGTTTTAATGGATAGTGAAACATGGTCAAGCTTCTTAGTACTAGCTATGTAAAAAACTATACAGTGGTCATAGAGTGTTAGTTATAAACGATTTCAAATTCTAAGGTTAATTGGGTTCGAGCCATAGGGACACTCTAGGCTTTACCTCAACCTCAAAAGAGTGATATTGTGGTGCTGCCCATGCTGATGACTGAACTATTCCACCAGCAGGGACTGAAAGAGTAAATCTCCATTGTAGAGCTGAACAACAGTGAACACCCAGAAATTATTACAGAACAGACCATCATTATCATAGCTTACATGATGCATTAATTTGAGCTATAGGATTTAAGGTGAAAGTATATCCCAAGAAAGCAGTGATTTCGATAACTGTAACATGGAGTGAAGGTAGTGTGAGATCATGTGATCATACTAGTGAATTGAGAGCAAAGCTGCAGCAAAATATTATAGTCAAAGGAAGGATTCTTTTCTTCTGATCACTGCCTTCACTAGTTTCACTGCAATCACTACTTCACTGTGACCACTGTCTTCACTGGGATTTCACTGGTTCACTGCCTGCCCACTCCTTTCACCATGAGCACTGTCTTCACTTTTCACTTAATCACTGCTTTCACCATGCACACTGTCTTCACTTGGATCACTAGCTATCTTCACTTGCACTGCTTTCACATGTGCACTGTCTTCACTTGGATTACTGTGATCACTATCTTCACTTGGATCACTGCTTTCACTGTGATCACTATCTTTACTGGGAGCTCTTGATCACCACCTTTACTGATCACTGGAATCACTGCCTTCCTCATTCATGAGTATGTCTCAGTGAGGACTATAATTTTTACAGCTTATACAATTGGGATCACATTTCTCCACTGAGGGGAGCAGCCACTAGCTACACAGATGGGACATCACCATTAGTTTTACTTGAGGATATCACAATGTTTGTAGCTACCACTTCAGCGGCTGGTGTTAGACAATAGACAACTATTAGTTAAAACCTCATTGCTATTCATGCATTGCCAATCAAATACAGTATTAGCTATATCTTGCAACCTTTCATCTACAAAAATTGATTTGTAGCGGCTATCACAAGACAATAATTATGGCTGGTCAGATTGCGGAAGCCATTCTGAAGTCAGCTGGCCTTAGAATATATTAGCTAGCTATAATGATGATAACTTGATAGGATCATGAGGACCATGCATGCATGCAGTCACCTCAGTCATAGCTGCTCAGTTACTGCTGTCAGTGCCAGTAATGCTCGAGACTTATTTCATGGGGTCTTTGAGACTATATTATTGTATCATCATCATAATCATAAATCATTACTAAGATAGCTGGTGTCCTGGTCAGCTAGTAGCTAGCTATGACTTGGTTATGCCGCATGCCGGTTTGGGCTACTTTTGCTTCAGGAATCAGAACCAGACACACCTGTAATAAAACCAAATAAGTCCGATAAATGCTATGTTGAATAAAGATACATACTGATAAGTGGAAGAGCTAGCCATTGCAAGTGCAAGTTGTGCAACCCTGTAAGAGTAACAGGATGATTATTAATGTTTAGCAAGTCAGAGACTTGGATTCAACCACTATCAGTATGACACGAGTAATTGAGCAAGAGCTGCAAGTTGTTAAACAGAGCAATGACCCCTTTTTAGCAGCATAGGCAAAGTAGATATGCATTATGGAAAGAATGGGTGATGGGAAGGTAGATATCAACCCATAAATCCATTATTATGTGTAACTATTACTGGAATATTCATTTGAGCAATGCCCATAATTTTTTAAGTATGGAGGTGAAAATGTCCTCACTGCCCCCATGGTTCTTCTGTCTATGCCCTTTAAAGAGGAGCAATCTCCAGTGCATTACGAAAGTCACTATGAAGGATTGCCCTCCAAATATTGCTAGCTAACATTTCACTGGATTGCTCACCTAGCCAGTAGTGCACTTGTACGTACCTTATGGTTGAATCTAGCACTGGTGGCAACACTGCAACAGGATCTATCCCTGCTTTTATGGTTAGCTAGTCATGTATTCTTTCAAGTTTGTAGCTCTCTATTGGTGGGGGTGTGGCCTGCAAGACATGGTGTGCGCATGCGCACTAGTTTTATCTGGTACAGTGTCGCCAATATCCAATTTTTCAAAAAATGGAGGTGGAAGTATAGCTATAGTAGCTAAACTAATGATACTCACTATCAATCAATGATTAAATAATAGTACTATCAATCAATAATCAGGAAGGATGTGCTTCGGCGGCTCGGCACATCCTTCCTGATTATTGATTTTAGAATGGCCCAAATATACACTCACCTGGTGCCCTGCTACACTCCTTGACTGCTCGGTAATCATCAGAATAAATCTTCTTTTAACTTACCTAGAGCAGTAGGAGATGCTCTACACTCAAAACAGCCAATTTTATCGAATTCAGCGCCTCCACTAACCCTAGAGCAGAACTAAACTTGAATAGAAGCAATATTATTGTCCGGATTTCCAATTTGAAAGGTGGTCCTTTTGAGATTTTAATTGAGAAAAATTTTCTACAACTTCCTGGAACTGTAACTTGGGAGCTTCCGGGTGGATTTTGATGCAACAACTATCGTTTTATGAATATTTGCAATCTAATCGTGTGAGTGTGTAGCTAGCTATTGTTTCTAGCTGTTCTTCCATATATACTCAAAATGTAGAGGTTGGAAATCGCTACGCTTTACCAATTCTCTGTGATCAGACTGCAGTGATGGCTTCTAATATAAAAGTGGAGTTATGTGATGTCCTGACAGAACATGGATCAACAAGAGATGAGCTAAACATCCCTTGTCCTGCTGATGCATGTAACTTGATAGCCTCAAAGCTGGACAGGTGGGAATTGCTGGCTTCTTTCCTTGGTTTGGCTGAGGAAGATTGCACTGCTATCAGGGAAGATTACAAAACCAACTATGGTCTTCAACGTTCAATATCTCTGACTAGATGGAGAAAGCAGCTTGGAAGTAAAGCCACTTACCTGATGTTGGCTGAGGGTCTGGAGAAGATCAAGCGTTTCGACCTGGTGGGAGAGCTGTGTGTGCTTTATAAGGACACTGCTACTCAAGTTGCTAAAGATGTACCAAAAAAATCCAAAGGTCCCAAAGGTGCAGTGTATTAATATATTATATTGTATTATAATCAGTAGCTATAGCTAAATTTTATTACTTTTCTAGGTAACTTGGATGGAGTGATAAATGCATTTAAGAGAAGATTCAGAAATCTTGTCATAAGTATTCAAAAAGAACTGAATAAGCAAGGAGATACTATTTCATTGGAAGAATTACTAACAGATCTCACACTCCTCCCTCCTACAATAAGGCAGAGTCACATGACATTTATCCTAGAAAATATGACTCGCTTGGGCAAGGCATCAAATTTGCAAGAGATCTTTATTCTTCTTAACCTCTACTGGGACTATTTCAACTATACGCTTCTCGACGTGCTTATCCAAGTCTATGGAAGTGATAACCTCAAGAAAGAAATGCATCATTATGCTTACGACGTGCAGCTATTTTGGAAAGAGACTACTGTGGCCGATTTCATCCCATATTGTGAAGAACTACGAAAATTAGCAACTATCCCTGAAGAATTTACACAAGTAAAAGTCAAGCAAGCAATAGAAAAGCCTATATCAGAGTATACACTTATGGAATTGGAAGAGTTAAAGTGTCGTCTTTATCTAAGCTGCCAACTACCGAACTTTGCTCTGATCCTGTACGACCTAAAACCAGGATGTGTGGAGGTCACATGGCTAGTGGCCACAGAGTTGATAAAAAAATTGAAGAAAATGCTAACCAAAGAGCTTATTAGTTTGCTTGAGAAGGAAACACACTCAATTTTTTCAATTACACTGGGAGATGAATGCATAAAGGAGGTGAGCTATACATAAGTTCCCTCTTTAGGAAAAAACCAAAAAAAAAAAGTGTTATTCATGGCGGTATAATTAGTATGTTGATTCTGCAATCCATCATAATTATTAGTAGTTAAAATCAACAACTCTACCATGAATAAACTGTAACTAGCTATAAAACCTAGCTAATCGTCCACTTCTATTTAGTCTGCCCATTAGTTTAAAGTTATTCTGATGTTGGCATGCTCATTAGTCTGGTATCACATAATACTTCGAATTGTTTCCAACGTGCACGTGTCAAAAGTTCATTGACTACGTATCATGACAGTATAATGATGCAATGAAACACATAATAAGCCTTTCCCGTATCCTGTGGGAAAGACGACAAAGGAATGCACTGCTTCTTTCACTTGGTTGTAGCTGTAACCATTGAGAAAGGTCAATAGGTCATTCAATGCCATGACACCATATGACTCATAATACGTAATTTAATGATATTCATCGATGTTAGCAGATTTTCTGCTAAGGAACAACTCGAAGTATTATGTGATTCCAGACCTTTGCACGAAGCGCTTGGGGCTGCGCCGCCAGACTACATGCTCATGTGACTATAAATTAGCTGCATGCCCAAGGTGTTGAGTAGTGATAACTCATGTGTGAGCTAGCTATGATAAAATCGGTAACGAAGAAACCGAGCAGGCATCATTGTGTCTGTGGATGGACAAACAACTTGCTTATGTGATCGGCATGCAACTATTACTAGCCATGTGGTGGTGGCAGAGTAGCTACACGCATAGCTATGAATCATTGCAGATGTCAATAATTATGTGGCTACAGAAAGGCTTTAGCTACTAATTGCTAATAGTGTTTCCAATTGATGTTGCCTTAATTAAAAAAAGCATCGAGACTGACACTTGGATTCTCCCACTTTTGATGTGACCAATCAGATTAGAGTTTGCTGTATGAATACATTATTAATAGAGCCTCTCAGATTGTCTATAATAATTGTTGTCATAATATCTTTAATAATTCGAGCATTTTGTGTAGCTAGTGAGTGCTATAATATATGCTAACCAAGGCTTGGCTCTACATATGCTTGGGCCATCAAGAATTATACAGGCATCCTTACAATGACAAGAGTACACTCACTGTAAAAACAAATGAGTAAAGATAACCCATTGTTAGGTTATCTGAGTTGCAATTTTTTACACATTTGTTTTTACAGTGACGTACATTATGCAATTGGAAGATGTCAACATACCAACTGGATGTTGCCTTAAAAGGCATACAAGACTGGCACATTTTTTGTTGTGACCAATCAGATTCGAGTCATTGGACAATTAAAAAGAGCCTCTCTAGCTCTGCAAATAGCATACCGAAGAATTGTTGATTTGGTCTACTAGCTAGGAAATGGCCTGCAAAGTAGAACTAGAGTGACACACCAATTATCAGACGCCACCTATAATCGGACGCCGTATTTTAGTCCATACAACTCCACTGAATATGGTTGAAGTATGAAATTATAGTAGTAGGAGTGTCTAATATTTCTTCCTAAAATGAGTAGCTATGCTTCAGAACTACCGTCGCAGTAGCCAATTGTAGAGAGTCCGAAATAAATCTATTTTCGTACGCATACCTTGATGTTCGAACGCCTAACGAAAATCTTGCTTCCTAGTATCCTTGTCACAAATAATGTGAGAAAACATTACACTACATTATTTTTAATCACTTTACAGTGAGAAAAACAACTTTGACCTTCCCAGTACCACTCAATTAGTTCTTACGTAGTCGGACATCCGAATTTGTATTACGATCATCAAGAAGACGTAACATAAGGCATGTTGTGCATGGTGAGTTGGCTACTTTGCCTTGGCACAAGCTCCTGTACACAGTACCACTACCACTTCCCCTTTGGCTCCTAAGCACGGGGGTGGAGGTCGAGACCTCTGTACTGGGTCACGGATTTCGAGTAGCATTAGTACTCTTGAGGCTCTTATTCAGTGGTCCAAAATTATTTTTTTTACTGAGGTAAGGCTTGATTTAGGACCTAGTATACTGGTGGCGAGTTTACACACACTTCCAGTATCCTATGCAATTTTTGGAGCTAAACAGATGGGTATATGCAGGTAAACATGGGGCATACACAGTACAATCAGGGTAAACACAGGCAATTCACAAACAGGCTTGACAGTATCAGAGCAAATAATATATAGATCGAAATATACTCGGCTAGCTACAAACAGAACAAATAAAGTTGCATTCTTGAGCCTTAGCTCTTGTAAGTTTTGTACACATGCAGTGCCACCATCTACTGCATAATCCACATTGCACCCATGTTCTTGCTCTAGGGTGGGCACACTTTCTTTCAGAGCACTTGCTGCTGACTGTAATCTCGATATCACTTCCTACAGAAAAAGGACCACTACCAATTAACTTGACTTCCACAAGTTTTAGTAGGGGGCACTATTTAGAAGTGCATAACATAGATTGAGAGGTGCAGCTCCCCTCATTACCACATGCTTACCATGACTATAGGGAGGGGGGGGGGGCACTAAGTAATAGATAAAGCATGTGCGCGAGGTTTCTGGTTGATTTAGTGCACCGTAGCCCGAGGGCCGCAGGCCCGAGGGATGGTGCACTAAATCAACCAGAAACCGAGTGCGCATGCTTTATCTATTTTAGATCCCATTGCGCATGCGCGTAGCTACTGTAGTCCATAGTTACAAACATCAGTACTGTTTGGTTTGCTATAGCTAGCTAATTGTTGTGTCTCCACTTCTTTCTTGAGTTGTGAAATGGCGGCAAGAATAGTCCACGTACCTGCTGATGCTCCTGTTATAGCTATCTATAAATCGGGGATACTCCCCGGCACGAAGGGTACAAGTATTTTGTGCCTGCCCAGTCCGAAGATCAAAGAAGGCGGCGTATGAAACACCAGCTTGCTGTAGACCAGCTAGAATGTTCTTTCTTTTATACTAGCTACTCTCAGAAAAGCTTGTTGGGTTTGAAACGTGGAATTTTAATATTATTCATTGACCACGTTGCACGTTTATAATGACATGATATTCATAACGTTTCAAACCCAACAAGCTTTTCAGAGAGTATAGTAGCCAGCATAAAAGGCAGAACTTCAACAACTTCTTCAAGCTGTCTTACAGCATTCAGCATAGCCTGGGGATGCAAAAAATTAGTGCACTCCTACAAAATTAGTGCACTCCTAAACAGAATTAGTGCACACTTGCTGATTTAATGCACATAGCAACCACATAGCAACGGGATCTAAAGGTTTAAAAGTCATTTTTCACACTCACACAAGTGTGTAACTGCTTACCAATTGCTGCTTCTTCTTCATCCTCTCCCTCTGTGACTAATAGATTAGTCTCTCTGATTTGGGTACCATGACCTCCATGGGGTTTGGCAGGGGGCACTATTTAAAGTTGTACTGAGAATTACAAGTGTAGATCAGATTTTGCCTTACCTTTGAGAGATGCAGCTCCCCTCATACACTTGCCACGGCCAGCTGAGGATTTGGGATTGGTCTCTTTGCTTTGTGCACCATGACCTACATGGGGGCACTACTATTTAGACAACTCTTGCCTTTACACATACTTTTTATTTTACCTTTGAGAGATGCAGCTCTCCTTGTCACATGCTTACCATGGCCAGAGGGGGGTACTAAAGTGAAAAGTAAAAATAAACGTAATCATTTAAAAGTGTGTGACTGGTTACCGATTGCTGCTTCTTCTTTGTCTTCTCCCTCTGTGACTGATCCATCAATCTCTCTGTTTTGGGTACCACGACTTCCACGGGGTTTGGCAGGGGATACTATTTAGAATCAGAGAATTACGTACAGACTGAAATTACAAGTATGTAGATCAGACTCTTGCCTTTGTCACTGAGAGATCCAGCTCCCCTCATCATCACACGCTTACCACGACCAAGGGGTTGG